>JAIQXY010000015.1:367745-967745 GCA_021018855.1 Cladosporium oxysporum
CGAGAAGATAGCCGACGTGCCATAAGCTATATAGCTTGAATGCAGTATGATTAAAAAAAAAAAAAAAAAAGATGCTTGTCCGGGACAAAGCAGTGCAGAACGTCGGGGAGGTTTGTCAATCGATCGGTGCGACATTCTAGTGACACATGCATGATTTATGTGTCGCCGCTGACAGTTGGATACTGCACTATGGATTCGGACTGGTTCGATATCTACGTTCATTGACGACTACATCCGGTCGGGCTATGTTTTTAGCAATTACCACGGCCACGACAGCAACGTGAAGACTGAACAGTGTCCATCAACCTCTTGTACATTGTGTATCTATGTGTGTTCGTCTAGGAGCCGATATACCCATCTGAATGCTCTGGTCAAAGCACTAAGAAGCAGTAGTACCCGAGTTATCTTCACAAGAGAATGCGGAACCTAGACACTCGTTAGCAGCAGTCCTATGTTCGTTCAACATCAAGGGAACTCACCGATCCGCCCACTAGCATACGCATCCTTAATCTGCACCACCACCCCATACGTCCCGCCAACACAAATGAACATCCCCAACGGAATCATCAGCGCGGTAATCCAGAACACAACCTGCTGCCAGAACCTCCCCCTCCGCCACGCCATGTTATCATGGCACCACAGCCACCCGGGCAGCGAGAGCGCGATGGGCGCGAAACACAGCGATCCCGTCAGAGACAGCAGGTAATTGAAGATCGGAATCGCCTGCGCCAGGATGAACGCTATCGCTCCGAGCCCGCTCGTGCAGCCCAGCCACGTCGCCCAGTGCACCCAGGTGTCCGACTGCAAGTGCTCCGAGTCCCGCAAGATGCGCACGAAGACGTACTTCGCTCCCACGTGCAGGTACAAGCATCCGGACACCAGCAGGCCGATGAATCCGACTCCGTACGCGACGACTTTGATCGTAGGGCCTGCGGACCCGAGCGATGGCACCGCGACCCAGGCGCCGCAGTAGTAGTACACCACCAGCGAGAAGGAGGTGTAAGATGCGATCACGATGGTCATGCAGACGTAGAGGGACTTGCGGAAGTCGCGCGGCTCGCGCATTTCGGAGATCACGGGCAGGAAGGCCGAGGTGCCGGCGTAGGAGACGAAGATGGAGCAAGTGGCGACCATGCCGGCGGCGAAGGTCGGGTGGGCGATGGCGGCGAAACCGAAATCGTAGTCGCCCGTCTTGGGAGCTGCTGCTGGGCGGTCGTTTTGTGTTACAGCGACGACGACGATGAAGACGGCGATGAAGACGGAGGCGAAACCGGCCCAGGTTAGCCAACCGATCTGGAGGGCAGTGTTAGTGAGGAATCCGGAATGAAGTGCTTCGGTAGTCGTGTTTTGATATAACTTACTTGTGACATCTTCCTGAACGAAGCCGCCGCGACGACTAATATCATCGCAACGAACGAGAACCAATTCGTGCAAATGGCATGTCCGGAAAAGACATTGAACGCAATCGATACGCCCAGAATCCCAGATCCAGTCAAAAGCACATACGCAACAATGAACAGCGCACCCGTGATCTCTCTTGCGATCGGCCCGCCAACAACCTCCGCCATATCAGCAATACCGTGACATCCGCGGTGGTTGTTGCGGAAATCGCCCTGGATCACGGCAGCCCAAGTGTTCAACAAGCCCCAGCCCAGAACACTGAGCGTACCGCCCACGGCGCCTAGATCGTACATCGCAGTCGGGATCGTGAGGACGCCGACTGCGAAGATGACTTTTAGGAAGATGACGGTTGCTCGTGGCCATTCGACTGTGCGGAAGTTGACGCCGGCGGTCGTCTTGAAGACTTCGAACTCTTCGTTGTCGTTGGCATTGAAGACTCCGCCGGCGGTAGGGCTGGATGCGCCGTGTTCCCGGTCAGAAAGGGCATCATGGGGATACTTCTTCTCCTGTGGTGTGTCCATTGTGGATAGAGAGTGTGGTTGAAATATGGAGAGAGTCCAGAAGATCGACAGGACGAGGGAAATATAGATCAGTTACCTGCCGTGGACCATTGATCTACTACGCCTGCTATCATCCGGGGTCTTCGGTGGCAAGGCACCATCCAGCGTATCGCATCGCATCTACCGATACGACAGCCCGAGCCAAGGGGGCGCGACGGGCATGCCCTGGCACGCCTCAACATCCCCTCTTGCACTGGGTTCACTTACCAGACCCAGCGATAGCGAGCCCGACTATGTCTTCAGGCAGCGGCGCAAGGCAACATACACCGAGAGAGAGGCGTCTGCGCATCAAGACGGTCTGAGTCGTCATTGCAGCCATTCGGCGCATTTTGCAAGTGTCAGAAGCCACGTGCGTGCATGTGGTTATGTAAAGATAGATGCAGGGTGTGTCTGTCAGGCGCTGTATCCACTGTCTGCGACGAGATCGCCGTGGGGAACCCTAGGAAAATGACGAAGGCAGGAGCGATAAGGACGGCGCGACGGCGCGGAGGAGGAGACGATAAAGCGATAGCGTGGTGGAGATTGAGGAGATGGTTTGTAACGCCTTTGGTTTCTGTCCATAATCCCATGGCGGTAGAATTGCGGGCTAGAATTGCCTTCGCTAGTCGATGATGAGGCGTAGTATTGTTGCCAGCATGGAAACTTACTTAATATGTGGGCAATTGTGCCTTTCTCGCGAGTGATTGCAGCTGGCGACATTGAACGCGATGTTCTAGATCTGAGCTGAACAGCATGCACATGCATGTTCCACTCAGCAAGTCAATCGGTTTCATTACCCAAGTGCAATGACATTCCAGGTAGCACGGAAAGTTGCTGACATCGACAAAAAGTATAGTTAACGTAAACCAAGAAGGAGTTATTTTCTAGATGCCAAACATCTGTCATTGCTATGCCATATGCTACATATTTTCGAACGCTCAGCTACAAGCCAGAGTGGAGTGGAATTCCCTCCCTACATCACCTGCGACCACCATGGTACAGTCTATGCCCGCTCAACCCAAATGCCTGTCGCTTGATCATGAATGCGTGCGATGCCAGTCTACAAAATAAAATGAACAGCTCATCTGCCACCCGTATGTACGAGCTTCGACAAACCCAATTTTACAACTCCCGCTCCTTCCCCTTTTCTTTCAACCCCGACCCTTCGGTCTCAATCCTGAACCGCAGAGTCCCAGGGGGCCTCGCGTCCTTACCCTCGCCCTGGAAGAATTCACACGAGAACTTGAGTGCTTTGCCCGTCTCTTTCCAGACAACAACTTCATCACCAGAGTAGAGCCTTCCGAACTGTCGCTTGCCTTCTTCTCCTCGCTTGAGATGCACGCCATTGACGAAGACCCCGGCGCTGCTTTCAGTGGAAATGATACAGTGCAGCCCTGGCAGTCTAGTCCAAGAGTCGTCGCCTTCGGGTACCCTCTCGATGTCCTTGGCATGGAACCAGAGCATTAGCGCGCGCTTGCCGACGCGAGTGTCTGTTGGATCCGGGTACACTTGCGTGTTTGAGGGTGCGCGGCCCCAGGTCGTGAGGCGCGAGCTCAAGTTTAGAGTCACAGGGCCCTTGGGCGTGTACGAGTCCGAAGTAGACACAAGCCTACCAACACGGGGTGGCGGCTTGAGGAATTGTGTGAAGCCTGACGGGGTGTTCTGATCGTCAACTTCTTGCTCACACCCATCCTGCGTGACCTCCCTCGTTGTGGGCTCCGTCTGGTAATTTTCGTCATCCTGATCTGTGGTAGAGTCATGCTTGACCAGATCGCGAGTAGATGAAGCATGAGAGCCTTCAGGCGGACGTCGAGTCGGCGGGCCCTGCCCATCGCTTCGTGTCGAGCTTTCACTCTTCAAGGAGTTCTGCCTGGTGGAGAAGTCGTAGCCGCTAACCTTTGACGCGTACTCAATGTTGTGAGTGCTTGGGTCGTTGGTATCGTAAAAGAAGGAAGGAGAGATATCCAGTCTAATTCGACGACTGAAAGTGGATGGATTGGCGGGCTTTGGCGTAATTGTAGCAGGCGTCTGTTGCTCGGCTCCCGACTGTGTGTGCCAGGGCGAGTTCGGAGTCGTGGGCTCCTGAGCTCCTGGGCCAGGGGAACTGCTGCTAGGGCGCTTGGGAGAGCCCACGTGCATCTCGCGGACCATCGACTCAGCACCCAGTAAACTTGGCGAGGCTAACAGCTCCTTTGCCTCCCGGAAGTTGTCACCATTGCTTGAACCTTGACTCTTAGTCGAAGTGTCATCGGCGTCTGTGTTCTGTTGAGCCATACCTAGGGCGCCGGAGCTCTCGAGTGCAGACTGGCTGATCTCACCAAAAAGCTTAGGATTTGCTGCGCTGGTGATTGCTTGCCGTTCGGAACCCGTTTGACTTGTAGGCATCCGGTCGAACATGATCTCTGGGCTCGATGCAATCAGGGATCCATCAGCATTGCGATAGGCAATGACCTCTGACTTGAATCGCTTGGACTTGCGCGGGTCAAAGAATTTGAAGTCACCGGAATGGAAGTCGAGATCGCTTGCCTGGCTGTCTTTGAAGCGGTTCTGTTCCTCAAGACTCAGTTTCGCAAAGCTGGGCTCTTCAGCGATAACATGCAGACCACCTTCCTCGCCAACTCGAGCAGCGCCTTCCACCGCAGGATTGTTTACTCCGAACCAGCTGTGATTGAGGCAGTAGCCAGGCGATGGTCGGGCCGATGGATCTGTGTTCAGCATCTCGAGCATCAAGTCTATGGCTTCCTGCGATATTCTCTTCCTATGCAGCTCAGTCGTGTCGAGGGAAGTCATCATGATCTTGTTGAACATGCCATCCCCTGTAGCGTCCGCAACACCTTCGAAAGGTGGCTGAAGACAGAGGGCGAACCACAAGACCGCGCCGTAAGACCAGATATCCACCGATTGACTATAGCTGTGGAACTTTTGCGGTCCCATGGAGTTGCCTCGTCTTGCACGTTTCCGTCCCTGGCGTGGAGTCTGATTGTCGTATTGTGGAAAGACTTCAGGAGCACAGTAAAGGAGGGTGCCACAGAATGTCTTGAGGAAAGTCTCATCGTTGCTCACCACTTTCGATAGACCGAAATCGGAGAGCTTGATCGTGAAGTTCGCTGGATCCAGGTCGGCCAGCAGGATGTTGTCGGGTTTGATGTCGCGATGTGTAATTTTCTTCTTATGAAGGTACGAAAGCGCGTCGAAAACCTGAGCGGACATCGTCTTCGCCAAAGGCTCGAGCAGACTGCCATAGTTGTTCAAGTACTGTTGGAGGTCGCCGCAAGGCACAAATTCCATGATGATGTAGAGGTAATTGCCTTGGTCCTGGTACTGAACGTATTGAACAACATTAGGATGGCTGATAGCCTTCATGATCTGCAACTCGTTGTCAATTTTCCGGTCGAGGATTCCGTTCTTCATAAAGCGGCGCTTCTCCAGCTCTTTCGCGGCGAACAGTTGACCATCACTCTTGGTGGCGAGTTGGTAGACTGTAGCAAAGGCTCCTTTGCCAATCTGGCCTACGACGTTGTATCTGTCGCCTCCAGCCCAGTGCATGCCGTAGCGGTTCATCGACAGTGGTACCTTGTGATGCTGTGTTTGGTTGCTTACAGCAGCGGGCCTGGTATTCTTAATAGCCACAGCGCCGCCAGATGCATGTGCCTCAGCTTCAGCGATTGCCATTCGCTTCAACATCCGGTCCATGTTTTGCTGATACTCTTCGACAACACCATCCCGATTCGGGATCCGAACGATGAATTTGATGTGCTCTTCTGCTTTGGGAGAAACGATTTGAATTATTGACCCGCCGGTCAGCATACGTGTGCGATTTCCAGTTTTGCCGCGCAGCACCACGTCATCTACCATGGTACCGTTTGTAGAAACGTCTTCCAGCATCAGGACGCCCGAACTGTTAGCGAAGATGCGGAAGTGTACGTTGCTGATGCGCTTAACCGTGTCCGTGTCCAGCACAACGTCGCAGTATTGCACGCTGCGTCCAAACACGAAGCCCATGTATGGCCTGACCACGTTCGCAGAGAAACGCAGAGCCAAGTCCAGATCTTGCGCCTGGACAGCTGATGGCGAAGTTTGTAGTATGAACGTCTCTTGCTCCTCCAAAACGCTTTGGCTCACACCGTCGTTGTACCTGTCATAATTGTGCCCTTGCAAGACGTTCTGGGGCGAGCGATTGTAGGTATGCGCAACGATCCTGAAAGCCGCCGGAGTGCATGGATGGAGGATGCATAGCAAGTCTGCGATGTCCTCGTCGGCAAGTCCAGAGTTGTTTCGGCCCATTCGGCGTGGATCCGCGGCTTGGGATTGTGTTGCCTGCGTCGCTTGAGTTGCCTGCGTCGCTGAAGGTTCTTCCTCCATGGCTGCGTTGGGGCGCGGTCCGAAGTTGTACTGGTAGAGGTCTCGGCACCAGGCAGCAAAGGGTGCGGGTACCAGCATACAACAAGGGTCTGGCTAGGCACCAGTGGCAGGATACTGGTGGGTTTGAGGCAGCAATGGGCGAATCCTGGTAACGAGCGTGGAAACTTTAACAACGGTATTCTTCCATGCACACAATCACGCTCTTTCTCCAATGTAGATTGATGCACCGAGTTTGACCCTGGCCTCTTATGTCCGCACTGTAGGCCAGGGCAGGTACTTCAATGGGAAGCTGTATCATGCGCTGATGAAAGGCTTAGGGAGTATCTTCGAGTGGTGGTTCGTTTCGTGGGATGAAGCGAACACGTCGCAGTGGAGGGAGAGGTGAGTCTTAAGAGGGACGATCTTTGTATCAGGCAACCGTGCTAGGGCGGCCTCACATCCGAGACACTCTGCGCAATCTGTAAGCACACGCAGATAAAACAGGGTCAAAGGAGAATGATATCAGGTGTGATGAGAAGCGGGCGATGAAGCAATGAGGTCTACTTTTGAGCTCATCGGCATTACGTTCACGCGTAAAGCTGCGGGAAACTCTAAATTCTCGACGCGTTTTCACCGGTCAAAGGGTCCTGCCGATGACGACAATCCTCAATTTATTGACTTTACCGTTGAGAATAGACGGCGGAGAATTAACTTGTGGGAGAGGTAAATTCAAAGCAATGCATACGCTCATCAAGGGAGATTTAATCTGCTGCTATGCTATGTTGCAGGCTCATGTTGTAGCCGACGATAATGCGCAATCCAGCATGTCCAACAATTCAGCTCTTCATCCAAGCAATAGGTATGTTTTTCTCAATCTGCAATAGCACAAACAAAGCGTTCTACAAATAAAGTGTTCGTGCACATACTCTTGCAGTCGTGGTAATCAATGCAAGCATGCCAGTCCGTTCAGCTATCCCAACGACTCAGTTTTCCAACGAAATCTTTCTCTTTAGCGGCGATCCCTAGTAGCCTGCGCCAGATCCAGCTTGACCGCGGCGAGTCCTGTTGCTCGGGCGCGATTCTGTGTCTACCTCAGGATCGCTCTCATCGCCAATTCCCCAGCTGCGACCGCCTTTACGGTTTCCAGTGCCATCACCGGCTGTTGTGTAGATCTTCTTTTCCGTCTCTCCAAGGATTGGGTTGTAAGCACCCTTCCTGCCACCCATTCCATCACCAGCGGTGGTGTAGATGGCGCGGTTCTCAGTCTCACCAATGATCGGGTTGTAGGCACCCTTGCGGCCACCCATGCCATCGCCAGCTGTGTTATAGATCTTGCGTGGCTGGGGCGATTCGCTCCAGGATGGTTCGTTGTCGTTACGCGCAGACCCGCGGGAGGGACGAATGTTCTCCTTAGTGTCGGCTCCTTCGCTATCGTGGTCGGCTCCCCAGTGGCGCTCGTATCCAGGGTTGTTCTTCTCAACTACCTTGGGTGGAGTGGCAAAGTCCTCGAAGCTGAAGGTAGCTTCAGACTTGCGGTTGCTTCTGCTGCTGCCCGGCTGCTCGCGCTTCGCATCCTCGCCATTTCCGAAAGCGAAGTGGTCGTACTTTTGTTGGTAGGTCTTCTTGCCTTGAGGTGTGCTCACGGCATCTGGGTCGTTCTCATCAAACAAGCGGTTGCCAGAAACATGCTTGCCGGCACCAGCCTTGACATTACGACCATCGATCTTCGCCGGACTTTCGCTGCGGTAGCTGCGGGCAGATTCCTCGCCAACGAAAAGGTCACCATAGTCTCTGGGAGCGGGTTTTGATGAAGGGCGGGTAGCGACGGTGGGACCAGTGTAAGTGCTTCCAGCGTCTTCGCTCGGATCGCGCGGAGCAAAGAGCGCAAGGCTTGCGTGAGGGTCGTTGGTGGGGTGCACACTCTCCCCACGCTTGTGGCCGCCAACAACAACGTCGCGTTGGCCGTTGGCAGCACGACCGTTGCTTGCCTGTCCGGTCGTGTCGATGCTGGCTTTGACTGCCTCCACCAATTTCGGTCCCTCTCGAATCGGCCAGTTACGGCCAGTACGTCCAATAGCCTCAACTTGCTTCAAAAGAGTTCCCTGGTCCCAGTAAAGTCGCATCTGGCAGATCTTGCCATTGTTGTCGAAGCTGACGATGTGCACAAGCGGGAAAGTGACAATGCACTCGTCAATCACATTCTCGTCCATGCCGGGCAGGAATGCGCCGCCCCCATTGTGAAACTGCAGAGTGACTGCGGTTTCGAGACAGAGACCGTTGCCGCTCTCAATGGTGTACAAGATCTTCTCATCCTTCTTGACGACTTGCTTCTGTTGAATCTGCAGGTGCTTGATGATCGCGGCAGGCTCGTGGATGGCGGTGGTGGTTGTGATGTAGTTGATCGAAGCATTGGGCGCCAGGGCTGCGGCGCTGGGTGAAGCGAGGAAAGCCTGGTAGGTTGCCGCCATTGTCGCAATCGCAGTCTCTGCGCGGGGTATTTGATCTCTTCGAAGGGTGTTTGTTGGTGAAGACGCCGAGTTGTGGGTGCTGGAAGTTGTGGAGCAGACGGGGATGTTGACCCTGCGATTCTCAGGGCTCCGGCAGTCTGCACGACGCTGACACAGGGGCAGGCGCAAATGCGATGTTTATACCGTCCAGCAGGGAAGACGCGAAGCTGTAACGCGCCGTTGGTTGGAAGGTGGGGACAGCGGCCCTTGCCGATTGGACCCCGCCGTTTGGAAATATCGCGTGTTTCAGGTTCCGCGCATTCACTTCGCTCTTGTCCTATCTTTAATAAGTCTAGTACGGTCTATACCCCTATACTCGACTGATCATACTTATTCACCGCTGTTATGATGACCCGAACCATATGTGCTCATGGACACTGACATAATCATTGCTATATCATATCGCTGTCGTTCGCCTATGGTGTCCAAGTCACGTTTGCCAGGACACATCCAGAGCACGCCTATACACATGCCCGCATGTCTCGTGTAAACGACTGCACTACACCCAAGTATATGCTTTACCTCTATCGCTCATGATCAAAATCCTCCGAATGTATAATACACCGAACTCCAGGCGTTGATGCTTATGTTACCAGCAGCAGTCAATGCCGTCCCAAGCCGCAATCCTGGTGACTGTTGGAAAAAAGGTACTCGACTATACCATGAAATTCACGGGTATCAGTGGATGACCAATGGTTGTGCTTCATGGTCACATACGGCATTAACTGAACACCAATCGCCACCACTTTGCCAGGCAATGGAAGATTTAAATGCCCACCACATTTGCACCTGTTTGTGCGACTACACACGCAAGACCATACCCTTACCCACCAACGACTATCATCAACCACCAAACGTGTATAGCATATCCAAACCCAAGAACGAGACTCATTCCGCGTATCACAAACAGCAACATCAACCATGGCAGCCATTATGAAGTACGTCCAGCTCCAGCACGAGGACTTCACCGAGCTCATGAAACAGACTGAGAGCAACGACAACCCTCTTCACGTAGACGTCAAGGAGAATCAAGCCTCCAAGGGCGAGTCGATTCCATCAACCAAGTCGTCTGCCAGTTGCACCAGCAACCCGCTCCTCTCCCGCCTTGAGGCCTACCGCAGCGCCTACCTTGCGCTGACTCCTCCGGATAACTTTGACACTCTTCTCTACAAATCTGTAGAGATCGTCTCTGGAATCACCTCCTCCAATGGTATGTCTGGCATCGCTACCTTCCGCGTCAAGTTCTCCGCTCAGTACTGCAACAAGTTCGGCACAGTTCACGGCGGCGCCATCGCCACTCTGCTTGACGGTCTTGCCCAGTGCTCTACCGCCGTTGTCGACGGCAATGCGAACGAAGTCACCATGGGTCTGAAGAAGGGCAAAGTCCGTGGTGGAGCTACCAGGAGTCTTCAGATTGGGTACCTGAGAGCTGTGAACGTCGGAGAGACTATCACCATCGTCTGTGAGGTCCTCAAGTCCAAGGGCAAGAGCACCACCATCCGCGAGACCGTAACTCGTGACGCTGATGGTAAAGTCTTGGCGATCTGTGCCATGGAGAAGGAGAGGCTTGAAAAGTCGAAGTTGTAAATCAAACTTCACTGACTCTGCAACCGAGCGGGAAGTTGTTGCAGAATGGAATCCCTGCTGCAGTTGCTGTGCGTGCGGGACTTTAGGCGTTCTTTGGATCTGTGTTTGCGATTGGTGGACCAGTCTGTCGGGTACGTAGTCTGCGTCACGCGGATGCTTCGCTTTGTTGGGGCGTTTGCAAACGCGATGACTGGGGCAATCACAACTGCAAAGTCTCACCTTTCGTTCTTTCCCTACGAGGCCGTACCATCCCAGCCATATAAGTATTCGCGCACAGTCCTACCTTGGCCGCACCTCACCATAGTCACACCTACTACGCTTGCCAACATGCCAAAGAGGCACAAGAAATCGGAGGCGGCCAAGAAGGAGCACGAGGCTGCAGTGGAAGACATCATCACCCACTTCGCTGCGACTTACATCTCCAATGGCAACGACAACCTGTCAACTTTCCAGCAGCTGTGCGAAGACCTTGACGTAGAAGTCGGAACCAGCATGAAGAAGTGCAAGCAGGTAAGCTGGTCCTCCCGAGACGTGATATTGTGGCGCGCGAACTCATCATATCGTGCCCAGAACATCAAGCGCGCCTACGTCAACATTCACGACTTCGTGCGTGTGCAGAAGACCGGAGGCGACGTGAGCAAGATCAAGTACACCTCGTACAAGGCTCTTCGAAACAACATCAGCAGCGACTGGCGCAGGAGATTTCCGCTTGAGAGGGCGAAAGGAGATGAGGTCCTGAAGGCGATGCTAATCAAGTTGTGAGAATGAAAGCCGGATGCTGTTATGAGAATGAAGCATTGACTTGGAAGTTCGTGAAGCATGAAAATGTTTAAGACCACATCGTCTATAATCGTTCATGATGCCACTTTCTATTTTTCGTGCACATGGGCAACTATCTCGGTTGAAGAGCGCATCCTGTTGACAAGCTTCTCGCTCATAACTTGGGCTTTGCCGCACTCTGCCTGTACTTCTCGTGTTGACAGATAGCCAGCACCGTCCCATCACTCTCCCGTTTCATCACACCCTTGATCGTAGCCAGCCGGCTAGCCTGCTGCAACACTTCGCACTCGACCTCGATCCGCTCACCCTCCAGAGGTGGCCGGAAGTACGTGACGTTGAGGTTTCTCGTCACACCCGAATGACCCCAGTGCTTTTTGCTTGCAAAGACGGCCATGCTTGTCGCGTTGTCGAAGAAAGTCGCAATCGCGCCGCCGTGGATGGTCTTTGCGAATGGACTGTTGCCGCACAATGGCGGGATGGTAAGAGACCAGACGATTTTGGCATTGTTGGTATCAGACTCTTCAGTGACTGATTTGAGGGTTGCATGTCTGACGAAACCATGATCGATGTTTTCTAGCGGCATTGCGTCGCCGTACGCTTTGGTGAATGCGTTGATCTTGTCCTCGACGGACATGTTGGCTGTTTTTGAGGTCATTGTTCCGAGCGGTCGACAAGATTCTTTTGAGGTGAATAAGATTGTGCGTTTCTTGCTTCAATGATCAAGTCTGGTTTTATGTCTTGCAAGGTCAAAGGATCATTAATTCTATCATGGCCCACGGGCATGCGGCTGAAAGGTCAGGTCCTCAGCCAGGTCCCCTTGGATGCCGATGCCGAGGTAAGTTTAAAGGCGAAAATCTACACATGGATATATCACTCACCTCAAAGGCAACAAGAACGATATTCAATACATGCCTCATGGTAGTGATTTTGTTGACTCATTGAAACTGATCAGATTCTACGGGTATCACATAGTGATGTTCAATCCGAACAACCATCAGCAATGGCATTGGTGATTCGATGGCGGGAGTTGTGCACGAACTTGGAGATCAGGAATTCAATATCTATTAATATGTTCTGTAGTCGATTATTATTGTAGTCAATACCATTGTGTCTTAACCTCTGTCATCATCTTCAGCTGTGAATTCAATGTGGTGGTATTATTGTATACGGATGCTACCTTACCATCCATTGGTGAGCCTGACACGTGATTTGCTATTGTAAGAAGTATCTGTACTTATGATCGACACTAACAAAGAACTAATTCTAGCTAACTCAGCATTAGCTAAGATTAATCGCCACTAATTAGTCGCCTTTGGTCACGACCCAATCGACATTTCCAATGCTATGTAAGTAGATTTTGAAACACTTCCACTCTTCCAGACACCTCTGGCTATTTCCGAACAATCCATCGTTCTCTATAAAGACAAGCCACATCTCTGATGAAGTCGTTTCTTACATTTTCAAGTTTCATCTGCATCATCGCAATAGCCATCACAGCTTTCTTCAACGACATCGCAAACGAGTACATGCGCTCTTTCCTCAGGTCGACATCCAACAACATCTCCAGAACTTTCAAGACAAACACAACAAGAACACACACCACAATGTCTCCCTCATCAACATTCGTCGGCCTCCCGGTCATCCCTCCCAACGACCCTTCTCTCACAGCTACCTCTCCCAAAACCCGTGGCATTGCTAAGGTCTTCGAGGCCATTGAACAAGCCGAAGGTGCCGGTGCTACAGTGAGACGATCCATAGGAACACCCAGACTCCGCAACTTCAGCCCATTCCTCATGCTCGACCACTTCTCTATTGCTCCTGGCGCGGGCTTCCCTGATCACCCACACCGCGGCCAAGAAACAGTCACTTACCTCCTCAGCGGCGCCGTCGACCACGAAGACTTCGCCGGTAACAAAGGCACTATCTATGCTGGCGATCTTCAGTTCATGACTGCCGGCCGTGGCATCGTTCATGCCGAGATGCCCGCTCAGAACCCGGACGGGTCAAGTAACGTTGGTATGCAGCTGTGGGTAGACCTACCTCGCGATCTGAAAGCATGCGAGCCTCGCTACCGCGACGTGCGCAGCTCCGAAATCCCCATCTACAACAGCACGGACGGCAAAGTCACCGTCAAAGTGATCTCCGGCCAGTCCCACGGCGTCGACAGCTTGCAGGAACTCGCCTACACGCCCGTCTGGCTCCTCGACATCACGGTCCGACCTGGCGGCAGCATCACGCAGCCTTTGCCCGCGGGCTGGAACGCCTTCGCATACTCGCTCAGCGGCAAAGTCACCTGGGACACTGGCGCTGAGACGAAGCAAGTCCCCGAGTTCCACAACACTGTCTTTGAGCAGAAGGGCGACAACATCAAGGCGTCGGTGCCGGAGAGCGAGAAGGAGGCCAGGTTCATTTTGGTGGCGGGTATGCCGCTGGATCAGCCCATTGTGCAGTACGGACCGTTTGTGTTGACTGATGCGACGCAAGTCCGTCAGGCATTGATGGACTACCAGAGTTTCTCGAATGGCTTCGAGAGGGCGAGGAACTGGGAGAGTGAGATTGGAAAGTCTATGCAGTAAGAGGAGCTGTATCGTAAACAGATTCAGAGAGAATCTTTATGTTCATTAGATAGTTGATTATGATATACCATCGGTCTAGTAAAATTTGTATTGAATGCCCACATATTCTCAGATTTACACGCGATGTTGCGAAATTGTATATCTCAAAAGTATCACTGAATGGGACGTGGGGAGAGCCGATTTGGAATTGAAATAGTAATGCGACTTTGTAAATATTGTGTACACGTGAAATTCTGCCGCAGATATCGTACAGAGTCTGAAGTCGGACACCCATTCATGGCCTTTCTCCGCCAGGTGCCGCTCACTCTTACTCTCTCCTACATGACCGTCCTGTACTGATTGTGGGATGATACTGATGTCCATCTCCGCATGAACCCCGGACAAGGTGAAATGCTTGGTTTTTTCCGCCAATGTTGCCGGATGTGTGACATGCCCACGATCATGGGCGTGCGTCTGCCCATTCTCACCAGAAATATAGCCAAGTCCCAATCAGTTGACCTCGCCGCTCTTCAGCTCCTCCTCAGTCCGTAACCGTACCTCCTTGATCTTCAAGATGGTGTAGCGGTGCTTGCTCTTGATGTTCTTCACCTTCCTCTGTCTCCTCTTGGTCTTCTGGAGAATCCTCAAAGGCTCACTCTCCACACCCATCACCACGGCCCTGCACACGAACAGCCTGTCGTCCAGATAAGGGTACTTGCCCTTGGCGATGTGAGGAATGAAGTGTGGCGCCGCGATAGCGTTGGGCGCGCTCGCAAGAGATCCTTCGGGCATCACACGGCTGGTGGACGCAAGGTTTCCTGTTGTTGGGTCCAAAACTTCTATTGTTTGCATGGTCGGGCTCTTCAGCTTTGGCGATTTCACGGCAGCCTTGAGTGTGTAGTCTCTTGAACCAAGGTGTGTCGCACGGTCGAGACGGATGATGTCGCCGGGCTCGACGCCCTTCATGTAGAAAGGTAGTCTCAGGGTATCGCCTTGAGTGAGGAGGTAGGGTTGCGCATGGATGTGCGCAGAAATGTAGTGGGGTCCTTGAGCGCGAAGCAGTGGCAGCATCTCGCGCACCTCGGGCGAGATCTCTACAGGCGCTTTCGGGCTTGCCGCAGGTGAGGGAAGAGCGGTCTTGTTGGGCTTCTCAGCCAGGGATCGGTCCAGGGAACTCTGCATGTGTGCCAGATGTTGCAAGGTCGAAGGTGAGTCGTTGCTCTTCTCGGTGGCAGTGGAAAGGTTGGCGGTCCATGGCAGGAGGAATGTGGGTGGAAGCTGGCCGCGGCTGTCCAGTACCGCTCGCCTGAGCGTTCGTGAGATTATGCTGGCCATTGTGATAATTCGGTGTGTATTGCACGCTACCACTCGCGATGGCCGCGTCCTGCTTGCTTGCTTGCTGGCTGGCTGCTTCTAGGAGAATGGAATCTTGCGGGCAGCGGAGGTGTCGCTCGCGCCTGCCTCGCAACATCGGCGCTTACTCGGCTGTCCCCGTCCAGGCCCTGGCTTTCCATTTTGCCTCTCGAGATTCTTTTCATACAGGACACCCCACCACCAACTACTTCTATCCACCCACCGCCGCCATGCCTCAGAACGAGTACATTGAGCGCTTCACGAAGCAGCACGGAAAGCGCTTCGATCATGAGGAGCGCACCCGCAAAAAGGCTGCCCGTGAGGTGCACGCCGCCTCCGAGAGGTCGCAGAACCTGCGTGGTCTGCGCGCCAAACTCTACCAGCAGAAGCGCCACAAGGAGAAGATCCAGATGAAGAAGCAGATCAGACAACAGGAGGAGAAGAACGTCAAGGGCAACGAGCCCGCCGCACCCTCCACCACACCACTGCCCTCCTACCTGCTCGACCGTTCCAATGAGACCAACGCCAAGGCTCTCAGTTCTGCCATCAAGAACAAGAGGCAGGAGAAGGCCGCCAAGTTCTCTGTGCCTCTCCCCAAGGTCAGAGGTATTGCTGAGGAGGAGATGTTCAAGGTCGTGAAGACCGGCAAGAAGACCGCGAAGAAGAGCTGGAAGCGCATGATCACCAAGCCCACCTTTGTCGGTCCCGACTTTACTCGTCGCCCCGTCAAGTACGAGCGTTTCATCAGGCCTATGGGTCTTCGTTACAAGAAGTGCAATGTCACCCACCCCGAACTCGGTGTGACCGTGCAACTTCCTATCATCAGCGTCAAGAAGAACCCTCAGAACCCCATGTACACCCAGCTTGGTGTGTTGACCAAGGGTACCATCATTGAGGTCAACGTCTCTGAGCTTGGTCTGGTGACCGCTGGTGGAAAGGTCGTTTGGGGCCGTTGGGCTCAGATCACCAACAACTGCGAGAACGATGGTTGCGTGAATGCGTAAGTGCTGCCATATTGATTTGTAAGGAAGCCTTCAACTGACAATTTCTTAGCGTCCTTCTGGTTTGAGCGACATTCGTCTGATACGACCATTTATCATGGTGGCTGGTCGATCGATCGAGCTCGCGATTGACGTGTTACACGATCGACACAACATCACCTCTGTCTCTGATTCTGGCGTTTCAATGGTACTCAAGGGAAGCCGCTCACGCGCACATGGAATCGCGCGAGGAACACGACACGGCGTCGTGTCAGTGCTCTGATCGCAATTCGCTATCGGAAAACACTGAAGATGACTACTCTCGGGGTAATTCCAACTGGCTCGGAAGCATTATCGGGAAGCGGCGCCCAAATGAATGGAGCCCAAACGGCCAAACCTCCGATGTTTGTCTCAGCAAAAGGGCGTTCATGGAGCACAAAAACACGACACAATCGCAAGCCTCAGATCCAACTAGTCTGAGCGAATCATCCCAGTTTTCGCAACATTAGGGCGAGGTACTTGCCTCCGATTGGCTGCAGAAGAAAGCGCGAAGCATAAGCGATAGGACCACAAAGCTCCCGGCGTCTGGCGATAATCATTCGACTTTCGATTCTCGTTGATTTGCATCGGGGAAACAACACTTAGTCTACCAACCAATCTTTCATTGATACCCAAAACAATCAACTCAGTAGTCATAACCAAAAATCCCGAAACAACCGAGCTCACCAGTCATCCTCTAGTTCTCCACTTTGCATGTAAGTAAAAGAAGTACTGGGTACTTGTACCTTGCACTATACAGCAGATCTCACGCACATGATGCATGCATACACCTGCACCCACCCACACTTGCAACTACGCCGCGCGTTCCGTTCCCGCCTTCCCCGGCCGGAACGACTGTTGCAAAGTAGGTAGTGTTGGGCACTGCTGCGTCCGGTGCCGTCTCAGATTCCATTAGACTATCTTCTTGAGTGAGTCTTCTGAGAAAGAAGAAGGACTTGGTCACTGTCTGACTCCTTTTTTCGAACGGCATTCCGCTCGTGCCGTGGTTTGCGCGTTGCTGGTTAGCTAATTGCTGGTTACGAGACCCGTTTGGGCGTTGATGGAGACGGCTTGTCTCGGGTCGATTCATCATCAGCTATAGTGGGACATGCGTTGTACGCACGAACCGGAGAGCGACCCTGCGATGGTTCTTCTGGGGTGAGTTTTGCGTTCGCCTTTGCGTTTGTTTATTCGTTTGGGGCCGCCTGCCGTTGTTGGACTGGGACTACTGCTATTTCTCATGTGACCTTCCTGTTTGCTTGGGCATTCAGCCGAGGTGCGTTCTGGACCTTTTGGAGATGGGTGTTGATCTTTGGCCCCCACGGAGGACCCTTGGGACGTGAATGATAGCGAAGGAGCGAGGAATTGCGCGATTGGACTATTACTTTCTGATGGCGCCAGACCTTGGGGACAGGAAAGCTGTGGTGATGCCTGAGGCGATCCGGTGAGATTGATCTGAAGATGGGAGCGATGATGGATCGAGATTTGGGATGGGGATGGGTGTGGGAGTGACGCGGATTTGGAAGTATTGGTATTTTGATTTGCTTGTCACGTTGGACTTTGATTTGGGAGTCTTGTGAGACGTTTGATTTGATGCTCTTGTGCTGTGCGCTGTTCCTTGAACGCGCATTTGCTATATGATAACCGCTCTCGGGGTTTCAAGAGCGTGGGACTTCTTGTTCACGCGCCGACTATACCGTCGTCCCTAGAGCTACGCTTACGCTGCTACTGGCGCGAATGGCCGTGGCGAAGCTGAAGTGTTTATCCGGGCCGGTTTGCGAGCAGGAATCAGGAATAGGTAGATGGGTCATGTGGAAGCACGAATATGATCCTGATCAAACGGGACCCTTGGACAAGCTGACTTTGGACGGATCGTGGGAATTGAAATGTTCCGGTGGACTAGTCAAATGGACCACCACCGCCAATTTGTCTCGCTACAAAAAGCCAAATCTTCAACGCATGTGATATGTTGGTGGTGCTGCCGATCGTGGAAGCCATTTGCAATTTTGCGATATGCCGCTGAGATTCACACGATTCTGTTTTTGCCAGTGAGATGAGATGAGATGGACGTCTCCGTGGAAAGCTCGCTTGGAACGTGCCGCAGAGCGTCTTTTACGTATGTGATTATGTTACATGGGCTGTTGAGATGCGTAAACATCTGGTAGCGACCGCCACACCAAGAGGACTTCTTTGCGCAATGTAGGAGGTACTCTGCGGGTGAGACAAGTGCCGAGCCCGGACTGAGTTGCCCTGCTTTACTCGCAAGCGTACAGTCAATGTCATCATCGTTGATGAGTTAGTCTGGTGTCATCTTCGCAGTCGTAGGCACCGCGAAATTTACTTGGACACACGCAGCAAGCAGTGCTCACGGAAACCTGCGCATTCGTGTTCTCGTCTCGTCCCGGGGATCAAATCACACCCTATCGCTTTAACAAACCTAACATTAATTCCTGCCATTCCGCGCATCCGCTGTGGCTCTATCTAAAAACACTTCGGCGGTATGGGCTCCAAGTATAGTCATGTATGGGACACGATAGACGGTGTGCTGACTCGGCCGCGCTCGCAGGGGGGACAAAAACAGGATTCGGACATAAGAATTGGCTTACGGAGCACGTTCGAATCTCAGCGGTGAACTGCTTGCCCTGTCTTCCATGTCATCATACACGCTCGTCGCAGTGAGCAACGGTGTATGACTGCTGCGGCTGTCGCAAGTGATAACAGAGCGTTTTTTGCTCGATGAGGCAGACCAAGGACGGCCGGCGACCAGCCGGAAGCGATGGCGCTCGCAATCGGGAGATGGCGTTCCAGTCGTTCGCGAGCGGGAGCTGCAGGTCAGCGCAATGCCCGACTATAGCGAAGGCTTAGGCCGATTGCGAAACGCGCGACAGCTGTAGGTGGCAGCGGCAGAGAGTCGGCGGGCGGCGGGCCAGGCACTGGCATTACTGTATTGTTATACTGTAGGCGACACGGGTCGCAATTAGGCTTTGGGCTCGGTGGGTGATCGGGAGCAAATTGGCTTGGGAGGCTTCAGGATGTTCCCTGTTGCACCTCGTTGCAAATTACTTGGGTACACGTGGGAGGCTCGGGCAGGTGCTCCCGTTCACTCCCGCGCCTGCCGCTTCGATCGCGTACCAGATTTTGGGTAGCGGTCGACGACTTCACATGTTGTTTTGTTGCGCTGTGCTATCGCCTGGTGCTGGAGTAGGAAACGTGAGTGATGATACCATGCCACCGCACGCAGATTGCCGCACGAAATGTCACGGGACGGCGACCTGCTGAGACAGGGTGGTGTCCGTCGACGCTGGCGCTGGCTGCTCCTCCTGCAGAGCTCCATCGATCATGTGCTCGTGAGCGTGGGCGACGCACGACGGGCGTGCCGCCCGCGCATGTGCTTCTACTGCTGCATACACCCTACTCTCTGCCACACCCTCTCGTTCAGCGGTCCACGCACGCCCATGAGACAGGCGCATGCTCGTGTGAGGCCCGCCTGACGCCGCCCCGGCTCGTCGCTTGCAGTGTGCATCAGATACTATTAGCACGCAAGTAAGGTACCCGTGTACAGACACTCTACCTACCACCACCACACCAGCCCACGCGGATTGGCGGTAACCGACGCACCCAAGTGGGTATGTGCTGCACGCCGTCGCCCATCCGCCAACCACGCACGCCCGCTCCATCTCCGCCTGCATCCCTACCCAAATCTTCAGGCTGCGCCGTTTGGGCTCTGTCGCGAGCGTAGTAGTGCGCGCTGCCCTCTGCTGCTGCCGCTGCCGCTGGCTGCTAACTTGCTTGCTTGCTTGCTTGTCCAGCCATCCCGCGAGCGAGCGCTGCCTCCAGTCCGGCCAGTCCAGTCCAGTGCCTGTCTGTCTGTCTGTCTGTCTGCCAAACAAACCCACCGACACGCTACTTGCCAGTGCCAGCCTGCCCCGGCGTCATCCATCCTCACAGCCGGCCAAGGCCTTGCACCTGACGTCCACCGACTGCTCCGGAGCCCTCAGTAGGGACGTGTATGAAAGCCAGCTTGACCCTGTCTCTGTTTGCCACCCAACTCCTCAATCAGCATTGATTGTCGCTGTTCAGACCCTCCTCACGTCGCCGCCCGCGACTTGCACTCCACTCGCCGTCTATCTTCACGGGCTACAGCCTACCGCTAGCTAGCAAACACCGCCGCCATCCGTGGCCCTCGCCGTCGCCAGCAACCTTCCCAGCTGCGCGCCTACCTGCCTACCCTTGCCTTGCACTCGCCCGGAGACTGCTCAACCTCGTTGTTGATCTGTCTGTCTGTCTGGCTTCGCGCGTTGCCCTGCTGAGCCTCGTGAGCAGACGCCGCCCCAGTCTCGCTGCCTGCTAGTCGCTTCGGCAGCAACAAGCCGAGCAAGCCGAGTAGGTAACTCTTACACCGCTCCTCGCCGCCGCGCAGCCTCGATCGCCCGCCCGGACTGTCACCGTTCGCACGCTTGTGCATTTGTCAAACTCCCTCTGCCCCGGCATGGCCCTTGCTGCTGCACGCAACCGGTTCGCGTACGAGCAAACACGCCCAGCAGACGCGCCTATCCAGCAGCAACTTCACCACTCGCTTCACCAGCATCAAATTCAGCCCGACGCGAAAAACCCGACCTTCCTTGACGACGACGACACTACAGCCATCCTGGACGCCGACATCCTCGATGCTGACATCATGCAATCTCCTACCAATCACGACATTTCTTTCCGCAAGGACTCTTTCGCCCAACACTCGGGCGTATTGTCGCCTACTGATGGTCAAAGTTGGGACCAGCACTACCCAAATGGCCTGCCCATCGATGCCTCAATGACTGCATTTTCAGGCAATTTCAACAACGACCCCAATAGCTATGGCCGGCATCACAGTATTTCGCATCCACCCTCACATCAGCACCAACCGCATGGCGGTGTGTGGTCTCTTACCCAGGACTCGGGTCACTGCACGCCTGCTGGAGCCATCGATGCCATACCACAGCCTCCAACGTTCGATGGTGCACCCTATGTGCACCAGAGAGCAGACAGCGCGCATGCCAGCTTCAGTCATCCACCATCATCGGCACCCTTCAACGCACCCACCACAGATGCTGGTTTCATCCCTGCCCCACAGACTCAGGCACCAATGTCACCCCACTCTCACCAGGACTGGATGGGCATGGCCCAGCAGGAAATGGAAGGTCGACCAGGGCCTAGGCAAATGAGGCCTAGTAGTCCACCAAGGACGATGGTCGATATCCAACGAAGGGACGGGATTCGGAAGAAGAATGGCCGCATCGACATTCCCCAGGAGCGCAACATCCACACCATCGATCAGCTTATCGAGACCACCAAGGACGAAGATTTGCTCAAGGAACTGAAGCAGCAGAAAAGGCTCTTGCGAAATCGAGAAGCCGCGTAAGTCGCATCTTAGTCACATAGATTTCTCCTTCGACTTGCTAATTTTCCGCGGTAGGCTCCAATCACGACAGCGCAAGAAGAAACACACCGAAGATCTCGAGACCAAGGAGAAAGGCTACGCACATCAAGTCACTATGCTGGAGCAGCAACTCGCCGAGATCAGCATGGAACGTGACAATCTTTCCCGAGACCGACAAATCCTGGTTCACCGCACACAAGAAGCTGAGCGAATCATCGAATCCCTTCACATGGAGAAGCGAGATATGCTCATGAAGCACACGGAAGAGACATCAAGTCTACGCAAAAGAATACAAGTCATGACAGAGCGCCTCGAGGCCGGCCCTGCGCCTGCTATGTCCGCTGCCCCCAGTAGTACTGGCTTCAGTGAGTTCAACGCAGAATTCGACGACCTCAACATCGGGCCTCAAATATGGGATCATCTTGTCTTCCCTCCTCCGGATGGAAGCATGCTATCCGACGAGTTTGGCTTTGGTCAACAATCGATGGTCCCGATGAAGCAATCGCTCGAGAAGAAGGCTTCTACGAATACTATTGTTCCGACGCAGCCGCGAAAGACCAACGACAACTCCACAGAGCAGCCTATTGCGTCGAGTTTGCTCTTTATGTTGCTACTATGTGGCGCATTCGTGGCATCCAAACCGGCTACCTCTTCCACATCAGAGCTTCCCAAGATGCCGGCAGATGTTCGTGCTGCTGCACCAACCGTTCTCAACAATCTGCTGTCAGAGTCCAATCCCTCTGCGCAGCAGCAACAAGCTCGAGCAGCTATGCAAGCTTTTCAAGAACCAGCTCCTTCCGGCCTCCCAACTATGCCCAACCAGAGTACCAACAAGCTCGATCAGCTGCATCACCACATGATCAGCCCAAGCAAACAGCAATCAGACGAAGCAGCTTTCGCGTTAACTCAAGCGCAGTACGCGGCTCTTACGGATATCGGCCCTTCTACCAATGATTACCGAGACCCTAGTCACGTTCACCCAGCTCGTCGCAGTCTCGCGGAAGCTTTGGCAAATGAGCACAGTGTGAGTTCTGGCAACAAGGCCGACATCTACACCCGAAGTCTGCTGTTTGAGCAAATCCCTGCCGATGTTGTGCGACAATTCAAGGAAATGGTTCGCGATCGCAACCAAAGAGATCAGCAACAACAGCAGCAAAATCAGCAGCAGCAGCAGCAGCAGCAGCAGCAGCAACAACAATACTACAAGGTCGAGACCTAAGTACGCCACGCTCTCTGCAAGCTGCTCATCAAGCATCATGACACTTGCGCCACAAGTGGCGGCGCCAATCTAGCTTTCGAGCAGACATTCCACCCACCAACGCTCGCTGCTCTAAGCTCTGAGTAGCGAGCTTTTCGGGTTTCCATCTCATTCAATCGTGCCCGAGGGCTCAGCCATTTGTCACATATTTGTTCGATTTGTTCATCGGTGTCTAAGAAACACCTACTATCGATTGCGGATAGGCGGCTTGCAGAAATTTCGCACACTAGAGACTTCTCATTCCATCACGGATCTACGACCTTAACGACATGCATAACAACCCAACTCTCATAACATTCCTGCACGCAACTCGGCCCACGCGCCGGCTGTTCACTACGACACTTCAACTTGTTGAACTTATCATTTTTTTGATACCCGCCTATGGTTCTGCGGCAACATACATGGATTTTTGGCAGCAAAGACCATCTCGATCACTCTACCTTTCAGCTCAGCAAAATCTGGCAACAAAGGTAGCTCGGGCTGGACCCTGCACCACCACCCATCCTGGAACTGTCGATTATTCTCTTTTCTGATCGTGTCATTTTCATGCCTATATGCTCTTTGCTTCTTGTCGTTTTTTTTCCCCTTCCTTATGCCTTGAATCTCGGATGTATCTTGAAAAGAACAGCTTCTCCCACTTGAGATTGCGACTGCGATTGCGACTGAAGATCGTCTTGCTGGACTTCCTGGAAACTTGCCCCTTCCATGTCCAATGGTTCATTTGTTTTTCCTCTTATCCTCTTGCCTCTTATTCTTTTTTTCCTTACTCTGACGACGCTGCTGCGGGAAACGAGGACACGAGACCAGAAACTGGCATGCGAACGAGAATTGAGACGATGACGACGACGACGATGACGAGAAGACGTGCGTTGGTGATTTTTTTTTATTATCTCCTCAATGACTTACTACCTACAATTTTTTCTTGACGGCGAGTTTGGATTCCGCCTTTTCTTGCTATGCTTTCCCTCTGGACGTTCTTCCTGGAAAGCCTCTTTTAATGTAGATATGGGAAATCAAACCTTTGGATTCTGACCATGCTGATGAGAGGAATTTTCGTTTCAACCCCGGCCGTTTCTCTCTACTTCGACATGTGACCGCCATAGTGTTGTCTCCGGGATCTGTTATGGATATCGATGCCACTTTTGACGCGGCGAAGTTCGGTGTTTCTGGCAGGCGAGGCGAAACGAACGCTTTTCGTAAAGAAATCAAACAACCGCGTGGTGACTCGCGAGCAAGCAGCGGACTTGGGAGTTCTCGAGGTCGAGCAGTCGGAAGCCCGTGTGATGGGCCGTCCGTCGGTCAAACGTGGATATTCACAGTGTGGCATGTAATGATTTTCACGAGTTGATTCCCTTTTTTCCCCCATCATCGCCAGTATGATGATGATGATGATATAATCGGCATTTTCCCTTCCCTCCAGACGCCATGCTAATGATAATGCCCCCAAGCCAGGATGATATATAGCCTACAAGAGCCATGTATGACCAACAAAGTCGACTGGCTATTTCGGGTTGTACTTGTCTTTCCAGATCCTAGCGGTTCAGCACGGTCAGCACATCGAGTCTTCTCACTCACGAAGGCACAACCCCTCAGCATCCCCCGATGAGAGGGACTGGAGGGCACAAGAAACTCACCAAGAATTGCCCACGGTCTTGGAGCCTTTCTGCTCTGCAAGGCGAAGGTACTGCGCTGCTTTGAACTTGTTTGTAGAATCTTTCGTCAGCGAGTGTTCATGCAGCGAGCGCATGTGCGCGTCGGGAGGGGGAGAATCCTATTGGTTGGGAACGTGGAAAAAACAAGCAAGCAAGGTTTATTTTTGCTGCAAATAAGCACGGCTGATGGCGCATGGCGGCCCAACTTATAGTGCGCGAGCAGCGACGGAAAGCCTGCCGAGTCGAGCGAGCGAGCCGCTGTCGCATCTTGTAGATGGTATTGGTGGGACGGCCATGAGAGCAGTCGGGGGAACGGGTGCAACTAGAAGTAATTGCGCAGAAACAAGCAACGCCGGGCCAGACTCACCTTGTCTTTCGGTCCGCCAAAGCCTTCCAGATAACACCACGCCGCTTCTTCCAAGGCGTCCGTGTCCCCGAGGTTGGCGGCAGTTTCGTAATACTGCCGCGCCGCAATCGGGTCTTTCTTCACACCCCACGCGTAGCGGAAGCAATTCGCCAGTTCGAAGATAGCCAGCACCAACTCTCCTTTCGCCGCGCCGCCTTTCGTCATGCCCGCGGCCAGAGCGGCTTGCTCTACAGCCGCGGAGTTCGAAGCTGCGAGCGACAAGTAGTGGATTGCCTTGTCTGGTTCCATCGGGATGCCCCAGCCGTGGCGCAGCGCGAGGCCGTAGAGCACTTGGCTGAGGGCGTTGTTCGCGCCTTTGGGGTCGGCGAGCTGGCCGAACATGTGCGTTGAGGTGGTGAGGTCGCCTTCTTCGTGCAGGCGGATGGCCTCTTGGATGTTGACGTCGCCTTCTTGGTCGGAGATGCTGCGACTGCGGTCACGGTTGGGGGTGGCGATGCTGGTGGTCTCGAGGGAACGGCTGGCGCGTTCTTCGCTGTTGCTATTATTGTTGTTGTTGTTATTATTGTCGAGTAGTGAGGGCGAGGATGCTAAGGAAGGAGAAGATGCTAGTATGGTGGCCCTCTTCTCCCATTGAGCTTCGCGCTGGGCGTTTGCGTACTTGTTGCCCTCGTCCGTGCCATCTACGCGGATCGAAGGGACTGACACAGCGTCTGGCGCGGCCGGGAGGTTCTCTGGAAGATGCGAGCTCGTGGTCTCGTTTGTTTTGGACCGTGATCGACCGCCTATGTGTAGCCGCTCGGACAGCCTCCGATCGTTCTTAGGTCTTATAGCCAGTGACTGCTGCGATCCTTTGGTATCCTCCGCGTCGAGCGACCTGCGCGCCTTGTCCGTCGTCGCATTCTTCGGCGTCCCTGCGCTTGCAGACCTGCTGAACAATGTCCGTCTCCGTTCTCTCTTGGGCTCTTTGCCTGCATTCGCGGGCTTCACGTCATCTCCTTCGAAGTGCGGTGGCTCGAGGATTTCTTCTGTCTCTGTGGTGGTGCGAATGATGCGGAACTCAGGCACGGCGAGGTCGGCGGGTTTGCTGGACGGTGGTGGTGCATTTCTGGCGGTGTTGTCTTTCTTCGTTATGTTGTCCTTCTTCTTGAGGAGTTCCTTGAGGCCGTTCATCGTGCGGGGTGGATGCGCCGTTCGAGACCAGGTATGCGGCAATCGAGACAGTTGGTCGTCATGCGCGGGGAACGTGTGGAGAGAAGGGACCAAGAGACGAAATGAGACGAAGATGCTAGAGAGATCAGGGTAGAGGCAGAGGCGATATGTGTCCAGGACAAGGAAAGCTGTGTCGACGACCTACCATGCATGTATGTGAGGGTGATGTAAGGCAGTACCAAGCGCTACGAGGGCGAGAATAGCAATTGCGCGCTGCGCCCTGCTGGGTGTTTGAGGCTTGCGGAACCCTTATTAGATGCAGGAATCCTTCAAGGGTCATCGTCGTAAGTGCTGATGCGGCTGTAGGGCGCGGTTAAGGTTAGCTCTCGTTGCCAGCATATGCATACGCTAGTGGTGCATGAAGACATGTGGAGCCACCTTCGATGATATTGCAGATTATGGATGTGAAGAAGCAAGAGGATTAGGTATCACTCGAAACGTCGGTCACATCCTTGAAGGACAACGGCGACTGTGGTCTGTGCAAATGTGCGACCAAGAGAATTTATGACGATCTACTGAGCTCTTCACGCTGACAACATACATGCTTTGATATTTTCATACGCGCGTACTTGATTCTTTCTATCTTCCATTTTCTGTGCTTTCTTTTCTTTACTTTCTCGAGGATTTCATCATCATCACCACCTCGTACGCGCCGGTCATGCATCGGGATATCTTACAGACGTCTGGGTATCTCAAGAAAAGGAGATGTAATCCTGGTTCTGGGCGATCTCGTTGAGATCTCCGCTCATAGTGACATCTTTGCTAGGATCATCGGAATCGATGTCCCCTGGATCAGCGTCGGCCGCCTCCTCGTCGTCTTCGACTTCGGAGTCCTCGCCTGCGCCCGCCTTCTGGCGCTCCACATGTGCGTGGCGAGTATGTGGGAGCTTGCATTTCTTGTTAGTGCAATCACCTGTCTCGGCGTAGTCGGGGCACTCGAGAACATGACGCTTGCCACAGTCGATGCCCTTCTCGCAATAGCCAAGCAAAGCAAAGGGACGACAGATAAGAGGGCCGGGTGAAGGGGAAACATGGGCATAGCGGCATGCATCATTCGTGCAGTTGCCGTTTAGGAAATGTGTGCATGCGGGCACACGGTTGTAAGTCGGCTTGTGAGAAAGGTCGCAGTGATCACCCTTGGCGCAAGTACCGGTGCGGAAGAAGGCCTTACACATAGAGACCTTGTTCGGGTTGTGATCGAAGCGACACTTTGTACCAAAAGGGCAGACACCTGTGAAAATGTTAGAGATGGCCAAGGGTGCTTACCAAC
The DNA here is from genome assembly GCA_021018855.1 of Cladosporium oxysporum. Lineage (NCBI taxonomy): Eukaryota > Fungi > Ascomycota > Dothideomycetes > Cladosporiales > Cladosporiaceae > Cladosporium > Cladosporium oxysporum. The sequence continues at coordinate 395,000 of JAIQXY010000015.1, forward strand.
AGATGACATGAGCTGGTCGGTTGATCCAGTCTGTCTGGGATGGTTGGATGATATAGTCTCGATGAAATACCGTTCTTGATGAAGTGCTCGCATTGCACAACTGGTTTTGCTGCTGGTCTGTAAGACATTAGCTGTGTTTGTATACCTCGTTGCTTCCAGATGTCATACTTGGACGCCGCATTTGCTACAGGTCGTCTAAGAAGGTTGTTGTTCTTCGTGCGGAGAAACTCGACACCTGCCACAATAGCTTTTCTCGGTGTAGGCGGCGCCGTATCGGACATTTCTACACATTCCGGTAAGTTCTTCCACTGTTCACATACGTTGTTTGTTCTAATGGCTCACCAGTCATTCGAACGAGCTTGCTTCCATCCTCCAGCAAAGAGAAGCGCACACCCTCAATCACCATATCGCGGTTGGCGGGAGGCGTACTTGAATGATGATGCGCGGTTGTGACCCTCTCTTGCCTGTTTGAATAAGCCTGCTGCTGAGATTGTGGCGTGTGGTGACCGGTCGGGGTTGGCGGTGTCGAGCAGGTTGGAGTTGACGCATTCACTAACGTGCGGTTCTGGAATGATGCGCCATAGCCTCCACGGCCGCGACCTCTTGGTGCTGGGAAGGGAGCCCAGCGGTTATTATACTGGTGATTGCCGCGATACGGCGGTGTCGGGTTGTACGGATGGTGGTTTTGCGCGTGGTGAGGGGCTTGATCTGGCTGCTGTTGTTGCTTGTGACGGTTGATCGCACCGGCGAGGGCGGCAATCCTGGCCTGCAATTCGGCTTCGTCTGCCATGTTAGATGCTGGTGGTAAAGATTAGCTTGTAATAAGTGGTTTCGCGCGATGTCACTGGCGTGCGGGAGTGAGTTTGTGGATCGTCGTTTCGTTGTCGCAAGGAACAAAGCTTGAGCGCGCGCATGCTGCTTAGTCAATCGCGCCTGCGGTGGAAGGACGCTTAGCCGCTTACCGCCCGCCCGCGGTGGTGGCCTGAGTGTGCCGCACGTGGCGCGGCATGTCACGCATGTGATGACACAACTCTCCATTTCGTGCAACACCCGAATTGAGAAAACGCACGACCGCGTTTCGCGGTCACCCACTAGCCTCCGTCGTGCCCGTCGCACTCATGAGAGGACGAGAGACTGCAATCTGCGAGGCAATGGCCCTTGTATCAACCTAATCCTTGCTCATGCCCGTTTTGTATTGTGCACGCCAACCGAGAGGCCCAGTATCGTGGTACCGAAGGTCCCTAAGCCTAAGACACTGACATCATGAGCCACATTGATACACGATGGCGGACGCTCCAGTCATCTCAAGAGGATTGAAATCTGCAGTACTTATGCTCATCTTAAAGATCTTTCTTGATGATGTTCACGCTCGTCTTGCTCGACACGGTAGTCGCCAGTTCAATCATGCTAACATATACCTACTACTGATATCACCTCACCAGGCCTACCCGAGAGAGACCTATCCGATTTACCCGCTCAATCCTGAAACCTCACACCCTCCTATTGATCGAACAAAGCAACCGCTCGAATAGGACTCCCACTCCCTCCCCTCAGCTTCAACGGGAACCCAACAAAGATAAATCGACCCTTGCCAACAACGCGATCCAGGTTATCGAGCCCTTCCATATGTGTCATCTTCCTCTCACCACAGATATTATGCGCGTGGAAGTTCATCTCGCCTTCCGGGCTGGGACTGATCGCTTCGACGCCTGCACAAATTAGCCGTGATGCCAACCATCATATCAGTTTCAATGACACTCAAAGCACTCACCGAACATCTTACACCCTTTGTCAGCGAGCCATCTCACAGCATCCGGATGCAAGCCGGGGAAATCGTGCTGCCACCTCGGCTCGTCGAACCCTACTCTCTTGTTGAAAGCCATGTACACCAGAACTGTGTCGCCCTCTCTGATCTCCTCGCCGGACTTCGTCAACGCTTCCTCCATCTCTGCCACCGAGATGGCAGCTTTGAGCTCCACGTGCGAGAGATCCAGGGCGATGGCAGACGTGTAGAAGTCTTCCAGCGGCATCTCGTCGATTGGAGTGCCGCCGGGTCCAAAGTGCTTGAAGGCGTCGACATGCGTGCCTGCGTGGTCAGACATTGTTAGTGCGTAGGAGGCGGAGCGTAAGGTAGCGTTGCCGGCGACCTTGGGCTGGTGAGTGTCCCATGGCGTTTGAATCTGCGGCGTCGTCCTGAATCAGTGCTGCATCGTCATCGACGTTTGTGGAGGTAGACTCACGAATGGAACATGGAAAGGATGGTTCAAACAGCGATGATACAATTCTCGACTGAGATCCACCATCTGTGGCTTTTGTCGCACTGTGGCCGCGAAACGTTTCTGAGCGATAGGGAAGGCAAGTGGCGCCCTCGAAGCATTGCGGATGATCGCTTGCAGCGAGCGGTGTGGCATGGCCATCTCGATCCTCTTGTCGTTTTGTGCGGCGAGTCAAGTTTCGCCTGCAAATTGCAACTCTATTGCGTATTTACTTCAAAGGCGATGGAGTATTGTGAGGTCTATCGATTGACCTCACGATGAAGCAAGAAGGAAGCAGCATTGTCGATCATTGATGGCCCACCTCGGCTTAGGGAGAGCTCGAGCTGTAGCTTAGAGCTTCCTTTTCTGAAGTTCTTATCGTGGTGGTTTCCAGTGATTGCTGTTCTAGACGTGCGTCATCGTGCAGGGAATTGATCCTTCATGTATTCGAGGTAGTGCAGGCTCTCGTGAATGGGATCAGACAACGACTCTTCCCGTTCCGGTCTGTTACAGTGTTCAGTGGGTCGCGATGAGGAACCCGGGACTACGTGCAAAAGAATAAAATACGGAACAAAGCGCAAGTACTTTCACGCGTAGCAGCTTGAGGTTGTCTGGGTTTGACTATGGATTCAAAAATGAGCCAGGCGAAATGAGACACTGGCCTCTGGGAAGAGGGAAACGTGGATCGACTTTTGAAATGGGGAGTTTGGTGTGATCATTTGATCGATCGTATGTGCTTTGCAGCTTGCCTTTTGACTACAAATCATCCTATTTCATTAACAATGGCGTCTTTGTGTGAACGGCGTGTGAACAAATTCCCAGCCAAATCACATTCTTTTTGCATGTGTCTATTTTCATTGCATTCATGTACTACTTGTGGATTCTTACGCGGGCTGGGCCTGGGCGCCAGGAGCGGCTGGACCACCGGCGTTGCGCTGCTTGCTGACCATGTAGTCCTCCAAGAATTGAGGGTCGTTCTCGAATTCTTCTTTGAGCTGAAGTCTGGTATTAGCTGTGTTCTTTTCAAATTGTTTCTGATATGCACTTACAATGTCGAGACCACCAACAAGTTCACCGCCAACGTACACCTGAGGGAAAGTCGGCCACTCGGAGAACTCCTTCAATCCCTGCCTGACCTCATCATCTGCCAGGATGTTGAAGAAGCCGTAGCGCACGCCCTTCTCGCGCAAAAGGCTGACTGTCTGTCTGCTGAAGCCGCACTGAGGAGCAGAAGGTGTGCCCTTCATGAACAGCATAACAGGCGCCGCCTTGACGAGTTCTCCCAACCGCGCGTGCAACTCTTCCTTCGATGCTGCGTTGTCGACCTCTCCGCTGGTCTGTTCGGGTGCAGTCGCTGGGTCTGAAGGTCCAGGCGCATACTTCGCAAGGCCTGCATCGCCGTTCGCCTGTCCCGTGGGCTCATTTGCTGAAGGAGGAGGCCTTGTGACCTGCTGTGCGGGAGGAAGGCTAGCACCACCAGTCGCAGGCCTTCCAGCGTGCTGTTCCACAGCGTTCCTGACCTTGCTCGCATCGGTGCCCGTGACGCTATCCACGACCTGTCCGTTCTTCTGCAGCACGACGAGTGGAACCTGTGTGACATCGTAGTTCTCGCTGACCTCGCTAACCTCCTCGGCGTCCAGACTAAGGAAGGCGATGCGCTGTGGGTTGGTGGCGGGGTATGTGCTGGCGAGGGTGGACAGGATGGTGCCCATCTGCTTGCAAGGCTCGGCCCATGGCGCGTGGAAGTAGATGACAGCGAGGCAGTCGGAGGAGAGTTTGGAGATGTGGTCGGCGAAGTCGCCCTCGGTCGCAATGGGTGTGACTGTGCAGGTGGCAGCCATTTTGGTGGAAGTTGAAGTGGGTGTCGGCGGTTAGAAAAGACGGTTATCTGATCGGTACGCGACGATGCGCTGGTCGATATTCGAGGTAGTGGGAGTGAGTGGTGATATACCTAAAGCAAGCAATGTACAACAAGAAGTTGAGTCGGCCTTATCAATCGCGCAGTGACAAATGTGGATGGCGTCAGAGTGTCAAAAGTTCCGTTTTGGAGGGGCAAATGACCGAAGCCGCATTTCCGATTGCTCACCCTAACCCTAATGTTATCTCTAATCTGATCTCGCTTCGGCGTTGGCTTTGCTCTCTCCCGAGCTTTTTTGCTGCCAAAGCCCTTGGGCGGAACTTTTGCATGTTCTGGAGCTCGAGACTGGACGGGCCACTATTTCTCACCAACACCACCACCCCATAATACAATACCGCCAAAATGATGCAAACACCGCTCCGCGAGGTCAAGCCCAAGAATGCGCGCACCAAGCGCTTCTTGGAGAACAAGGCGCCCCAGGTCCACGAGAACCCGCGCACCTCTCTCTTCCTCAAGTACTCGTCGACTTCCGAAGTCCTCAACCTGGCCCTGACCGACCTGCACTCGCTCAAGCGCCCTCTCGGCATCAAATTCAGCAAGAAGAACTCCATCCACCCCTTCGAGGACCCCTCAAGCTTGGAGTTTTTCAGCGAGAAGAACGATGCCTCCATGATGGTCTTCGGCAGCCACAGCAAGAAGCGCCCTCACTGCTTGACCGTCGTGCGCATGTTTGACTGGAAGGTTCTGGATATGCTGGAGCTGTTGATCGACCCCGAGACTATGCGCACACTTTCACAGTTCAAGAACGAGAAGGCGCGCGTGGGTCTCAAGCCTCTCCTCTCTTTCTCTGGCAGCGCTTTCGAGAGCCCGACTGAGAACGCTTACACTCTCGCGAAGTCTCTTTTCTTGGACTTGTTCAAGGGCCCGGATGTCGAGAAGCTCGACGTGGAGGGTCTGCAATACATCATCAACTTTTCGGTGGAAGAGGAGGAGGATGAGAACGTCAAGCCAGTGATCCGCATGCGCTGCTACCTGATCAGGACGAAGAAGGCTGGTGGCAACCTCCCCAAGGTTGAGGTGGAAGAGATGGGTCCTAGACTTGACTTCAGAGTTGGCCGAACCAAGGAGGCAGACGTGGACATGCTCAAGGAAGCCATGCGCAAGCCCAAGGGTCTGGAGGTAAGCTTGAACCTATACAATCAACATGCGACGATAGATACTAACAACTTCACAGGCCAAGACGAAGAAGAACATCGAAACCGACGTCATCGGCGACAAGATCGGTCGCATCCACACTGGCAAGCAGGACCTCAGCCAGCTGCAGACCAGGAAGATGAAGGGTCTCAAGCGCAGCCGCGACGTCCCCGACGACGAGGATGCTTTCGCCGGTGCAGACGACCTGCCCAACGGCGGCGAAAAGAAGGCTCGTACCGACTAAGGTCGTGCGCGCCTGCGCCTCTTCGTTTTCTTCCGGTCTTGCGTTTTCAGCGTGGCGTTGGTGGGCTATGTGTAAAAAGAATCAAATGTATTGTGTCACTTCGGGGTTCGGCATGGCATCTGAGCGATCAGGATCACATTCATAGGGAACTTCTCAATCGAAAATGGGGGTTTAAGCGCCATGCTCGCGTTATTTTCCAACTCATCAATGACTTCTATCGACTATCGCGATTCGGGCAATGTGCATTGGACTCCACATGTGTTTTCGAAGGCACAACATTCTCATCTCAATGGCAGACGCGATTCTTTCAGTACGCACTCCTGATGGTCTGAGCGCAGTGATCACTACTTGACCCAAGAAAGCCATCTTAATATCTCGATGGCAACACGATACTTGTTTATAGGCCACGTCTGCTGGTAACAGCTTATGCGTAAAAGAAATGTGGGAGGACTCGTACACAAGATGGATTTACAATACCTCTGCGGGTCGTTTCCGGTGCAGGTCGCCGTAAAGTCAAAGTCCTCCGGTTTGTAGGCAGTCGTAACGAGGTCACCCAGCAGTGGGTAGACGCCCCTGACCGATGCGCAGTACCATTCACCATCGTCAGCTAGCATCGCATATGGGAGGCCATGTTGTATGCATGCAGGTTGGGGGTCTCCATCCGGCAGGTTTTGTTAGGTCCCCGGATATTCCGCCATGATGTAGCCAAGGTCCCCATCGGAGGGGTTCATCCCTGGGCGGCCAATGTTGGCCCATGTGAGTGGTCTTTCAAAGGGGCATGTTCATTTCAATTCATTATTATATGGTGGAAACATGACGCCACTAAGTCAGTCTCTCCTTGAATCAAAGACTCTCACAACTGATAGAAAGGCTTCTCCGGCACGAGCCCAGTCAGCCTGTTATCCTGATCCGGCCTGAACTTCGGCTCCTTCTTCATCGTCGGCGCATTCTTGCTCTCTGCCTCAACCTCGCTGAAATCAAACTTCTCGTGCTTGAACTTGGTCAGGTCGTACACCCCGCGCGCGTACTCCGGCGCGATGCAGTAGATCTGCGCCAGGTACCGCTTCGAGATGATCGCGTAGTTGACGTGGGAGAGCATCTTGGCCGTGTTGGAGTGCAGCGCCGCGCGGGCCTTGTCGTCCATGACGCGCTGGTATAGCTCACGCGGCTGGTCGTACTCGGACAGTTTGCCCTCGTGGTAGTAGTGGCTCTTGCGCGAGACGATGTTGTCGGAGACCTTGTAGGGGGCTTCGGCGGCGTCTGGGCGGAATTTATGGGCGAAGCTATTGGGGGTGTATTGCTTGCCGCCAGCGTGATTGGCATCCACGCGCATAGGGCCATCAACGTTCAGCGAGCTATAGCTCTTGCTCATAAAAGGGCAATTGACTGGGATCTGATGGATATTTGTCGAGCCCATACGGTGGTATTGGGCCTGAGATATGGAGGGTCAGTTGTAGTTATTCGTGGGAGGAAGGGCTGGAGTGTGTGCTTACGTCGCGGTAGAACCACATGCGGTGCTGGAGAAGAGGGTCTGGAGAGTCCTCGATACCAGGGGGCATGGAGCCAGGCGAGAAGGCCGCCTGCTCGACATCGCGGTGGTAGTTCTCTGGGTTCTTGTTCAAGACCAGACGGCCGATCTCGTGCATGGGGAAGTCGCCACGAGGCCAGACCTTAGTGACATCGAAAGGATCGAAGCCGAGCTTCAATGGGTCAGCCTCTTCGGGCTTCATGACCTGCACCTTGGCTGTCCATTCGATCTCTTGTCCGTTCTCAATGGCCTCCCATAGCTGCTGCTTGGAATAGTCGGGGTTCTCGCCAGAGATGCGGATGGCTTCGGGCTGGGAGAGCTGCTTCTGGCCATGCTTTGCGAGGAAGTGGTACTTGATGTAGACAAAGTCGCCAGCCTGTGACAGGTGTTAGTACGATTGAAACATTATACAGTTCTTGCCCGTGAATCTCCTTATTCAGGTACTCTTTGCTCGCCCTACTACATTCAGATATCTATACATGAATGCAGCGTTCCCCGCAGAGATACCATCAGAGACTTGCAAGCCTTGCGATTGTATCAGGCAGCTACCATCAGGTATAGATAAAGAGAGATAAGGACCGCCAGTGAGATACGATGCGAAGACGTACCCTGTTCACCCACTTGAAAGTGTGGCAACCGTATCCATGCTCATTGATCCAGCCATCCGGAGTACCGTGGTCAGAGAAGAACATCAGGCCAGCGTGGTTACCCTCAGGGGTGTTGCCCAGCAGATCGAAGGTAGCATCGTAGTCGAGCAAGAAGTTCTTGGGGTTGCGAGCTTGCGAGCGAATGACATCCGGTCCTTGGATGGGATCACGACAAAAGAAGATTGGCCAGTTTAACCCGACGATATCATAATTTCCCTCACCAGTGTAGAGCTTGATCACAAAACCTCTGGGATTGCGAGCCTCGTCGGGGAACTCTCTGCCAAGAGTGACGGTTGAGAAACGAACAAAGGCAGGGGTCTTTTCGCCGGGACGTTGGAGGAAGTCGGCCTTGGTCATGTCGGACACGTCTGCAGTCGTTTCAAAGTATCCGAATGCTCCAGAGCCGCAAGGGTGGACCATTCGCTCGAGGTTCTTCGAACGGTTGAAAGTTTGCTGCTTCTGCATGAGATGGACGTCAGACATCAACGGAATACCGCCGATGTTCTTGCTGTGTGCTGGGTCAGGGAACGGGTGGCCCTCATTGTTAGTGAAGTAGGGGGCATCGTCCTCTCTCTTGCCGCCAGAGACCTTGCCAGACACTTTGGCTATGATATCTGCCGGTCCCTCGTTGGCTGATTGCATGTGTGACATGCGAGGGCCACGGCCCTCAGGAAGTGAGGTACTGATTGAGCTCATGGTTGCTTCGGCCTTTTTTCTGATAGGAAAAGAGTCCATAAATGGTGTTAAAAGAGCACAAAGGACGGCTCCATGGCAATCGGGTTCTTATGTGCTCGTTACCTACCCCTCCATTGTCACATATGATCGGGGACCTAACCCCTCAGACCGCACATCTGACGCGACAAGGACGTGGAGGGTCGCGTTTGTGACAGATGGAGCTGTCATCGGAGCCGTCATGATGATGTCTGGGAAAGATGCGAATCATCTACCGACACATTTTCTGGACGTCTGGATGACCGGAAGAGTGCCTGTTTGGGGCGAGACCCCTGCCTGGTTGTTGCTAGTATGGTCCCGATTTGATAGATTCGCAAATAATCATTCTTTCCTTGCGTAGAAGCTGCACCAGCTGTATCATGGCTGGCAATAGACGATTGCGCAGACTGTGAAGTGCATCAACATGACGATGAGAATAGATGGCATAGCAGTTTACCCATCATGGGGAGACGTGGGGCGGAGTGCGAACCGAGCCAATTGCAGACGTGCTGATGTCAACATGAAGGGTTCGTGTGGTCAGCGACATCACCACCACTGTAATCGCACCGGAGGACGGAGGCAGGTCCATCCATTAGAGCGAAAACGATATCTCCTCTTCATCGTTGGAAATTGTTGTGAAAAGGCCTGGTTGTTGTCGTGAGGCACTTCCAATGTTGTTGCTTTTGAAATCTTGCGTCAGTCTCGAAAGTGGCGAAATCCGGTCAAGGGGCTGCAAGGCCTCGTAACTTCGAATTAATCTTTTAACATTAACGTACATACGTACGTCCTCCGATGTGTAAAAAAATGTGGTACTGCCTAACTACTCACATCTACACATACCATATATGTTGCTGGTGATTCATTGTGTACTAGGGTTGGGGTAGAACCCCAACAGAGGATGTCTCCATCGAACATGTCTCAACACCACCGGCATTGCCAACAAGACACCGGCCAAATTTTGACAATGGAATCATTTGGGCGGACTTATTGTCTCTGTCATGCTCAAGAGCTCCCCGGGTCGATTAGAACCGAGTCGTTGACTTTAAGTGGCCCGGACTAAAACTTGCCCATGCACAGTGCGCCAGCATGTGCTTCTTCCTTTTCTTGCCTGCTCCAATGTTACAATGCTTCTATACTACGACAACACCTTATGCTCAGCACAATGCACGCGCTCGAATCATGGGGATCAAGTCGGTCCTGGTTCTCTTTGCCCGCCTTCTGTCATTGCAGGATTTGATGCGCCTTCTCTTTACGGAGAGAGGTCACGTCGGAGTGTAAAGCTTGGGAACGACGGCTTGCTGTAGTGATATTGACAACGATATTCGATCTTGCCCATCCGATGAATCTGATCTCGCGCCTGGTTCTTTTGCCCGCTGCTTATCGTCCGGACAGGTAATCATCTTTCGAAGACGCATACTGCCCATCTTCCGAAGCAACCAAACCACCGTGTTCGACATTGCCAAATGGAAGACTCGCGATCAGTAGGATACTGGAAGCCCGATCGAATACATGCCAATTTTGGATTAAGGCGGAGTGATCGCTTGCATTCTCTTCGTCGGTAGATTGAAGCGTGATCTGATCTAGGCTCCGGGAATGTTCTCCTTGGACTGCTTTGCGACTCATCGAATTCATGGACATTAAAATCGAAGCGCGTACGACCTTGGGTTGTGCTCGACGCCTTAAACCATCCTCATGGCGGATCAAGATTCGAGGTCCTGTGTAGAGCATCGGAGTGCGACAGTGCCGACCCTCTCAACGTCAGTAATTGCTCGTTCGTTCGTGGAATGCAATGCAGTCTTGAGGAGCCTGCAATCAACAGCAGTATTTCATCAGCAGTTCAAAAAAATCTGTGCATGCGAGAGGTTGCAAAACGAAAAAAAAAAAAAAAAAGATTGAGGATGGGCCAGACCCCCAAACAAAGCAACATACTGTCAACCAGCAGTGGCCTCAAATCTACAACTCCCAGATTGGAAGGCCGGGGCCGGCGCCGGCACTCATAACCAAGAACGAAAAGGTTTCGCATGGTGATCATCCTGGCGCATCCGCAGCTACTGCGCCCAGTGTGCCAAGTGAGTAGTAATATTGGCCTAACCCGAGGAAAGTACAATAAATTGTTAACTTCCAAAAGATCGGCCGGACGTATGAGCGTCCGGAAGGTCAGGGACAGGCATTGCTGCGGAAGAGTTCCTCGAGGTGGCGCTCTTGCACCGACACATGGACGTTTTACGTGTTTGCCCAGCAGAAGGTGGAGATTGGTATGGAACTGTGACCACGCAGAAGCGTGGCGATAGAGTTCGGGCAGTGTCAGATCCGACGTCGTGGCTGTGCCAGAGCTAGCCAACGCACGAAGCTTCGGAGTGAACCACTTTTGACCATCGCGCAAACTGCTAAATTACTTTCTGGACGCCCTGGTTGATGAGAGTCAGACAAGTACAATATTGCCAAGAGCTGTGCATGTAGTCACATTGCACTTGCTATAGCAGAAGTCTTTGAGCGTTGCGGCTGCCGCTGCTGACATTGCTATTGAGCCCCAAGGAAGCAAGATTGATTGCTTGGGCTATGGTCGATGTATTCTTAGTGCGTCTGGCATACTAGCTTCGAGCGAACAGTAGCTCCACGACAGTCTTCATTCTCGAAATTGCAGTCAACAAGGGTGAATATTGCCAAGGGGGCCTACGTATGTGGCACATCTGTTCGCCGCAGCAGATGATTAGGGTACGCTCTGTCTTCTAACGCAGGAACGAAAGTCGACCCATTTGAAAATGGAGAGGAGCGCCGCGTCCGCGGTGGTCTAGACCCAAGGCTGGGCAGCGCCGGTCAAAGGAGGAGGGGAAAGTACTGCGCAGCGCTCGCCTTAAGACCTCGTGATATCATCTGACCCAGAGTCATCAAAGCCTCATCGTTAGACACGCGCAGACCAAGGACCGTGGATGAGTGTAGTCTTGTATTCCTGGAAGCCAAGCGTTCATGTGGTTAAAATTGGAACGTGCTGTCGGTCTTGCGACTTTGCCTTGCTGCAGGGAGGAGAGCTTGACACTAGGAAGTGGTGTGGTGGTTGTCAAGAGGCTTGGGGGATTTGCCGTGGGTTTGCCAGTAACCACGGATGGGGAAACGCGGTGATTGGTCCCAAGTATTTGACATCTGGGAGCGTGGAAGACACAAGGAATGCCGTGAGCTTGGAAGATGCTCGATCGGGAATGGCGTGGCTCGAAAGGTTGATCGACAACTTGCAGTCGGAGAAAAAGGAAGGAGCCATAGCGCGAGATGCGGGGAGTCCCATAACCACGAGAAATGTTTCGCCCTCAAAATCAGCATTTGAGCAGCGATCTTGTCCGGTTATTTTGAGACGGCTGATTCAAGATCGTCGCCCAAGTCTGGAGGAGCCGTCCCGAAGCGGTGGCTCCAAGACCGTCCAAGAAACTTGGGGTCGATCTCGGGTCTTGGGGATTCTATCCGTTCGAACTCTACTCACTGACAACACCTCAGTAGTGCACTTGTCGTCTAAGTCACGCACGCTTGAGGAGATTCGCCGTTGACTTGCGAATGCCTGGCACTCACGTTCTTTGGAATTGAACCCATGGCGTTGACCGTGCGGACGTCTTGTCGAATGCTCTTGACGTGGGCCAAGTGGTTGTTGGTGTAGTTAGTATACACATTTGATATGCACGGTTCTGCTGGACAATTGTATATAGGAGAGCAAGGTTGTCCTCCATCGACCATTTTCTTTCTCATCATCACACAAACCAATCCAACAACCCAATCAACCAACAATCGTTCCAATCTTCAATCACTCAAACAAACCAATCATCATCAGAATGAAGTTCTCTCTCGCTATCGCTGCCACCATGGCCGCCTCTACCATGGCCTCTCCTGTCTGGGGCAAGCACTGGTCTGAGAAGTGGGGTGAGAAGTGGGGCAACAACAAGGACCAGAGTACGTCTTCTTCCCATCGAACAATCGATCATCCAGTCAAACAACCAACCAATCAACCAAAACATCACACTAACATCCTCTCAGTCTCCAAGAAGTCCCCCTTCGACTTCACCTCCACCTACAAGATCGAGGCCACCCCGGACCAAGTCGTCGACGCCAACAACACCTACACCGGCGGCCTCAAGGGCGCCCACGGCATCTACAAGTTCGGCATCAACAGCAAGGAAAACGTCATCTGCTACAACATCACCCTCACCGGCTTCCAGGGCGACTACCAATCCCCCGCCGTCACCGCCACCCACATCCACGAGGCCGTCAAGGGCAAGGCCGGCCCGCCGCGCATCGCCTTCCCCAACCCCGTCGAGGTCTGCCCCGGCGTGCGTCGCAGCGTCGGCTGCATCACTGGCACTAAGGATGGTTTCGTCACTGGCGTGAAGAACCCGGCTACGGGTCAGGACCAGGGCTTTGGCTTCAATGTCAAGAAGATTGAGGAGAACCCCAAGGGCTTCTTCGCTGATGTGCACTCTTCCAAGGCTGTTCCCGGTGCCGTGCGCGGCCAGCTTGCATAGATGAAGACGAGGTGGGGACGGGGATGTTGAGTGCAGGCACTGCAGGCGTGTTTGCACGCCGCCTGGTCCAGGATGGCAAGACCTTTTTCGTATTTCCTTTACGCACAGAAACCTAATCTGTAATCGTTAATTGGCAATCTCAAACAACTTTTTTTTTGGCATAACATCAAGTTCTCAAAAGTGCGTTCCTCCGTCTTTGCGATGGCTTCGATCGTTTCTAAAGGTCATCTCCAAAACTTCTGGAGCGGTCGCCGGGTTTTGTCCTCCATATCTTAGATACACACAAGGTTGACAAGTAATGAGCGATCAACGCCCATTGTCAGAATACAACTAAAGAGAAGCTTCTCGTACAAAAGGTATCTACATTAGACAGAATCAACCGAGTAATAAGTGGTATCGATATAGAACAGTAGGAGATTGCGTTGATGTAGGCGTCAGGACAACAGAAGGAAAAGAAAAAAAAACAAGAAAGGAAAAAAGGAATCAAGTTTCAAGACAAGCCTGTCCGCGCAGAAACAGGAAAAGAGGCCAGGTTCGCTCGTGAGCCTAGCCTAGCCGTCGTACCGGGACGCCGTGCTTGTAAACAATGCCGATGACTTGTTAGATAAGGAAAAGAATTTTTGTAAGCCGTATGTGCTTGGTCGTGTGTCCGTCACTCGAGACGGATTTGTGTGGGTTGGTGGATGGTAAATGTGTTGTGATCAAAGCATTGGGGACTCGTCGTAATCAGCATTGATGGCCTTGGGTTCGACGATTTCGGTTATGGTCCCGCTGGAACTGTCACCATCAGACGAGCTCGGTCGCGGGAATTTATCGTCGAGCGGAGTGTCGGGAGGGATCGACTGGACCTCCTTAGCGTCCTTGAAGATAGAATCTCCATCTTGAGCCTCCTCTTCTGCAACCGCTTCGGCGTGGGCCTCGCCTTCGGAATCTTCCTCGAGCACACCATCAACACCAGGTGCCCTGACCTTGCCTTTGCCTTTGCCTCTGAATGATCGGTTAAGAGGTTCTGCAGAAGGAGTTTCCGGTGCCGTAACGTAGACTTCGCCGTCTGATTCCGTCCTAGAGGCGACTTTGTCAAGGCCTTTGACTTTTGAAGCTGATGTCGCCGGCGTGGCGTATCCACTCGCATCGGTCTCGGTGCTTTGCTGCTCGTCTCGACGGTTGTCATGTTCGGCATGGTTGTGCAAAGCCGGTGTCGGCTCTGTGTGGCTTTGCTTGCTACGGAACGCCTCTTCTTCGTGGCTGGGAGAAGCTGGGTCCAAACCTTGCCATTTCATCGGGTTCCAATGATCGTTGTCAGTGGCATGTGCAGTCTCTCCATGCCGCGCCATGCTCTTGATGTCTGACCAGTACTCCAGCCGTTTAACTTGCCCGTCTGCAGCTTCTACGGCCCTGCTGAGGTTGTTTGCTTGCTTCACGGCAGCTTCGTGCTGTTTCTTCGACTCCTCGTCGGAATGCATGTGACCGGAGAGACTTTCTTTGCGCGCAGTGCTGGTGTCGAAATGTTGAATGAGCTCGGCGAGCAGTTGACGGCGGGACGACTGATAGATGAATAAGGACATGATGTCAGACATGCGTTCTGATAAGTAGAATAGTTCATCACCGCCCTGGTTGACAAATTTGCGTACAGCCACAAGCTTTTCGCGGTCGACAGCCGACTTGCGCAATATCAGTATGAGCGTGCCGATGTCCGCTATATCAACATCTTGGACGTCAAGATCGTCTTTTTGGAAACCTCTAGCTCGCATTGCAGAGTATGCGAGGCTACTGTTATAAGATGGACCTCTGACGATCTTGGGGTGGATGGTAAAGTAGTCGGCGGTGAGTTCGTGGCCGCGTTCTTTCGTCTTGTGCGAAGTGTCCTTGCGTACGCGTTTCCTCAGCCATCTTCTCCGCCGTACAAATGAATGGAACCAAGGATGGTTGCCGTGCCAGGCAACGCCTTTCTGAAACGAGAAACTGTACTCCCAGCCTTCCTCATCGACGTCCCGGCTCATGTCGACATACCAGCTCTTCCAATCCCAGATCCAGCTTGGATCCGGCACTTGTGCGTTGCGAATGTCGGATGCTGAGGTTCGGAAAGCAGCATTTTGCCAAGGTCGCGGGTCGAAGTTGAGCAGTGAACTGCTACTGAACATGGGAATACCAAAGAAGAAGGCGCCTCGTTGATTCTCGTACAATATGTCGATCACGCTGTCTTCTGCATCTCCGCGACCAAGTGTTCTCTTGCGATTCAAGACTTTCTTTGCTCGTGCTTTCCCGCGCTCCAGATAGCCTCTTTGTATGGAAGATGCTTCTTGACCCTCTTGCTGCGCAGGCGCATTCTCGTCGTCGGGAGGAGCTGGGCCGTCTGAGTAGCGGTGTTGTTGATATCGTCGATACTTCTGGCGGTTGACCTGGTGCCGCACTGAGTTCTGTAGAGAAGTTCGGCTAATCTTTGGGAAGAGTGCTTCGCTCGAGTTCGTGTCGACTCTTGTAGCCGCTCGCTCAGCATCACTGAGGCCATCTTCAGAGGTTGTGGCTGAGATTCGATCGGGAGTGGTGTGGTCGATCAACGTGACTTGGTTCTGGGCCTTGAGTAAGGCAGCATCGGGAGTGTCGCTGACGACATGCCGTAGCGAGGATGAGCGCGACATGGCCCTGTTGCATCAATGGTGGGCGCAGAGAGACATGCAAAGCAGAGAGAAGATGTGTAGGGCTGAGAGTAGTGGGAACACTCACTCATGCCGCATCTCTTGGTGGCAGTGGGACGGGCGGTAGGCTCAGTGGTAGCGCCTGCGGGTCAAGGCTGACGAGTATGTGGCTGCGACTGCGCCTGCGACTGCTTCTTGTCGAGTTCCTGCTGCTATACAGCGCCTGTCATGGGTCCCACGTGATCATGGCCGTTGGATGGAAGACGAGACGGAAGACGACATCTGCAAAAAGTCATACAGCCAGTAGAAGAAGGAGGGATTGTGGCTCAGCGTCGTCGTTTCTGCTGCTACCGGCCAGCCGTTGGCGCGCATCAACATGAGGAGATGGCGATCTACTGGCGGCGGGAGCGACGACGCTAGTGCGAGATCTCTCCATTGATGATGCCTGTTCTGCATGAGATTGGCACGTGATTAAAGTGGAACTGGCCGAGCCGGGCGCTTCCTTCCTTTCTGCTCATCCCCCGCGTATTCGCGAAGCTTACTACGTCATTCTCATGTGTCTTATGATGCGCCTCTGCGATTGGCCTTGTTTGGCATCTAGCTACCCAGCCATCTACCTAGGTAATACGTCGAGCTCTTCTTCTTACTCCAAACACCATCTCCCTCACTCTCCCATCCTTGCTCTAGTTTCATACTACCTTCCTCGACTCCCTTGCAACAACACCAAACTCCTCCCACCACCGAAACCCTCCAACAAACATGTCCAGAGCTCTCAAGATCGGCGGCACCGTCGCCGCCGTTGGTGCCGGATACTACTTCTACCAGGCTGGTGGTGACCCCAAGGCTGCTCAAAAGAGGTTCGAAGGTATGAATGATCAACTTTTCTCTTTCTCAACAGGACATTGCTAACCAGTCTTTGCCTTTAGCCGACGCCGCCAAACTCCAGCACGCCGGAAAGAACGACGCTTCCAGCAAAGGCACCGAAGTCCGCAAGGACGCCGAGGTGCTTGCTGCGGATGCGGGCAAGGAGGTTGACAGGCTCGCGGCTCAGGCTCGTGACGGCACGCACAAAGTCGACCAGAAGCTCGAGGAGTACAGGCAAAGAGCGGAGAAGAACCTCGACTCGACCATCAAGAAGACTGGCGCTGAGTTGAACAAGGCGGTGGATGCGTTTGACAAGAACGTTGGTGAGGTGAGTTTGGCGAGCGTATACCAAGAACCCGGACACAGCATGCTGACATTTGACAGGGCGCGGAGAAGGCGAAGAGCGGAATCTCTAGCTGGTTCGGTGGCAGCAAGTAAAGCTTGTGCCAATGGCTGGCCGCACGTGTGACGAATCAGATCAGAATGAACGGATGTAATGATATGGCTAATAATCAGTATCAACTTCACTTTTTAATTCTACTCATGTGCTCGATGCTGAATCTCTTCGTGTAACATCTTTGACCAGGGATTGGATTATTGCAAATGTGTGCTTCGCACATGTAACCGCGGGCTACCTGGAGCTCTGCAGGATCCTTGTGCTGGTCCACATGGCTCTTCTCATCTGAGTTTTCACAAGCCTGTCCCGTGATGCCACCTGATGTTCGTGACTGCTGTCAAATCCAATGCCACGACGAATTAAATTGCCCTGTCGCGTGCCAACAACATATATCTTACGCCACCCCCTGCTTTACACTGACCACAGTCGAAGATCTACCCGAACCCCGGAATCTTTGACCCCTTCACAACCACGCCTGAATCATGATTTACTCTCTCGCCTCACGCATCGCGCTGGCGATGATCTGGCCGCTTGTCACCTTGATCGCCTCAACCAATGCGCAAACCGAACTTCACCCGACTCACCATGATCCCTCGGACGCATGCACTCGAGTGCCGGATGACGATGAATCTACTGGGGCACCTGGTGCTCATTTCCTGTGTTTCTCATTCGAACCGTTGCCGACTACAGCAGCTGAGGCAGCATCTCCATTGCCATTCACTCTTTCGGCACAGCAAACATCGTCAGCAATTGTGAGCTCGACCACAATCCCACAAGCTTTGAACTCGACGTCCAATCATGACGTCTCCACGACTACTCTTTATACAACCCTGCGAGGTAATGACAAGGCGACTAGCACATTTGCGCCCCAACAATTACACTCCATGACCAACGGGACACTCTCATCGCATGCAACCGCGAAGACGAGCTTCCCCCAGAACTCGACTGCAGATTCCGAGTCCTCTTTGTTGCTTACTCCACTCCCGAAAGACGGCGACGGTGCTGCCAATGCAACGATGTTCCCAGTGGTACTGCAGACGGTGACATACACTACGACGATCTGTCCTTCTGGTGACTGAATTGAACACAGAGAACGACAGAGCTGGCTTTCTTGCAGGTTGGTTTCAATCATATGCGTTGGTCGCTTCAGTAAATAATCGCTGGTAAACTGTCTGGATCATTGCCACGATGGTTTGTTCCTGCCGTCCAGCAGAGACATCTAGTCTGTCAAAGTCTCAGTTGCTCCAACATGCTCTATAAACTCTGTCCTCGAGCGAACAGCATCCATTTTCTCTTGATCTACCTCTCTCGTATGCGAGTTCAAAACGTTTTCGTTCCACTCGATGCCAGACAGAGCTTTTTCAATATTCCAGTAAACTCTACCTCCCATGTGTAGCCAGACTTATATCGTTCCCGGTGTTTTCGCTTTTGGCTACAAGTAACAGTGATAGTTGAGTTTGATTTGAGCTAAAACAGGACCTGAGGTAGGTTCCGCGTATCTCCTCCCTCGGTGATATTCTTTGAGAGAAGGAGGGAGGCATACCTTCCAATGAAAGTGAAGCGGGTCAGAGCTAGTCTCAAAATAGCTAGAATGTCACAGGCGGCCCGCGAGCTCGAACCATAAAAGAGCCAGAGCTGGAGGATCTGCAAGTCTAATTGAGAGCTTGGCCTGATCTGTCAAGGACAACACTTTTGACTTTAGATCAAGCACTCCCAGTACTGCCTACCTTTCTTCAGCTGAGGAATCATGCCTGTCTTTCAAATGACCAGGTGCGACCTCAACAGGCTGATCACCTTGTCCGAAGCATTCGATACACCTTGAGCTTTCGGCTATGGAGTCCCCGCGAATCGAACATCTACACCAGAAGCACAGAGCGGCTGGTTTAGGCTCTTCGGTACAGGGTAAGCATGGAGATGGATACCATGCAACTCTGGAATCCCAACCTGGAGACGTGGCGATGATACCGAATGTCCCACGACTCATGGACGACAGCATCAGTGCCATCGGAACATGGTATCTAGCCGAATCCGCCAGTGTTCACCCTCAGGACCCACACGTAGATGCTCACCACCTATGGGGACTCGCGCTCTGGGAAATGGCCATAGCCGATGCGACGCTTTTCGATTGTGTCGCGCTCCTGACACTGCAGAAGAAACGATCCATCGCCACCACGTACAACAAAATCGTGTATCTGGGCCACAAGCAGAATGTCTACCAAGGCCTTTCTAGGGCACTGATGGCCAACAGAGCTAATGCTTCTGGCACCACAGCCCTTACCATGACTTTGTTATCATTCGTCGAGGTTCTGGAAGGAAACTTCGATACCGCTCGATCTCATATCAATGCTGTTGCTGCGATGGACTTTGTCCGCAATTTGAACGAGGTGCAGTGGCGTCTGATTATCTGGAACGATCTGCGCTACGCGCTGAAGCTTGTGGCCCTCCCGACTCTATGTTACTACATCCCGGCGTTCTTGAAAAGCGCTCTGGCAGACATCGATGGCGCCATCCTAGCAGAAGCCCGGCGGCTGGCGTTTGGCAACCTGAAGCATCTCAGAAAATTTCCGGAACTGGACGAGCATGCGTGGTTCTCTCTGCTGGTATCCATTCACACAATGGACATCATCGTCAGTCGTCCGGTTGCCATACCGCATCAAACGCGCCTGGTTTGTGCCTACGAGGCCGAGTACCGAGTACATACAATTGCAGCGAACTTGTCTGAGAAGCCAAGACCGGACTCAACCACAACATTGATGATTATCGCGTGCCAGCTGCATATCCTCGCTGTGACCAGCAGCTTTGCTCCATCGACTGTGGAGTGTAGAGAGATTTTATTGAATCGTGCACGGTCGGTCATCGCCAGCTCGGGTTGGGATGAGAACGTGTTCGCAATCAGAGATTGTGCCGTACCTATGCTTTGGGCGCTCACGACATTTTGCGCCCATGTCATCGACGGTGGATTTAGTTGTCGTGATCAATTTATCGACAAATTGGCTGCTACGGTCGAGATGAAGCGGCCGCACTCGAAAGCAATATTCGTGCGGCTTTTGAGATCGTGGCCATGGCTTGACAGTTGGCATCAATCCAGGGCATTAGCAGTATGGGAGGAAGTTTTAGTTCGCAGAGGACGACGCTGGCGATGCATTGCGACTCGGGAAATGCCGGGATATTGCACGAAACCGCAAAGTCGGAGATTCTATGCTGGTATTCTGGTGTTCTACACCTCGTAACTTCAACGTTTGATTGCCCTTATCTTCTTGCGAAGTATACACTGATGGCTGGAGCCATGACCGCTGTGAGAACCAGGCCAACATTCAAAGCACTGTGCCTCAAAGCTTTCAGTGCAAAACGCTCGAACATAGCCTTCAGATCCTTCGACTCGTTCAGATGCGGGAATGACTCGTCAGGCACCGGCTTTCCCAGAAATGTGCATAGCGGCTCCCAGCCGGATCCGAGTTTGTACTCCAGAAGCCTTTCTTTCGGAACAAGGTCTCTAATGATAGCATTGTGTTCGCGGTATCCCTGCTTGGCTCGTTTCTTCAAACCGGGGATAGTCGGAGTTTTCGCTTGGCCAAATGCATAGCCAAAGCTGACTACGCCAACTTCAATGATGCGTCCTATCCAATACGGATCGGTGAATCGAAAGGCGAGAAAGACGGGGTCTAGAGAAGCTTCGAACAGGGCACTGATGCTGCGACACCACGATTCGATGTCTCTTTCAACAAGCACCACTTTTGCGTCCGGGTATGCTTCCAGGAGCTCTGCGGCGAATATGATCGCTGGTTGGTCGGTGACTGCTCCACAATGTCCGAGAAGCTGGTCCCACTGCTCTCGTCCGAAAACACCAACGCCGTCGAATTTGGCTCGGAAGGCTTCCATCCACATGTCGCAGTCTTTGGCATTGGCGAAGACGCTGGAGAAGTGGTATGGATTTGGATAACCCAGGATCTCGTAGGCTCGGGCCATGCCTTGGAAGTAATTAGTCTTTGACATTTATGCAGCAGGCGGACTATTCAACGATTCATGTGAAGTGCATACTTAAAGTCCCAGTGCGCGAGTGCGCGAGATGTAGCACTTCCAACGGCGTGACACGGTGGCATTTGTGACGATCGATGTTCTTGTCTTGGGCGAAGCCCTGGGCGAACTGCCCGAATTTGCGAATGTCGTCTGCGCTCGCCATGGCCTTGAGAATGTAGACTGGATTGAAAGAGGCGAGTGCTGGTAGGCATGCTTGGATAATTATATCATTTTTGATGGGCTCTGAAATAGCTGTTAACCATGCCGATCCTACAGAGAGTGCTCAGAATGTGGTTAGTACGACCAGACGGCCCGCGTGTTAGTTTGGAGGCTTGATCGCCCTGGCGACTGAGTGGTACGCCACGGAAGTATATACTTTATTGAGCAGCCCAGTAGTGCAGCCCTGCCGGATGGAGACGACACGATGCTACCGCTACATCCGTTAGCAATATTCGACCAGTATAACACTATACATTCAGCGCGTTCGGTGGCACCTCAGCGTAAAGACCAATCATCATGTTATCAACTTTTATTCGAGATGTTCCTAGCATCTCAGCAGCCAAGCGGGTTTGCTTCTAGTGCGCATGGTCTACTTCTTCATCCTCAGGCCAGTCTGGGAATCCGTCATCGAATAGATCGTTCAGCAGTTCTTCGGCATCCACTTTGCCCTTGGCGTCTGCTCTCATTGCAACCTGCCAGTGCTTCCACTCTTCGTCATCGAGCAGACATTTGTCAAGCCTTGCTTCCAGGGCAGGGATGTTGAGGCCCTCTCCGATGAACACGATTTCTTGTCGTCGGTCGCCCCATTCACCGCCCTTCTCAATGTCGTGCAACACCATTGCGTCGATCTCAGGGCTTCCTGTCTCGTACTCTTCCTTCTCGCACAGACAGAACCATTTGCGACCGCCAGCTAGCGTCAACATTGCACCGGCCTGTGACCATTCGCCTGCTTGGTTGGGGCGAGTGGCCAGCCAGTACTCGCCCTTGGACCGGAAGAGGCGGGACACCAAGGCATCCGCTTTCTTGTTGGCGAGGACGACCGATGGATCGGGGATCTCCAAGTCGAAGTCGGGTTTGTCCTCCATGTCGGCTTCGCTTGCAGGCGGGCTGGAGGCGCTTGACGCTGAGTCTCGTGCGCTTGAGCCTTGGCCTCTGTCGACGGAAGAGCTTGCGTCGCCGCTGGAGTCAGAAGCTGCCACGCTTGCTGACTCGATCTCGTTGGTGTCTTCCATTTTGGTGTCCGTGTCCTCTTCTTCATCTTCCCATCCTTCGTCTTCCATCTCGTCATCTTCGTCGTCGTCTTCTTCTTCCTCCACCTCGGGATGCTGCAGGATGAACTTGTCGTAGATGAACTCGAAGAGTCTTCGAGGGTGGAAAGGTCGACGACGAACGTACACAAAGTTCTGGACGTTGTATCTGGTTGCATGTCAGCAGTTTGTCAGGCGACTCAGGACATGCGATCCACCTACTCTTCAGTCTCAGGCTTGGGCGTCACAGCTTTGCGGCCATTGACTTCGCGGACGGTCATTGCGTGAAGGTCTTGCAGCCATCCATATCCCGTTTGAGCCAATTCAATGTTGAACATGCCAGTATTCACAATCTCAGCCACCGGCACCTTGCCATAGTTGCATTCGACGATCTTGGCTCGATGGTTGAGCTTCTTGATCAAAGTGCGGACCGATTCGCGACTGGCAGCGTCCACAGAGTCGATCTTGTTCAACACGATGACGTCTGCAAACTCGATCTGGTCAACCATCAGGTCTGAAACGGTGCGCTCGTCCTCTGGGGTTACATCGTCTCGACGTGCTGAAATGAGATCCACTGTTTCGAAGTCGTGGAACATCGTGAAAGCGTCAATGACCGTGCATGTGGTGTCGAGACGAGCGAATTTCTCAAGCCCTCCAGCGTCTTTCAGTCGCTTGAGCATAGCAACGGTGCTTTCGTCGAGCCCTTCGGGACCTTCGCCAACGGCACTGATCTGCTCTGCGAGTCGAACATCGAAGGTCTCGGCGACCTGCTCGGGTTCGCTGATACCGCTGCTTTCGATAATGACATAGTCGAACTCTGCGAGCTCTGAGAGACGCATCAGCTCTTCGAGCAGATCTCCTCGTAGGGTGCAGCAGATGCAGCCATTCTGCAGTGCTACGACTTTGCTCTCTGTCCTGGTCAAACGGTGACTACTGCGGATGAGAGAGGCATCGACGTTGACGCTGTGGTTTGCGGTCAGTAGCTTTTATTTAATTCGGATCATGTTCATCGTGTAACGTACGCTCCGATGTCGTTGACAATGACCGCGATACGCAAGCCATGCTCGCTTTTGAGAATGTGCTGGAGCAGCGTGGTTTTCCCGGCGCCCTAAGATTGATCAGCCACCATTCACGTCACAGATGTCTATAATAATTTTCGGTTTTGAACTTACCAGGAAGCCGGACAGAAGGGTCACTGGCAAGGTCTTTAGTTTCTTCTGTGAGCGCTTCATCTTGACTTGCAGAAATAATTGATAGTGAATCGAACGAAATTGGGACACCGGACGGACATGAGCGTGGTCAGCAGGTAGTAATCAAACTGTTCCTAGTGGTCCTCGACCTTGATGGACATGAGTTGGAAGCATAATTCAGCGTCTCTCAGTGGTTGTCTACCTTGATGTTCGCGTGGCCATCATGGTGTCAGTCCTTTTTGCGCGGGGATAACGCCCGCCATGGCCTATCACCTTTGCGCAATAGTCGTGAGCTGACCGATAAGACTTGTCAATGGATGGTGTGACGGGGATCTTCCTGCCTCAATGCTTGTTTTGCTCCATGGTGGCGTGTGAAGACCCTTCAACATCGGCCATTAGTGCGGATCGCGAGACACCACGTCGTTGAGTTCTTTTTGACCCACGCATGTATCCTTTCAGATCGCGACTGACGGTTCAATCTTCGGAATGTAGCGTGGGCTTTGGAGGCGATATCGTTGGCACGATACGTCTGGTGTCCGGTGTCAAATCGGCCAGAGACTCCCGAGCGCTGGGCTTAGTCACTACCGGCTATGTGCTCCTTTTGCGTGAAGTTGATCGGATGTCACATAGACTATTGCACAGTGAACGAACAAACGACTCATATTTAGCTTGCATTATGTCATCCGGCGATATGTCTCGAATTTAAGACTGTCCACGCACACGTGGCCGTCGCAGTGAATGCCAAATTGTGGTAAGTAGGGTTAGAGTGGCAATGCGTTTGAGATACTTTAGTTATATTCCGTCAAGCTTTCCTTTCGTTGTGATTCGGTTATGTTGATATATTGATGAATCGGCAATTGAAATTATGCTGTGATGATCAATTGCTTGCCCGGCCAGTTCTCAATTGTGAGAAAAGTCTCGTGGTACTCGTGGATTCGTAGCCAAGCTAAATTGGTTCAATTGATTGCAAGATCTACGAGTACCTTTTCCCGCATGTTGCGCTGGTGAACATAATTGTGCTCAGCAGTCCATGTGCGTCTAGTGTCCAACAGCAAGTGGCTTGTCCTGTGTGCGCAGCCTCTCCTTGATGATATCCTTGCGATCCTTCCTAAGCTGTCTAGCGTACTTGACACCGAAGCCATGATCAAACACGTCCTTGATCTCCTCCAAGCTCAGACCGGAGACCTCTGGATAGAAGAAATCTGCATCACATCCGGTTAGCACTCGAACTCAATCAAGACTGAATGATGGCCAGACTTACAGATAAGCACCCACCCGATGCCACAGATGGCCGCGTAGAAGCCAAAAGCACCGCTCGGCGTCATGCCCTTCATCATCGACAGGAACGTCGACGACACGATGATGTTCGAGCCCCAGCACGAGCACGTGAGCCACATCGTGCCCATGGCGCGTACTTCCATTGGGAAGAAGTCGGTGCTCATCCACGCCGTGTTCCCAACGGAGACGCCGTAGAAAAATACGAACCAGATGATGAAGACGAGGACGACGATCGCGGGTGTAGACACGCTGTCGCTTCGTAGTTCAAGTGTTTCTGGGTCGATGGGGATGAAAGAGAAGGCGATCGCGACAGCGAGCAGACCTGCGCTCATGCCCCAAACTGTGCAGACTAGGATTCTGCGCCTGCCGATCGGGTCGACGGCCATCATGTTGACCCAGGTCATGACGAAGTTGGTGCCGGCGACGACTAAGCCGACGGCCACGGGGTTCGAGAATCCGACTAGGTCGAAGAGAGTCGAGCTGTAGTACATGAGCGTGTTGAAGCCCGACATCTGCGAGATGACCATGAGCCCGCAAGCGCAGACCAGAGCGCGGAAGTTAGAGGGCACGGTGTGTAGCTGTCTGATCTTTGACCAGCGCGACTCATTCTCATTGAGCTCTTTCGACTCCTCGCAGGCTTTCGAGATGAGGGCGACTTTGGTGCGGACTTGTTCGGGGGTTGCTCCTTTGTAGATCTTCGCGATCACGACTTCGGCTTCGGCGAGACGGCCGTGGTAGGCGAGTTGACGAGGTGATTCGGGGCAGAAGGGGAGGAGAGCGGCCAGTACCAGAGCTGGAAGGGCTCCGAGGCCTACCATGTAGCGCCAGCCGTTGGGCACGTGTGCGAATGCGGCACCGATGCCGTAGGAGATGACTTGTCCTCCAGTGATCGACATGTTGTTGAGGCCGATGAGGCGACCGCGGACTGGATTGATAGTGTTAGTGCGAAACCCTTCTTGTTAGGAGTCAGCGTTTACGTACCTTTAGTAGGAGCAATCTCAGCAATATAGAGTGGCACGACCATAGCCGCGCTACCGACACCGAAGCCAACGACGAGGCGGCCAACAGCCATCTGAGCAATAGAGTACGCAGCGGCTTGCAAGATAGCACCGACAGTGAACAAAACACAGCCGACATAGATGGCGATCTTGCGACCATACCTATCCGCTGTCAAACCAGCAATGATGGCTCCGATGAAAGCTCCGCCAGAGCAGAGGGACGTGATGAGTTCCTTCTCCCCAGAAGAAGTCTCCCGGCCGTCAAGGTCGTTTCCGAGATACACCAGGACGGCACTGATGATGCCTGTGTCGTATCCGAATAAAGCGCCAGCGATCGAGGCTGTGAAGGCGACGAGCCATACGAACCAGCTGGTGGCGATGTCGTCGATGGAGTTGTCCTGCAAGCTGTCGTCGTAGACTTCGAGGTGTGTTGCATCAGGGACGACCATGCTGGCGTTAGCATGATCGAAGTTCTTCTTGATTGATGATACAGAGGGATGACGCTCAGTGGAATCGACGGAGTTGCGTCGATCGAAGGCGCTGCCAATGGAGCCTCGCCGAGGCTCGGTGGTGGTTGTGGTTGGGAGTTTGGTCTCCATGGTCTCGAATTGTAGCCTGGCAAGTCTTCAAGGCTGGATAGGTAGTTGATGGCACTGGATGCGGATGGAATGGATGATCATCATTGCTGGGAACTGCAGCGATGTTATATACCACAGACTTGTAGACTCCAACAAGATCAATAAGGCCAGACCTCCTCCGCAAAAGCGATTAAGCTTTGTGGGGAGTCTGGAGAAACACTCTGGGGTTGGACAGAAACCACAAGGCTAGACCATGTGCGCCGGATCTACTTTCCTCAGCTTGGGGGCGAAAGGCACATGCACCCGACCTGGGCGACCAGACGGGGCAACTTTCGCCGCTTACTGCTCGCGAGCTCGCGCTTCTTGATCTATCACGACAACCTTTGGCCATTAAGTGAGATGAAGATCATGTCATTATGCAAGAATGTAAACGGTCATTCTCGCCCTGTGATCCGGCAGATAACGCCAGTCTATCTACTGCGCAAGTCGCCAGTATCCCATATTCGGAGGGGACGGGAACCATGTCGGTCCCTAGCACATTAAGGCATATATCGGGCGAGTGAAAACCCACAGAACGCCAAACAAGATGTCCTCATTAGATTCGTCTATCAGCCGCACGCACTCAAAGCAAAAAGTAGACGCCGAGAATGGTGATGAGAGCCTTGACCAATGGCAAGTTGGTCGCGATTGAGCCGGCAGATGAGGCAGGAGTTGATCCTCCATCGGATGCGCTCGTCGAAGCGCTCGTCGTAGCACTTTCGTCGGCGTTGCCATCCGCAGTAGTCCTTGTACTGTCCTCGGTGTTGCGATCAGTGGTGGACGCAGTAGTAGTGGCAGGAGTAGAGATAGTCTGAGTCACGCCGTTCACGACGACATCCCCACCGGAGGCATTCAAAGACACTGTGGTGCCGTCAACAATGACGGAGCCACCGCGCGTCAGGGTCGTTCCGTCAATGACGAAGCCGGACGATTGGTCAGCGGTGTAAGTTATTCCACCAATCTCTAATGTTGGAGCAGCGGATGCAGTTGTAGCCGGGAATCCAGTTGTAGCTGGAGCAGGGAGAGTTTGCGTAACGCCATTCACGACAGCATAACCGCCAGATGGGTCTAACGAAACGGTCGTGCCGTCAACAACGACAGAACCGCCGCGTGTAAGAGTGGAACCATCTACGACAAACTCCGATGCTGAGTTGACGGTGTAAGTGGTTCCGCCGATATTCAGCGTTGGCGCAGGAGTCTCCAACGGAGCAGGCCGTTGTGTAGTCCCGTCCACTACGATGTACGCCCCGGAAGGAGCCATCGAGAGCACTTGGCCATCAACCGTTACGGCTGGACCCCCAGGCACCAGAGCCGCGTCTGGACTCAGCGATACCACGGAAGTAGCATACGCAGCAAATGTAGTCCCAGCCACTACGAATGCGCTGCTCGTTGGGGCACCGTCAGGCCCATCCGTACTGGCAGCAATGTCTCCAAGTCCAGCAATGATCAAAGCGCCTAGTGCGAGGGTGGAGCTGCCAACCACTACATCTCCGGCGTCCGAACCGTGCGACACTGTGACTTCATTTCCGGTGCTGTCCGTGAGAATGACACCGGGAGTGGCTGCAGGCTCGACAGCTGTGAACGTGTGGAAGGTGGTGCCGACAGAGAGCCCACTGGAACCGATGATGACTTGGCCGACTCCATCAATGTCTGTTGACTGGCCCTGAATCAATGTCACCCCTCCCACGACCACGGGTCCAGCTGATTGAGTTTGTATGGCAGTGACCTGTTCGCCATTGGAAGCCGTGATCACGACGCCGGTCGGCGCCGGTCCGGCTTGAGTGTCGTGTGAAGGATCATCTTGTGTAAGGGCCGGCCCTGCAGTAGCCTGTGCGGAATCATCCTCATTCTGAGAGCCACTTCTCGTGTTGGTTGATCCGGACGGTCTGTTTGGTGACGACTGAGGTATACCGGAGTTACCGCTGCCAGGGCTGGGTAGCTGAGATGGCTCGGCAGGTGCGTCAGGTCTGTCTGTGTTAGGGTTGGGCGAATCAGAAGGGTTATCATCCGAGTCGGGAAGCTGAGAGGGCTCCTGAGGTAAGTCGGGACTGTCTGTACCGGCATCAGGCGACTGAGAGGGCTGGCTAGGAGCATCAGGATTGCTTGTCACAGGATCGGGCGACTGAGAAGGTTCATCAGGCACACTAGGCGGATCCGTCTCTACAATCGGCAGCTGCGTGGGTGTCGGCGTGGTCGGCTTGGGTACACTGCCAGGATCAGCAGTCGGCTTCGCAGTAGCAGCAGGGTCGGCAGGAGGTTTGCCTGGCAGCGTAGGCTTGACGATTGCAGACTCTCCCTGCAGAGCTTTGGGAGGATCGTAGAAGATCGAGTCGTTGCTGAAGATGAATTCGCAGTTGAAACCAAACATGCCCTGGGCAGGATTCATGGAGCTGAACTCAGCCGGGATGGAAAGCGCAGGCCTATAGTCGTCCCAGATTGTCGAGCACAGGTTTTCGGAAGGGTACCCGTCTCGCGTTCTATCCCAGTCGTTACGCATGAATGTCCTGGTAGATTCGGGGACCGTTGTGTCTTCGAACGTGAATCCGGGATAGACGATCGAAGTGTTGGTAAATATCTGTGTGAACGTATTGGTGTTGCACCTTGGTTGACATCTGTACGCGCTCGCTGGCACAGCGCCTCCGAAGTCTGCATAGTCGACCGCGTATGTGCTGTAGCCTCCGCCAGAGATAGCGCACACACTGGACACGTCGGTCGGCTTCTGTGGCAGGATGAGGAGACTGTGCTCGTCTATGGTCGAGCCTGATGATGTTACCCGCCACGTGCCATCGAGAGCGATATAGACAGTAGGGCTTGTCAAAGTCGTGCCCTCGTACACGGCTGTATTTGGCTTGCCTGATATGGTGGGTGTCATTGTTGCTAAGGATGCGTTGCCATTGCACAAATCTGAAGTCTGTCTTGCGACAGGCCAGTACAGGAGTTGTACAGTGGCTTTGTCCACAGCACAACCAGGCGGACCAACTGCGCTGGTGCTAAGGAACGGTGTCGGGGAGCCGCAGATGGGTGAGGTATAGTCTTGCTGAGGAAAGGTCATAGTTACTGCGACCCCTGCTGAGACCGCGCTAGAACGATGGCTTTCATAAGAGCTATATGAAATATTCCACGAGCTTTCAGCCGAACTGAAGGAGGTGTACAATATGTCGCATTCAGGTTTCAGGATCGTGCAGTTGGGGGCAGGATATGCCGTTGAGACCGACTCGGTCCTGACGAAAGAGCTTGTCCAGGGAACTCTTGACTGATATGAATGCGTGCTGATGCTGGTTGACCCATCGAGCCTCGGCCACTTGTCGCACAGCGTATAGGCTGTGGCGTTTTTGTCCAGAGAGGTCGTGGTCTTGTAGTCGACAAGATTGTATACCTCCTCGTACGTGTTGCTGGTAATATAGGCAGTAGTCGAGGCGAATTTGGTGCCGTTGTCTGCTGCCCAGCTGCGTTTGGACTTTATACATTGTGAAGCCGACTCAAGCCAAGCGCTCGTACCGACGGTGGGCGTGGGAGCGGAGGCATTGAAGTTTTGGCGTGGGTTGATGATATGTGGACTGGCGAGAGAGATAAGCGACAGTAGTAGCAGGTGTATGGCCATGGTGACGGAGTTGCACTCTTGAGTCTAGAGTGCAGGGCGAGAGCGAAGGAGCAGCATGAAGAGACGCGGCACGATTCTTCAAAGCATAGGGGCGTGGAGTACGCAGAAGTACATACCGCACATCGGTCCAGGTCTGCGAGAAAGGGCAAGCGAAATAGATTGCGGCTGTACAAGTTGCAAGGGTGGCGCATGCTGTGGTGGGCATGCGGTGCAAGGTTTACATGGCTCATCCGCCTATCATCATGAACAAAGTGGCAGAGATGGCGCGAAGGATTCGAAGCTAGTCAAGGCTTGCAGTTGCAGTGCGGCACATGCCAAACAATAGGTATCGGCACCGGTGAAAGGGTGCTTTCTGGCCCCATCCTGCTATCCGGTGAGGTTGGAACTTGTCCAAAAGCATCAAGTATGTGCCGCTGAGGCGTGAGGGCAGTGGCACATGAAGTGATCGAAAGTCTACCCACCCATGCAGCGTCTCACGATTGGCGTCAATGTAGCACATCCGTTAGCTGAAAGAAGCAGTACAAGTATGACTGTGACACTCCATGTGTTGTCAGCAGGATCTCGGTGGCAAAGACTCATGCCTAGATATGTACTAGATTTTTGCGTGGGAGTATTCATGTCCATGCATATATATATATATATGAGAGGGGCCAGTTTGACAACCTCCGGGAAGGCCGTTGTTATATGACACAGTCCGTGCAGCCGAGATCGGAAGGGATCACGTTACGTTGCCTTCGCAGCAGTATCATCATGGCCTTTATATGTGCTTCTAGTCGCACAAAATTTATTATCATAGAAGTGTAGTGAGTATTTGATGAGATGCTTAGGGAATAATCAGGCAGCGATGCTTTCGGAGTCCAATAAGCTTTTGTCAGCCGCAGCGGCCACCTGAGACAAAGGGACCAAGGACGCGCTAGGGCTTGCACTGAGTTTGGGCGACTGAAGGTAGCCATCCGAGGGAAGGGACCACCAGGCACGTCACCTTCGAGACACTCCTCTGCCTCTACCATTGATCGCGCGCCTGAGCCTGCGAGCTCGTTGAATCGCCATTCCAATCGCTTACTCCTCTTTCGCTTCATCCGACACCTCGCTCGCAACCCATCGCCCACCGACGCTCACCCGCTCTTTCATGCTCCGCTGTCCCCGCGCCCTCCACCGCCGATAGTCCGCCGCCATGGCAAAGGCCGACGAGCTCACCGACGAGCAGTCGCAGCCATTGACATTCGACGATAGCGCGACAGACCACTCCGAACCACCTCGCAGATCCTTCTCTTCCGTCTCGACCACCTCTCTGGTGCTGGAGAACGTGTCGCATAAGGCGGCCAAGGAGTCCTTGTACCACGATGGCCCGCAACAGCAGCAGATGGATATGGACGACCAGCTCGCGTGGCAGCGCTCGGTGAAGCCTGCCGACAGAAAAGCAAGACGAGTGCTATATGGCCTGATCGCGTTGGGTATTGTCGGCTGGGTCGCTGCCTTGTTCTTGTTCTTGGGTCAAGACAGGCATGTTCCGCATTCCGCTAGGCCACATGATCCGCACGCCACTTCCACAATTGGCAGCGGCAAGAAGGTCACACTGGACCAGGTCCTCACCGGCCAATGGTACGCCAACAGTCACGCAATTAGATGGATAGCTGGCACCGAAGAAGGTGAAGATGGCTTGCTGCTCGAGCGAAACGGCGGTGTCGGCCGCGATTACTTGGTCATCGAAGATGTCAGATATCGCGGCGAGGGGTTCGAAACTCAGATAAAACACAGTAAAACCCTCATGAAAGAAGGCTCCTTCTGGGTTGGCCAGAATGAGGTTCGCGTATCAGAAGCATGGCCCAGCTCAGACCACAAAAAAGTCCTGGTTCAAAGCGACACTGAGAAGCTTTATCGTCATAGCAGCTTTGGCAGGTACTGGATCTTCGATGTTGAAACCCAACTCGGTGAAGCTCTGGATCCAGGCAACGTCGATGGCCGCGTACAGACGGCCAGCTGGTCACCAAATGCGGATGCTGTGGTCTTCACCCGTGACAACAACATGTACATTCGCCATCTCGACTCGGATGTAGTACAATCGATCACGACCGACGGTGGAGCCAATCTTTTCTACGGTGTCCCTGACTGGGTCTATGAAGAGGAGGTCTTCGCAGGCGCAAGTGCGACCTGGTGGTCTGGCGATGGAAAGTACATTGCTTTCCTCCGCACCGACGAGAGCAAAGTGCCCACTTTCCCTGTCCAATACTTTTTCTCGAGGCCTTCTGGAAAGCAGCCGAAGCCTGGTGAGGAACGCTATCCCGAGACGAGTCGCATCAAGTACCCCAAGGCTGGTGCGCCCATGAGTACAGTGACCCTCCAGATTTACGATGTCCACAAGGGCGAAGTCTTCGAAGTTCCCATTGACGGTGATTTTGAGGATGAAGACAGGCTTATCACAGAAGTGCTGTGGGCTGGCAAGACTGGCAAGCTGCTTGTGCGATCTACCAACAGGGAAAGCGACGCCTTGAAGTTTATCCTGATCGATGCCGCTTCCCGCAAGGGTAGGACAGTCCGTGAGCGTGACGTCCAGAAGCTCGACGGTGGCTGGTTCGAGATCTCAGAGACGACCACCTTTGTTCCCAACAACAAGGACGAAATGGAAGGACGAAAGAAAGAGTACCTCCGTGAGCATGACGGCTACATTGACACCGTCATTCACGAAGGCTACGATCACCTGGCTTACTTTGCACCGCTTGACAACCCAAAGCCGAGAATGCTGACGGAAGGCAAGTGGGAGGTTGTAAAGGCTCCCGCAGCCATCGATTACGATTACAACCTCGTCTACTTCATCGCGACCAAGGCCGATAGCATGGAGCGCCATCTTTACAGCGTCGATATCAATGTTGGCCCGGAGAGCATCAAGGATGTCACCGAGCAGAACACGATTGGTTACTACGACGTCAGTTTCTCAGACAGAGCTGGCTTCATGCTCCTCTCTTACAAGGGTCCCGACATTCCATGGCAAAAAATCAAGACTGCGCCTGGCGAGAAGTTCACAACCCCGCTCGACATCACTGTTGAGAAGAACCAAGAACTCGCTGCTTTGGCTCAAAAGACTGAACTGCCTATTGAGATCTACGATACCTACAACGTCGATGGCTTCGAGCTTAACGTCGTCGAACGTCGACCTCCGCACTTTGACCCCAAGAAGAAGTATCCAGTCCTGTTCTACCTTTACAACGGCCCAGGCTTCCAGGAGGTTGATCGCAGATTCACTGTCAACTTCCAGTCCTACGTTGCCTCCACGCTTGGCTACATTGTTGTTACTGTGGACGGTCGTGGAACAGGTTACAAAGGACGTGCTCACCGATGCATCGTTCGTGGCAACCTTGGATATTGGGAAGCTCACGATCAGATCGCTGTGGCCAAGCAATTCGCTGCCAAAAAGTATGTTGACGCTGACAAGATGGCTATCTGGGGCTGGTCATACGGAGGCTTCATGACGCTCAAGACCCTTGAGATGGATGCTGGAGAGACCTTCAAGTACGGCATGGCTGTCGCACCTGTCACTGACTGGCGTTTCTACGATTCCGTGTACACGGAGAGATACATGCACACACCGCAGCACAACCCTGACGGCTACGACAATGCGACAATCAGCAATATGACTGCCCTCAGTCAGAACGTGAAGTTCCTGGTCATGCACGGCTACAGCGACGACAATGTGCACTTCCAGAACACGCTGCAGCTGCTTGACAAGCTTGACCAGTCCGGCGTTACGAACTACGATGTTCATGTCTTCCCAGACAGCGACCACAGCATTTACTTCCACAATGCAAACCGCATTGTATACCAGAGTATGCGCTCCCAATATCCCATTACATCATATTTATTTTGCTAACGACATCTGCAGAGTTGAGCGACTGGCTCGTGAACGCCTTCAATGGCGAATGGCTGAGGACGGACAAGCCGGCGCCCATGCCGCTTGGCGACGTCATCCAGTGATAAGTCCATTCTCGCATATACAAATTTTATTACGATCGAACAAATGAATAGAATCAAAACAGCATATTCGCGTACGCATTTGCAATACACTACCTTTTTCGTTTTTTTCTTTGATGCCTGCGGCCCAGTTTCGGTGCCAAGCATGACTCGCTGAAGCTGACGCTAGCGCGACTATGACCTCAAAGTAATCGGTCCGTTCAGATTCGTTGACGGATTATCTCGAACGTCGAGAGAATCATTGTAAGGATGGACAGTACGCAATGGATCAATTCACCACACCAATGATGATCCCGTCACCGTCGGATCTGAACGCCATCACCGCCACTTTCAATACGGCAGAACTCCTCGAGCAAATTCTGGGCTACTTGCCCGCTCCGCAACTCCTCGCATCAAAAGCCACTAGCCAGACTTTCCGCAATGCGATCGAAGCCTCGCCCGTAGTGCGCAGGAAAACGAGCACTTTCCTCCGTCTTGGCTACGTTGACGGCGAGGACGATTTGCTCGGTACTGATGCGGGCGGCGAGGTCGTGTTTCCGATCAAGGGCTTGGAATCGCTGGCTTTCTTTTACCCGGGCGATGGGGAGAGGAGGCTTTTTGTTCGGTTTGGAGTTGGGGACGCGGAGAAGTTTCTCGAGGGTGTGGGTAAGGCGAAAAGCTTTGGGGAGCTGATTGTCGTTGATCAGGCTTTGAGAGATGTCAGGGTTGGGTGGCATTGTGGGTGTTTTGAGGAGGGGCGGGGGGAAGTTGAGGTGCTTTGTAAGGGGGAGAGGGTTAGTTTTGGGGATGTTACTGGTGCGATGGAGGGAGAGCATCGGGGTAAAGGGGAGGGAAGGTGTGGGAGTTTGAGTAAGTTTTGGGTGGATGGGTTGTGGAAGCGGAGTGGTGAGGTCAGGGAGTTTGGATGAGAGGTGTGTCTGTCTGTGTGTTACTCACATGGGAGCGCGGAGTGAAGACTGTGTCGCTGTGTCTCGGGAGGCCAAGTCGGTCCAGCTCGTACTGATGGGACCCGACGGCTACGAGATCTCGAGCAAGCCCCCCAGCAAAGATGGCGCAGACCAGATCCGCCCGAGCGAAGCCAAAACCGAGGCAGAGACAGGAGACGACGTGACGACGAGCCAAGGTAGAAACGACACGCCACCCCAGGCC
Organism: Cladosporium oxysporum; assembly: GCA_021018855.1. Classification (NCBI taxonomy): domain Eukaryota; kingdom Fungi; phylum Ascomycota; class Dothideomycetes; order Cladosporiales; family Cladosporiaceae; genus Cladosporium; species Cladosporium oxysporum. Next base: position 429,899 of record JAIQXY010000015.1, read on the forward strand.
CCAGCTCCCCACAAGACCCCAAGCGACCGCGCCATCCTCGCTCTCCTCCTCGTATCAGGCCAGATCACCCAAGCCGAATACATGGCCTACGAATACAACCACGGAAAGAACAAAAGCAGGCAAAGGATCGCCTTCGCCGCCACCGCAAACTTCATGGCCAGTTCTTCGCGTCTACCACCAGATCCAGTATGCGTCTGCGACATGTCGCAGAGGATCGAGGCGATGTGGGATGATGGGAAGTGGTCCGAGGGCTCGTGGCATGCCTTCGGTGGCGGCTTGGGATGTATGGGCTCGAGGGGGGCCGACAAGCTTACGCTTTTTCGATGTGGTCGCGAGTAACGTTCCTGATGGGAGGCAGATTGGAGGGATTTCGTTGTTTTTGACGGCGGGGCGGCAAATTTATCGGGGGCCGAGTTTTATCGATGATGCTGAGGCGCTGAACTTGAGGACGCAGTCGACGAAGAGGTTTGTTGAGGTGTAAAGGTGCGTCTGGGCTGGAGGAAGTATCTTTGAAGATGAGAGTTTTGGGTACCGGGTACGATGCTGGCTCGTGGCCACTGATGCAAAGGTCTATGTTCATTCCGTCAATTCATATACAGCGTATGCAATATTTCACAGCCTCCCTCTCTCTTCCCTATCGCCTTCATGCAGTCATCTCCTCTTCTCAACAGCTTCCCTGAGTTTTGCAATCACCTCGCTAGGATCCTTGGCGCCAAAGACCGCGCTGCCCGCAACAATGACGTTCGCACCAGCTTCCGCAGCAGTGTCGATTGTGTTCTCAGCGAGACCGCCGTCGACTTCGATGTTCAGCTCTGGGTAGCGTTTGCGCAGAGCCTCGACCTTGGGCATCATCTCGGGCATGAACTTCTGGCCGCCGAAGCCTGGCTCGACGGTCATGACAAGGACCATCTTATACAATGTCAGCCTGCGCGCCTGGCCAATGATCAGTAAAGGATAATCTTACGTCGGGCACCGCATGCTTGTCGGAGTTGTCCAGGATATCGTAGAGGACGTCCACAGGTGTCTTTGGCTTGATAGCAATTCCGGCGCGGATACCGAGGCTGTGGATGTACTTGATGAGCTCCTTCGGGCTGGTCTTCTTGTCGCTGGTGGCTTCGGGAGACTCGGCGGCGGTGGAGTCAATGGCTGCCTCGTAGTGGAAGCAGTACAAGTCGCAGCCGGCCTTTTGGAACTCCTTGACCCATTTCTTCGGCTACTGGAGCCCGTCAGTCGTTGTGTTCTTCATGATTCGCCTTCTTCCCAGTCGTGAACGGCGCCTTTCAAGTCCGTACCTCGGCGATCATCATGTGGCAGTCGAAGGTGCCCTTTCCGTAGGCTTCGGCAGGCCTGTCGACGTGAGGACGGATCTTGGTAACGACCGGGGCGCCGAAGGTGATGTTGGGGACGAAGTGGCCGTCCATGATGTCGACGTGTAGCCAGTCTGCTCCATGGCCGATGGTGTCTGAGCATGCCTTGCCGAGAGAGCCAAAGTCGGCGCTCAGGATGGAGGGGGCGATGAATGCGGGAGGGGACATTGCGGGCAGTAGGATGGTGAGATGTGCAGGGGATGTTAGAAGTTTGGGTATGTCAAGAGTAGGTATGTGGTGTGTATGTGAATGGATACGGTATCTTCAACTTTTCTCCCAACAAAGATACGTCACTGTATATCTGATCCTCTGGTGGCTTGGTGGGGAGCTCGGAGCTGTGGCAGAAAGTGCCCGCCCGCCAGAAGCCGAAGATGGCCATCGGCACTGGCCGAACGAGCACATCCATCTCCAGTCCCTCTCCAAAGCTACATCCTCCCACTTACATATTCACATACACATTCTCACCTCGACGACATCATCATTGACTACGCCATCAAAGTGTGTTGGACGCAGGCGGGCAAACTTCCTCCAGGATGGCCAAGGTTCTGCCAATATCTGCCGGGCATGCTGTGCACCTGGTATAAGCCAGTCGATTGGCCCGTCATAAGCGCCCATCAGGTAGGTGTTACGAACGTCCAGCGCTTGCATGCTTCTCGCCCATGTCATTCGACAGAAACTACATGCACCGCCCGTGTCATTCGATAGCGACTACATGCACCTACCGACACCCAGTACTGCGTCAGGCCCAGCGCGTGGCCCTTCCTTCGCCTCAATCCGGATCGATGGCCCTCTGCGAAGCCAACCAGGCCTGCTGCCCACCGTCCTGCCTGCAAGAGGCTCTGCCGTGCCGCCAGCCCTGGCCACCCTCGCCTTCTACTGCCTCTGCGTTGCTGTCGCTGTCATTTGGCTAGCCGCCGCAGCACTCATTGCGCAACTCGACTGCGGCGGCTGTACGCAGGGCCGCTCAGGTGAAGTATAAGGACCCCGGCCGTGTGATCGTCCGCTTCCTTTCCCTCTTGCCCGCTCGTCTCTATTCTTCTGTTTTGTTCTGGTGCGCGTGTGTGTGGTATCACTTTCACTTCATTGTTTCCTTGCCTCTCACTTTCCTATCTACACTTCGCTGAGCGAAGACATCTCCTTGCGATTCAACCGCTGGACGGTCCACATTCTTTCTGTCAACGAACTCATCGAATATCACGAGGAAAACAGGATCAACAGGAAAAATCGAAAATGGCCAGCTCTACTCTTCCATCTGCTTCTTTCAAGCCTACCTCGCTCGCACGCCGGGGTTCTATGCGCAACACTGTAATCGAAGATATGCCTCAAGTCTCCATTCGCCGCGTGGCGCCGCAAGCGCCGGTGGCGAAACCTGGCGTCGTATCGCCCATGAGCGATGACTTCCCAACACCAAGAGCAATTCCACAAACTGCAAGCTCCATTGCGACATTGTACCCACCTCTCCAAGACATTCCTGCATCGCCAGCTTCGTCAGACACCCAGTCAGACCGCAATTCTACCTGGAGCAAAAGGACATCAGGAAGCGAATTCGATGAGCTCTACGATTTGTCGAGCAGCGAGAATGAAGACTTCCCGATCAAACTCTCCAGCTCCGTCAAGAAGCGTGTCGGCGGTGCTCCCAAGTCTCGTTACCCATCCATTGTTATTCCATCACCGAGCCAATGGCCAACAATCCAGAAGCTCAAGTCTGCTACCACACCACTCTCGCCGCCTTACCAAGTCCAGCTATCTCCAGCGGTTCTTGCGCACTTCCAGGACCGTAGCCTTCGTGTGCCGAGCACGACTTCCGCGCCCTCTCTGGACGGCAGCGTGACTTCAGAGGAACTCGCCTCGAGTAGCTGCCCATCTACACCAGACATCTCCTTGCAGCAGGCTGAGAACGAATGGGAGGGGCCAATTCAGCTCGACCCTTCGGCTATCTCTATGCTCCGTCAAATCAATCCAGAAGAAGACACTCAGCTCGAGACTGTGCTCGAAGTTCCCGAAGAAGCGGTATCTGAGATGCGCGAGATCGTCGAGTCTCCTCGGTTTGCATTACAGCTGAGAACTGACGACCAGACTCTTGAGCCCAGCAGCGCCGGTGATGCAGACGATGAACTGTCCGCTCTTTCAGTACCATCTCCTGGCGGCTTTTTCTCTTCCTTGGACGCTTCTCTCGGTCGTCGTACGTGGTCAGGCAGCGATGTTGTGCCCAACACCGGTACCGCTACTGAATTCTATGGCGTGCCTTTCAAGTCACCGCAGCCAAGTCTGGCCACCAGCACTGCAACTTCATTCTACGGCGTGCCCTGGGCGAACAGGCCAGAACAACCTATCGAGCACATAATCACACTCGGGTCTCCTTCAAGTGAAAGACAAGACCCAGTCACTGCTCGCCGTGATGCTTTCTCGCCCACCACAGATGTGATCACTGAAGTAGAGGAGATCGACGAGACCTACCAAGACACGCTGAAACAGACTGCCTCTGCCAACATTGACCGCACACAGCTCTGGCTTTGCACTCAAAAGGCTTACATCGACAATCTATGCTCAGAGGACGAGGTTATCGAGAGCTTCAAGCACCTTGAGGGAGCTGTTCCACGTACGCCAGACCGGCCGAGTCCTCCATCAAACAACTCATCCCCACAAAGCAAGAAATCAGTCCGATTCGTCGAGGACACCAACGCATCCGAAGACAAGGTGAAGAAGCGCATCTCGCCAATCCACGATGGCACCTTTTGGGCCGGCTTCAAGCACACCAAGCGTTCACAGCGCGCCCGAGATGTTTTCCAGCACCGACAGATGCGCGCAGAAGCCGAGCACGTCCGCCGCAATAGTGCAGGAAAGCAACACGCCGAGCAACTCATGGGCAAGTTCGAACTTACCGCTGCCATTCGCCCCACGCAAGCCCGCCCAATCTCCTCCTTCCTTCCCACAGCCATCGAAGACGATGAGGAGAAGGAGATCTTCGCCCGCGCCGAGCGTGAACGTCAAGCCCTACAGCAACTACAGGCATCTACCTGGCACACTGCTGCTACGAAAGAGCTCCACGGTGGTGCTCTTCTGACTTCACCAATCGTCGCCACATTCAAGAACCGCTCTGACGTGCGCATCTTGGATCTCGCGGGTCAGGCACACTGCAGCTGGGCATGGGACGTCGCCGTCACGCACCCACAAGCCCAAGTCTTCACCACCGTCTCCTCCGACGCCGAAGCACACGTCCTATCCTCTTCTCTCGAGGGACCAATGAACCACTCCGTCGTAGCTGCACCAAGAACCTGGGTCCTACCTTTCCCACCCAACTATTTCGATGTCATCTCCGCGAGAAACCTCTACGCCAACCTCCGCACCCTCGTCCCTAATGGTGAAGTCATTGACGAGTGGGACCTCACTCTCCAAGAATGCCTCCGCGTACTCAAACCCGGTGGCTACCTCGAGTTTGACCTCCTCGACGCCGAGCTTGCGCACCCAGACGCCGCTGCACAAGCTTTGGGCGTCGAATTCGCTTTCAAGCTCCGCACACGCGGCTACGACCCTGCAAGTGGCAAGACTTTCCTCCCTCGCCTCAAGCGCGCGGGTTTCGGCGATATCAAGCGCGCCTGGATGCTCCTCCCCGTGGCTGACGTCTCGCCCGTCTGGACGGACTCGGGCAAGAGCTCCGCCTCTTCGGGCTCGACCATCACACCTGGTCGTGACGACTACTTCGCTGAAGCCGAGCGCTCGGTCGGCGACGACGGCGCCGTGGTCACTTATGAGCCTCCTGTCACGGGGTCTACCAAGGACGTTCGGGCCATCACGGGCTTGGTCGGCGCGAGGGTCTGGGAACAGTGGATTTTGAAGCTGGCTGGGGAGATGGGCAGGGAGGAGGAAGAGTGCTTGGAGAATGTTGGCAGGGCTTTGGAGAGCGCGGGGCGCGCGGGCGAGGGTGCTGGGTGGAGGTGCTTGGTTGGGTGGGCGAGGAAGGCGTGTTAATTGGGTGTCGCTCTTGTTTTCCTATTGTCTGGTATTCTTTCTTATCCTTTCTCGTTGATATATGTTAGCTGTTGATGTAGTGTTGGTGTAATACTCGAGGGGGGTATGGCTAGACTGGTCTGAAATTCCGGGAATCCTTCTCGCTTGTGGCTTCGCTTGTCTCTTTTGTAACGAGTGTTTGATACGCGGAGGCCCACTGCGCTATTGGGTGCCCTTTGTGGAGTATAATATCCTCCATGTTGACGAGGCTTGGGGAGTCGGCACAGCTATGAAGACTCTTGGCGACTAATATGTTGTCGACGCGTGAAGTTCAAGGTCTCGCACGCAACGCTAAGATCTATCATATGAGAACGTGCCGGTTTCTTTCAGGTCGCTGCTTCTCGCCACTGGTCTGTGGCGACGTTTGAGAGGTTGGAAGCAATTTGCGTGCTTGGGAAGGGACAGGGGTGGTTATGTTCATTTGGACACGAGCGCCAAGAGGTCATTTCAGCGATCCTTCCAATCACTCGGAGCAAACAGTATGTGTTCGGCGAAGCCGGGTGAAGACTCGCTGCAGGGTCTGATCCTACGATGTTGGTAGAGTGCGATGCGAGCGGAATGAACTAATGGCGAGGTTTGGGAGGGCTGGCAGATGTTTCGAGATGGTCTGTCAAAGTCAGTGGGGGATTATGATCTCGTTCCATTTATGTACTTGCGGAGGCTATGATGTATGTTGCGATGGGGCAGTAATGGTTTTGTCTAGAGTGTCTAGATTGGTCCTCAAGAATCGACTCTGTTCGCTTCGTGCTGCGAGACCCACTCATCATGCGGCTCTGATTACCTGCACATTGACGAAGACCGGAGAAATGGGCGCGCGAGTTCATGGCGGTCGGGTGTTGAGTTGATACTGTTTAATATTATTGGGCTCGAAACAAATTGATGAAGACTGGGGAATACATGAGAGTCTCAATGGCTTGGGGATTAACCATGTAGGGCTCAGAGTCTCGAATCGCTGCCGCCGTTCGTCACCGAGATGTATTGAATTCGAGACATGCTGATTTCTCATGGTTTTGGCAATTGCGTTTGAATTATGGTCGCAGCTCTGAAGTTCACTAATAGTCCAACGAATTTGGCCTTCGGATATATTATCGAGAATGGATTGTATGTCCGGGTAGAGACTCATGGCCATGAGGATTTGATCCTGCGGTTGCGACACAGCCGCCCAAGTGGTCCCGGGATCAACGAGGCGTGGTCATTGGTCAATCGTACAGCCCCAACGAGTCATTTTGTAGACTTCTTGGCGCAATAGCTGGGAATCCTACGCCACGAGGCTGCATATCTCCACGAGAGGGTAGCGTGGGCTTCGCTGCTCGCCTCAGTCGCGTGCTCACGTGTCTTTGACAGCTGTGCACCGCAAAGGGTAGTCTTCCGAGTCCCGATTTGAGCAGTGTGCCGACTTCAGCCTCTGCAGACCATTCTGGCTCCCTACCCCTGTTCGCTCGCGCTGGAGGCCTCAGCGAAGGTTCAAGGATTGCATGTCTTCATTCACCTAATTGCCTCGGACGAACTCGGTCAGACCCCTCAGCTCCCATGGTGCAACAGCAAGCATTTCGAGGCACCACTACTCGCTACTGGCAAGCGTATGACTCCGAAGTCAATGCGATAGCAGGATCGGCGGTGGCATTACTAGCATACCAGATCCAACGTCTCGAAGTCCTTACTCAGTCTGCTGTGGTGCTCCGGCTAGACAGGCGTACCCATGGAACGATTTTCGGAAGAGGCACCTAAAGTGCTTGAAGATCACCTCGGTCGTCGTTTGACTTCGACGGTGCGAAACACGCTTTGCCCTGACAGTTTTGCTGGGACACGCGCTCGCACGCGCTTGACCGAAGCGGTTAGAAGTCTTCACCCACCCTCCTCCACACACTGGTCTTTGCTGGTGTCTGTGGTGTTTCATGTGTCAAAGCTCACGCGAGCGGCTCTCGAACTACTGTCAAAAACGGTATATGCCACCCTTGCACTCCAAAATACCATTGGCTGCGTATCCCAACAGGCCCGTGTTCTGCATGTCATGGTCGCTAGTCTTCATGTCCACTGGGGAGACAGCACGTAGCGCAATAGGGCTCGCGGAGCCATTCTGAAGATCGGTCTAGCGGCCGGTACGATCAATGAAAATCACATGGCTTAGCGACTATGGTGGAAGAACTCTACCAAGTCGTCGTCGTCGTTCACTGCTCGTGCGTTCCACTCGCCCCCCGGAAGTATCTATACACTATTGGCACGCCCGTCGCTCGTACATATCGTCGGCGCGATCCTTGTGGCCTCTGGCCATTGTTGTTGTGTTGCCTCCAGGACACGATCATCTATGAACGACCACCATGTCGAGCAATATCCTTCATATCTCGCCGGAGGTTATTGCGGCATGGCCGACGCCGGATTATGAAAACCCGGATCGAATGACATGGATGCCGATTTATTCATCCATCTGGTTCGCAGCGGCAACGATCATGGTTGCCATGCGATATTGGCTTCGCGCGAGGGGGCATGCTGGAAGACTGGGGTTGGACGATGTAAGGTGTTGCATTAGCCAGGTGCTGAACCGCCGCTGACGACTTGGAAGGCAATTCTGTTCCCTGCTTGGCTTGCAGGACTGATGTTCACGGCTGTCTCGATGATGTACACGCAACGAGCTCAGGGAGATCGCCATATCTGGGATGTCGAGCCCGAGACACGCCAGTATGCAGTGCTCTGCATGTGGTTGGGTCAATTCTCGTTCCTGGTCTGCGGCGGTTGCACCAAAGTGTCCATTCTCTTCTTCTACAGAAGATTGGTCGATGGTACATATGACAAGCGCTGGTGGATTGCTGTGTTCATTGCCATAGGTTTCACTATCGCGTACACGATCGCGTTTTGCATCATGCTGCTGGTCAACTGTTCGCCGACTGAGGCTTACTGGAGGGCCTTCGATATCCCTTACGCCCTGACGAACGACTTCACTTGCCTGGACACTTCTGCCATTAATGCCATTACGGGTGTTTGTGCGGCGGTCAGCGATGTAAGTGAACGAAGGATACATTTCATTGTAAGATGTTTGGGGCACTAAGCTGACTCAAACCAGATTTATGCCGTGGCCCTCCCTTGCATCATCACATGGCATTATGCAATTCCCAAGAGACAGAAGATTGCGCTCAATGTCATCTTCTGTCTCGGTTTCATTGTTGTTATTGCCAGCTGCATCCGCACCTATTGGTTAATCAGTAAGCATATACCCTCGAAAAGACCTTTCTATTGGCGCATTGCTGACTGTTCCCTAAAGACACCGGCAACTCAGTCGACGTAACCCGCTCCGCCTTCAACCTATTCGTCTGGGCGCAATTCGAGCTCCAAGTCGGCATAATGTGTGCCTCTGCCCCGTCCCTACGGATCTTCTTCAGAAGATATCTGGGAGCCAGTATGGCATCACGCAATGACAATGGCACGGCTAGATCCGCCATCACCGTCGTGCGAGATACGACTGTCACGTTCAATGCGAACCCTCCACCCGAATTGCCCGGGGCCAACAAGAACGACCTTGAGATGCACGTCCACGCGGGATCGGTTTCAGAGGACGATTTGCCGTCTCCCACGCGGAGTCAGGAGAGGCTCACGCGCTACTCGCATGAGGAAGACTCATATGTTATGAGCGATATGAGTTGGAAGGACCCAGCCGCGCAGCAGCAATCGCGAGCGGGCGCTTGGGCTGGGAAGACGAGGCAGTAGGTTATTGATTTTTTAGATATTTTCTCTTCTTGACGAAATCATGAAATGGCTGATGGGCCGCTTGTCGTATTTGTTTCGCTTGCATTTTGCGAGATGCGAGGAGCTCGCCGGTCGTTTTCCGGTCCTGGTTCCCGTTGCGCTTTGGCAAGATGAACATGTGCATTAGTCAAGTCACATTACTAGTGAGGACATTCATTCTCATTCTCTTCACATGGCCGTACTACAAGCTCTCTCGATACCGAGACCACAACCATCCAAGTCTGTCACTTTTCGTCATTCCGTTTTTAAGAGCGTCCGTGACTCCAAAATTGTCGCCAAGAAGTCCCACTCGCTTCTCCTCCCTCCTCACCTTTCAGATTCGCTACGCCTGCGACCCATCCCACCACACATGTCCCAGCCGACTAGTGTTCACTCATTTGGCGATGAGGGAAATTTGTATACAGGCTCCGGCATATTAACTTCACCCGACCTAGCTCCACTAAGAGCCCTCGCAAGCGAGATTCGAGTCGAACTCGAACACCTGCAAGACCACGACCCGATTCACGCATGCGGCAAAGCCGCTCTAACAATTCTGCAGAAAAGACCTCTAGAAGCTTTGCAATTGGCGAAAGACAATGTTCAAAACACGCCATTTCGCGATGTGCGGAAGTGCTGGCTGAGACTGTACGAGGATGCTAGCTTGTGGCGCGCAGCTGAGTTGTTGTGCGACAATAGCAATGGCGGTCCGGATTTTGCGTCAAGTGACAAATCTCCGTTTGACAGGATCGACTGGATGTCGCAAGTTGTCAGAGTGCTGGATCTTGGACTTGTTATTTCGGGCGGGACGCTGAGGGGCGAGCTGTATGAAGCCGTTTTTGCGAACCTCGAACCGTTTGTCGAGCGGAGCGATGTCAGTGGGGACATCTCTCGTGTATTCAGTTTCGACCAGCCTGAGAATTTGGAAACGAGTCATTCGGTCGCTGCAGCATCACAGCCTAGTCTTGAGGAGTTCCAGATGCACCTCAACAATCACATGACGCCACTCTTGCTTACCAACACGATCAACGAGTGGCCGGCCATGAAAACATGGCAAGATCCCACACATCTACTGCGACTAACACTGGGAGGCCGACGCTGCGTTCCAATCGAGATTGGAGAGACTTATACTCACGCTGACTGGCGGCAAGAGATCATGCCTCTGTTCAAGTTCATGCACGATTACCTCTCACCCGACGACCCTATGGACACCGGCGCAAAGGAGATAGGTTATCTAGGTCAGCACAACCTGTTCCACCAGATTCCGAAGCTCCAACAGGACATTCGCATTCCAGACTACTGCTATACGGCGCCGCCAGAAACGAGACCAGCTTCACGGCTAGACTTACCAGCCGTACCGCCAGTCGACGAACCACAAAAGAACATCTGGCTCGGACCCAAAGGAACCAGGACCCCACTCCACACAGATCCGTATCACAACATCTTCTGCCAGGTCGTCGGGCACAAATACGTGCGTCTGTACCCGCCCGAGGCCACAGAAAGCGTATACCCCCGTGGAGAGGACGAAAATGGCATCAATGAGTCAAACACCTCGAGCGTAGAGATCAAGCTCGATCACAGACAGGCAAACAATGTAGCCGTGCAAGATGCGGAGAGCTTCCCTCTATTCCTGGCTCAAACAAATTACCACGAGGTTATTGTTGGGCCTGGAGAGTGCCTTTACATACCTGCTGGCTGGTGGCACTATATTGAGTCTTTGACTCCAAGCTCTAGTGTCAGCTTTTGGTGGAACTGAAAAGTCATTTGGCTTTGTTCATCGCATCTTGGGCGAGGGGCTATCCCGCTTCTTGATGCATTCAATTTCCAATCAAATAACTTTAGCTCTAAGACTCTGTCCGACATATGATCGTAGATCTAATGGGGTCTCAAATGCCTGTGCGGGCTAGTTAGGTGAAGAATGACCTAAAACTCATCTTCCGGACAACACATCTTGCAACCACGCGATCTGGACAGCAATGTTCTGCTTCATTGGCTCGCCCGAGTACAAATCATAGTGTCCGCATTCCTCGAACACGTGGAGTTCCTTGGGTTCTTTAGCCAGTGCAAATGCTCTCATTTGGGCCTCGTATGGCGAAGTATTGTCCTTCGCAGCTGATACGAATAGAAGGGGAACGGGTGAAATTCTGTGAATGAACGCCATCGGCTCGTGGACCATGCAGTTGAGTAGACTTTGCAGCGTCGCTCCTGCCTCGTACGGGTGTCCCAGCCGTCGTAGTGTCTGTTCAAATTCCAAGGATTCCACTGTCGACAGAAGGGCTTTCGAGGATCCGGTGTTGATTGCCTCTATGGATTCGGGCCAGATGGGGAGAGCAGTTGGGTCCTCCTGCTGGTGTGAGGCGCGGTCGGCAATGAGGTGAGCGGCTAATTCACTAGGAGGTAGGCCACATTCCCGCTATGACGTATGGCACTTCGACAATCACACCGCGTATCTTCTTGTTCACTGCAGATGCGATGAGAGCGTTTCCACCTGCCATGCTAGCGCCCCAATAGAAGATGTTTTCGGGGTCTACACAAGGCAGAGTCTGAGCATACGCAAAGGCATCGAAATAATCGCGAGCTTGTTTGGGTGGGTCCACCTCGTTCTTCGGCTGGCCTTCGCTATCACCCCAGCATCTGTTGTCGTAGAACAGAATCGTGTAACCAGCGTCATGACAAGCGCTAGCATGGTCTGTGAGAAAATTGCCTTTCAATCCCGAGAACTTTGCAAGTGTCAGGTGAATCGTAGAAGAGAAGAAGGCAGCACACGGTTGGAAAAGGACAACTAACACCATTGGTCATTATGATGGTCGGACGAGCTTTGCCAGCATCGTAGAGGCTTCCACTCAGCAGAAGACCATCGTAGGTCTTGAAAGTGATGGCAGTAGTGGCAGACATGGCTCCCTAGGTCTATTTAGTCAAGTAGGCGAGTCGAAGAGGATATAGTGGTAGGTATTGATGTTTCACTGGATTGCCAAAGTCAAGATCTGTCGAGGTGTTGGAGACGTCGTAGTATAAGATCGTCCAGAGCAAGCGTGCGAACCACTCTGAATCCGAACCAGAGTTTCGGCGCTGATAGCATCAGCACTTCCCGAAATACACATAATAATGATGCAGCCGGATGTCGGGCTCAACCTATAGCCATCCCTATCGTTTTGACGCTCGAGGTTTTGGTACAAGCATCGCTGCGGGAACTGAGTTGTGCGAGGCAAGTGATAGGGTGGAAGCTAGAGAGTTCCGTAAGCCGAGAAAGCTGCAACGGAAGCTAGATAGTTCCATTGACCGGTGAACTTGCAGTATTGGTAAGGGTACACAAAGTCAAGGTGACCGAATGATGCTCTATGATTCTCGCCTATCAACTCGTACACTCGGCAGCGCGAAGGCTTCCCAATCGGGCAGTCCAGTGCAGAAATGCCTCGTTCCACGGCCAATCAATGGCGGAATCAAGATGACAGCAGATTCTTGACGTGAACTTAAGATTGAGATGGTCTCTGAATGCATATTTATCCTCTAGGTGCCTCGACTGGGGCTATTATAGCGCGAACCTGTCCCCTATGATATCGGGAGGCGTTTAAAGCCGCTGGCAAGTAGTGCTCCACGAACAGGTATCACGTTCAACGGTTCTAATTGCTCAAAGCGAGAACAGAAGCCAACGGCGTTTTGGCAGATGACATCTTCGAAAATCAATGCATTTGAAAATGTTGTCTAGCAGATATACATCTTGATAGCAAAAAAATTCGTGACATGACCGCATTGAGGAAACAAGATCTATACGAGAACGCTCAAATATATATCAAGGCAACAATCATAGCTCTTCTTTATAATACTCTTCTTCACTTCCCTGTTGCTCTTCGCGATTGCGTTCACTTTCCTCCGTCCCTTCTTGCTCCTTTTCAGCAGCGCCTCCGTCTTGTTTGGCTGCCTTCTCCGCAGGGTTCTCGTTATTCCCTTTTCCTGGCTTTTTCTGTGCTGCACTATCTTTACCGCTGGCGGCCCTCTCCTCTTCAACACCCTCTCCGTAGATGCCCCTGTACTCCCTCCCGTGCGGAGTATCGACGACGTCCAACCTCCAGCCATCGTTCTTGGCTTTCTTCTTCAACTCCTTCTTCAGCTTCTCCAACTTCTCAATTGCCTTGCCATCTTTCAAGCCCAATCGCTCCATGTCTTCTTTAGACAGCGAAAGGTCCTTGCCCCAGGAGCTAGCAATGGTCTCCACAAACTTCTCCTTGACGCCACCTACGATGCCAGACTTCTGGATTTCAACATCTTCGGGAACAATTGCGTGGCCTCCGATGATGATGTCGCCAACGATCTGTATGGGCAGTGTCTCGTCGCTGTCGCCAGTGATGCCGAATGCGGCTGCGGCTTCAGGATTTGCCTCCCATATTTGGGCCTCTGTGAGTTCGGCTTTGTATGCTTTGCGGTTCTTCTCGTAAGTTACGGCTTCCTCGGGCAGAAGCACTGGGCGGCAGGTAATGCTGTTCGCTTCGTCTTTCTGGGGAGGCTGGAAGGCGACATCGTTGCAGAGGCGCGGCGTCTCCACGACCATGAGGTAAGCGCATGTGAGGGTTTCCTTGATCAGAGTAATGCGATCGGCGCCGATTGAAGGGTTGCAGTGGTACTATTCACGCCGAGTGTTAGTAGATTGGACCTCAATTACCTCGACCTGCGAAACTTACCTGTACTTCGATCACCCTTTCCTTTCCGGTCAAGTCACATTCCGTGCCTCCTGCCAGCTTCTGCACAAGGTATCTCGACTCCCCTCTTGTGACCAGCTCACCTTGCCTTCCAACCTTCCTGGTCGCATGCTCGCTAACCTCCAAGGCGCCTTCACCCTCCCACCTCTCCTCGCTCTGCGCCTGCACATCACCCTTCAACTTCGTCTCATCATAGCGCCCAAGCAAGTATCCCTGCGCATTTGGATCCTCGGCTGGTGGATACACAGGCGCGCCTCTTGACGGCGGCAGCTGGTGGAACTGCTTGACATCCTGGTTGTAGCAAAAGCGATAGCTCCACCAGCCATGCATGTAGTATATACAGTTCCCCTGCATGCCCGACAGCAGCTCCCAACCGCGATCGTTCGCGCGCGCCAGCTCTTTCTCCTGCTCGGCTTTGGACAGCGTGTCGTTCTCGTTTGTTTGCTCGACGGCCGCTTCGACCTGAGGTATCGAGCAGAGGTATCGTTGTTTGTGGTGTATCATCATTTCGTATTCCAGCTTCTCTTCCTTTGTCGTTGCGTCTGCGTCTTGTGCTTCATGGTCTGATCGGCCGCTGTAATGCTCAATGTCGGAGTGCTTGTGGCTGTCTGTTTGTCCATTGCTCTGGATGCGAAGGCGCGCTTGCTCTTCTGAGAGCCATTCTTCGGAGAAGTGAACCTCGTATTGTGGGAATGCCAGTAGGTCGTCTTGGACGCTGAAGGCGTGTTGCGACGCCAGGACGAGCGCTGGTCGCAACACTGCTGGAAGGGCCCAGAAGTATTTCATTGTTGCGGTGGTTTGTCAGCAGCTGTGTTATCCATGTGTGAAAGGTGTTGGCGAGGATGGATCAATTGTTGATTGCGTGAATGTGTTTGGTGGATTGGCCAGCTGTTGATGACGATCTGGGGTCTGCGATCGCGAGCTTGCATGTGAGCCGCGGCTGCCGTTGCCACGATGCTGTGAAGAACATTGAAGGATAAAGTCGAAATAAGAAACATCACTTGAACGATAGCATCAACACAATGTAAATGCCAACGAAATACAAAACGCGGGCATAGAAGGCACTTAGTTTCAGGCACGGAAAACGGTAATATCCTCGATGCATGCAAGTTGTTGTCATTAGGACCCGACACAATATCGGTCTGCTGCACTAGTTATAGCCTCTGTGTGGAAAGGCACTCCGAAATCACTTGGCCGGTTCTTGTCGCCAATCACGGTCCTTTCACCAAATTTAATGAATCTGGAACCATCCGCAGCTCACTCATTCTCCGCTCCTCAGTCTTGCATTACATGAGCCATTGCTCGCTCCGTAGACTGGAGCTGTCAGCCTAAAAAAGCTGACCTCGATGCCAGCATACGACAAGTGCTTTGGTGCTGAAAGTTCCTCCTACACGGGTTCTCAGCGTTAGGTGCGATTGATCAGGCCCTGAGTGAGCGTGCAAGAGAGGTCTCAAGCTCAGGGAAATCACCCCGAGCTTTGCAAACCTCCTGTAGCAGCGTTGAGCAAGCTTCTGCCAATTGTCTCCAATCTGAACAGGGCGTTTACCCGTCTCATTACATTCTTTGAATTTTCGTGATTGGATATCATTGATGCCCTCACCCGACTTGTTGATGCACTCGTTCAATCTCTGGAAAGATCCATTCAAGTTGTTGTCGACGCGAGTGTCCATCGAGAGCAGCTTACGACCTAGTAGGTTTAGTCGTCCTTTCAGAGAATCGAAACGTTCTTCCATCCGGGCTTCCAGCGATCTGATTCCCTTCTCAAATATGTCGTCCACCACTTCGATACGGCGCAGAGCCTCTGAATGGGATTGCTGGACTGATGGATCGACCATGGCGATGTCGAGTGTCAGAAAAGGTAGATAATACTGTTGGCAGTGCGATTAGGCAACGTAGAAGTGGCTTGTAGAAGTGGCTGAAACCACGAGAATGGTTGAAAAGCGAGCTTCTTTGCGCGTTGGAAATGCGCAGGTTTTATGCCTCGTTCCCGTACTGATCATTGTCCACATCCGGCTGCAATCTCAGTATCTGGTGTTATCATTCCCGGACCTGATGCTGATGGTATGAGCACACCAGGTATTGAGTGGCACCTCAATGGTGGTGTGAGCTGGGACAGAGACCACACCTGCCGATATGACCGTAGCTATCTCCATTGGGATCGCTGCATATAAACTCTTGGGGAGCAATCGCGGGCTGGCTCACGGCGGCTGACTCGGCCGATTGTCATCCTTTGCACCCGCAGCTTTGGACAGTTCCGACTCAGCTTTGTCTATCCGCTTCAGCAAGAATGCAAGCGTTGCGTCGCGCGCCTTGTCTAGGGCGCGAAGCCGTTCTACTGTCATCGCATCATAGTCGGTGCCCGTCTGTGAGCTGGGCTCTGGCCTCGGCGGTGGCGGAGCGGTATCTCGAGTCGCGTCGACAATGATCGCTTGACCGTTTATCATCCCAGCAGCACTATCCTTCCCCTCAGCAGCATCTTTTGCCAACTTCTCCTTCTCGGCAGCCAGTGTTCTCAGCACACTAATGCTCTGATCTCTCTTCGCAAGCGCCTTAGCCAATTTCCCTTTCTCCACAACTTCTTCTTCGATCTTCCTCTTCTTCGCCTGTTGATCCCCAACGTGGTTCGACCACTGCCGCACAGCTTCGCTCGCGCAATTCTCGATATGTGCGAACCTGACCTGGCCCAGCATAGTGCCACCATACCATCTTGCAACAACACACGCCCCAGTGGCCTTCATGTTCACCAACACGTGCTCGACTTTCTTGCCGCCGTACTTTTCCCCGTCATCGTCGTGACCAGTGACATATTGCTTAGTGCTGGTGAGGGACTGCTGGTTGCTTTCGCGGCGCCATGCAAGCATGCAGTGGCTGGCACTCTTGAGCTCTGGGAGCTGTTGTAGCTCTTTGGAACTAAGATCTGGAGAATAGAGGCCTATGAAGGTGGAATCGCGGTCTTCGATTGGTGCAGAACGGTAGATGATCGGTTCGAGTGGGAGCTTTTCGGGTGCTTCGCTAGAGTGTTTGCGCTTGTGCGCCATTGTTGTATCACAACGCACCCGTTTTTGAGAACGCGCCGTCGAGAGTGGTGTTTTCCATGTTGGTGGAGAGAGTAAGGAGCTAGTCTTCACATGCGAAGTTGGACGATCAACAATGACGATGATGATAAGGTGGAGATCTGCATGTGCGCACGGTCCCTGTCCTTCTTGCGTACGATCGAGGCTGATATCATCACCGCCGCCTCACGGCGGATCTTCTCGGCTCGACCTCGCTCGTACAACTACACGACCCTGTTGTACTTCCAATCATTCCCAGCGTGACAGTAACATCCAAGGTCAAGTAAGACAATTCCAACTTTTCATAGCTCTTCGCCCATTGAGAGAGCTTCGGCAACGGCGCTCAAACTGCAACAACATACATTTACATCTCACAGCATCCACCATGGAGCCCAACCACATCTACCAGTTTTCGCTCCTCAATGCCCTTATGGATGGCGTCAGCGAGGATGGTATCACCGCGTCAAAACTCGCATCGAAAGGAAACCAAGGGCTCGGAACTTTCTCCCGCATGAACGGCGAACTCCTCTTTCTCGATGGCAAGATATACCAACTACAAGCAGAAGGCAACGTCCGGGAGGTCGAGCCCGACGCCCAGATCCCATTCGCCGTCAGCACGCAGTTCGAAGCTCAGAAGACTGTAGACGTCGAGCTACCTACCAAGGAGAGCATCGACAACGCTCTGGACAATTTCAATGCCAGGGCCAAGAACCTGTTCATGACGTATCGCATCAACGGCCACTTTGAATATCTCAAATGTCGTACGGTACGAGGACAGAGCTACAAAGGCGAGCCACTTTCTGAGCTTGGCAAGAAGCAATCGGTCGAAGAGTATCATGATGTGAGCGGTACGATCATCGGGATCCGGACGCCGACCAATTGGCAGGGCTTTGGTGTTGCGGGAGAGCACTTGCACTTCATCAATCATGAGAGGTCTGCTGGTGGTCATGTACTGGAGGTCAAGGCAGGGAAGGTCAGCATGCAGATGGCGGTGGCGTCTAACGTGCACATTGAGTTGCCTACGACGGAGGATTTCAACGAGGCGAAGTTGGTGACAGATGATGAGGGCGTGAAGGCTGTGGAGGGCTAAGCTGTGCCGGTGATCATGCATGCGGTGATTTCCTCCTGGTTGCGGCATTTGGTACGACTTTGACGTATGACGGCATATCTGTTTGAGGATACACCTTTCAGGTAGCACGAGAATGGATCCTCTCATGTCGTACAAATGTCTGCATATGCAGCCGCTATTGCTGGATCCGCGCTCACTAACACAATTGGTCGAAAGTCCGATATTCAGGAGCGAGTTCATGAGCATTACTTAACATTACAGGGCTGTTCACTACCTAGGTGTTAAGACACTGAGATCTCGTATGCAAACTTTGCTGCAATATCTCATGCTCGGAAGACGTCCCGATCCTTCGGATGTTCGTTCGTATCAGCATCCGAGGTGCCGAACAGTACAGCGGATGCTTCAACCTACTTAACAGCCGTAAGCTTTGTTTCTTGTTTGTTTAGGTCGAAGGTACACTCATTATTTCTTCTTGTAGACCCTCGTTGACAATTTTGTAATTGATTTAGATCCCGTCACAACAAAATGCATTCCCACCCTTTGGCCGATGTGCCGCAAGTGCCTCCAGATGTCATGTTCGGATTGAGCGCCGCATACCGCGCTGACAACGATCCACGAAAGGTTGATCTTGGAGTCGGAGCGTATAGACACGAAGATGGCAAGTCATGGGTATTGCCTGCTGTCAGAAAGGTATGAATCTCTGCGATCTCTCGATCGAGCAGTATGTTCGACTAACAGCTCGAAAGGCTCGATCAGTCCTCCTGGAGAATGAGGATCTCGGGCACGAATATCTGCCAATTGAGGGCCTTGCTCATTACCTGGATATGTCACAGCGCTTAGTGTTTGGCGCTGAATCCACAGCGTTCCTGGACCGCAGAATAGGCTCCGTACAGACTTTATCTGGAACAGGTGCACTACATCTGGGAGCTGTTTTCTTATCTCGCTTCCTCCCAGCTTCAGATGCGAAGAAAGTTTACGTGAGCGACCCTCCGTATGTTAACCATGTCCCTATACTGCGTCACGCTGGCCTGGAAGCAGACTCATACCCATACTACGACGCAAAGATGCGATCAATCGACTTTGGCGGCTTGCGCGAAAAGCTCTGGAGCATTAATGATGGCTCGACAATCTTGCTGCATGCTTGTGCTCACAACCCAACGGGCACCGATCTCAGCGCCGAGCAATGGAAGGAGGTGGCTCAAATCATGAAGACCAAGCATCACATCCCGTTCTTTGACTCAGCCTACCAGGGTTTCGCATCTGGAGATCCCGAAAGCGATGCTTGGCCAGTACGGTACTTTGTCGAACAGTATTTCGATGTCATCCTCGTCGCACAGTCCTATGCGAAGAATTTCGGACTGTACGGCGAGCGTGCAGGATGTCTTCACGTCGTCACTTCGTCTGCGACTCTGACGGGAAACATTTTCAGCCAGCTTCGTGCTTTGCAAAGAGTGACGGTGTCGACTCCTCCAGCTTTCGGCGCACGCATAGTCTCCACAGTCCTTGGCGACGAGAAGCTAGAGGCGATCTGGCGCCAAGATCTGAAGACGATGGCAGGACGAATTTCTTCAATGAGACATGCTTTGAGAAATCGCCTTGAGAAGCTCCAGGTCCCTGGTCAATGGGATCACCTCACCAGCCAGATTGGCATGTTCTGTTACTCTGGCTTGACGGCAGAGCAAGTGGATGTCCTGCGTGATGTGCACCACGTGTATATGACGAAAGACGGGAGGATGAGTGTTGCAGGTTTGAACGAAAGTAACGTCGACTACGTTTCTGGGGCTATTAAGTCGGTAGTCAAGCAATGATCGCATGTCGAACTTCCATTCGGCTGAGATAGTGCTGTAGCACAATAGCAATGCGAGGTTTTCCGAACGATGTCAACGACGTTCCTGCCGCTGCAACTGCTACTGCTGCATAGAAGGCTGAAAGATCGGCTTTATAGCTACTATACAAGGTGATAAGTGTTACTATTCAAAGACAGGAGCGACGTTACGGCACTCACGCGCGGAGGTGTCCGACTTCCGGGTCTGTCCGACTTTGGTATTGATAGTGTTACTCTACCTTTGATGAAGGACCGAGTTCTAGGAAGACCCGCCGGTAGACTATATGGCAGGAGAAGCTGAAGCGTACCTTGCAGTAGCTTCCATGATGTTACCGCGACGCCTTGTATAATTTAACGTTACGGGAGTACCCAGTAGCATCGCTTAGGTCTTCAATCATTGACATGAATTGACATCAAAGAATCAACAGATTGGGATCTGGCGATACAACGCGTGCAATAAAGCGGCATAACTAGTGATCTATGCTAATACCACCCGTAGTGATGGCGACGTGTGGCCGTTGGAACGGCGGTGCCGCGGTGTCTGCTCAAGGCCACCGCAACCACCGCGAGAACGTCGAACAGGCAGCAGAATAAAACTCCTCTTTCCAAAAGGATTGTCAACTTCCGGTTCTATATCGTTCCCGAAATTAACTCGGGACCTCATCTGCTGAGTCGGACTACCAAAGCGATTGATCACCAGCATGGTATGCACTGCATGCACCATCTCCAACGACGAAAAGGTTCCCCAAGTCTTTCAAGAACGGATGCGACTTCAGCGAGATGTCTGAAATCGTTGCTTCTAAATGCTCGTTTGGCAAGCAAGTTGATGCTATCGCCGAAGTCAAGAACTGGCATCGCCTAAATGAGCCCACAAGAAAGATCATCGATGCCTACATGGTTGGATCTCTGAACGTCGATGAGACAATGACACACCTTGCTGGACGCGTGGAAGAGATCTACTACAAGCAAATCAGACAAGATAGCAGGTACCATACACCCCTGGAAGAGCTTTGGGATCTTTGGAACGGCGTTCTTCACACTGCCAAGAAGATTCGATGGGAGGAGGAAGAGGCCCACGATGATCAAGAGAAGCTGCTTGGTCTCGTTCGCACTCTTAAGCTACGCACCGATGTCATTCCCACTCGATACAAGCAGTCACGAGGATCGCAACATGTTCCGCTTGAAAACAGAAGCATCCTATGGAGTCGCGCCGCTGGCCTTGGGCTGGCGATAGCAGAAGCAGACAATGACATGCCCGGCGGCGACCGTGGATGTGTACACACGGAAGCGGAAGTTCAGGCGGCACTCAATTACTGCGCTTTCCTCGCGCGATTGACAACATCAGGGCTACGTGATTGTTTAAGGAAAGCAAGGGTCTGGATGGTTTGCGCGACAGACGGATGGTTGTCAGAGTATCAAGGTGGAGTAGACGAGCAGCAGAACTGTATTTTGCTTCGCATTGCTTCGGTATGGCTCAGAATCGTAGGACCGAAGATGTGGGAGGCATGTTGTCAAGGTAGTCGCTGGATCACGGAGGAAAAAGACATCGATGTCTCTGCGAACCGTAAGAGCAAGAGACTTCCATGGTCAGGGGAACAGAGCTACTCAAAAGCTACAGAAGAAACATGGGATGACATGTATCTAGAGCGCAATTCTATGCAATGGTCGCGTGCACGCTGGTGCTACTGGAAGAGGAGGCTGTTGCTTGTGATAGCATCAACGAGCACAAGATGGAGTCCTGGAAGTGAGGAGGCTGCCCGGCAGATGGTCACACTTATGGAAGGGATAGAAACATCGTCTCTTAAGCTTAATCTAAGTGTAGATCGTTCTGAGCTACGGATAATATAGATACTTTATAGGAGAGTCTGCTTACCTCACTTCTTCTAAAAAGTTCTTAGTATGAATACACTGCTAGTCTATAAGCTGTGTCTTATATCATCTATCTGGAACCCTGCTTTTGCATGCTATCGATGCCTGTCCTTGTTTCTACGTGCTCTACATCCAAGTGCTGTTGGGCTACAAAGATACTGGCGACTGTACCTAGGCCTGCAATACCGGCAAACATGATCCACATGTTTCTGAGGCTCCAAGCGAAAGCGGCTTCTACGGCCTCGCGTTGCACTGGATTGGAAATTGACTGTGTCATCATGACATTCGCGGCGGCTTGGCCGTCTGACAAAGCTGCAACGACCTCCTGGCTGATGCCAACATCTACCAGCGAGACGAGTCGGTCTTCCATCCCGTTCTGGAACACGACAGCTCCGATGACTAGCGAGACCGAGGTCGCCACGTTACGCAGGAAGCCGAATGTCGATGTTGCTGCTGCAGTTTCTGCTTGACTGACGGCAGCTTGGATGGCGATGATGGGCGCTTGGAACAGTGGGCCCATACCAGCGCCAGCAATGATCTGGAAGATCACTATCTGGACCAGAGGTGTGTCTGGTGCCAGCAAGGCAAACAGTCCCACTCCCAAGGCGGTCATGAATGCCCCGAACCAGATCAGTTCCCGGTACCGCCCTGTGCGATGCATGATGACGCCGCTTAAGGCCCCGCCGACGGCGCCTGAGATTGTCAGAGGTATTATGAGTACGCCAGACCTTGTGGGAGATGCTTCTTTGGCCGATTGCAGGTATAGAGGGAGGTAGTATTCCGCAGCGATGAAAGCCATGCCGTGAGTCACCAGAACGATGGTGACGGCAACGTTACGCCAGTTTTTGAAGATGCCTAGGGGCATCAACGGGTACTTTGCGAAATTCCGTTCGATGTACAGGAAGCAAGCAAGCATCGCCGCACCGAACACGAGGAGGCAGACAACTGTCGCACTGTTCCAGGGAGCCACGACACCACCGAAATCGAGTCCGAGGAGGAGCATGAGAACGACACCGAGGACGCTGATGGTCCCGAGCCAATCAATCGCCGCCAGGCCATCGCGGAACCCTGTGTGCGGATTGTGCATATCCATGATCGCAAGTATCAGGAAAAATGAAAGTCCGTTGATTGGCAGGTTGATGTAGAAGCACCAGCGCCAGCTGACGTATTGTGCGAAGACGCCGCCCAGCAATGGCCCTACACCCCCAGCTAGAGTCCAGATCAACTCCAGCAGCGCGACGAACAGCGATCGCATGCGAAGGCTGAACAGATCCGCAATAGTAATGATGACCATCTGAAGAATGCCACCGCCGGCAGTGCCCTGTAGCGCGCGTGCCGCGATGAGCATCGCCATATTGGTGCTCACTCCGGCTATAATACTCGCCACGAAGAACCAAGCGACCGTAATCAGCAAGATCATCTTGCGGCCCCAGATGTCGGAGGCTCGCGTCCATATCGTGCAAGAGGCAGCGCCTGCGAGAGTGTAAGCGCTGCCAATCCAGGAGTATCCTGACGCGGAGCGCAGATCGCTCGTGATGGCCGGCAAGGCTGTGGCAACAATGGTCTGGTCAAGGGCTACGGTGAACATCGACAAGCACAGCGCGAAGACAATCATAGCGAGTCGGGTCTTCGAACGAGCTATTATCCGCGGCTCATCAATGGTCAGTGGCTGTAATCGCGTGTCAGCGGGTGGTGCCGGGACTGCCATTGCAAGTTCGTGCCCATCTTGCGATGCCATGTTGTTGTGTAGGGAAAGCTTTCATAGTCTGGACGATGGGGCGCTTCTGAGGATACAAGCACCTGATGTGCAGCATGCTCTGCCTCGGCAAGGCTGTGCAAGCCCTAACAGCAAGACTGAGGGCATAGATCGTCGAAGAGATGCACTCCAAGTGGTGACGTTTCAACCTCTCTTCAGCACGAACAGCAGTACCTCATGACGGTGAACAGTTGTGGCTTGCATTGTGCACGAATGTTGCAAAAGGCTTAGAAATGATAACATGGATCAAGACTGTCTGGTGTCAATGCGTGTGCGAGTTCACTGTTCCGCGCCACGGAATTTCAGGAATAATACGGTTTGCTGCTGTCGAATGAAGTCCACTAGGCCAAAACTATGAACGCCCATACATATGGACATATATCGTCGCTTATATCTGACAGCTGCTCACGCTATAATCGCTATTGTGTCACCCTAGTCTTAGGTCTTCCGTGCCACGGAATCCGAGAAAGAGAGCTGGCAACCTTGGAACAGCTCCATGCCCTGGGTAGACATATTGTCTGATAAGCGCGCCTGATGCCTGCCATACCTCTGCTTCAATACTTCATCACTACTACGTGCCCTTTCCACCGAGTACAAACCCGATCTCGAAGTCACCTGACTTCACACTCACGTGACGGTAGTCACCTAGGCTCGCAAGATCCTGACAAAGGGGCTCTTGATCTATCGTCGACTGAGTCGGTCCAAGAGAATGTCTGGAAGAGAAAAGCCTCTAAAAACAGGTCGTCCGCGGGAAGGATCCAGGATCCGCTGGTTCTTCGATATAAAAAAGTACTCTGGCCGCCAGAACCAACACGCCGCTAGTGCCACGAGCGAGCAGGTACTGCCTAAGTAGGTCCAGTTCGATGAGATTGACAAGAAGATACCTAAGAGGACTGCAATCAACCAGACGATAGCCATTCTGCCGGAATGTAGCCGATAGGCGACGTACAGGTGCCAAGTGCCTAGAAGGCTCCACACTACTGCGGATACTATATACATCGACAGAAAGAACCAGTCGAAAGTCGCCCAGACTCTGCGTGCGGTAATTAGCCACTATCCTTGCATCTCGACGAAACGTGAAGGTGTGACATACCCCAAAGGACAGACGATGATTATCACACGCCACCATTGGCGCTTTCGTCTTGCGAACAGTGCGATGGTTCGAACTATGGACCCAGCGACCAGGGGAGCAATGATAGAGCCGACAGCCAACGTGATACTCGTCGCAAGGAAGCTGTTTATGCTCCAGGTTCGATTGCCAGGAACATCGGATGTGGTATTCCTGAATGAGCTGCTCGTTATTTCGCCATCTGCCCAGGAGGAAGTATTGGTCCAGTAGGACTCTGGCCTAGCGCTTTCGGTGATATTCATGCCAAATATTGACTAAAGTCTGTCAGCATGAGCGAAATGATATCTGGACACATCTGCAATACTCACCGATGCGAACGAAAGTGGCACGTAGAGTGCAACAAGAAACGCGAGCACTGTGTTCCAGAAGTTTCGGGATGTGTCCATCTGTTCGATTACAACCATTTTGACTTTGGTGACATCTGCACTGCGAAGTTTCAACTCTTGTGCTAGTGTTTCAAAGTGAATTGTGAAGGCATCAAGCTTGGACACGATGGCATTAAGATCCCTATCCATTGGCTTTGGTGGCATGCTGACCAAACGCTTTATGGTGTCAGCTGCAGACCGACACTCGAATTCGAGGACATCCGCAATCTCTTGTATATGTAACAAGTACCGGATCTTCCAATGAGAGGGTGAGTTACGTCCAACAATGATCTAGATCAAACTCAGCATGTACGTCTATACTTTGAGGGTCTCAAGATATGAGGTACCATCTGATTCAGGTGATGTGTGAACTGCACAACGAATTCGAGTATGTCCGTTTGCATGCAGCTGAAAATCATTTGGATGAGTAACAGCACTTGACTGTGTACGCTGAGTGCAGGTCCTTGGGTCAGATGTAAACCCCTGGACTTGCTTGAGGCGGAACGAACACGGTTCATGACCTTTGAAGAGCTACACGCCATCGTGACTCGGCGCTCTCGAGGATCCTGGGCGCTAAGGACCAAGACTTGGATTGTGTCAAGATCCGGAGTCCGATCGAACGGTTGCCGGATGTACATATCAACATCTCCAAGATACTTTGGCACATCTCGACGCCAACGGAATGGAATTGCCATAGTGTCGTCAATGGTGTCCAAGTCGATTTCGGGAGACGATGGTTTCGTTGCTGATAACGCATCATACAGTACTTTCATAGGTCCGGAAAGAACTGCTGCAGGAAGCGAAGCTGGAAGTATAGGCTGCTTTGACATGATGGATAAACGCTCCCATTCTCTATCAAGCATTTGCCAAAGGGCGCGAAGTAAGTGTGGACAAATAAGCCGCACAATACTATCAGCCATGTCACTCCGGTCACGGGCGACAAGCCTGACATGGTCGACAAATCCGCAGAGATCAGATATAGTCGTAGCGGATGCCGTGAAAGCACATAACAGTAGTCCTGTTGGATATCGAGGTTTCAAGAAGCCCAGGCATCTTTCCAGACCTTCAGAGACTGTCTCGTCAGACCGAAAATTAAATTGCCCGCCTTCGAAATCATGTAACCAGAGTGCATCAGAGACTGCGCTAGCAGGCCTTTTGACGGCAATGAGTTGGTAGACTTTCAAGACATGACTCAAGTCGCTGTCATCGGACAAGACCTTCAAGATGATCTGTTCGATAGAATCAGGTCCCCGTTCCTGTGAACAGCATTATTGAGAGGCTAATAATAGCGTATGCTTTGTGACGAGTTTACTTTCGATGAATTCGTCGAGCTTTCACGTATGGAGTTTATCCATTTCCACGCGACAGTGCTTGCATGCCTCACACCTCGACCTGACTCTAAAGTCGGAGTCCGTTGGATCGGCATTAGGAGAGTTGTCTTGATACAATGTGAAAAATTGTTTGTACAGCTCAAAATGATAACAACAGCTCTGGTCCGAGAATCTGGTCAGTAGGGTAGATGAAGGTTTAGATGGGAGTTCAACCCGAACAAGGTCACACATACGTGAAGGCAACGGCTTCTACTAAATGAGAAGAGCCCCACCTTATATATTGCGATGCGCAAGTGCCTAGATCCGAATTTGACTATGTCCCACACAGTTTCGGCCGCCTTTTCTAGCAGCTATGCCCAGTGGAGGAGAACTCGGCAGGCAGCTGATGCGTCCCGTAGCTCTAGATCATTTCGGCGCTCGCCTTGCATTTGAAGCTGCGCGTGGTTCACATAGAGCGTGCTACGAGCCTGAGACTGTGGGCGAATGAGGCCCCAGAGGTCATAGCCCCAGGCCCGCCACAAGGCGTAGGTGTGGGCGTCCAAGCATGGTGGCGTGGTCCAGGAGCCCAATGTGGCTATACACGGAAGTGTGCAGCCGGCACATGGAGGCGCCTATTGAGGCGCAGTAGAGCAGCCATCTTTGGTGGCTTCGCGTGTCGTCCAGCTCAAGTTCCGCAGTGATGCTGCAACTACGAGCATTTGCGCTTCGACGCGGCCCGTCAGCTGAGCTTACTCTGCAGCCACGTTAGCTCGGCTCACGAGGCGAAGATGCACTTGAATGCGATCTAGCGCAGCTGTACAAATGCATGTCTGCTGAACATCCCGAAGCTTTGCATCTAACAGCATCACAGCAACGCCACCGCTCAACTTGATATTCAACTGCGTGTTCTTACGTGGGCTTCGCTGTGCTCCCCGCACGGCAGTGCACGACAAGATACTGTACAATATCAGAATCGAGCGATCACAAGGCTGTGAACGTCTCTGGCGTGGCGAAGCGCATCAAAGCAGCAGATGCATACATGACCTGCTAGTAAGATCTTGCCACGACAGTAGCTAATCAAGGCGCAGCAGTACGATTGGAGACATGAACATCACTCCACATGGTTTATTGCAGCCTGGAGCCTCACAGCCCCCGCTGTGTGTCTTCCGGGCGACTCTCAAAACCGGCACCTTGGGCATTGAACCAGCTTCGGCCCAGTCATAGAAACCTCTTAGCTCGATGACGTTCATTTCGGCCACCGTATTCGAATACAATTCCTGTACTCTGCCGACACCTCCCACGGCCATACTCTGTTTTCATGCCTCCCCTTAGCTCGGCTACGGATACGGTCATGACCGTCGGACAGCTCTCAAAGCGATATGTTGAGCTTCCCCTCCAGCATTTGAAAGCATGGAGCGACAGAGTGCCTTTCAAAATGGATGCGCTTGGTCTTGTGACACTGTTGGGCGCAGAAGAAGTCAGCACAGCCGTTGGAAGTCTGCAGCGCCGGCGATACACTGGAGCTTTGCCCCTCCTAGCTGCTTTCGTTTTGGCTGGGGACCGATTTACGAGCATTCAGCCAGGCTTCGTTGCCTACAATCTGACCGACGGAATCACTTCTACGGAGATGGCAGGCTGGTTCACAAGATGGCTGATGAGCCAAAACACCAACAACGCTACCACTACGTTCCACTGGAGGCCGCGCCAGAGATCCGCTGACCCATGGTGGGAGCGTATTTTGGCCTCCGTGATCTCATGCTTATTGGTCATGCCTCTGGTAGTCTGCACTGGTTTGATGGGTGACTGGTATGGCATCGCCAATGCCAGTGCTATCGTCATATCAATCGTGGCAAGGCTACATATCCTCAGGCTGCGACGTCAGGCACGAGATCAAATGATGTCGTGCTACGGACACCGTCAGACCCGCGACCATATTAAAACCCTGCTTATCACACGGTCAGATGGGAAGATGGTCACTGTCCTCGCACCATCGTCGACGATGCCAGGTTTTTTCCGCGTTGAGAGTATTGTAGTCAAACATCGCTTCTGGTACGCGTTCGCACAGCAAGCCGCTTGGGCAGCCTTGGGTACACATTTGCTTGTCTTGGGAATGTGCACACTTGTCACACAGATCTATACTGTCATTCTGCTTGTTGCTAGCACAGTCGCTGTGAGCTCCACCACCGACTGGTCCGCGGATACTAAGCATAAAACGGCAACTTCACCTGGGAGTCAAGAACTCTCGGCAGTAGAAACCACGATACCTTTCAACGACGATTGGGATGTTGTCAAAACAATTCCCGCATCCTGGCGCCTAAGCCCTAGTGGCGATTCGATGAAGATGGACAGACGTGCAGTCGCTTGGGCACGCCTTCAGCTCACAGAATTACAAGAAGGTTTCCTAAGAGATCAGCGACTTATGCCTGGAAAGCCCAACAAACTGTGGTGGCATGATTATACTAAGCTCCAGAGCGAGTACAGAAAGCCTGAGCGTCCTCCTGTTCTTCCGAATAGCGCTATTGCTCTACAAGCTATGCGACCTGCGATTATACAAACGCCCAGTACGCAACCTCTTTTATCACAGATACCTAGTAGTTAAAGAGAAACCTTATGTAGACTCTAATTATACGCCTAAAAATCTCTGCCTCAAGTCTCCACCGGAGGTCGACATGGAGAATCTCAAGGTCACTGCGGACTTCAAAGTCACTTCGTCGCCAGGAATGAGGAGCGCGACCTCGATGTGGTCTAGCACTGCCTCAAACCTCCGCTAGAAATCGATATCGAGAAATTCAAGGTCGCTGCGGATTTCAGAACCACGAAGACCACATCCGACACCTGGCGTACACTGTTCGGGCATGCTGCTAGTGCGGACTGAGTCTGAGTGAAATTTCCCATGTCATCGTACACGCCTGCATTCTCTTCAATGTGATCTCCGCGTGAGATGCAAGTGCCGCCAGGCTGGGCGATAAAGCGACTGGAGTCCTTGTGCTAGACCTCCGCCGCACACCCCAACAACGCCGCCATCAAGCTCCTTCAAATGAGCACTTGTTTTCGGAATCTTGACGAACGAATTTGTCATGCGTTCTCCTGGCCTAACTCTGCCGTGCATTAGGGTAAATGCGGTAGTCGCAGAGGCCTTGCTGGAAGTGGCGGAGCCACCGTTTCCGGGTACGCTTCTCGAAACTAAGTAGTATGGGGATTACTAAGGCGCTACGGACAAAGTCGCCTAGGAAGAAACGTCGTGATCTTGGCTATAGGTTGTGTAGCTGTCCCAGCTTCTCATTCAGCGCGACTCCAACATGGCTCTGGTAATTTAGCAAGAAGACGTGGTCATTGTCGTCATACTTCAGCGAGTAAGGTCCTGGCTCGGTGTGGACAGTAGTAGCGGCTCCTTGCGCCAGATGACCTTTTAGACAGCGGCACGGTCGAATTGCTCTAGAGTAGCGTGCCGGTAATGAGCGGTGGCGTGTGTTGACAAATTGTGCGCCATAGTGATGGCATGTGGAAAGTCGGCGATCATATGTGATGGGTGAGATTTTTTTTAGTTATATCGTGCGAACGCGAGCTCTAAACAAATCTGTAGAGACATAAGGAAGGAAAAGTGGGATTAGAAGGAAGATGCGATAGGAGCGGACGTTGCGCAAGTATGTGACAGCAAAACACGGTGTTGATCAGCTGTTTATCAGCTGTTTATCGAGTAGGCCTCTACCGGCTCCGTATCTGGAATGCATCAACGTACAAGCGAGACTAATTAGAATGTAGATTAATAAGGCGTTTATTACTCTCAGTGTGCAAATAGCCATAATAGCCATTGGTTGTCGCATTATTCTCTGCTGTGTGCATCATGTTAGGTATTAGGTGGAAAGGACGAGCGACATGCGGTATCGGGAGTTTGCGGCAAAAGGTTGCACTTGAGGAAGGTTACCCGACGGCTCCTCAAGATCGAGGAAGGAGGACGACGAACCTCACTCGCGCAGCAGTACTACCGACGTCAAACAAACCCACCTCAAATCACATCAACCCTCTACCACAAACATGGTCGTCTACTACTCTCTCCCCGCCATCGGCAAGGTCGGCTCTCACTACGTACGTCAAGCTCTCGGACAACAAACCCTTTCGGCGCGATCATGAGGAGGATTCGGGACGGGCGCACGGCGCTGCACATTTCATGGCGATGGAATAATGGGAGGCAGATGGAACCAAGTACAATGGCTGACATGTTGCGCATAACAGCTTGCGATCGGTGTCCTTAGCACCATGTTCGGCGGTGTCTTCCTCCTTTCCGGCGGCAGCTCCAAGGCTGTCCAGCAGTCTCCTCCCATCAAGGCTTCCAGCAGGGGCGAGGAGGACTTCATCCAGTATGTTACAAATACCACTTGCGCCGTCATGCACAAAACGCGCATTCAGGAAGAAGGGATATGGGACTAACACACGTGTCAAGGAAATTCTTGAAGGACGCCGAAGGCGAGAGCGCCAAGAAACACTGAGCTAGGCATGCTGTGTTGTAAGAAGATGATGGGAAATGAAGGAGAAATGTCCGTTGTAAGAGCTCCGATAGGCTGTTGACCTTGGGCGCATGGACTTTGGAGTCGGAAGTACAACTGCCCTCTGTCAGGCGGAGCTCACCTGTAAATATACCTTGAGCGGCAGCATCTGCTTCACAAAACATTACAAAAACGCTCCCAGATGCATATATTGCCTAGTGACATACCATAGGCACCTGAGGCTCGGGAATGACTTCGAATCCTTACACGGACAGCTGCGATACCCTGTAAGCTTCGTGTGCTGACTGACAGGCGGGCCTGTGAATATGGTGCTTCAGAGTGCAGGGATGTCTTCCATAAACACAAGGGGCAAAACGACATACGTCGATTGAGCTTTGCAGGCCAGTCAAGTGTCTCCTGAGGGGAAGCTGGACAGCTTTGCATTAGGGTCTGAACTCTATGTACTGTACCGCGAAATCACATTGCTGGTGCATTGTGATCAGACCACCAGAACTTGGCCACCGTTGGATGTCAAGATACGGAGAGACGAACTAGCCACAGCTACCAACCTCCAAAGCATGCGCGGCAGCTGAAATGATGGCTGTTCAATGGCTGATATTTGGCTAACGCCACATGTAAGCTGCCCGGTCTAGATTGCCAGCCTGTGTGTTTATATAAGTATCTCCCCAATTCAGCAATTATGATGCACTCGATCAGAGAGAACTACATGCATTTCCCGCTGAACTGACACTCATTCCAAGATCGAGCAAAATTTTACCCATCACGACAATGGCCGGCCTCGTTCCATATGATGCGAAAAACATCACCGCAAACTACTCTTCTTCGGCTAAACAGTTCTCTGTGACCGCCACTGCGCTGTTGCCAGTCCCCTTCATCGGTGCCGAATTCAAGCGGGTAGACAATGCGAACAACCTGGGCGGTCGCAAGTTCCGACTCGAAGGCCTCAGGGGCGGCGGCGCTGGAGTTCCAAAACAAACCATGATGCAGAAGCCGTACATCGAGAATGATTTAGGCCCACCGCTTCGCTTTCAGGCAATTAGCGTTGTCCTTCTCGACCCAACCAAAAAGACAGAGACGACCGTCAGTGTCAATGTGATAATCGATGCGCCTGCTCCTCTACCGGTCCCACTGCAGCCGCAGTCCATGCCTGCCTTCCCAACGAAGAGTGATCCTTCAGCTCTCAAAGCCATCGAGATCGCCCTCCCAGCGCAGAACTTCGTTCGTATCACGGCTCCTATATCCGATAACACGAGCGCACGCCCCTCCATTGAAGGCCGCAACGACGGAAATGCCACGTTCATCTGGCGAGCAGGTGAACTGCCGGGTTTTGTTTACTGGGACGTGGCGTGGGCTGGGAACGGCGCAGGTGTGGGTAAGGGTGCTACTTTCACGGTCACGACGACTGTTGCGAAGGGAACACAGAGCGGTAGCGTCTCAGGCCAGGCAGGTGGTGCGGGTCCACAAGTGACTGTGCAGCCGTATGCCATCAATCTGCCTGAAACCAAGAAGGAGATGGTAGACTTGTTCGATCCAGATGCCTGAAACGGTGCGCCGGGGTAATTGTGCCAGATGTCCGCCTGTCGCAACATCTCGGTTCGAAGTGTGTGGACAGATTACTTGCTGCAGATAACGTAGGCATGAATTTAATCATTAGTCGAATCGTTCACCATATCCCGGCAATCCGCATTAGTGCTGCTGCTTGATTCAGTTGAGCCCATGCCTGTCACGGAATTCCTTCAGCCACATCGGGCTATCAGCAATGGTCTGGTTCCAAGGGTCGTCACTGCTGTACAAGACTTGTCTCGCCTCCCTCTGCAGCATCTCATCGGTCAAATACACGCCCATCTGGCGATACTCGAGTGCAAATCGTGCCAAGTGCGAGGCCAAAATATCCGCAAAAGCTTCCGCGCTGCGAGCGCGGGAGTCAAGAAGGGCTGGGGTATGTAGTGTATTTGGTGATTCCAATAGTTCGGCAGGCTGGTTGGAATTGATCGCAGCGACAATGCCAGGGTCTTCTATGTAAGCTCCTGCGGTTCGGGCGGATATCTGAGCGAAATGATCTTTTGCTTCTGCGCTCGTGGCCGAGAACGGGACCAGGCTTTGCGCCTCAGTGGCGAGGTAGTACGGAGGAAGAGCATTCGTTAGCCTGGCGGCTATATTGTCATCGAAGCCGTGGCCGCCTTGCCAGTCTCGCATCGTGCAGCCCTGGCGGAAATGCCCGGCGAGATGGTCAGCTCGCTCATCCCATGAAGAGAGTGCCAAGTTACAAAACCCACACCGTGATTTGACGGCAGGCGCTTGCTCCACCCAGTCGTCCAGCTGGGGTACATCGATCAATTTGTGGAAGACACGGAGGTGCTGGGCAAGGTGGTCTCGTCTTCGGAAACAGCGAGCTGCCACAGCACGATTGACGCAGGCTTGATGGTGATGCGCCTCAAGATGTAGAGAGTCTGGGTCTGGAGCATTGCAGTACGCACACAGTCTCTCGATGGAACCAGAGTCTCCGAACGTTCCATCCGTCGGAGCACATTTCCAGACCTCCAGGTCCAGATGAAGGGACTTTTCATGTCGTCGCCAGTCGTATTTGCTCTTGAATGCATCGCAGCAGAACGTGCACTTAAAAGGACGTGCGTCGGGGTTCGCCTTCTTGGAACTAGAAATTGAGCCTGCTTTCTTCCTCGAACGTCTGTTCGCAGAGCTGCTTCGACTCACTCTGGACGCAGCTGAGCTTGCCGAAGCGGTCGAGTGAGCCGAAGAGTTACTACACTCACTTCCCAAACTTGTGTTCGAATTTGAACGCCGTAGTGGTTCTCTCAATGTCGGTGAGAGATCGCCCTGCGTCCCTCGTGCATCAATTGCCTGAGACAGACCCGGTGACCACGCCGGCCCCGTCAAAATATGTGGCGATAGAGATTGTCGTATCGCAGGACCTTGCCGAGAATACAAGCTTCTCCGCCGCGGTAAGCGTGATCTATATACAGGCTTATCGTTATGAGCGATGCTAGGTCCAGTGCCAGGTGATGGCATATGTCGGCTGGTATCACTGCTCGGCGTGTTGCTGCGCGTCACCAAGTCCGGAGTCACGAATCCAGAAGAAAGTCCACTAGCCATTCCTTGCACATCAAAAGCGTCTTCCAGGCTTGGGAAGCCATATCCATTCCAGCCAGAGATATCTGCGCCATAGTCGGCATTTAGAAAGTGGTCTTCATGATCAGCAGGTACAGCAAAGGCATTGAATGTCCCGGAGCTGGACTCGGGATCGTTCCCAAGTTCGATTGCACTGTTCGACTGCGTACTACTGGCCATGTGAATTGAATCGGCCATGCACAGATGTTGTCATCTTCCTGAAGCTTTAGGGCTGAGTACAGATTTTGTCGTGAGGAAAAAGCGGATCATTGATTGGCCTTGGCAAGGGTCGGACCCGTTCAAGGTTGGTAAATCTGATATGCTTTTAAACATCTGAAACACACGAGCATGAATCGATAGATGAATGTATGTCGATGGTAGTCTTGAGAAACACACAGACTCATTACTTGCTATCGTGTCTCTTGCATAAATCATCGCGGGCGTGTACTAATAACTACATGTTAAAGCCATCCATAGCTGATCCCATCAACCTCATTAAGACATTCTGCTGCATCACAACATAACAATGGCGAAATGATTAGGCCATCGCTTGGATATCCTCTTCCTTCTTCGCTTTCGTCAATGCGGCTTCCTTGGCCGCCTTCGTCTCGCTAGTGCTGTCTTGACCAGGATTAGCCATTTCGTACTCGAGGGCCTTGATGAACCTGTAGAAGCCAACAGCAGCAATAGCACCAACAGCAGGTCCTGGTCTAAGTTAGCTGTGTCCAGGAAGCCGCAGGAAGTGGATATCTTAACTTACCAAGCCAGTAGATCCAGTGCTCCTTATCCCAGATGCCAGTCACAACACAAGGACCAAACGATCGCGCGGGGTTCAACGATCCTCCAGTGTAGTATACTCCAACAAGTTCGGCAACGAACAAGGCAATGCCGATACCGATAGGTGCAAGGTATGTGGCACGGTGCTTCTCCTTGGCCAACATGAAGATGGCGAAGACAAGCTCGGCAGTAAGCAAGGCTTCGACGAACACGCCTTGCACAAGACTTGTGCCGGGCGAAAGAGTTGTGCGGACATTGAAGTTGACAGGGAACAGGACCTTCACGATCAATGATGCGAAAATCGATCCGAGGAGCTGCGCGCAGACCAAAAGGATTCCGCGAGCGTAGCTCAATGACTTGACCATAATCATGCCGAGAGTGACCGCTGGATTGAACAAGCCGCCCGAAATGCGGTAAAAGATCCAAACGTTGACCATCAGACTGAAGCCGAAGGACAGCGCAACGTACGTGAGCACAATAGGCGAAAACTCTCCGGTTGTGGGAGTGGTCGAAGCAGCAGCCGCTGACGGGTTTGAGGCATTGATGTTTGCGACTTGAGTTCCAGCAAATGCGAAGAACAGGAACATCACAGTTCCGACGAATTCTGCCAGTGTGGCCACAAAGTGCTCCTTGATACCACTGTTCATCCATTCGGTGTAGGGCAGACGCATGATGACCTCTTGTGGAGGTGCAGGGCTCGCCGCAGCGTCATCGTAGTTCCATGTCAAGGGCTGCTGGTGGCTCCTTTTCTTCTTGCGAACTACTGGTGCTTCGACCTCGGTTTCTGTATCAGACATCACATCGATCGGGGCCTTGGGTCGTGACGGAACTCGTGCCGTACGTCGCGACGACGAGCTAGGCTTCCAGTTCAGGCGTGGTGGCATGTCGAGGGGAGGTTGCGGTGGTTGAGCTTCATGATAAGGATGCGGTGGTGGATGCCCATGGTATGAGTATACATAAGGGTTGTTGTAGTATGGATGTTCGTAAGGTGGGTAGCGGTAATCAGGGCGAGGGTTTGAGAAGTCCCTTGCCGTTGTAGGGCGCTGGTTTTCGTGGTTGGCACTGGAAAGATCCCTTGGTGCCAATGACTTGATGGGTGGACCATAATCGTGAGTGCTCGCTGCACGAACACTTTTCACATCCTCTTGATCGTCATAGGTAAAGCTTCGTCCAGAACGCCACGAGTGTCTCGCTCTGTTCGTATTTAGCGAGGGGCGTACCGGGGGGTTGTCTTCTTGTGGCGGGTCAGGCAGCTCCCTTTCATGTCTTGCTTCTTCTTGCGACATCCGACTGTTCTTGCGCTCAATGGACTGAGCCACTGGCGACAGAGGTGTTGAGTGAGGATTCGCGCTCTCGTAAGGAGCGCGGATACTTGCAACCGATTGTGCCTGTTGCAGCGCACGAGGTGGCATGTCGAAAGACATAGTGATGGTGTCGACCGGACAGTGTTAGGCTTCGGTACGAAACGGGGCCGCGACTCGACTTTGCTGCTGGAGAGAACGTAGAACTAACGAAGAAGGCCTCGCAAGTAAATATATGAACGATCGAGTACCTCACCTCCCCGCCACCCACCGACCCGGAAACATTCGTCGTTCGAGCCCGCATTACGCAGGCACGTGGCATGTCCCGGACACCCTGCAACTTCAGCAGCAATTAGCGAACGTGCATCCTGACCAACCACTCGTCGCACGACAAATCATCGCGCAGGTGCCTCGACATTGCGACAGCAATGCGAAGTCAATGCTGGGCAAACCATGTATGTGCTTAGGATACGACGGCTGCACAGCCCCTGCGAAACATCATACGCACTGAGAGCCAGTTGGCCACCCACCAATAAGGGTGAAAATCCTTCGCGCGGTGCACATCGACGCATGCATCATTGCGTCCCGTTCTCGATTCAGTTCGTGTATATACACATGTTACAGGGGTGCGCATGTGCACAGAAAGTGTATAGGGCAAGGCTGGAAGCGCCATAGGGTCAAGGACCGCAAATATGACGATGGTCGTGCGCTGGCAGCCTAGCCAGTGTCTGGAGAGTCCGGGTAGTTATTTCCTTCCAGGTTCTATTCCGGTAGGGTTATATCTGAGAAAAGTAAGAGCCGGTATAGTCTCGGCAACCCGTACTGCTCAGGGACTGGAGAAGGAAGTTTGGTGCGAAGCACGCGCGCCGTGTTTCATGTCAGCAAGCCAGGGACTTCGCCATGAGTCTGCACGCAATGTTCCGCGGAATCCTTAGGGAGATGTTGAGATGGAAGGGCCGAACCCCTTGTGTCAGAAGCCTGTAGCAAGGATCTGCTTGAGAAGGAAGGCAACGCGCCACTTGATTGTGCATGTTATTTGTACGTGCTATTGGGACGATAACAGGAGAACGAACGTGAAGTACGGAAGCGGAAGATTTGGATCCGAGCATGCCGTCGTTGGCTCAAGCTCATCATACTCAGCATACTCAGCATATATATTATAGTAGCAAGCATAACCATGTCGTTGGAACAAGATCTGCTCTTGACGCCATGGACTATCACACCCTGCCGTGGATCGCGAGGCCCGGAGGCTGGAGAAAGATGATAACTCGGTCGTCGGCGGCACGACGTCAGGGTGGTGAAGATCGGATCCCTACGAAGACCTATATCATGTATCGTTCCTCGTTGATAGAAATGTACAATCTTGCTGGAATATTCCACCAAAAGCAATTCAATGTGTGCCTCAAGAGTAGCTTTTGATGCTTTCGCCACCTGCTAATCTCGCTGTACGCAGATAAATCTGTCGTATGATTCGTTCGTACATGCTTCTGAGTCAACGGTTATAGCCTAAGGTGTACAGAAATGGGGACTTGAGATCGCGGGAGAAATACACATTCGATACGCCCTTCGGTGGAAGTTTCCGATATTAAACCCGCTGATCGCGGTGGCTTATGAGCACTCGAGTCACGATTTCTCGGAACGGATGTTCTCATTGTTTCGATTAGAAATGTGTGTAATGGCCAGGACTTGAGTTTACGAGAAATGATATCGCGTGCAGCGACAGTACGGTTACTAGAGAAAGACTTATGCACAGTCCGTGATGTCATTGATTTGGCAAGTAAGAAGACTTGGAATCTTGCCCGTGATATGTTCATGATCGATCATGTCTATGGTATCAGGTAGCACAGTCAGGATGGCTCATGCGGAAGAATTATGCCTTGGTGCTTAGAAACGGGAATTGATAGTATATGATCAAATTGCCCCTCAGCCATCTCATCCAAATTACGGTTCTATAGTGTAGAGGTATCACAAGCGCTTGTGGCGCGCTTAACCCGTGTTCGATTCACGGTGGGACCACATCTTTTGCCTTTTGCCTTGTCAAGCATACGGGAAGGCTCCCACTCTTTTGCTGCTCTCTCTGGTTGTCATTAAATATACTTTCGAAGCCATCGCCCGCATCGTCAGAACCACTGCACGTCTCAGCTCGATTGTAGGACACCAGAGGTGCCTCTTGGACACACTCATCGAGCCACGGCATTCGAGTAAAGCTTACAGAACTAGATTTCTAAATCAACCAGCCGCCATTCGCGTGCCTCACCTTGCATTCGATAGCTGGCGAGCTCTCAAAGCAATAGTAGCAGCGAATTGTGTGTTCAATCAAGCCCGCAGAGATCTTGACGGGCTTGATTGAAGTCGTGGCCGGGTCAAACATCAGAAAGGCATTCCATCACGTTTCTTGCGCAAGCACGACTTGCGAATAACAGCCCACAGTGGTCTTCGATTCTCACCTTGGGACTTACTTTCGCTACGCTCGCGGCCTTGGTCAGATGTTTTCGGAATAGTTCTCTGCAGAAAGTGAAATAACTTCGAGACCTCAATACTAGACTTTGAATGCAAGACTTCTTGATCAATGACATTAATTCATGAAACGTTATGTACAATACAAGGTCCTCCCAATCTCACAAGCTAGTTTTGGTGCGTACCAGCGCGAGGAGCACCGTTGTTCATGCTCTGACCGCTTGCCTCGTTGGGGTTCATGCCGTTGGCGCTCTTGTTGGCGCCGTCATCGGCCATGCCATTGTGAGAGCCGTTGAAGCGGAGGCCAGCAATGCCAGGGTATCCCTTGACGCCAGTGGCCTTCTCAAGGCGAGTGGCAAGGTCGTCGGAAACCTCGCGGAAGATGCCAATCTGGCGCTTGATGATCTCCTCGACGGTGCAGTTGCTCATGTGGCCGGAGATGTTGCTGATGAAGCGCT
Source organism: Cladosporium oxysporum (assembly GCA_021018855.1). Taxonomy (NCBI): domain Eukaryota; kingdom Fungi; phylum Ascomycota; class Dothideomycetes; order Cladosporiales; family Cladosporiaceae; genus Cladosporium; species Cladosporium oxysporum. Next base: position 468,682 of record JAIQXY010000015.1, read on the forward strand.
CGCGGGCACCCTCATCCCAAACCTTCTCCCACAAGGCGCGTGGGGCGTTGAAGTCCTCAGGACGGATCTCGCTGAGGAAGCTGACAGCTTCGCCGATGAAGCTGCCGTGGACCTTGTCGAGATTGACAGAGCGCTTGCGGAAGGAGATGGGCTCTATGGAGCTCAAGTAGGCCGGACGAGAGCCCTGGTTGAGGAAAGCCATGTTGCCATCGCGCTGGAAGTTGGCAACACGGTAAGGTGTGCGAGTAGAGTTGGTGGGGAGTTGCTGGTAGTTGGCACCGATGCGGTGACGGTGGGCGTCAGGGTAGGAGAAGAGACGAGACTGAAGAACAGGGTCGGCAGAGGGCTCAATACCAGGAGGCATGTGGGCCGGGTTGAAAGCGACCTGCTCGATCTCGGCAAAGTAGTTCTGCACGTTCTCGTTCAAGTAGAACTCGCCGACCTTGCGAAGAGGGAATTGCTTTTGAGGCCAAACGTGGGTCAAGTCGAAGACGTTGATGCGCTGCTTCTCCCAGAGGTCCTCAGCCTCCTTGGCAGTCATGGTCTGCCAGCAGACGTCCCAGCCAGGGTAGTCCTTGCGCTCAATGGCGTCGTAAAGATCCTTCTGCGAGTAGTCGGGGCTGTAGTTCGCAGAGTCCGCCTGCGTCACGAACGAAGTGCCCTGCTTGCTCTTCATGTGCATCTGGCCGTAAACCCAGTCACCGTTCTTGTTGACAAGCTTCATTGTGTGGCCGGCGTAACCGTGCATCTTGCGCCAGCTGTCGGGGATACCACGGTCACCCATGAGGATCATGACCTGGTGGACAGACTCGGGGTTCTGGGAAAGGTAATCCCAGAACATAGTGGAGTCATCGGAGTGAGTAAGGTGAGTTTGAGGGTTGCGCTTCTGAGTGTGAATGAAGTGAGGGAACTTGGCAGGATCGCGCAGGAAGAAGACAGGGGTGTCTGAATAAAAGTTAGTGCCATTGATCATTATCTAAATGTGCATGATAAACTTACTGTTGGCAACCATGTCCCAGTTGCCCTCTGCGGTCCTGAACTTGACACTGAAACCACGAGGGTCACGAGCCAAATCGGGGGTTCCGCTCTCGCCACCGACGGTCGAGAAACGAACGGTGATGGGGCACTCACTGCCCTTCTGGAAAATGTCTGCCAGGCAGAGGTCGTCAAGAGGGTCGGTCGTCCTGTAGATACCGTGTGCTCCACCACCCTTGGCGTGGACAACACGCTCGGGAATACGCTCTCGGTCGAAGTGGGAGAGCAGATCGATCAAGTGGTGGTCCTGGAGAAGGAGGGGGCCGTTCTCGCCAACACGCTGGGTCTCGTAAGGGTGAGGAATGGGAACGCCATTTGAGGTTGTGTAGAGGGTGTCCTGGGCTTTGGAATTCCTGTCGTCGAGGTAATCGCGGTGGATATCGCCAGGGCGGTTGCCATCGGCGCTGTGGTGGGTTGAATCAACTGCTGAGGGTGCCATGGTGGTTGATGGTTATGGGGAATAAGGTGGTAGTGGAGGAGAGGAAGAAGAACGCTCTGGAACTTCGAAGGACAATGGCAATATATCTACGCTATCGACATGGACATCGACGCCACCGAGCTCGATCTTGGAAAGCTTAATGGCGATGATGAAGCCTCGAAGCTCTCTCGCTTCCACGTGTATGACGCGCTCCCGCCGCGCTCCCGCCGACCATGACAGAAGGCTGGCCAATCAGCGATCTGGTTATCTTCACCGATGACCAAATCTTGACATACTCCACCGAGACAAAGACAGCGGAAAACATGCGGATGCTCACACACTGCTCGATGATCAATCAATACAGAGATTGGTCTGCTGTATCACGGCACTTTGCCGCTCGCCCTTTGCTGCACACTGTGTCGCTTTCCTCTTCTCCGAGCACTGGGAGGCCGGCATCACTCGACGAATCTTGCCTAAACGGGCCTTGCAGCAGCGAGCATCTTACCGCATTTTTTGCTGCTCCACCTGGCTCCATTCTGCACGTTCTTACGTTGCCTGGACAAACACGCACGGTCATCATATGCTTGACAGTGCATATGCGTGCATGGTATTCGTCGCGCGCGGCTGACAAAGATACACGTGACTGGCCATTGGGTTGTGGTTGACAGGTAGCTCGTGTTGCTCGAGTCTGGCTATCCAAGTCCCCCGCCACCTGGAAGCTGCTATGGAAAAAGAAGTCTGGCCACACACATCTCGAGTCTCGATGGTTGCACTTCATCTGCATTCTCTTTACATGCGTGCTGAGCGACCTTGCACTGCTTCTACGTGCCATGCCAGCTGATGTGCGCCCTACACTGTTATTTGAGCAAAGTCAACCACTACGACATCGAGGCAATTGATCAGCACAACATCTACGAGAAGACTACCTATCGTGGTTTTGCTATCAGTGGGCAGATATTCGCTGGAATCCCTATCCCTGGCAGCCACTGTAGCAATTAAACGAAATTTACGCATCTGGTCTTTGGCTAGATGGTATTGCATTCTTCGAGGCTAGCTGTATTCTCAACGGAGACATGCTGGTAGTGATCAATTGCTGAACACAATCCCTCTGAAGTGGCCCTTTGCCAAGCACTAATATTTCGAGCTCGATCTGTAATTACGACGGTACCAAGCTGTTCGCGAGTCTCGTAGCGCTTGTCGCGAGAGTAAAGTGCTACCCCTATCAATGGAACTAACCAGACTCTGCAAATTTCAACACGCAAGATAGTGACTGATTGAGTAGTTTCTCATAAGTCTCGTCTCTAAAGTCACAAACGACACAACTTCATGAGCACTGATGATCGTGAGCACTGAAGATTGACCAGACTCAAGAGTACAAGACCAGCATTGACCGACAATCATCTTACCGTTTCTAGGAATTGTATGATTGTTCATGCAGCATGTGAACTATCAATGATTCTAAAGATTCTTTCACCATCTACTCACTGACGCTTGTTTCGCCCTACCTCAAGTCTGTGCGATTGAGCTGATCGCCTCCTATCTTTTTGGTCCAGATGCTTGCCATCACAGTAATGGTTCTTGAGCACGCCAGAGAGCCAAATTGAGCGACAATCTTGACAAAGGTTGATCAACAAGATCGACATTTCCCATAGCATCAAGTAAGGGTGAAAAAAGAAAAAAAACCTCATCATAGCCAACCCACGAATCACCTCTGACATACCTAAAACAACCAATTCCCCCACAGCATCACAACTCATATACCCAGCAACTCACCCTCCCCTCTGACTCTCCATCCCCTCCCCACCCTCTCTCGAACATCATCCCAGGAAACCCTGTCTTAAACCACCACCCGTACAGCTTACTATTACTCCAGAAATCGGCCAAAAACCTCGGCGCGTCAGGCTCAACGTCCGTTCCAGCCACCTCTCCCCACTGCGCCAGCCATTCAACCGGCGGTCCGTCGTGCTCACACTTCTCTTTTTGCCAGCGAGGCGGCAGCATCTGGACCAGACGAAGTCCTGTAACGACCCGGAGCGCCTGCTTCAAAGGATCATCCCAGAGATCACGAGGGTCCTCGTACACGCGCTCGACGACTTCAGCGAAAGTGGACGTCGGATCGTACGGAGTGCGTTCTTCCCACGTATGGAACATACACTCCTTGAATTCCGCCACAGCCAGCGACTGCAGGCCCGGAAGCATGTACTTGTCGGCGATATCGCAGGCGGCGATGTGCGTGTCTACAGCACTGTCGACGAACGCCGGGCCGTAGGAGTCGAACATGAGGTAGGAGAGCATGTCGTGCACGGCGTCAGGGTCGTCCTCGTGGAGAGTCATGTGGTCTTGATGGGCTTCTTGGAAAGGGCCGTTGCAGGCTAGGTTGAAGTACTTGGAGCGCAAGCAGAGGGCTTCTCTGTGCACGCGCCAGGAACGGTTGCCGCTGTGGATGATGAGGGCAGTTCCTGGTGGCAGAGCGAGCATCAGATCGCATGGCGGTTCACCGACCTCGCAGTTTGCGAGATTGGTCTCTGGCTCGAAGATGTCTTGGTTATCCGCGGCATTGTCCATGATTGTTGATGTGGTAGTGATGTGGGTCGAATCGATATGTTTGAAAACGTTCAATATGGGTAGCATGCAATATACCAGCCAGAAAGCCGATCCCCATCCTGACAAACGAATGTATACATCTTCACGGTCAGTGATAATGTTTAACCTCAGAGGGTCGCAGCTTTTGAGTTCAACAAATCGATGACCCAAAAAGTCCTCATGTCCTCATGTCCTCGCACAGCCCACGCCATCCTCATATCAACATGCGTTCTTTCAGCTGAAATCATCACGGTTCTTTCAACGGTAATATTTAGTACCGGTGAGACTCTTCATCGAATGCCGAGAAAACGCACGTGCCTGCGGAAACGATGGTATTAGTTCTTCACCACATACTCTACAGACAACCGTCATTCAGCGTAAGCTGGTTTCACTAGGGCAAAGCGATCACTTTCCAACGAACACAAACTGCTCACCTCGACTCGAAGGCTCGACATTGTGAAGAACGGTGATATCATGCCATTACAACCCAGGTAAGGCCACAGACGCAACCAACACCCGCAAATACACGTAAAAGTCACACGCAAGCAACAATAGCAAACCAAGAAGGAGAAAACATTGAGCAAGAATCGAAGTATTGTTTCCCTTTGGTATCGTAACGCACGTTCTCAACAAAGACGTCAAAAACAGAAAACAACAAGAAGTTATAAAAAGAAACAGGAGTGTAAAGCCGACGTGGCCAGCCAGCAGCAGCACAGGCGAGCGATCTCGCCTCGCCGCTTCCATTTCCCATCCATCCGTAACAAAGAAGCAGAAAGGAAGATTTCCATTCCAATGGAGACAGCCAGGTTTGTGAACGCCTCGCCTGGGGTCAAAACGTTTGGTCCCGCAGGACCATAACGACACAGCGTACAGTGTAGACAATACAGCACAAAAAAGAAAATCGCTTTCAGTAATGGAGAACTTATTTCTCCGCAAGCGGTCGTGAGAAGGTCGTCGAAGGTGACACTCTTTTGTGAGTGGTATCGACAATTATATAAGGACGACCTGGGATTAAGAGTCAGTAGGTGATCTGCATTTTTTGTCAGGACGAGGTGACGAACATAGTTGCTTGGAATGATGCCCTTCTCTCCGTTCTCTTTCTTCGCTTGCCACCAGCGTCCGCTGACATCTGACACTTCGAGTACCTCGTGTTTTGCAAAAGATACTTCGTTGCTGTCATCAGGGTTCGCTTCGTAGCTGTAAATGGCCTTTGCGCGATAGGGGTAGTCGAATTCGGTTTGCTGCTGGCTCTCTGCAACGCCAGTTGCAGGTGCTGATACGCCACCAGGCGTAGAAGATGGTTGAGGGAAGGCTGATGCTGAGGCTCTGTTTTGTTGGCCTGCGGCACCTCCTGCGAACCCAGTCACGGGGGACGATGTTTCGAAGCCCGCGAGCTGGTTTGCGTTGTACATTTGAGGTTGGTGGCTGCTCGAGCGGATCGTGTCCGGTCGGTGTGGGTGCTGCGACATGTATCTGCTGCTGCGAGAGGGTGCGCCCTCTTTGTGCAGAGCAAAGGAGTCGAGGGTGCGGCGGTGAGATGCGGTGGGCTCTGATCCGTAGTAGAAGATCCAGACCATCTAGAATTACAGTTAGCGGGTGAACGGAGCATCGGATCGCGAGGTTTACATACCGACACCATAGATAGGAGGATAAAGCCTGCTGCTGCCGCTTCCTTCGCAGCATCAGAGTAATAAATAAGAGAGTTCACGGATGATGTCGTGAAGACCAGTCCGGCAGAAAAGAGCCCGACGAGTGCCACGCGGTATGTGTGTACTGAATCCATCGCTACTGTGACGAAAACCGAAACAATGCACAGCAGCATGAAGGCGAGCGACCACCAGCAGTAGTTTGGGTAGTCACCCTGCACGTCTGAAATGATGGAGCTCACGAATGCGATCATCCAACCGGACTATGATGTCAAGTGTCAGCTACGTGTGTTGCAATAAGTCAGAAACCCGCAGGTTTCGCAGGGTGTCTTACAAAGCCAATTCCTAGTGTAGCCAGCGGAAAAGGATCGCCAAAAATGTTTCCGAGGCTGAACTTCTTGCGCCCGCCGCCGTATCCGCCATTGTAGTGATCCATCTTCTCCGATAGGTATGGGCCAAGGCTTGCGTTACTGGGCATCAAGCGGTCGTGGGTGTGCGGGAGGAGGTGGTGGTACTGGTGTTGCTAGAGCGTCGAGTCGTGAGAGATACTGGTACTGGTAGAGGTGTCCGGGGGTGTGAGCGTGAGTGTGGCTGTCAGGTTTTACGAAAGGAAGATTGCGCGTCAAGCGAGTGTGGTTGTGATATCGTGGTGAATGTGGTCAGGCCGAGTCAGGTGTCCAGCCCGAAGGTGATGTTGTAGTTGTTGTTGATAGAAGGAGAAGGTTAATGAGAGTGTTGGCGGCGGGTTGGTGAGAAAGGAATGTCCGTTGGCGACGTCGCGAGAGGCGTGCACAAGGTGTAAGAGGCGCCGGGCCGTATGGTGGGTAAGGTAGATGTTAGAGAGAAGAGAGAGGGTGGAGCAGTGGGCGCGAAAGGAAGAGCAGGGGGCAATCGCACGCGCGCGCTGGCGGTGGCTGGCGGGTCGGCGGCGGCGGAGGCGGAGAGGAGAGGAGAGGAGTATATGCGAGCAGCGGTATATGGTTGGTGGCGGCAGGCCGTTTCTTCGTGTCTCAAGTCGTCCTGTCTTGCACGCTGGGAGAGACGGCAGGTCGAGCAGTGCACGTCGCAGAGAGAGTCGGCCTCAGCTCGAAGCGCCCCCCCGGCTCAGCCTTAATTGTCGACTTGTCTAGACTCGGCCCGCGTTTCAGCTCTCTGCATGCCAATCTCCATCCTCCCAACATGCTCAGGGATCGGGAAAACCTTGCCACGAGTTCGTCGCCAGCTAACTGGCACACGCTCGCTCATGTCCATTTTTCGTTCATGCCATACACGCTACTACTGCCATCTACATGATCGCTCCAGCAAACATCCACCCCGATCGACACATGCCCGCCGAGCATCCTCCAAGGCCCAGCCGCTGTCTCCCAACGTCCCGCCCGCCCAGTACCTCTGGGGGAAATGCCCAGGCTCTGCGCTAGCCTCGCGATCTATTCTGAGTTCGCGCGTCTCTCAGGACTCAGGAGTTCAAAGACGATGCGTCCCAGATTTGAGGACACACCACAGCCTCTTGTTATAGCCCCTCTTAAGACGGCAGACCGCATGGTCGCGTCATTATCTTCCCGATTCTGCATTCATGCTACCCCTGAGCTGTGTCACGCTTGAAGAGAGAGATTCGTCCTTCTGCGCGGAACCCATCGGCTCCTGCACGCCATTTCGAGGCGACTATCGTGCTCTAGCAGCACGCGTTCCTGACGCGATCGTTTCCCTTGCGAGCATGGATCTCTCGACAGGCGTGTCACATCTGAAACATTACTTCGTCTTTGTGTAGTCCCGCACCAAGAACCATAGCATCATCCTTCTCATCTCTCGCAGAACTTAGTCCTCAAAGCACATCGTGATTCGTACATTTATACGGAGGCGGGAAGGAGGCACATCCGTCCGGTGCGGATATGAGCTACGATGAACTTTGTGCTACTGCATTTGAGAGACTTCGAAGATATCACATGCTTAAATCCATCGAACAAAGCACTGTCGCACTCAAGGAGTCAAGGTACTATCAAAATATATGACACGATCCTGCAAAGTGCACGCGCGTGCCTCGTCACTCGCTGATGAAGTGGCGTCGAATTAAGCTTGGCCCACGTGACTTTCTCAGGTATTCGCGCCTGCCAAATGTGTGGCTTGTCGATTCTGGAACACGAAAATACGATCGAGGTATAACCCGGATCCTTGTGACTGGCTCATGTCGTACGCGTCAACAGCAGCAAGTAGTTGCGTGGCAGGCTCAACACCGCTCGTGCGGCACGACGTACTTTTCTTGCATTCTCCTGCCCTGCGTCGTGTGCAGCAGTATTAATGTCGAAGGAAGTCACGTAATTGCGCATTTAGTCTCCCAGCTATGGAGGTGAGGTTTAGGCCTGGCCTGTGATTCTTAAAGGCCGCTATCACTTGAAAGCCGGGAAGAAGCAGCATGACAGCCTATGAAAGCGGCCGTGGCGAGACACATGGGCAACACTCACGAATTGTAGCGCACACGCCATATTGTTGAACAATTCATATTCGTAGCAGCATCAACAGATGCCGCTCAATCTTACGACAGCGTAACAGCGTATCTCGACCCCAAGAAAAGCCCGGGGCGAGCAGAAAAATCCTGTCTAAACCAGAAAAAACTCCGATGCAATGCAATGCATTTTTATCCCAGAAATTCATCATCATCGGGACCGCGCAAGGAACAAATCTAAGCCTTGTACTCGACCTCGTCGTCATCGTTGCCGAGCTTCTCGCGCAAGTGGGCAGACACAAGGCCACCCTGAGTGGGCTTGCGCTTAGACTCCTTGACAATGGACATGATCGAGGGAGACTCGGAGAAGAGCATCTCAAGCTCCTCGAGCGAGCGACCCATGGTCTCTGGGTAGAAGAAGTACACCAGAGGGACGATGGAGGCGGAGATGACGGCGTAGACGATGAAGTACTGGTAGCCGATGGTGTTGACGGCGACAGGAGTGATCTGGAGGAATGATGTTAGCATCTGTGCTGAAAGTCCTACTGTTTCAAATTGCATGCTTACCATGACGACTACGAAGTTCCAGAGCCAGTGGTTGGCGGTAGAGAAGGAGGCCATTGGCACTCTGAGCTTGATGGGCGCGACCTCTGTGCAGTAGAGGAAGTTGGCACCGAGGAAACCGATCGGAACGAAGAAGTTGAAGGCAAAGATGAAGAACGCCGCAGCGCCCATAGCACCAGTGTTCTCGTCAGAGAAGCTGGTCGAGACAGCGAGAGCCAACATGCAGCTGGACATGCCGAAGCCAGAGAAGATGAAGAGCGCGCGACGGCCGAAGCGATCGATCGTGAAGAAAGCGACGAAGCAGGACAAGAACTTCCAGGTCAAGCAGGCACCGGTAAGGACGCGAGAGAGTTCGGGGCTCATTCCCAGGCTGTCTTGGAAGAGAATAGTGGCGTAGACACTGATCAGGTTGCTTCCGCACATCTGTTGGAGCATCTGGAGGAGCATGCAAAGCATGAAGCGGTAGAAGAGCTTGTCCTTGCCCATGGTGAAAATGTCCTTAATGCTAGCAGCGGTGTGTCCAGTCTCCTCGAGAGCGAGCTCAATGCCACCAATCTCGGCAGAAATCAAAGGGTCATCCTCAGACAGGCCACGGAACTTGGCAAGACTTGCGCGAGCCTGTTCACCACGGCCCATGCGGCAGAGCCAACGAGGCGACTCGGGAATCAGGAACACGGTAGCGATGAGGACGATCGAGATGAAGATAGGGAAGACCAGAGGGATGCGCCACTGGACGGGAAGGAAGTTGACCTCGAAGAAGCCCAAGTTGATCCAGGACTCGAGGACGTAACCCAAACTGATGAAGCAGCCATCCAAAACAGTGTGCGCACCACGATTCTTCGATCCAGAGCACTCTGATTGCCAGACTGGGACGGTCGCAGAAAGCTGGCCAACGCCCCATCCGAGGATGAAACGGCCAACAATGAATTGTGCGATGTGGAATGAGGAGCATTGGAGGATCTCGCCGATGAGAGTGAGGCATGCAGCGACGAAGATCAACTTCCGGCGGCCAAGCATGTCACCCAATTTGGAGCAGGAGAGAGCACCGAGAAGCGCGCCAATTGTGAACATTGCCACGACGGTTCCTTGGATAGTCTTCTTGTGAGTCTTGACAGCGCCAGTGGTGGTGACAGTATCCATCTCCGGGAAGGTTTCGGCGAAGTCGCGAAGCGAGAGGAGACCACCAACGCCAGATTGGTTGTAACCAAACAAGACGAAGGCAGGCATGACGACCAGCAATAGCTGGGCGACCTCCAGCTTCTTGCCTGTGAGGACCATGGTTGTGATGGAGATCCGAGCTGGATCTGTTTACTGCTTTGTGTTGTGGTAGCAGCGATGCTGTTCCAATCCAATCAAGGAGTGGATATGCTCGATCTTCAGGAAGATCCGACGAGAAGGTCCCAAAGTGTGATGCGGTAGGCAGAGGAGGAGGCACGAGGGGAGCGATGAGTTTGTTCAAAGTGGGAGGAAGGGCAGAAGAGTATATAACAGCTGACCACCTACCTCCCCACAATTACGGAGTGAGGCCATGGGGCGTGGGTTTCGAAATGAGCCCTGGCCAGAATGACATTATGCGCGCGGATATCTGGTCGGCATCACACCTCTTCACATCTGGCCGACGGACTGGGGATGAGAGACATCATGGGTGTGACGTGCCCCACAACCATCTTGGGGACGTGCATGTGGAGGAAGCATGGATCAGAGTTGCGCCGTCGTGAGATAGTGAGGGTATGTGCGTTGAGAAAGTCCGAATTTTAAAGACAATTGATGGTCTGCGCTAGAAGACACGGGCTGGCAGACGAGGGCCCGAGATCGGGACCTGCCGTGAGTTTGCTGGTCTCCAGAGCGGTACTGTTCTTGTTGCTCAGGTAGCAGACCTCTTCCAGTCCGATGTACTTTAATTTGCGCTGTCTAGCCGTTTTTTTGAGTCCAAGGCGATATCTTCAACACGCTGTCGGTCAAACAGTAGTTGGGGAGCTCAACTCCCGTTGCAGAATGCCGGTTAGCCGTCCAGGAAGGGTAGCTGCAGAGAAAACGCTTGACGCGTTGTACTGTATCTGGAGGTGGGCCCCAGCGGTCGATGGTAGAAGGTCGGCAGAAGTGATGTGCACGCGAAAGCCAAGCTTCGCACCAAGCATTTTGTGCACACGAGATGCTGAAAGCCAAACAGCCACGAGCCGCCTTGTTTTGCTGTAGGGCTGTCGTCTCGCCTACAACTGCGATCGACACGAGGCAGAGAACAAGCTGGCTACGATAATTATTCGCGACTGCTTGTGCCTCCCATTCTCGTGCTGTTGAAGTCAATCACACCGTGATCACGCACATGCGGATGATCGTCCCGCCTCCCGTGTCCTTGTTGTCACCTCATCATCCTGTCGTTGGCTGCCACCCAAAATGCACCGCGGCATGCTAACCGACACGGCAAGATCAGAGCGTCCGGGGCCGTGGCCTGAACCTGTGCTACTGGAGAACGTTGAGCGGCCGAGCGCAGTCGAGCAAGGAGGGTTCAAGACTGCGATAGCCCGGTGGAGAGACATGGCATCGCCAGCTGCCGACTTTGTAGCGGTGCGAACGCGGATAATCACATCCCGCGCCCTATCGCCTTATCCGGACGTCGCAGCGACTTTCGAGTTTTGACTGTTCAGATCGCTTGGCTTGCAGTCTCGGAGTCTTGGTCTGCCTTGTTACAGCCTGCCATGCTTGACTTCCAACAAGGTTTGGATCAATGCGACCTCACCTCACCGGTACCAGAGAAGCAGAGTACCATAGTTCTCAAATTGTAAACAACTGCCGCGTGAGTGTGCCCATGTTCAGTCGCACGCTTGCAACTTGCATCACATATAGTGCTATGCAACAGAGCCTGACATCTACCTATCAATATCGATTACCATCAAGTATCACACTGATGTCTGCGCGATGACAAACATGTTCGCTCTCAGCTAATCTCCGAAGTCCGTCTGACAATCGCATGCGCGCTGGTGCCGCAAAACTGGTGGGGTTTCGAGATAGCGCCCGTTTGCGAGCCAGCGTGCCCAGCATGAGAAACACTACAGAGTGTGTGCCAGTCAAGCCCATGCGCCGGACGTGGGCCACAGGTGCCCCCAAGCTCTTTCACGTCAACCTGGAGTGATGTCGGCGATTCTACAGTTGAGTAACTCGGCAGTCCCTTTGGGTTTACACTCCGACGGTTGCAACACACCAAGTAAAGATCATCAGGCACAACACGCTGTCAGAATCTTCGATCACATGGATCTACACTCGTAAGGCTGCTCACTGACACACCGTCTTGCTTAATGCGATTCAGGACGCCGTGCACGTTGTTTCCATGAGCTGCTCGTACCGTCTTCAGCTCAACAGGCATCTCCGAGGATCGCAACAGTGGATACCGTCGCACCTTCGATAGAAGAGTCGCGGATGATGACCGAAAGCAAGGTGAGAAATCTGTAGACCCACAGATGCTCAACGCAGCTATGCAGGGCTCACTGTGGTGTTGGCTTGGGTTCCTGCCTGACAAGCAAATTGTGTGCTCGCCTCGAATTTTATGCGCGTCAAGCGGCAGCATCCAGCAAAATCTTTTGATCAAATTTGCAGCGGTGAGGTGCCCCTTGCTTTCAAGCAGAAAGTCCATTCACCATCTCCTGTGCAGCCTGAGGCCTACTATCACCACCTCGCCATAGCAATCGGCAACAACAATCGACATATATCACCCCATATCAACTGCGGTCACGCCCCAGACCTCACAACACGTTTGCGGAGGCATACATCGGGGATCTTGGGGTCGGAACCCTCTCTGCGGAGCGATATGGCGTGCATTACCCCATGGATCACCACTTCTAGGAATACTCTTTCCCCGTATCGACCCGTCCGTGTTGGAGCACTGCTACAGACCGTCCACTTTACCAGCACGCGCGAACCGTGTGACGAAAACTAAACGGGCTGTTTTCGCCTGCGGAGTTGCTACCAGCCAATCAGCGACGTCCGTGCTCACAGGCTTTCGGAAGAATTAGGATTTGCCCTCGCAAACTAACGAGCGAGTTGCTTCACCTCGTGCTTCTTGCCACGAGCAAAGAAACCTTCTACTCCATGGGGATAATGCGCCAAAGCATAACTCTACCCGGCCTCACCCCAGTATATCTCCAAGACTTACTAAAGCGCTTGGACGGCGGGTGGCATTGCATGGCACATGGCACGGGTGTTAGATCGTGCCTCTGTCGTCACATAAACTGGACTTTACAACCTTTCGCTGATATCCGGAGGCTCTCGATTGCATGTGGCAAGCTCTCGTCAGGTTCCCTACCTTGCCTCAACGAACTGCCTTTCTGGTTACATCGAAGGTCCGCTTCGTGTACTTGTGGCTAGAGCACTACACACCCCAAGACAGCACATTCACCACATACACCCCCATGGAGACTCCGGTTAACGATGATACCGGGCAGTAGTGCCATGACCCATGGGGTCGTCACCGGTTACGGAGTCCCCGTGAACTCGTAGCGGCATGCCTGTGGAGCATCGGAACCAAAAACGAGCCCTGGCCACCCGACAGGTTTTCGTCCTCGATCCTCCGCTGAAGCAAAGAGTCTTACTTCCAAAGCAGTGTGAGTTCAATAGCCACTGCAGGGCTAGATTATGGTTTTGGAGTAGTCAGTCCAGCACTGTGGCTGTCTCCCAGAATCCGTGCTGCATACGTATCAAGCGACTTAGCTGATGTCTACGCAAGCACTCGCCACCGAGTCAAGCGCCATCAAGCCTGCCCTTGCGTGCTTGGCCTCGCGTATTCTTTTTGCAGGCGCTGCTCGAGCCGAGAAGCCAAGTACTGTATGTGCCGGTATCCATCAAAGAATCGAGGCGTAGTCTCGACCAGCCATGCCCCTGAGCATCGCCGTCAAGCGCACCCTGGTGGCAGAGGTCAAACACAACTTGGCAAAGTCGGCTCCACCAACGGATACTCGTTAACCGGACGTGAAGTATTGCCACTCTCCTAGGGTGTCCCGCGGATATTTGTTGTCCGTAACCGGGTCCGGTTTTGAACCGGTCATCGAATCCGCAATCACATGTGTTTTGTCTGTGCAACAGGAAGGGCTGGCCGTAGCCTTCCATCGCCACTCGATACGTTCGAATACGTGTCTTCAGCTGACTTGTGTCCAACCCCTCCGCCACTGTAAATGCAGGTTTGATAGGTTTCCGTTCTCGCACCGGAAGCAGACAATACGGCATTACAATCTACCTTCCAAGTCGCTGGACGCAATCTAGAAGGCTTCCCACATTGTAGTTGAACGCAGCATCCCGATCAATGCATACCACGGCATCATCGCGATGATCGCATACTTACAAGCGATGCCATCTAGTTCCTGTGTTGAACGAAGTAGTGGGTGCGCGATCGAACTGTTCACTGAACTCTCCAGTCATCTTAAAGCTCGCAGCTGTAACGCCGCCCGGGCTCGGATGCGCCAGGAATTGAATGCTCGCCATCGCAACCGAGCCGCACTGTTTGGGGTCTCCTATCTGCGTACGCCGCCATCTTGTGCATATACGTTGTTGTATCCCGGTAGTCTCTTCACTTCACTATCTCGACCATTCAAAGGGCAAAAGTACGATTTGCGCGTCTGCCTACGACCAGATTTTAGCTCTCCTCGAAAAGAGCTGTGACGCAACTAATGCTAGAGACCAAAACAAAAACATACAACAGGCGGGATTCCCAGATGGTCACCCACTCTAGTACTAGTCGCCCGGTTCAGTGCTTATGTATGGCAGAGCGGACGGGATGCCCAGTTTTCACTGACCTATGGTCGTATGTATCATTTCAGAACAATAATAATAATATGTACCATAATTGAGCGCGCATATCTGATGTGCTCTGTTCTATCAGCCTCAAAAGACCCTTAACCTAGTAACACTGAGGCTGATCAATTCGTGAAGCTACGAAACGTCTTATTGCATCGCAATGACTTGAGCTACTGGTCTGTTGAATGTGTTTTCCCCTCAGAGGATACATCTGATATCTCGCTAATTTGTTGATTTCATGGTCAGTTCAGCATGCGAATAGTTTCAGATATTGAGAGAGGAATAAGAAAATCACATGCACTTGTCTGTTTACCCCACGCGTATCCTGAAGACTTGGCTACACAACATCGTTCGGCTGCAGTGGGCGAGTGGCGTGCAAGACTTTCCGAGACTACAACCTAAAGACTCGTGTCATCGCAATATCACCCATTTCACCAGATAATCAGCGATTGGAGAAAGAATACGCTGTACTGCACCATCGCTATAATCATAAGAAATAACGAAAGAGTAGCATCATCGCCACCGTCTACACAACAAATCAGATCCCGACAAGACACCACCACCTTCAATCTCCAAGGGTCCCGGATTTCCCTACACGGCAATCCGCCCCTCAGTTGCCGAAACCACCTGCGACCCCTCTTTCGAGTATCCCATTTGAATTGAGCCGGCGAGGCTCAGGCCAGACAGAGAGTCAAGCAAACGAGCTCACCCTGGGCAGGCGACCACATTTGTCCGAGCCGAACAAATAAGAACCCCCCATTACCCGTCTCGCTCGCCCGTCATGCCGTCCGACAGCAAAATCCAATTCACATCCAAACTCGACATCCAGAACGAGTACCTGCACGAAAAAGTCACCGATCGTTCCACCGGCGACGTGAAAGTCACAGACGTGCGTGAACCCCACTCGGCGACTTGCACGACTACGATTGCGAGCAACGACGCCAAATACGAAGCGAAAGGGACCGAAGCACCGCACGTTACTGAGGGAGAAGCGCTTGAGGTGAACCCTGCTACCGTTGGTTGCGATACTAGCCAGCTTTGAAGGCGGTTTCGATTCTCATCTACGCTTTTTCATTAAACGACAACACCGCGACCATGAGCACCGCGAAGCCCATGACCATTGTCCTCGGCGGCGACGACGCCGGCCTGGGCTACCGCGCTGCACTCAAAGCAGATCTCGAGAAAGACCCTCGCATAGCCAAAGTGCTCGACGTTGGCGTCCTCTCAGCCAGCGACAAGACCTCGTACGCCCACCCTGCCGTGGAGGCGGCAAAGATGGTCGCTAAGGGCGATGCCGACCGCGCGATCTTGGTCTGCGGCACTGGCCTTGGAGTCGCGATTGCAGCTAACAAGGTTCCTGGCATCAGGGCTGTGACTGCACACGATAGCTTCTCGGTGGAGAGGAGTATTCTGAGCAACAATGCGCAGGTGTTGTGCATGGGCGAGAGAGTCATTGGTCTTGAGTTGGCCAGGCGGTTGGTGAGAGAGTGGTGCGGATACCATTTCGATGAGAAGAGTGCCAGCGCGGCCAAGGTCCAAGGTAAGAAGGGAACTTCCATTGTCGCCGTGTCCGTGAAGCATCGCTAATAACTTCAACCACAGATATCATGGACCACGAGAAGAAGAACTTCGCACAGGGCGCTTAGATGTAAACTGGGAAGAGCATGATTGACCAGCGGGCATGGGATATGGTACACATGTGGTTTGTTGGCATCGTAGCAATTGAGCGTCTAGAGCCATGGCAATTGATCTATCGTTATTTTGTCCTCCCCAGTCAGCATCACTCTGTCGGCAGTGCTATGAAGCATCGATTGTGGCGATGGGCGAAATCAATCCAGCGGCAGATCCAAGCATCTGCATTTCGAATGTATGGCTGGACCAACGTTGGAGTTATAGTTTATTCAGGGGATGAGAGTAGTCAGGTGGTCCGCAGTAGTTTACATGCGTGTGTTGGCTTAGAATTCGAAGTCAAACTGCTGGAGACGTACTCAGACATTTCAAGATTGTTGGCCGCTGTAGGTTTGCTGTATGTGTGAGAACCGCCCATTGAAGGAATGCTGAGCTGTAACCGAGTTGAGAATTCTCCTGTCGCTTATGGGCTGACTCCGGCCAATGGCTTGAACCAGTGTGCTGTAAAATTTTGACCAAGGCGCTTTCTGTAAACGTCGGCCACGATGTCTCTGAGTGATGTTGTATTGCCAGTGGTGGGGTTGCACACATGACCGAAAGTCACGGAGATGATGGCAGATTGATGGAGTTCCAAGATGTCACCTCATGAAGTGGCCGCCAATGCTACCTTTCCAACTTCGGCCTCCATGCTGCGCCCCTCTCTCATCTCCTCGGTCGTTGAAAGTCCTCCAGGCAGGATATAAACGACATCCGTTCGGGGACCAGTCTGGCTCTCACTCCCGCTGAATTGGCTCTTATCAAGGTGGTAGCCGGCAGCAAGCCCACACCTGGTGCATCGTACAGCGTACCTCTTCTCGAAACCGTCGTCGAGCTTCAAGACGGTGGCTTTGTCGTCGAGAGAAAGTGCTTGCATGGTAAGCGTTGGCTTCGATGCAGAGGCAAAGTCACCACACGTGGCTATGGCCGCAGCATCGAGCTGACGTTTTGGCAGAGCTTCCAGAGGCGCAGTGGTGGCGAGGCTTAGCTGCGTACAGAGGCAGTGGTAGGTGAGGATGTTTGCTGGGCTTGTGGTGGAGGTGGAAGGCGCATTGGGGTTGGGTTCCTGGGCTGCCATATTTGGATGTCCGTTGGTGGAAGTCGCTGCAATGGTTTGCTCGAGTGCAACTGTTTTTATTACTACCACCCAGGCAATCGGGAGGATCAATCGCGGCAAAGATATTTGGTATTTGTCTAGACGCGCAATAAATTTGTGGCTGATGGCGGCTTGGAAGCATATACCGGAGGCTCGCCGGGCTCTCCCTTCCTCCCTTGCAAAAGGCTCCCCGTGAGCTAGTTAGCGTCGATCTTCGAGCTGGCGTGTGCCTCGGTCCAAATTCACGAGCGGCGGCCCAGCTCGTAGACACACACACACACACAACACTCCACCACCGCCCCCCAGCGGAACGCGCCAGCACGACGCAGAAAAGCACCTGCGCAACCGACATTGCCAGGCCCACTCCCGTCTGCCAGTCGCCAACAAGCGGCAGGATCCTTACGCCTATCCTCGCGTCCTGCGCTCTGCCGGCGCATCCACCACTCTCCACGGCCGCTGCCGAGCCAGCCCTGGCAGCACTACACTCCGCGTCGACCTTGACTGCTGCTCCCCGCATTATTCCTAGAGGTCACCATACCTGGTCGCGATCACTGAACACGACCTCTGCTCTGGCCTGCCTTTAAAGGTGGCGAGATCGCCTGCGCCGCGACCCGAACCCGTTACCTCTCCCTCACCGCGTCGCGACTCCTCGCAACCTCGACCATTCCCAGCGTGCCGCGTGCGCCGTCGACTGACATGGACGACTCGCGGCCCATTGCCAGCATGGGCGCGCCGACTGGTCTAAGCCCCGGCAACACTAACAGTGAGGTTCCTAAAGAACAGAGTCCTGGTCATCCTAGCTTCCGGAGGTGCGTCACTTTGAATGGCTGCTAATAGAGTAAATCGCTGACCGCCTGCCAGGCAACGCGCATCGCGAGCTTGCGAAGTGAGTTCGATCCGTCTGATATTCTAAGAGCCATACTAACTTCCTCTCAGACGTGTCACGCGCGAAAGGTGCGATCCTTCTGGCATTGACTATCGTTTGCGACGACCATACTTACTCTCCCCACAGGTACGATGCGATGCCGCGAGCCTCGGTGTGCCATGCACCAACTGCGTAGCCTTCTCGATCGACTGCAAGATCCCAACACCAAAGCGCAAGAAGACATCAGGAAAGAAAGAGTCGGAAAGGTATGCGTTGGTACAAGTTATGCTAAATGGGCGCACAACTGACAATGCGCTTCAAAGCGAGCGACGAGAGTCCTATGCCTCAGCAGAGAACTCACCAGCTGCCGTCCCCGGAGCCCAGCCCAATCGTCCATCCATGCCCGGACCCAAGGGTATGCCAGACGAGATTGGTGCAAATACTCAGGCTGGCTTGCCGGCCACCGAAGCGCCAGATGGGTACGTGTCGCAGCAACGCGCCCTCGACAGCACGTACCTTCACTACATGAAGCCTAAATTCGCTCGCGCCCCTATCAAGGAAGCAGGTCGCGTGGCTTACCTTGGAGAATCATCCAACCTGTCTCTTCTCGTTCAGGACAAACATGGCACGACCGACGTTGTCCACTATCCATTGCCAGAGAACGTTCGAGGAGCAAGAGCGCGGGTCAATGAGCTGGACAATGTCGAGATCGACATCCTGCACCAAAGAGGTGCTTTCCTGTTACCTCCTCGAGCCCTTTGCGACGAACTTGTCGACGCATACTTCCAGTGGATTGCTCCAGTCGTGCCAGTCATCAATCGGAGCAAATTCATGCGACGTTACCGCGATTCTAAAAACCCTCCTTCATTACTACTATTGCAGGCGATTCTCTTGGCTGGATCAAGGGTATGCAGTAATCCTCAATTAATGGATGCTAACGGCTCCACGACGCCCGCAGCCATGACTTTCTACAAACGTGCGAAAGCTTTGTACGATGCGAATTACGAAGACGACCGAGTTACGATTGTGCAGGCATTGATCCTGCTTGCGTGGTGGTGGGAAGGTCCAGAAGGTATGTATTCCCTTCCTGTTCGATTGTTCGACTTCATTCTGGTCTGCTGTGGTCGTGAATGGCTACCGTGTAAAGTGTAGGAGAGCGACAATACTTCTTGTCAAGTTGCATCTCTAAGACACTTCACCAGCGCACTATGTCCTTTCTATGCGCTGCGGGAAAGTGACCATACTGTCTAGTCATGAACGCTGCTGACAAAGTCCTCACGCAGGTAAGAACCAGAGCGTGCCAGGCAATCCGCTAGCGGCCTACTCTGACATTACGCAAGATGTTACCAAGAACGTTTTCTACTGGAGTAGAGTTGCAGTGATCGTCGCTCAAGGATCGGGCATGCACAGGAGGTATGTATTGGATCCAAAGTGTTGGGCCTCAGATGAACTAACATACAACAGCATCGAAGGTTCACAACTCAGCAAAGCCGACAAGCGACTCTGGAAACGCATTTGGTGGACACTTTTCACCCGAGATAGATCCGTCGCTGTTGCTCTTGGACGACCTGTCTCCATCAACATCGAAGACTCCGATGTCGAGATGGTATCTGAAGACGACTTCATTGACGATGAGCCCGACCGACCTGCGGAATACCCACCCGATCCCATCCACGTTCAGTTCTTCTTGAACTATGTCAAACTTTGCGAGATCATGGGTCTCGTGCTTTCTCAGCAGTATTCCGTAGCATCAAAGGTGCGAAGAAACAATGCGCTTGACCTGACACATAGCGACATGGCACTGGCCGATTGGCTCCAGAATTGCCCACCAGAAGTGCGGTGGGAACCACAACGGCATCACTTCTGGTCAGCTCTGCTCCACTCGAATTACTAGTACGTCCTTCTTCTCCAAGCAATAAGACCTCCAGCTTACATGTTATTAGCACAACCCTTTGTCTTCTTCACAGAGCACATATGCCACCTGCAGGATCAGCAGAGTCTCGGCAACCTAACCTTTTCGAGGAACCGGCGTATCCATCACGAACCATTGCCTACCAAGCCGCTGGTATGATCACATCAATAGTGGAGGCCTTGCAGACCCACGACCAGTTGCGGTACACTCCCGCTTTCATGTAAGACGAACGCTGTCACAACCGTGCGGGAAGTTACTAACAACAGTTGCAGTGTGTACAGCTTGTTCTCCGCCCTTATTATGCATGTCTACCAGATGCGGTCATCGAACCAGTCCATCGTTTCAGTCACACAGCAACGAATTACCGTTTGCATGAACGCGCTCAAAGATGTCTCGAAGGTCTGGCTGGTCGCAAAGATGGTGCACACTCTTTTTGAATCAATCCTCGGCAATAAGGTGCTTGAGGAGCGTTTGCAGAAGGCTGCTGGGCGACGTCACCAGAAGAAACCAAATGGCTACAGTGGCATCAAGACTAAGGATCCCACGCCAACTGAGTTATCCAACGACAGCCACAAGCGCAAATTCGAGGAGATGGAATTTGGTTACTCGAACGGCCCGCCAGCACCACAAATGTCGTACGAGCGTTCTAGACCGCAATCGCCTGCCATCACTCCTTCGCGAGAGCTACCGCAGCAGACGCAACAGCAACATCAGCAATTACCTCAGCTGTCGGCCAGTAACGATGGCCCTCCAATGAAGGCCACAGATGCTTTCATGGGTGCCTCCCGCAGCAATACTCGTCCTACCACGCCTTTCAACCCATACTCAATCCCAGGAACACCACCCGACCTTTTCCTACACACCCGCAATTCACCCAAGATCTCAGACGATCTCTGGCAAAACTACCAACCAGATCAGCTTTTCCCTCCTGAGACTAATGGCCTCTTCCCTCTCCAGAGTCCTACCCAAAACATGGTCGATCCTGCTCTGAGACAACCGCCACCTCAACATCCTGGGCATTTTGCACCACAAATGCAAGCGCAGCCGCAGCCGGGCATGACCCTGGAACACCAGCAGACCCAGAACATGGCGTCGAATATGTCATATAACCAAGACCCTGCCGCGTGGGCGCACTTGCAAGGAATGTCGGGCCAGCAGCAGAGCGACGATCAATACAGCAATTCTTCGTACGGCGGGCCGATCGTCCCCACCACTTTGAATGTGGGCGATTGGTTCGAATTTTTCGGTATCCCCAACGGTGGTCTCGACGGTCTGGGTGGTGGGTTTAGCTGAAGCAATACCCGACCATGCGAGAACACCAGACATTGTAGCTACTAGATTTCGAGATTTCTGAGAAGGGCTTATGGTATCAGTCACGATTTCAACGATACGAACGTGGTGCGCTTTGGCGTTCCACAGACATGCTGAGCGCCGCGGTGGGCGCAATCAGTAAATAGCACGATCCAACAAGAGCGGAAGGAGGTACACATGGTGTCGATGGCGGGTTGATTGTTGCGCCCGCCTGCGCTTGAGATCTTTTCAAGCACAGCAAACTTGCAAGACGTCAAGTTCTGATATGCGCATATCACTGTGCCAGAACGAGGAAACGCTACGCGCAGTTGGATTTGATAGTTTAGATGCATCCGATACATCCAATCAACACATCAGTCCGATAGGCGCCGTGCGCATGTTACTTCCAGTTTTCTTTCGTGGCAACAATTTCGATTCTAGTTCACCAAGGGGAGTATCGAGCTATCTACCGCTCTAAGGCTCCGCTGATTGAAGGACGAATATAGAAAAATTGACAGATAATGGATGCTAGGGTGTCGGTATGGTATCCAGATACGATGGTATCAGAAGCGCTACGACCTCGATGCGATGAACCACGACGACAATACTCGATTCATCTCCATGGAGCGAGCCCCAATTTATAGAGAAGGCGAATCAACAACCATTTAGATTTCAATCTTCGTCCCAACAATTCCGAGCAAAGTCGCTGCGCCATAAACGTCCCTGGGCACGACCGTCAGAGTCTTCGAGGCTTCGTTGAAAGTGGCCTCGTGGGTTTCACTCTCGGTGGTATGGCTAGCGGAAGCTCCGATCGTGATGCCGAAGATTCGGAAACCGCCCCCGGCGGACGTCGTTTCTTTGATGTGCTTCGTGATGGCCGTGGCCAAGGAATCGCTGACAGTAATCTCGTAGCCAACGCGAGTTGCGACAATGAGCTGTGTGGGGCGGACGAGTTGTTTCAGGTTCTTTGGCGCGTCGGCGCGGAGCTTGAATTCGTTGTGGTTGAAGTTCCTGGGAGGATGGGAGGTCAGCGATTGAGGATGGTGATACCGCTTAGAAGTGAGAACTTACCACAAGCCCGGCGCGATCGTAATGGCCCTGATATCATCGTAAGTCAACTTAACGCTGATCGAAGAAGCTGCAGCCGTTGTGCTGAAAGTCTCCGATGTCGTCGTGTGCTTGCCACTGGCACTCCAGGGCGAGAACCATCCACCGCTGACATCCGCGCCTACGCTGGTCTGGCCGAAATCGTACTGCGAAGTGGTCTTCTTGCTGTCAACGTTGATATTTATCCCGTTCACGGGGTTGTAATCGGCTACGGTCCCCCGCTGTGCTTCCTGCACAAACTCCTTGTAGCCTTGTGCATCATACAGAGGCACGTTGAACGGTTTGGGTGCCGGGCAATCTTTCGCGGCGGTATCTGGATCTTCGTCGTTGCACCTTTGGAGCAAAGATAGAGACTGCGAGCTACCAGTGGTAGCGGGCATGTTGTAGCTTCTCGATGTCAGCTTGCAAAGCTCTGTCTGTTTAAACGATCTCGGGCTCACCCTGGATTCTCCCTGTCACTGACGGCTTTGGTGATGCCCAAACGCTTCGCTTTCAATGCGGTACCCTTCGGGCCATTGATCTGGCCTTGGAGATTTTCGATCTTGGTCTGGATCTCGTTTTCGCGGCTGAGTGCTGTGGTGTAGAGCTGGCCGTTGCCGTCTTCGATCCATCCTGCGAAATCTTTGGTGGTCAGGCCCAAGTCCACATCATCTTGCCAGTCGTCTTTGGCGGCCTTCTTCTCTCTGATGGTCTTGGCGTGTGCGGCTGTCAGGTCTTTGCTCCAGTTCAACAGATCGTTCTCCTGTTTGGCAGTGGGTTTTATTTCCTATTTTCCGCACGTTAGAAGTCGATATGCCAGTCAGTGTACATGATTTTGCTTACCAAGTCAACGTAGTCCAGCCAACTAAAGAGAGTCAGTAACGTGGAAAGTCTCGGAGAAGATACCTGCACTTACTTGCTCAACGCGTCAATATATCCATAGTCGCCAGGGCTGTAGAAGATACTGGAATCGTTCAGGAGGTTGTTGCCAAGCTGGAAAATCCCCTGGTTGGTGTAGGCATCTGCAATGTTATCGCCAGCTAGAGGTCCTGTCTGCGCGGTACTGCCAATGAAGAACGCGGTATTGTCGCTTGGCTGGACGCCTGATACGCTTCTGATGGCGTTGGCGAATTCCAGCCAAAACAGGAAGTCGACTTGGTTTTGCTGAGGACTACCTAAGCCCGGGCCTGTGGATCCAAGTATAGGACCATATCCGGTGGGAGCGGGAGAGGCAGCTAGGAAGGATGAAATACTGCTGCTGCTCGGGTTGGCTGACGGCGTACTGTTGGAAGAAGTCGGTGCTGGAAAGACAGCTGAAGTGGAGCATTTGCGCCATTCAGTGATGGTAATCAATTCTGCGGTAACGACCGACGAGAGCCATAAGGCTCGGAAGAAGAAGAAACGCATGTTAATGAGAGTGATGACCTACAGTCGTGAGAAGGGTGATTGGCAAGGCTCCCGGATCGACAGTTTGACATATGAAGAGTGCTAGGTCTTGTTGATACCACTCGCAAATTGCTGGAATGGACTCCGCGGTTCGACTGTTTATCTCCTATTCGTCGAATCGCGAACGTCAAGCAGAGTTTCCAACCTGTCGGATCTGAAGTGGCGTTTCGGCATAACATTGCAACATTCCATGTGACGATTTTCGGCACACCGAAGCGAGCCGAGTGAGAAATGCTGCAAGGTGTCCTTCTAGATTGTGCTATGGAACGAAGCTTGATTCTTTCAATGTCAGTGCCCAGTGGCAATGTCCAGAATGTCAAGCTCCCATGATCTGATGGCGATAACATATAGAAGGGAGTCCGGGTTTGCGATGCTTGCCTGGCGCTGTTCTGCTTGTCCCTACGTTTCCACCGCATCGGCTGCAAGCCATGCAAATTGCAACATTTCCTCGGTCTGATATACCTCCTAACCTTTGCTTGCAATTGTCGAAACGCGGAAACGTTATGCGAAATCGCATGGCGACACTCTCCCAGAGCATGGACGATTCCTGTATCACTACAAAACACGCCTATAAACAAATGCTTCGATTTTCTGACGAGCACATACCTCCAAGTCATCCACAGCTCACCTCCCACCCTTCCCAGCCGCCGCAGCGCTTCTTGTCGTCCGTCTACCCGTCGCAGGAGCCACAGAAGGAGCGCTCTCGGGCTCAGTAATGGGCGGCTCAGCGCGAGGAACCCGTCTGCGCTTAGCGGCAGGCTTTGCGCTGCTATTGGGAGCTTCGGGTTGTGGCGCCGCAGGCTCGTCAAGCGACGGCGCTCTGCGTTTGCGAGGAGTCTTGAAAGACACAGGAGGAGGACTTGGCACGACTATTGGCGATGCCGGCTTTGATTTTGAGTTCGTGGTCATCGTCGTGGTTGCATTCGACGTTGTAGCTTTTGATTTACCGCGGGTTGTCGGTGTTTTGTGATTTGGGGTTGCTGTGCTTGTTGAGGTAGGCTTCGATCTTGTCTTCTTCTTTGGTGTTGCAGTCGGGATGTGCGATTCGCCTTCCTCCTGATTGTTCTCCTCTTCGGTATCATCCACCTCTTCCTCGGCATCTTCCTTGCGGTGTATATCAACGCCTTGACCTGCCAGAAAGCCCTCGAAAGCCTTTCCGCCTCCATCTTTCTGTCCCAACAACAAGCTCGTCAATCCTCCCAAAGCATCCTCGCTTCCTCCTTCGCCTGAGAGCATCTTCGCTATTGCATCCTTGAAGATGCTCTCGTCCACGTCGCCTAAGCCACTGTCCGCTAGCTTTTGCCGAAGAACCTGCATGATCACATCTTGATCAGGGCCCGCTCCATTATCATCCTCCTCATATTCGTCGGAACCAACCTCCATCTCTTCATCGTCAGCGGTAGGTCTTTCACTGCGGTCCTCTTCATCATCCTCTTCATCCTCCGCCTCCGCTGCTCTTCGCATATCGGCGGGCATTCTCTTTCTCGTCGGCGACCCATCATCCAGCCCTTCAGGGAACCTCTCCTTCCAATCCGGCAGCAGCGCAAACCGTCCCTCATCATTCACCTTAGGCGGTAGAGGTGCAAGCCGCTTCTCGAACGGTATAAACACAACGTTATCCCTAGCCTCCAGACCATCGTCCTTCCTCCTCTTCTTAATCACCGCAGCCTCGTCCTCACCAACACCGTTCTTCCTCTTCTCTCCCGCCCTCACGCTCGCCAAGTGCTTGATCCTTGCATCCCAGTAGCTGTCGCTCCCGTACTCCAGCTCGCCGAAGTATTCGTAAACGTCGTATTCGTAGCTCTCGTTGGCGATTTCGTCGTTGACACCGGCGTAGCCCGGCGAGGGGACTTGCGTTTCGGCTAGTTCGTCCTGTGGAGAGCGTCAGTCAGTTTTCTGCGTACGTCTTCACATGCCGCCAGGTTCTCTTCCGTTGTTGCATTGTTGCTCAGGCCGGTTAGGTGCGACATGCAGCTTCCCGAGGGTCGGGAAGGATCCGGTTACAGGACGCAGGTCTGGCGGAGGGCTGAGTGATCAAGTAAGTAGAGACTTACTGCTATGGCGTAGTCATCCTCGACATAGAGGTAGTCATCGTCGTCGAAATAGAAAGCATCGTCGTCGCCGTAGTCCTCGTCGGCCATGCTTACTGTTAGCTAGCTAGCTAGCTAGCCTGGTGTGGTGGTGCTGTTCTGCCTTGCGACGAAGCTTGAGCGGCAAGCGTTGCGTAGATCGAAATCGATGAGTCGTCTAGTTGTATGTTTGCGGATGCGCGACGCAAATAGCGGCATGAAAGAGCAATAGCAACTGGCCAGCGCTTGCAGGTTATTAAGGTAGTAAGCTGCTCTTCCGAGTCGCGAGCGCGTCAAAGGCGTAAAGTTCAGCAAGGGTCCATGAACCTTAAAATGTTATCGGTAAGTTCTCGCTACGTCACTGTGCAATAACTCCAGAAACACAGCTACAGCCATGCAGTGTTTGCAAGCAAGCCATACGAGCCTGATCATATGCCACACTTGCTTTTCATCGGTCCTTCACGACCAGAATTACTATCTTGCCGTCGAAAGCCACTGATCCGACACATACCTTACCCACAAGAGAGCTATTCAGCCAGCCACGACAACGCATACTCGCAGCGGCGTGCATGGTTGTATTCATATTCGTACTAGACCTGCTCTCAGCAACGCCAGTAATCTCTATAGCTGGCGATCGAGCAAGCAACGGTTTAATAAAATTTGCCGACTGGGATCAACTCACACAAGGAGCAAAGAAAAGAAAACCAAGATGAGAGAAAAATGTCCCCATGTTCAGACAGCTAACGTTTGTATACACCCGTACCACTTTTCATCATCTCCTAATACACGAAAAGGACGTTCCAATACACTCTCATGTTCTTTTTCTGCACATTTCGAAAACGTCTTGTCTATCCAAACAAACCCCAGTACAACCCCGCCCATGCAGGCCCCAGGTCCAGTTCATCTCAGCCGCCATGGGCATTCAAAACGAAACCCTCGATTATCAAAAAAGCAACGCTGCGTCATGATCGTTCGTTATTGGAAAAACACCTCAGCGTGAGGGTTTGCTGTTTTTTCCAAGATATGCCGTCGCCAAAAAGGGGAAAAAAGTTCCAAGAATGTGTAATCGCAAGCAATGTAAAGCATGGGAGGTAACGCATGGGGTGTGAAGTGGGGACCAGTTCACGCAGAGAAGCGAGGACCGGGCTTCCTCACATGCGCGCCCCCGGTAAAGAAAAACGGAAATTATCGAGAGGAATACACCGCTCGCGCCCTCTTCTCCTCCTTTTTTTTGTGTTTTTGATTTTGTTTATGTGGAAATCCGCTCAGAGAGTCTCGCTCTGCAAGCTCTCTTGGCTGGGCTGGCTGCCACGCACAGGCTTTCTCCTCACAGTGCCGTTGGCTGCCGCTGCCTGTTGTTGTTGAGCAGGGTTGGGACCGGGGCTCTTGGATCCCATCGGCCTAGGACCGGTGAGAGAGTTGCCACGACGCGCGCCGCGGACGTCAACCATGCGAGCTGAAGCCAGCTTAGGGGTCACCTCTGGAGTGATCTATTGGTATCTGTGTCAGCTTTGCTCGTACGTTCTTGCCGTTGAAGGTCCACTTACACGTCCGCTGTCGGTTTCCAGCGAGTATCGCACTTCCTGGATCGGCTCGAGCAGGTGGCCAGAGCCAAGCGGCGAGGAGTAGTACATGCCGGCTCCTCCGCCGCCAGAACTGTAGTTACGCGCGAAGCCACTGTTGCTGTACTTCGGCTCCCAGTCATCTTCCTCTTCCTCGTCGTCGTAACGGTCGTATGCGACCTTGGGTGGAGCCTGCTGCGGCTTGCCCGGCTGAGATTGGGGGATATCGGGCTTGGACTTGGAAGACAACGGCGAGTTTGTTGGTTCTGTTATGGGCAAACGGTTCCTGTTCAAGGCACCAGCTCCGGCAGAACCCCAGTTGGCAGGGTCGAAGTCTGAGACAGTCTGCTGGCTCAGTGTGCTGTTGGTCAGCCCGTCGTCAATGATCTGCGCGTGCGCTTGATCCTCGAGCGTATTTTGGTGGCGGCTGGTGGGGCCCTGGCGTGGCTGTGGATGTTGCAGGAGCAGTGAGTTGCGGTGAGCCTGGTACTTTGGGTCATCAAACTCAGGCTCGTCAAGGTCAGCAACCTGTTGAACGGGCGAGCGTTGGAATGGCTGATGCTGCTGCTGCGGTTGCGGTTGCTGGAACTGCCTCGTCTGCTGTTGGCTGTAGCGGTAATCGTCATCGTCGTGGTTGTACGAAGCCTCAGAGGGAATCAGTGGCGATGGCGTGCGAGTAAGGCGGCTGCCCTGGCTGCGCATGCTGCGAGTCTCCGCGTTCGGGTTGGTCCTGCGATCGTCACGTGTGCTGGTGTATGATGTGTAGTCATCGTCGTCGTGAGGGATAAAGTCTTCGCTGTCGTAGCTTTGCATGGAGCTAACACGACTGCCACGCGAAATAGGCCTCATGTTTCTCGCTGCATTTGGGCTTTCAACGCCGGTAAGGTCAGGGGCCGCGGAGCTGGAGGTAGTCTTTGACCAGCGAGAGATCTTGGGAATGGCCGCAAAGATGGAAGAGCTGTTGCTCTTGTGCTTGCGATCCTTGTCAGCAGTCCTGGGAGTGAGATCATTCCCTTGCGAGCCAGGAGTGCCACGCTGAGGAGGAGTGTGTGTTGGTGTCAAGCCTCCTTGTACTGGTGAGAGCAGCTTCTTCTCGTGCTCGTATTGGTGATCGAGAATATCTCGCTCATGAGGCTCCAGGTAGCTCTCCTCATCGTCTTCGTAAAAGCGTTCCGATCGCTCGTCCTCGTCACCTTCCATCACAGTGCTGACTCTGTTGATCGAGCCCGGTCGACCGTTGTAACCCGAGTGGAACTGGCTCTTGTCGCCTCTTGGGGTAACAGAGAGATGACCAGAGTGGCTCGGTGTGCTTCCGGTGCCAGCATTTCCTTCAGGTTCATAGCCCGAGTCAGGAGCGGCGCGCAGCTTCTCATACGAGTCCAAGCTATCGTTAGTGACATTGGTGACATTGGTGTAAGAAGACATTGGCTGGCGCGCAGGAATCACGCCTTGGTGCTTGAGGTCTTCGACATTGTCAAGGACTTGCATGAGCATGTCCTCAATCCTGGCAAGATCACTAGCACTAGCATTCTTGTTACCCTTCAACCCTCTCAGCGCACGGCTGAGAACACCCTTCCTCTTAGTCTGAACGTCTTCAGATGACGTCTGGCTTTGACGGGGCGTGCGTGGCGAGCCCAAAGGCTGAGGGCGTGGGCCGCCAAGAACACGCTGCACAGTCTGCTCAGCATCGCGGTCGGTGTTGGCCATGATCATGCGATCCTGGTCTTTGATGAAGTGTTTCATCTCCTCGAAGTTCTGACGCATCTCAGCAGCACTGCGAACAAGGCTGACGAGAATCTCAGTGTCTCTCGCGTTACGTTGAGCATCTCGGACAGTCAAGTGATCCATGAGGGCTACGATGTCCTTTGACTGGATATGATCCATACCCTTCCCAGTCGAAGCGTCGTAAAGCGGCGAGGCCATGCCGTGCGATCCACCACTAACATGTCTCTGGTGTCTCGGGTCACTCATGAATGGATCGTCGCCGCCATCAGGTCCATTCATGGCTCTGTTGAAAGCTTCGATGTCTGCGCTGCCATACTGTTGCTGATCCGCTTTGGGAGTAAGAGCACCTGCAGATCGATCGTGCGCAGTATCGTATCCTTCGTCACGGAGCATGGCAGGGCTTGTAGGTGTGGCGTTGCGGTCGATATCCGCACCTTGGTGGCGGCGCATGTCAGGTGTAAGCTTGCCATTATGCTCGTCTTCCGTCTCGACGCGGGTGAGGTGATTGTTGTGAGCTTGGTCACTGTGAGCGCTCTTAGCCATGGCAATGGCACCGGCGGCACCGACGCCAGCGCCAAGGGCCATTGCTGTCTTGACATTACCGCTCTTGGAAGAGCTACTGCCTGGCCTGACATGCGAGACCACATCCTGTGAAGGTGAGGGAGTGTATGGCCAGGTTTCCTTTCCAGAAGCATCGCCGCCGAGTGGGCCCTGGATGATCGATGGGTTGGTCGACAGATCTGACTTGGTATCGTCGAAGTGACCAATCTCGGGAAGAGGGTCATTCATGTCAGGCAGGCCACTAGCACCCAGCTTGACGGAATCTCCACTTTGCGGTCGATCGCCATGTGCACTTCTTGTGTCGCTCTGACGTGGGGAACCGACTTGATCAGGACTGTTGCTTGCCAGGTTTTCCGCTGCTTGTCCCTTCAGTGCAGCCCAACGATCATGACTGGGTACTGTTTGACTCAACGTTGATCCGTTGTATGAAGCAGCATTGTCTTGTGAAATATTCCGCGAATGCTGCGCCATACGCTCACCGTATGTGCCATTTGCTTTAGTGGCGCTGTCGTTGGTTGTTGACGAACCCATCATGCCACTGCTCATATTAGAAGGATCGACGAGTGATGCGACTGCGCTCTCCAGACCAGCTGGATGATTGACATATTGTGGGTTTGCGCCGACCCCACGAATATCTTCGGTCACGGAGAGGCGGTTCGAATCAGCCTGGCTGTCCTGGGTGAAGGTGGAGAAGCGTTTGTCGTCAGCCTGACTATCATCAGTGTACATTGAGTAGCGATGATCGTCTTCGGGATACGGGTTCGTCTGGTACGAACTCCTGTTGGTCGTTGCATCAAGCGAATCGCGATACTTGTCGTTCTCCATGTGCTGTCGTTCATACCATTCATCAACACTCTCGCTGTTTGGAGTGGACGCACCATCGCGCATAAACGCTGGGTTTGGTCTTTCCAACGGCGTTGTGAATTCATCACCGCTGCTGTCAATGGCCCGAAGATTTTTGCGAGTTCGCGTATTCCTGCCAGTGGGCGAAGGCGAGCGAAGGGAAATTGGTGATTCTTGGCTGTCGCGTAATCTGCTCACAGACGAGGGGCGAGATGTTGCACTGGTCGGTCTGAGCGGAGAAGGTATAAGCGGCTCCTCGTATTTGTTGCGAAGACTGGATACGCTCTGAGCAGGGCTGCCTATTGAAGGTCGAGATGAGGTCTTGCCATAGCCGTCAGCGTCGACATGTTGGCGATTGCCGTAGCTTCGGGAGGTTGCTGCGGCACCAAGTCCGGCTGCAGCCAAAGCGGCAATGCGTGCTTTGGTCGTTGATGAGTTGCTGTCAGGGCTTCCAAGATTGGTGTTATCATGGCTCATTCCCAGCCCACGCGAGACTGAGTTTCGGGTTGGTGTACGAGATGAAGAAGGTGACATTGAAGCATCAATTGATCGTCTCGAAACCTCTCGAACAGGAGTTTGGACCTCTTCGGTGAGCAATGAGTCTCCTGGCTCTCTGCTGTCCGCTGACATGAGACTATCGCGAGTCAATTCCGAATCGTTGATTTTGCTCGCCATTGGCATAGGAGGGACGGTTCTCTCCTTCAAGTACGAGTCTTCGTCGACATTTTCGGTAAAGCTTGAAGATCGTTCGTGCGCTCCTTTGCTTTTGGTTCTCTTCTTTCGTCGTTCATGAACATCGCCCTGGGAATCGTGATGCTTGAGCGCCGCAGCTGTGAGGACGCCACCTGCAAGAGCTCCCGCAGCCGCGTCGCGTGCGCGGTGGCTGCTCTTGCTGGATTTGACCTTGTTGCCATCCTCATCCAGATATTTTTCGCCCTCAATCGACAAGCGACCGGATGACCTGCGGCTTGATGACGGTCTGTCTTTGCTGGACCTACGTTTCTTCTTGTATTCCGAGTCGCCTCGTGAAAGCACAGTTCCAGGATCATCACCATCGCGGTTGAGAACAACCTTTGGTCGATTGGCAAATTGAGGCGTACTTGACGACTTGCTCAAGCTGCGACTGAGGCTGCTCTTGTCGAGATCACTGTAGGGTATTGAGCCGCGTCTCGATTCTTCGAATGCTCGGTGGTTTCTGTCAACTTTCTGGTCTTCTTTTATGGCGTTGATCTCAGGAAGTATCATCCGCTTGATTGTGTCTTCCACCATTTCCAGTAATTTGGGGTTGTTCGTCATCCGAGATCCTTGTGAGACGCTAGAGCCACGCGACCTGTGACTCGCTGTCGGGTTCGACGAAAGCAAGCTAGACTCAACACCGCTGACAGCATCTTCATCCAGATGGTGGGACTTGGAAGATCGTCGCCGCCTGTGACCACTTTCCTCGTAATCACGACTTGATCTCCGAGATTTACCACTTTGTTGGTTTATTTTCTCCATGACTTTTTGAGTGATGCGCTCCTGACTTGCGCTACGGCTACGGTCGTAGGTGGGCGCTTTGAGATACTCGGCTTCACTGGCTGTGATACTTCCTTCTTGATCATATTCACGAGTGAGCTCGCTGTCTACCGCGCTGCCTTCCACCATACTGTCGGTGGGCATTGACGAGACGTTGGAGTCAACGGGCGCGTATAGCAGCGACGCAGGTGATCGAGCGCTCGACAGGTCACTAGCGTTGTTGAGTACCTCGACTTCCACTGGCGGGCGTCCAGACACGTTGCTCTCGGACGAGTGAGAGATCTCGGTGCCCTCGACACTTTTCTCCTCGGGCCGCCTGCTGGTGAGGGAGATGCGGCGGGAGTAAGATGGCTTGCGATCCTTTCCTATTCCAGTGATCTGCACTGCATCCTGTCCGCGGCTTCCTTTTCTCGAACTTGGTGTGACCCGTACTCGGACACTGGGCTTGTTCTTGCTTTTGTCGGGACCTTTGCCGGCCTCGAAGTACTCGATCAACAAGCTCGTCTGGCTCTTTTGGCGGTGGTGGTGGCGGCCTTCCTTCTTGCTGCCGGGTATGCGGTGTGTGCTGATGGTGATGGGACTGCCGTCCTCGGGAATGGTGTGGCTCGTCTTGTCGGTCTTGGAGGTCAGGTTCGTTGCAACTTCTGTTCCAAAGCCACTGGAGTCGTCCAGAGAGCTGATATCAGTCGGCGCCGGGAGTGGGGGACGTCGGGTGTCCAGGCCCATCCTAACCTAGGATTGTCGTTTGGGTAGTCGGTGTGCGTCGATACATGTCCCAGTGAGCAGAGGAATTGTGCGCGTGCAAACGACGACGACGAGGATGGCGTTGGGTGCGCGGGAGGCGAGCCGGTGCAGAGTGTCGCACAAAGATGCCGGAGTGTGGTACGGCGGGGCGATGCCGTGGAGCGGTTTGCGGAACGTTGTTCGATGTACGAATAGTGGTACAGTGGCTGGTGTGGTGTTCCAGACGGTGTAGTGAGAATGTGCGTAGGATGTGAAGGTGTTTGCGGTGTTGTATGGGTGATGCTAGGCTCAACAGAGCGAACAGGCAAAGGGCAGGGCAGGTAATGCGCCAACCGGGATGATGGCTGTGCTAAGCAGCAGTAGAGATGGAGATTCGAAGCTGGCTGGCCTCGCTTGCTTGGTGCGCTGTCAAGTGATGAGAGACAGAGAGTTGAGCTTAGCCGCGTGCTGTGCCAACAACCCTGATCTCTTCAGGTTTGTCCGGCGGCAAGGAATAAGGATGCGCCGGGCGAGAGTGCAACGGCGAGGGCAATTTGCCTGTCGGCGCGAGTGAGTGAGTGAGCAGGTAGTAGTGAGTACTGCTGCTCTCTCATCAGTCGGACTGCCAGCCGCGCGCAACGATAAGACGACACAGAAAACGCCCCGGCTCACGCGCTGCCACGGCCGCCTCGAAAACGGTGGCGGGGAGCGGTCGTCAAGGGAAACCCGTTACTTAGTGGGCTCCACCAAAACCCTAACAACTAAACCTTGTCCTTCAATCGCCGCGCGCCTCGATCCGTTTACTACAGTATTATAATAGAGCATATTGAATACAGTGCTCCTCACTTACAATGCGCGTGATGCGAACCAGAGAGGAAAGAACGCTCTCAGCCCGACTTCACTGCAACCCCGTTCCACGTGTATGCACACCTCATGTACCAAGCGGCGCCTCGCCTGCATCGCATCGCAGCATCGCCAACTACTGCTGCAACCTATCCTCCCTCCTCCCATCCTGTGACGTGCCAGCCTCGCGAGCACCAATGTGACTACTGCATCGGCGCATGCGAACGGGCGCCCGTCATCCGTCCACACAACAACCGCCTCACGTCTCCGCTTGCGTGCCCATGCATCTGCCCAGCTCTGCCTGTCCTGCCCTCCCCGGCGCCCTCCTCAAACAGCCGCCGCCGCTGCTTGATCAAGCCCACAGGATCGCTGTGCTCGGGCGTGCCCAAGATCCTGGTTTTGGAGATCAGCTCCACCCACCCTTGACCGCTCGGGGCACGTCGCAGAGCGGTGTTGTCCTGCCAGGCAAGCAATTCCATTTCCATAATATCGTGTTGGGTGACTTTTGCTCCCGATGTCCCAATCGCCGACATGTGGCCGGTCGAAAAAAGGCTCTTCACCATCTATCTTTCTTCGCCTGCATACGAAATGCAAGTGCAAGCACTTTCCCAGCCACCTCAAGCACTGTCCTGTCACATCACTTGCCGGCAGGCAGCCTCGTGGCGTGCCACGACAGGCGTGCGAGCCCGAGACTTTCCTGCAGGCAGTATCCGTCATGCAGAAGGGTGCGACTTGTCGGTGAGACACCTCATTCGCTTGTGCTGCGGCCGATTGCAATAATATTATATACGTCAACACGACTACCTATTCGGCGTCATCATTGACTCAAACGAGTGTTGTCTTTATATCATAGCTTGGATGGCGATCCCATTGGCTGTACTTTGCAGCCGAGACTCCTGCCCTTGTCACCGCGTCCCAGCCTCTTTCCGGCTTATTGTATTTTTTTCAACGCCTAGAAATATATTCATACTTAGACGATATTTACTCACATGGCCACCGCCGTTGCGCCTAGAATAAGAAACGTCTATTCCATGCACGACGGATTCAAATCAGGAGCGTTCTTTCTCCCTTCCTTGCACTGCCCAGGCATCTAGAACATCCACGCAACGTGTGTCTCGTGGAAACATTACTCGAAACAGCAATCACAACCCAAGACAAATGCCTAATAACAATCACCACGCGCGTGGCCATTGCTCTCCTTGTCCCATCGCAACGTGGCAATCCAAACAAGCAATATGTCATAGTCATTCGATATCTCATCATAATAATCAATGACTGCATTGTATGAACGATTTCATCTACCTCCTCCTCCTCTCAACCTCCCTCCCACCCAACACCAACCCACCACACCCCCTCCCCATCAACATCAACACTCCACCCCAAACCTTTTACCCCTACAGTCCCTCCAATCCTCAAATCCCCCTTCCCTTCCCCAAGCAGCAGACACTTCGCTCTCTCCCCACTCCCATCATCCTTCAATCCCAAAACCTTCCGTCCCCCTCCCTCCATCTCCTCGGCCCTCTCAATCTTCACGCGGAAACCCCAGCCTTCACTCTGCGTCTGCAGATATTGGTACGTCTGCTGCTGCCGCCGACCCTGCGCAGCGGTCTGTCCGGCTGCCACGACCCAGGCCTGCACCGTGGACGCCATGCCTCCGGGTACGAATGCTGCGCCGCGGCGGTGGGGCGAGAAGGCTTGTGGTAAGGGACCGGGGAGAGGCGGTGTCGGCGGACGGAGGAAAGAGGGGCGGGACACTGGGGCTGGTGTAGATGCTGAGATGCTCGGAGTGGCGTGTGTGAAGCGAGGATGAGGAGTGACAGCCGTACTGGCAGTATGCTGCTGTGACGAGACGTCGGAGTCTAGACGGCGGCGTTTGGGCGAGAAGGGCAGCTCGCTGGTGGTGGTGGTGATGGTGGTACTTTGGTATTGATGCTCTGAGTCTTGCTCAATCGAGGGCTGGACTAATTCATCTTGCTCTGTGGTCAAGAGCATCTCTGTATCTTCTGCTTCGACGTCAGACGAAGCCGCCTCTTCGACATCCTCTTGAGGGCGAGAAGGGCGGAGGACGTGTGCCAGAGTCGAGCGTGGTGGCGAGGTGGTGGCATTTTGCTGCTGGGTGGATTCTTTTGGCTTTGCGAGGGAGAAGCGAGGTGTTGGCGCGAACTGTGATGCAGAGGGAGGTAGGTTCGATCGTGACGAGTACTGTGGTGGGTTGGTGCCTGCTGGTGCCAGTGTTTGTTCTTGATGTACCGCAGTGCTGTGACTGAGGCGTGAAGGAGGCTTTGCAGATTTGTTCGGGGATGGCTGGCGGCGAGATCCAGCTAGGAACCTGTGAGGCGAAGGTGTCTGTGAAAGAAATTAGCAACCTTATAGGTCTATGGTCTTATCAGAGGGTGTGTACTGCTGGTGGCGCCATGCCTGGCTACCAGTTTGTGTCACGCGTCGGTTTCGCGCCTGATTGTCCTTGAGATGACCTTCAGCGCTGTGTGGAAGACCTCGCAAATGCGACCCTACCCATGAATCAGCCTGTTGTGGTATGTCGATCGAGGTAATATAGTTGATGCGGTTGATTCAGCGTCTTCAAACCACAACATCTCGTGACGACAATTTTGTCCAGGTCGGATTCGCCATAGGAATGGACTGGAGACCACAACTACGCACAGCATCTCAAGCGCTCGATACTTTCGATTTTACTTTCAAATGCGATGATCATGCGGTACAGATCTTTGTTACATGCATATGTACGTTGTTCGGGTACACTGGAACACTGATCTCGTCAGAACGAGAGCGCGCAAAAACCAGTGGGGCTTCTCTCTCCAAACTCCGCTCTTCTTTAATAATCGAGGCGACCTCGTAGCACATCCACAGTCAGTCTCATGCATCATTATACTGTAGTTCAACCGTCCGATGATTGCTCTACGGCATTCCTTGAGTGCTTCGCATCGTCTCCAATGTCGGCAATTGACCCGAGCTATGTTTCGGTCATGCTTACTTTTCCATATCCTCTTCATTGACCAACAACGAAGACCAACATCACACTGTCTCTCGCACACTACGTACATCCGCAGAAAGACTGCTTCTGCAACGAAGGTCACTCATAGTCTCGCTCCAATGCCACTGACTCGCACCTCTTCTCTCGCGCCAAAAACATACGACAAGGATGAGATTTGTCTTCAATTTTGACTCTCCACTATTGTGTCAACAGAGATTGCTTGGGCCGCGTATGTTTTTCAATTGCATACTCCAACGGCTCCGAGTGCTGTTTGGTCCCCAATGTCGGTGGTGGCATCAAGCTCGTCACGACTGAGCTGAGCTGATACGACTCACTCAGCACAACATCCTGATCGTCGAGGAAGAAGTCGTTCGCAATGTGCTCGAGTACCCCATGCCAGTCACGTAACCTCCGCACCGCTGGCAGTTTAGTTCTGACGTCGAGTGGCGCTCTTCGTTGGTTGATCATAAGCAGAAAGGAATGGGTGTGGGCTGCTGCGGCGAGGTTGCTGCAGGCGTGGTCTCTATGTCGAGACATGGACGCCTTGAAGGTGTACACGTGCGATGATGCAGGTTGGCCTATGCAGAGCAAGACGGCGATTTGGATGAGGTTTTTTGGACCTTGAACCAAATATGAGAAACATCAGGAGAGGGTCTGTGCTTCAGGTCGTCGAGTTTTCAAATCAGCCGTCAAATTCATTTGGATTTTTTCTTCGCAAACTGAACCGATAGTCCAATGCTAAGTGTTTTCGCCTCTGAGAAGAAAGAAAAAGAAGCAGTAACAAAGATCCGCTCGCAAAGATCCAGCCCTAGCCTAGCTTTTGCAATCGTCTTCTTTTCATCTCTCACTCTCACTCTCCGAAATTATCCAAGGCATGCTTCGCTCGAAAGAAAAAGGAAATGCAGTCCCGCTGCTCTCACATCCTCTTTCTCCGTCCCTCTACATCAAAACAGATCTCAACTCATTCACCCACGCACGAGTGCTTAACCCCTGCGCAGCTCATCTTCCAAGTTGTTGGACATCATGCTGCTCTGCATCTCCTGAGGCCTGGGGTCCTCGTAGTTGCGAGTCTCGTAGCCACCGTCAGGAATAGGCACTTGCTGGGGTTGCTGGCCGTGCTGGGCATGTTGTGAGTATTGCGGGGCACGCACTTGGTGGCGGAACCTGCGGACTTCGTCGAGGATCATGGCGCGCATGTCGGGAACTTCATCGACGGATTCGAAAGCGAAGTCGAAAGTGGTAGGGCACTGTGGCTCGTCGGAGGCGTCGTGCCAGATGGCGAGGTAGCGGTGCTCGAGCGCTTGCTCGACTGTAATACGCTGGCTGGGATCGAAGGCGAGCATGCGGTCTAGCAGGTCAAGGGCGTCGGGGTTGGCGCGGGGAAAGAGCTGGGCGAAGGGGATCTTGGACATGTAAGGCAGGTTGCGGACGTATTCTTGGGCTCTGGGAGAGCCGATACGTGCGAGTGTTGACTCGGAGGGTGTGCCAAGGTAGTGCAGAATCTGGTTAAGCTGGTCGACGTAGTCACGGCCCTTGAAGAAGGGCTTGCTGCCGAGAAGTTCGGCGAGAATACAGCCTACGGACCAAACGTCGACTAAAAGTTGTGTTAGAGGCGTCTCTTCTATGATATACAGCAATTGTGCACATACTGGCTTTGGTGTAGCTCTGGAACGAAAGCATAATCTCAGGGGCTCTGTACCATCTTGTTGCAACATATTCAGTCATGTAGCCTGCGTTTTCTTCAGGGTCGACGCTGAAACCTCTGGCCAAACCAAAATCGCAAATCTTAAGCTCGCAGTCGGCGTTAACGAGCAAGTTACCAGGCTTAAGATCACGATGCAGGACGTTGGCGCTGTGGATGTACTTCAGGCCACAGAGAATCTGGTAGATAAAGGACTGGAAGTGGGCATCGGTCAAAGGCTGGCCAGAGCGGATGATAGCAGCAAGATCGCACTCCATGAGCTCTAGAGGAATTTTCAGCAAACGTCTCGTCTTGATATCGTATTTCAAAAGACTTTACTCACCCTCGTACAGGTAGGTCTCGTTGAAGTTGTCCGGTCGTGGGATGTCCATGTCGTACAAGCATGTGATGTTCCTGTGGCCACGGAAGTGCTGCAGCAGCTTAATCTCGCGCAAGGCACGCTTGGCCAGAATCTTCTTGGAGAAGACATTGGTGACTTTCTTGATCGCGACGCCCTCTCCAGTCTGGTTGTTGCTTGCAGCGCACACGATACCATAAGCGCCCTGGCCTAGCTCTTTTGTGACGGTGTAGCGCTCATCGACAATGAAGTCCTGGTTGAAGACCTTGAAGACCTTGCGGCCGGCGAGCGAAGGGTCTCCCATGATGAAGGTCGGTGTTTCGTGGGGTTACGTCGTAGGATTGGGAGGGAGGATTTGCGAGCTGCACGGCAGGATTCGAGGGTAGGCTTGGAGTGTTGGGCGATAAGATGGATAAATATCCAATGCTTGACACCTGTAGTGTTTGCAAGCTAGGAGAGGAGCTAGTCGGCTAGCAGGTGAATATGCAGACAGCGAAACCGGTGAAGCGTTTGGTGGTGGGTGAAGTGTGGAAGAGTCGAGTCCCACTTTCTGGCGTGAGCTCCCCGCTTTGTGTAATAAGGCTGGCTGGCTGGCGGGCGGTTAGAGGAATGACGAGTCCCTGAGAGATAGCGATGAGATGGCGGCAAGGAGGAATGTCGATGGTAGAGGTAGGTGAGACGAAACAATTTTTTGTTTGCAGTGAAAGACTTATAGGACAGGCAGTGAGATGTGCGATGATGAGGCTGACGTCTGACAGTCAGCCGGCACGGGCTGCACGAGGTAAAGGAAAGGCAATAATTCCTCAGCACAAAACACCCTTGCACAAGTGCAGAGCATGAAGAGGCCAGCATCGCCAACATCGCCAGGAGGGGTCTGTGGTCTGTGGCAGTGCCGCGCGTGTGATAGGCCAGCGAGCGGTGGGAGAGTGGACACGCTGCTTTGTTTTTAGCAGCAAAAGCCACGGACTTGACCGTGGAGGAGCATCAGCCTTTACGGCCACGCCACGCCCTAGATTGACCTGTCGTCTGCATACCACTCGCCTTCCTTCTGCCGTGTTGCGTCAGCATACTTGATCCATTTGATATTGCGCTGACAGTAATGGCTCCGATCGTTGTTGCACCTCCTCCGTCGTAGAGCACCTCTGCCCATGATCCAAGAGAGTCGGTCAAGCAAGCAAGCAAGCAAGCAGACAAGACTAGCAGAGGCTGAGTTCATCTCGGCTGCCAGGCATATCCACACGACCGCTGTCTTGATTGGGATGGACCCCCTCTTTATGAATGCGTCCCCATCGAGCAAGCCTCCGGAGCGCGATGGTCGACAAATAGGTTGCTGAGTTATGTCCGCAGCTAGCGATGCCAGTATATCCGAGAGAGGTAAGAATGCACCACCGTTTTCTTGTGTGCACATGCTCGCTTGCACTGCAACCTGCCGAGGCATCTTTGCGCGTCGTGGTGCGCTAATGGTGGTGTCGCGATTGCGAGCTCATCAGCTCAACCCTCAGGGTCGTCGTCGTCGTTTAGCTTAGCTCCTAGCATCGGGTACGAGCACCCTCACTCCATCAACACTCCATAAGAGCGCATAATCCCCTTAATCGCACTGGGAAAAGCGATTCCACAACAATGATTTATCTCAAGATGAACGACCTCCCTCCTTTCACCAACACCCCGCTCGACTCCATCCCCGCCATCCACACGCGCATCACCAACAAATTCCACTCTCACACCACGCGACCCCTCGAATACCGCCAGAAACAATTGCGCGCACTCTACTGGGGCTTGAAAGATGAGGAGCCTGCACTATTGGAAGCTCTTAAGCTCGACTTGGGTAAAGGCGCATACGAAGCATACCTTGCAGAGGTCGGATGGCTCTTGAACGATGTCTTGTTCATGGAGAAGAACCTGGAGCGCTTTATGCGCGATGAAAAGCCCGAGGATATCGATTTGCAGAACATGGCTCTCAGACCGAGAATCAGGAAGGATCCCCTCGGTGCTGTTCTCATTATTGGCGCGTTCAACTTCCCTCTGCAGTTGTCACTAGGACCGCTCATTGGTGCCATTTCTGCCGGATGCACGGCTGTCTTGAAGCCGAGTGAGAATGCGCCCAACGCAGCGAGGATCATGCAGCACATCATTCAAAACTCTTTGGATCCTGATGCATACCAGGTCGTACAGGGAGGCATCCCAGAAACGACGGCCTTGATGAATCAAAAGTGGGACAAGATCTTCTACACCGGTTCCGCGAACGTGGGCACGATCGTTGCAAAGAAAGCCGCTGAAACACTCACGCCTGTCACTCTTGAGCTTGGTGGTCGCAACCCAGCCATCATCACCAAGAATGCCGACGCACGTCTTGCAGCGCGACGACTACTCTGGGCCAAACTTATGAACGCTGGTCAAGTCTGCGTCGGCCAGAACTACATCCTTGTCGACAATGAAATCCTTCCCGCTTTCTTACATCACCTTAAGCTCGCCATGCAAGAGTTCCATCCTTCTGGATCTGCCGAAACGCCCGACTACGGCCGTATTGTCAACACCAGACAGTTCGAGCGCCTCACTGCAATGCTTGCCAGCACCGAGGGCCGCATCCTCTCTGGTGGAGCGTCTGATGCCTCAACTCTCTACATCGAGCCGACAGTCATCCAAGTATCATCCGCGTCCGATCCACTCCTCGCAGAAGAGTCATTCGGTCCCCTGATTCCTATCCTTCCCTTTGACGATCTCCCCACTGCCATCGCCACTGCAAACAAGATCCACCCAACACCTTTGGGAATCTACCCCTTCGGCACTCGCGCAGAGACCGACCTCATCCTGTCACAAACCCGTTCCGGCGGAGCCAGCGTGAACGACGGTTTCTTCCACGCATCGATCCCAACTCTCGCCTTCGGCGGCGTAGGAGACAGTGGCCAAGGCGCCTACCGCGGTCGCGCAAGCTTCGAATGCTTCAGCCACAGGCGTAGCATCACCACCACCCCAGGCTGGGTGGAAGGCTTGCTCAGCGTCAGATACCCACCTTACACCGACGAGAAGCTGAAGAAATTCAGAGGCATGAGCGAGAAGAAGCCAGGCTTCGATCGCGATGGTCGCAGCAGAGGTGGCAGAATCTGGTGGTTCTTTGGCCTCGGAGCGAAAGGCACGACTGGCGCGGGAGTAAGGTGGGCTGTCGTTGCGGCTTTGGCTGCGGTGGTACTTCAGCTGATGAAGGTTAGGTGAATCTGGATTTGATTGTTGATGATGATGTCATCGATGGATTGGACCAGACTTCAATCTTCAGATTTGCGAAAGACGGACTTCATCCTTGCGCGTCGGTCCTTGTCGCTTTGTGCGACCATGTTGTTAGCTTTTACCAATTCACGAATCTCATTGCATGTTTTCAAGTTTCACTCAAATACACGCGACCAACCCATAATCAGTGGCCCAATAATTTAGTCACAGCATAAGGGGGCGGGGACAATACCCACGAAATAGACTAAACACGCGCGATCATTTCACAATTGCTGGCTTTACAGTATAATCAAACAACCAAAGGAGTCACAATCTCCAAGAATGTCCACACCAGCCTTGAAAACAGCTTACCGCTCCCTCCTCCAACGCGGCCGCCTCACCCCCGATCCGATCCAATCCGCCCTCGTAGACCGCCTCTCCCTCCTTCAAACTGAACTACTATCTTCAACAACAACAACAACAACAACTCTCCAAGAGCAGAAGATAAAAACGCCTCCACCTCGCGGCCTCTACATCCACGGCGGCGTCGGCACCGGCAAATCCCGCATCGCAGACCTCTTCGCCTCCACCCTCCCATCGACAATCTCGCGCCGCAGGATCCACTTCCACGAATTCATGCTCGACGTCCACCACCGCTTGCACATCGCGCGTTCGCAAGCCCACTACGCCGGTGACCCCCTGGTGCAAATCGGCCGGGATGTCTTCTCCGAAAGCCGCGTGCTGTGTTTCGACGAGTTTCAAGTTACGGACATCGCGGACGCGATGATCTTGAGGAGATTATTCGGTGCCGTGTGGGCGAGTGGAGGCGTGTTGGTGAGCACGAGTAATCGGAGTCCGAGGAGGTTGTACGAGAACGGGTTGAATCGAGACTTGTTCGTGCCGTTTATCGGGGATTTGGAGAGGGCGTGTGAGGTATGGGAAGTGAAGGGGAGGGAGGATTATCGGTTGAAGGGGGGTGGTGGAGAGAGAATCGAGACGATTTTTTTGGATGCGGAGGCGTTTGAGGGCAGTTTGAGGGCGAGGGTTGACGGGACAGGGATTTTAGAGAGGCATGAAGTTGCTGTTGCAGGGGGGAGGTCAATGGAGGTTTTGGCGGTGAGGGATAAGGAGGCTGGTGATTTGCTTGTGAGGACGACATTTGATGAGCTATGTCGTGCGAATCGCGGGTCGGCGGATTACATCTCGCTTTGTCGCGATGCGAAGATGATTTACGTGAGCGGGTTGAGGAGATTTGAACGAGACGAATTGGATGTTGTGAGGCGCTTCATCACGCTGGTGGATTTGGCGTACGAGGCTGGCGTGCGAATCTTCTGCCTTTCTGAGGTGCCGCTGATGGAAGTGTTTGCGAACATTGTTCCGCCTCGGACGATTCCGGTCGAGGCGAATGTGAAGCGGCAGATGGGCAGCAACATGACGGTACGTGGCGAGGGCGGCTCTAGCTCAAGCATGTCGAGCACTTTCTTTGGAGATATGGAGTGGTCAGCGACAGGACTTCGAGAGGCTTCTTTGGCGACAGGAGGTGCTGGAGAGACTGATGTCAGATTTGCTGTCGGGCGCGCTGTGTCGCGGCTGTTCGAGATGGGATCTCCGATGTATAGAAGTATAGACTAATTCATTGTGTGATATGTTTGTATGGATGGATGGAATGGTCATTGATGATTTCGTTCGTGGTGTTATATTCCTTCGTTAAACCCCAATGATGATGGATGAGGTGCGATATTCTTCTGAGCCTTCATTGCCGATGAAGTGTACGTCTGACCATTCGCCTGATACCTGAATGTGGCAATGAACGAACGCCAACGACGTGCCACCTGACTTCTCACGGAGTACTGTGATCTTTAAGCCAAATACAAATGCAACAGCCACATTGTGTTGTGGAAGCACCGCAGAGAATTTGGTAGATTTGGCCCTCTCTCGTCTGGTACTTATTTCCGACAGTGCCAAAGTTCGATCCTAGGTAGAACATCGGCCTCTGTTGCACCTCTATAGCTCGTTTACATTTCTACCCAAGCAATACATCGAGAGAGGTGTTGTGATCTCATGGAATCTGCACCTTGAATGCAGGCTCTCCTGGCTAATACAAGCAGTCTAGACCAACGAAGCGGCTCTCAATCGCCCACTTACGTGCAATCACGCACGAGGGTACCATAAATGATGTATGGAGAAAACCCTTATAGGGAACAGAATGCCAGAACACCGCTCCCTTGACGGACGGGTAGGAGCGAAATCCGTACTCATTGGTCCAGCCGTTAGCTTCCGCAATTCATGCGCCATCCACAGCTCTCCAAGCCATCGAGACGTAACCCTAAGAACCCCAA
Organism: Cladosporium oxysporum; assembly: GCA_021018855.1. NCBI lineage: Eukaryota > Fungi > Ascomycota > Dothideomycetes > Cladosporiales > Cladosporiaceae > Cladosporium > Cladosporium oxysporum. The sequence continues at coordinate 512,921 of JAIQXY010000015.1, forward strand.
CGGTAAAGATAGTGTGTCAACATATACATATAAATATGAGCAGGAATGCGAGAATGGTGTGGTTAACAGTCGAATTCACCGAATGCAATATTCATACAGATTGGAAAGTTAAATCGGATAAGGTAGAGCGATGCAATAACGATGGTCGGGCAATTTGTTATTATTACACGACCGACGCCTAAATATCTACAGCGACGATATGAAAGACACCTTCGAGTGGGATGTTGGTAGTCGAGATAAGACTTCGACACACCGGCGTCGGAATGAACAAGAACAAAGCATCCTATCTGTCAATAGTGTTTCAATAATAATCCCGAAAGTCAATCACATCTCGTCCAAATCATGTTAAGATCTCATCCAAAATCATCATGTTAATGATCTACATCAACTATATAAACAAGCACGTTGCTGCCTCGCATGGGTATCTCAATCGCCTCCAGCTACTTTAGTGGGTATCATAGTATCGCAGTTCGCGGAGGCACTGCCTGCGATGCTCTGATACTGCTACTCGAGCACCCACAAGACTTCCAACAAAAGAAAATTCCACGAGAGCTGGCCAGCAGCCTCTTCGTCGGCCTCATGTCATATAAGCAAAACCAACCGAATCCGACTCCCAAGCACTGTTCTTCTCAGTCTGCTCTCAACGGTGGATGTGCCCTGCTCCTGTTCCGAAGCTGCTTGGAAGTGTAACTATTCGTATGTGTTAGCGGTGTGGACTGATAACTATGAGACGGAGCACCTCCTGAGACTTACCTATCTCCAAAGCGAAGCCAGGCTGATTGACACCTATCCAATCCCTGATAGCCAGTTCCACCGAGAAAGGAACGGTCTCAGGACGAACTTGCTCAGTCCCTCTGCGAGCCATCTCGTATGACGGAGGGTCAGTTGGTCTGGGTGCGTTCCGTCTTGAAAGCGACGGATGGCTTCTTGTCATGCTCTGGCTGAAATCGTCCGAAGCAGCGGCAGGATAACAGTACACGAAACGATTCATATGGGCTTCCTCCATCGCCGACCCAAGGACGCTCATGACCTTCGCGAGAGTCTCCACGCCGCATCCTGCGGCAGGACTTGAGCGATTTGTGACGAAGATAACGCCCGAGCAGTTTCTGGCGGCTGCGTCAAAAGCGTTTCTCGCTGTGGGGTCTGAAATGATGCAAGGCTGGTAGCGTTCGCGGCCGTGGCTGGCCTCGAAATGCTTTTCTGTCTGGGCTGCTTCTCGTGCGTTGGCTACGATGCCTCGGACTGAGTGTTGGTGGTCGAGGAGGCGGTCGATTATGTGCATTCCCTGGCGTGTATAGGCGCCGATGACTAGTACCGTGGAGCGTTCCGGGAACGAGTGAAGGTTGATGCTTGACGCGGAATCATCGTGTAAGCATTCACTGTAGGCCGGAGGTGGTGGACATGATCGGTATGCTGGGAGAGGTTCTGACGGCATGTTTGTTGAGCTCATGATCTGGTACGCGGGTGGCCACGAAGGATGTCTGCAGTTCCATTTCTTTTGCATGCTGTCTTGAGATTGCATGCGCTCTAGGAACCTCGGAGCCATGACTGGGTTTTGTAAGGATGAACCTTTGGGTTTAATTGGAATTGGAATTGTGATTGAGTGATGAGCCGTGCTATGCGTGGCGTCAAGGTATAGCAAACAACACCCTGTATTGATCTGCCTGGGATCAGGGATTATTTACATCTGTTGACAGAGCTCCGAGGAGTCGATTACGAGGCATCGCTTCCGTGTCAGATGGCAGGGCTGAAGCGGGCTTTGTTTTACTGGCATGAAGGTTGTTGCATCGGTTTCACGATTCAGTTGGCGTGAAACAAGCGGCACGAGGCGGAAGCATGCGCAGTCTTGATCGGGCGTTATAGACATGGTAACCTGATATTATCTGGCTATACAGTCTATAGATAGACGATGCGCATGCCGTAAGAATTTTGACCCATGTCATTCTATTGAAAGAGCAGATTGTGTAGATGATATTGTAGTATTTGGGCGTGCCAGATATCTCGTGCCTGGTGCACGGCCAGCCTCCGTGCCGCACCAAAGTTGCGCCAAGTTGCCGTTGGATTCAAGTTATGTGCCCAGCTCCTCAAAGATCATCATGCTCGCGAGCTCCTTCACGTTGTATCCTGCAGCCCTCATGGTCTGTGAAGGTCTAGATGCATCGTATTCCACTATGATGAATGTCAGGCCCCCGTCTTGAGTTTTAACCCCCCAGACCTTGCCGATCACGTCTTGCTCTTTTGCTCACGCGTGCATTGAATTGTTGCTGGCTCTGGTTACAGCTCCGATGGAGTTTGTGCACACTGCCTTACGGCATGCGAGGCCAACCCAAATCTTATCTTTAATGACACTAGCAGACGGGCTTCATCGATAGCTAGGGATGCTTGCCTACACTTCGGTGGTCCACGCAACCACGGATTAGCATCAAGTGGTGTGCCACGCAGGAATCGTGAAGCGATAGATGTAGGACAACTGCATGCAGATACAGCTGCGCGACTCAATGTGGAGATTGCTTTCACAGACATGTGATCAGGTCGAGCAAATGTCTCCTTTACACACCGTCACTGTGTAATGCAAGTACTTCCAGCATATTTCAGCTTGTTTTGTAAACGGGCTTGGCATAGTCATAGATGAGAATAATGCAATGAACTTTTTAGAAGCGGGTACAGTCTTTTACGATGCTATATGCTTCATAGAAAAAGGGTATCCATCCGCCTAATACTAAGCAGTGAAACACAGCAGAGTACCGTCGATCCCGAGAGATCCTCTACTTGAGGGGAATGAAACGGGAAGAGTGGGTGGCACCGATACCGGGGCGACCGTGACGGACGGGCTTGCTGTTGTGGTTGTTAGCATGCTGTTCAACCGTATCGCAGAATCTCTTCCGGTGTAACTTACTAAGAGATGGAGAACTCGGCGAGGTAGTGGCCGACCATCTCGGGCTTGATCTCGACCTGGTTGAACTCCTTGCCGGAGTAGACACCAACGACGGAACCGATCATCTCGGGGACGACGATCATGTCACGGAGGTGAGTCTTGACGAGGTCGGGCTTCTCGTTGGGCTTGGCCTCCTGCTTGGCCTTGCGGAGCTTCTTGATCAGACCCATGGGCTTGCGCTTGAGGCCACGGTTGAAACGTCTGCGGGCACGAGCGTGGACGACATCGCGGAGCTGCTCGCTGGAGAGGTCGAGGAGCCTAAGAGATGGAGTCAGCGGGACGTCCGTGTTGTGCGCGCGTGCTCGTCTGCGACTGAGCCGATCCAGTGTGTGTGTGTGTGTGTGTGCGCCAGGTATTGTACGTACTCGTCAAGGTCGATGCCACGGTAAGAGAACTTGCGGAAAGATCTCTTGGCCTTAAGGGCTATACCACAGATTCCATGTCAGCCGATATCCTATCTTCCACGCCCCTTTGTGGCCTGTCCACAGGGTTTCATCCATTTCGAAGGGCAGTCGTACCGGCAGCCTGCTCGGGGTCCTGGGAGGGAAGTCAGTATTATTGCGCATAACGATTTCATGTGTGCGGTTGTTGCGAACGTACGTAGTCCTGGTCGGCCATTGTATCTGCTGTTGACGGATCAAATGAGTTGTCGGCGGTCGCTTGATCTGAAGCAGTTGGTGTGCGCCCGCTGCAAAGTAGAAGCAAAGTCCATTTCGCACTAGCCTTGGCGCGCTAATTGGCGAGAAGTCTGCTCCGCTTCATCACCACAATTCTACATACGATACTCTGGCGAACAGTGACCAGTAAATGCACATCTATGAACACTGAAAGTACGAGTCTAGCCACCGGTAATGCGATCGACATGTACAATGGCATTGTCCAGTTCACTTCTCGTCCATGTCACAGCTTGAGCAGTTTGCGTTGCCGCTGCCCGTCAATTTTTCGCGAGAAGTTCACAACAGTGTTGACAAAATCATGGTCGTAATCGATCAATCGTTGGCTGATGAAGGTGGTTTCATTTCACGTATAACCAGGCGCTGCGCTTCCACTCTTGCGAACAGCAAGTCCACGACACAGTCATGTCTCTTGTCCTCCACATCCCTTGGGGCAGGTCGCTGGCGCCCTTCCTCCACCAATTGCCATCCCATAGCCAGGATTTCGCATCAAACTTCCCTTGACGGAGTTTGCGCTTAGTCGAAGAGACCGAAGCCCATGTCGTCGTCGGACTCCTCCTTCTCCTCCTCAGCCTTCTCGGCCTCGGCGGGGGCGTCAGCGGCGCCACCAGCAGCGGCAGCACCACCGGCGGAGGCGGCAGCAGCGCCACCAGAGGGAACGGAGGCGAGCTTCTCAGAGCCGGAAGCGATCAGCTAGATGGTATGTTAGTCGCATGTCGCAAAAGCACTTCACATGTGCGGGGTTGGGCGAATTTCGCAAGTCGAGTTTTTGCATACCTCGGAGATGTCCTTGCCCTCGAGCTCCTTGAGGAGAGAGCTGAGGCGCTCCTCGTCGGCGTCAATGCCAACGGAGCTGAGGACGGTCTTGATGTCCTCAGCGGAAGGAGAAGAGTTGCCGGCCAAGCCGAGGAGGAGGAAAGCTGCGAGGTACTTCATCTTGACGGTGTCTGGCGCAAGGCGTTAGTGGTGTGTTGTGTGGTCGCGTCGCAAGCAGGAGTGTACTCACTGTTGGGTTGGTTGGGTTAGAGACAGGAGAATCAATCACGTTTAAGCGCAAGCGCAGACTGAATCTTTCCGATGTCCTGGATGGGGTGGTGTTCGAAATTCTTCAATTCTCGGTAGATCGCGAATTGGAGAGAGCGACCGTGGCCTGTGGCCTGTCTTGGCGCTGCCGTGATGGCAAGAGCCGCCCACGCGGCGGGGGGAAGTTTATGCGCACCACTTCTCAAATCCTCGCCAAATTCCCGCTAGAACCACGATAATTTCTCTAATGATCGTCTACGCTTTGGCTGGAAAAAATTTGCCAAAAGCATGATCCGATAGCCTAGTATGGACACCAGTAATTTTTAGAGGTTTAAGTATAGCTGAGGTATAGAAACTTGACCTGATGTCGGGGGAGTGCGCATGACTTTCCCTCTACCGCGTGCCGGAATCGCTTAACTGTTTCCGGACGGTACCCTCAAGTGACTAAGGACATCGTTCACCAGACTGAGGCCCTGTTGCTCTTCCTCACATATATAAGACTGCCTCTGACCCTCCTCACTGCACCACCACCAGCCATCATTTCCTATGTTGTAAGCGCCTCGACTGGGCCAGAGGCAGCACAGCATTCATCACCATTACAAAATCCTGCACCATGTCGTCGGTACGTCATTATCTACGTTCTCCTGTGCTCTACACCGTCACACTTACTAATGCCACTTGTCCAGTTCGCTGCGTTACTCGCATCAGTTGGCAAAGACGGCCAGTCTGCGACTGTGCCTGTGGCGAAATCCCCAGCACCCGCGACCGCCGCGCCCAAATCGAGACCCACGATGGTCGCAAACGCCACAAAACCACTCTCGTCAAACAGCTCGCCAACACTCAAAAGGAAAGCCGACGACAGCGACGCTGGAGCCCGACCGAAGACCATCAAAACCGACTCGAACCCCGCTATTTCTCGCAATTCCTTGCCCGCAAAGGCATCCACATCGAATACTACGAAGCCTGCACCAGCTGCTACGGCCGGATACAAAGGCACTGCCCGAGCTGCCGCGACCACAACGAACCCCGTGAAACCTCGACCTACGCAAAATGCGCCCGCAAAACCCACTGCGGGCTCCAGCAACCCTACAGCTACCACATCTGCATCTGCAGCGGCACCTGCACCCAAGAAAGGAGGATTTGCTGCAACCTTGGCCAGAGCTGCAGCAGCGCAGCAAGCGAACAAAGCAAGTGGAGGAATCAACATAGTTCACAAACCCGTGGAGAAGCTTTCAAGAAGAGAAAGGGAGCGAAAGCAGCAGCAGGAGGCGGCCGAGAAGCAAAAGGCAAAGGGTGCACCTTTGAAAGGCAAAATGGCTCAAGGGGCAGGCAGGAGCAGGAGTGGCACACCAGGAGATGGCAAACCATCGTCACAGCCAAAGAAGGGTCCTGTACAAGTTGGATACTCTGGCACGATGCGGAAACCGGTGGAGGTGGCGTATACAGGCACGATGCGTGCTAAGGATCCCGCGAAGCCGGTCCAGCCCGTCAAACAGAAAGACAAATTTGGTGGACAGGACAAGTACGGTGGATACGCTTCTTGGTCAGATCTGTCTGATGCTGAAGAAGAGGACGAGCAAGATTACTATTCCGACTCGGACGACATGGAGGGCGGCTTCGATGATCTTGAGCGTGAAGAGGCCGCAACCGCTCGCCTGGCTCGACGCGAAGACATGGAAGCACAAGCCGAAGAGGAGAGGCTGAAGAAAGAAAAGGCCGACCGCAAGAAGAAGCTTGAAGCGATGGCCAGACAAGCCCAGGCGAAGAAGAGATACTAGTCGACACGAGGTGTGCTTTTTGAGATTATTTTGATGCGTTATTGAGCGTTATGGTTATGAGCAGCGAGCTAGCGATTCGGGTTTTCTTTTCTCTCTCTTTCTCTTGTCTTTGTTTATGATTGGGTTTGGACACTCCGGGACAGAACATCCTACAGGTTATAAGGTAGAATCTCCTAGCTTTGTGCATTGCCGTGGCGTGCATTTCTCTCTCTTTCCGCCAATCACTCACTTGTGTACCTCTCCCCTTCGAAGTTTCCATGAGTGACAATTTTGATACTCTTTGATGGTAGCCCCTCACGAGACTCCTTCTCGCGTCCTAATCATTTCTTTCGAGCCCCGCTCTTAGCACGTAAGGACTGACAGTATACAAATTATCTACCATCCTCCATTTAGCGATCAACCCAACGATGTATAAGGTAGTCGACGTCTCTCTAGAGCACAATGAGCTATTCTCGAAATATCCTTGCCCTCGTGATTGTTGATTGTCGCTCCCTGTGCAACGGAGAGCAAGTACTTGCATGTCGCGCTTACAGTTGCCGACTTTCTTGGGTAGGGAGCCGACTCAAGACGGTGATGTGCTTTAAAGCGACACTTGACCAACCCACTTTGCTAGGAGATGGATGAAACGCCATCACTCTCTACTGTATTCTATCTTCCTTGACCGCATGCCCTCTGATCTAGCATGATTCAGGCTTCTAATATGGACTCCCTGCACTCGATACGCATGAGATGTAGATATAACCTCACACTGCCGACGGGCTGTCTTGTTACTATGACCGACAGGTCTTTGCATCTGCATACCGCCGGGAGACACCCTTGAAGTCTTTGACGAGGTAATGATGCCGCCTCGGTCCATATTTGGAACTGAACTGACCCGCAGTCTCTATTGAAGCTACACAAGTGCTTATCAAGATTCGCTGTTCCTTGGTGATTAGACTTCATCGGTAGCGTTTCAGCGAGTATCAAGTAGCAACTCGCCGAAAACAACCACACACTCAGGCTTTGGGGACATCAATATATCAAGCACCATCGAATAGCAACTCACCCTTCACAAGCCCGCCGATACTGCCGCGCCGCCCGCCGCAACCGACTGCGAGCACTGGCGCGCGTAGAGAATACGGCCGACGCATCATGTGGGCAAGCCTTCAGTGCATTCTCTGCCGGTCTCGAGCAAGCACAGGCCGATTGGTGTTGAGCCAAGGTGGATGTCTGCCGCGGACGACTGCTCGCCTAGTCCATGGAGGCGGCGATGCGAAGCCGGGGGCGTTGATGACGATGCCTTGGCGCTGGTGTGTACAGCCCAGTAGGGCTGAGGCCGATGGAGTCGGTGATTGATGGAGAGGGTCCCTTGTTTGCGGAGATGAGATGTGATTTGTCGGTGGTACGAAAGAATCTCGAGGCTGGCACGGGCGGGTGGTTTGGAGGGAGGGCAGAGTTGTCTCACTCCACACCGACCAGCAGCGTCAGTGGTACATAGCAATGATACACTACAGCTGCTGCCAACAAGTCTCCGGCAGCGAGAAAGTCATGAAACGATATTATCCTCGTGACGAACAAGAGGTAGCATGCGCCTCACGTCTTGCCGCTTGGCGCAGTCTCTAGTCCTTGTCATGTCCAGGCTTACGTCAATGCGTGCCACTACTCACCAGCCCCGATCGACGCGTGCCCGCAGAGCAGATGCACCGGGCAGTTAAAGTTAGCTGCATACCACCAGCCGCGTATGTCTAGCATTATTGCCCGTTGACCTCTTCTTCTGCTTGACTCCGCCGTGTGCCCGTGTCCTTCGCTGCTGCCTCCTGTCACTCCTGTGCTTTCTTTCTACCACCGCCGCCACCATGGCTTCCTCCAGTAGCAATCCTCAACCCACCGTCATCGGCAGCGATCCCGTTTCCTACCCCACCTTCGATGGCAGACGAGTCCAACTCACTCCGAACAACCGCGCCTCGAATCCGCCACAACAACCGCCATCACCAGAGATGGCGCGCCCTAAGAGGACAGACACCATGGAGACCATCACACCATTCGTAGACGCACAGGAAACTCTGGCCCCACCAGACGCCGAGGAGCAACGCAGGCAGCAACTACAGCGCCTGCACTCCGCCGTTTCATACAACTCCAAGATGTCTGTACCACCACCCGGCTCCGTCTTGACCGGCAAGCAGGAGCACTACCTGAAGCGCGAGTTGATCAGCCAGCAAACACAATGGGAGATCCGCGAGCTATCACATCCCACTGCCCTGCGTCGCTTTGGCGCGCCCTTCCTGTCAGACGCTGGCGAGGTTGCGCCGGAGGACTCGGAACTACCATTGCTGCGCTTCATATTCGTACATTTCGTGCGCAACTTTCCATTCCTGAACCAAGCACAAGAGAAGGAGTTCTGGCAGGACAAGCTGCAGCTCTTCCTCGAGAGCTTTGCCAATAAGCACATATCTGGATCGGAAGATCGATCAGAGGCAACTAAGAGATCAAAGCTCGCGACCAAGGCGACGAAACTGGTGGAGCTAATGATGGTCTCTGGAATACCGACTGCGTCAGGATATGAGGAGCGGATTCGTTTCAGTGAGATGGAAGTTGTGGATCGCGGTGCGAATGCCGATGGATTGGTAGTTAACCAACCAGAAGGCAACGAGATCAACGGGTGGGATGTGAACGTGGAGGGAGTGCGCACAGTTACACAGAAGAGGCATGTCAGGAAACATTCGCATGCTAGCTTTTTGTTACGGGTAAAGCAAAAAGACAGACCCGAGATTCACATTGCTCGTCGATTTGGAGATTTTGCAAAGATGCACAAGAAACTACGCCAGGAGCTTCCTGGCAAAGTGCTTCCGCCTCTACCGCGCAAGAACAAGAATTCATCTCTGTTCACGAGTGCAGACGACGATGACGCCTCAAGCGCATCCTCGATTTCAACTTTGGCGCCTAGCTTAGCGCCTCCCGAACCAGCCCAAGAGTCTGGTGGTTTCCGTTCATATCTTTCGTCTTGGACGGGTGGTAGCAGCACGCCATCTCACAAACGTGCACCTTCACTAACGCCAAGTACTGCCTCGCCTCGCCCAAGTATAGATTCGAGTACTGGTCTGGCGACCGGTGCTACACCCAGGTCTGCTTCACCAGCTCCAGGTCACATGTTGATACGAGAAGACCAGCGGGTGTCTCTAAGAGCTTTCCTTCGAAACTTCCTTCAAAACGAGACTATCGCCAACAGCAAGGCAATGACCGAGTTCCTGACAGCTGATCCTACAAAATTAACCAATGATGAGCTGGACGACATAGCACGTCGAAAGGAGATGGACGAGAGAAGAATGGAAGAACAACGGAGATTTTTCGAGATCGCCAGCCAGCGTGCGAAGGAGCTCGACATCCACATGGAGGGTTTCCGAAGGACAGTCATTGAAAAGAATGGGCTACGGAATCTGTTCGCTGAGATTAAAATCAAAAACAGCATCGGCGAACTGGAGCCTGAGTACCAAAAAGTCTGCGAGTGGCTGCGCATTGAAGTTGCTGCGACCTTGTATCACCTCTTCCTGGCAGAAGACAATAGTCCAGAGCTGTTCGCGCAGCTTAAAAAAATACATGGTCTCGTTCCCTATGGAACACTAAAGCAGGTCATTCGATTCACCAACCCTGCGGCAGTAATGAAGGGTGTTCTGGATCTCTTCATGGCACAGCCACTCGGCGCAAAGAGCTTGTTACAACGGATGTTCGGTTTTGCTATTGGTGATGGTGTGAGGGTTATTCAGCGTTCCATCGAGACGCTGACTGCGAAGATCGATAACAGCATATATTGTGAGAAGATCAAGACCTTCACATACATGCCCGAAGAAGAGAAGAGTGTCATCCGGAGCGAGGCGCAAGCTGAGCAGGTCGACCTTCTTGTCAAGATCATGCAGACCGACGAGGTTTACCCACAGCTTTCTCCCGAGCAGATTGGACAAACCTTCAACGCATACGTTGCTTGGGATAATGCCGTCGAACACGTCGACGAGTCAATGCGCTCTGGCGCAGAGCTGTTCGCGCGTCTGAAGCAGCTGCTGAAACTCTATACTCGCAAGCGTGACAAGGAGATGATGCTCGAGGTCATCGAAGAGCCTACAACAATCTACCTCTTCCGCGACCTCTTCACCATCTTCTACGAGCCTCTCGTCCGGGTGTACAAGAGTGCCAACGTCTATAACAGCGTGACAGACTTCGCACGCTTCGTCGACGATGCCATCCAAACCATCGAACGTGCTCAACGCCAAGACGTCAGCGCCGATCCCAACCAGACAGTACAGTCATTCATCGACCTCTGTGCCCGCCACGAGGAAGACTTGTACAAATTCGTGCACGAAGTCCACCTTCACGACAACGGCCTCTTTGACAAGCTCATGAACTGGATCGAGAACATCCTCGACTTCCTGCGCAACGGACCCGCCGGCGGTAAACTAGACATGAACGCTCTGTTCCTAGGGGCGCTCGACATGAAGCTCGTCGACAGCGACAAAGTCGTCAAGGAGATCAACTCTCTCATCCGCTGGCAAATGGCCCGCAAAAAGTGGCACCAGGACAAGACGCGCCAGAAAATGGCATCTGGCGGCGACGCTAGCACCAGCAACGGCATGGGCGGTCTTGCGTCCACTTTCAAGCCTGGCGACTTCGGACTGAACGCTATGGACTTGCAAGATCTAGACATGGCGGACGACGACGACACGGAAAGCGAGAGCGAAGACGACGACGACGGCGACCCTATCGAAGCAGAAAGGAAGAGGAGAGGCCGCCAGAGGGATTTGCTGAAGCGATCTGCTGGAGAGCCGATCAAGCCGCCAATTACAGAATTGCCGAAGATGTCGGAGCAGTTCACGGCGATGTTGCGCATGGTGCTTGCCGAGTGATCCAGTCTCCAGTCTCCCGTCTCTTGGGAAAAGTGTGTAGTTGGGTAATGTAGGTTACTGGGAAGTAGAGGACGAGCGGAAACACGGGGTTTGAACACATACGTAATGATTGGTGGGAAGCAGTGTTTTACGCGAGACGAAGTCTTTACGATAGATGAGATATACATCAAAGAAAAAATATTCTTAACTCAATGTTTTCATGTGCGCGGGCGACAAGCGGCGCCGCAATGAATGTCTCTCCTCGCCACGTTAGATGGTTGCTAATCAGGTATATGTCCAGCAATTGCAAAGTTCAAATAAATACCAGCGCACTCAATGGTAATCATAGCTGGTTGATTTTAAAGATTGCATTCTAGTTTAGTAGCATAAGTGGATTGATATATTCTATTTCGTCTCTAGTTGTAAAAAGTCTTGCTAAGAAAGTCATGAAAGTCCACCAAAGGGACTGAAGAGCGAGCCACAAGACATCCAGTGCCAGTGATTCTCGTCCTACTGCACCGTCTTCTTGATCCACCTAGCGACCTCCTTCGCCGACTGGCCATACGAAATGTGCCCGCCGTGCACCCACTGGTCGACCTGGCCGTCCTGGCACCTGCCGTCCGAATCGCCGCAGACCTGCAGCACCTTCTCGCGGTCGACGTGCTTGAAGCTGTTCTTGCCGTTGAGCGGGTCGCCGAAAGCGACGACTGCTGCAATCTCGCTGCCGTCCACCGGATGCTCGCTCTTCTCCAGCGCGCCGTGGATGCAGCGCGCGCCTTGCGAGTAGCCGGCGAGGACGACCTTGGTGTCGGGGCATTGCCTGTGAGCTTCGCGGGCGAGCATGGCCTGGGAGGTTCGGTGTTAGTTAGGTTGCTTTTGTTGTGTCCGGCTTGAAGGAGGAAAAGTCTTACCATGTAAGGTCCACCAGAAGCTCCGTACTTGGTGTTGCCTTCTGAGTTGGCAGGGTAGTCGACGCCCTGGACACTTAGAGAAGGGATCTCGTCGCGCAGAGCTTTGGCCAACTCGGGGCCTACACAAGTTCCCATGTTGCCGACTTCTGTTGTGCCACGAGCGAAGATGAGCGTCACGTCGCTGCAGACTGGGTTCTGCATGCCGAACATGAGCGTGCCTGATTTGGCGACGTAGTTGTTGACGTTCGGCGTCACCAGTCTGGACGCAGCCCGAAATCTCTTGTCGAGTCTTTGAGATGTGCTGGTGGTGATGGCTGGAGTGGCGGTGGTGGTCGAGTTGCCAGGGATTGGGTAGATGGTGCCGTTGGGCTTGGCCGAAGGGGATGATTCTCTAATGTCGTCGTCGCGTGCAGGGCCCTTGTACGGGTTGGACTCGTCGCCGAAGAAAGTAGGAGGGCCGTACTCGTCGCTCGGGGGCTTGTTTCCAGAAGCATGTGGTGAGGTTTGATGCATGTCCTTGCCGGAAGTTGTGGGCTTTTCGACTGGTGCTGCAGAGACTGATAGGGCCAAAGCCAGAATAATGCTGTGGAAGGTCGACTTCATGTTGATTGATGGCTTGTTGGAGAAAAGGGAGTGTGAATATTGCAGTTCAATGTTGAAAGAATGTTTGCGACCCGATCAACGGTGTCTTTTGTAAAGAATGAATGGAGCGCGCAAGCGGCTCGACGGATCAATGATGAAAACGAAAAGTAAAAGATGGACGAAGATATCTTACGAATGCAAGAACCATGGACGATGGGTCATCCGGAGGAAGGGATCTTATACATTGTTGAGATCGACCGCTGGTGGATTCTATGTTAACGGTGTATGAAACATATCGCTAGTAGGTGGCAGTGACCAGGAGGCCAGAGACATGCAGACCCGCAATGCTCGGAATGCTGGGTATGCTAAGAGTTAACGTCGAGACTAGAGGTCTAGGTCAGCGAATAATGAGGCGTTGTGAGCTATCGGACAGCCGCCTAGAGGTGGAGTACGGTTCAAGGCAGAGGTCGAAGCAGACCCAGTGGTCTGTGGTTGGTCTGGTTCCGGACTCTGAAGCGCGTGCAGTCCTGTGGTCCAAGGTGCTCACGCGGAAGCAAGGAGTGGTCGATCCGCCTCAGAACTGACTCGTCGGAGAGGTGGATTATGAGGAAGGTCTTTTTCTCGAGCGATCCCATACGGCTGTCGATATCTCACCAGTGTAGATACACCCGACAGTTCAACGAATGCCACATCGTCAGTCGCGATACAATCGATTTTCGGTCAGTTTACAAAATATATTGCAAGTTTCAGGGATGGTTCGGCGGCAGTCTGCTCTTGGGACCGGGTTTCAGGAGCAGTAGTCTACCGTTCGCTGTCTGAAGATCGCTGCTGCTTCGGCTGCGCTGCACCGAGACCCACTGTGCGTTTCAGATGACAGACCCCCTTGGATTCCAGATCTCCTGTGACCAGGAAGGATGGTTATCACATGCTCGTTGTCGTTTTGCTCGGATCACGGGATTCACGGCGCAAGCGGCCAAGATGGAATCTAGGCATGGAAAATGCCGCTGTGTTGCCAGCACGCGCTGCGTAGCCTCGACCTCGCGTTGACCATTGGGTCGCTAGCATGTCTCCATCACGATGGCTCGAGCCCAAATAGCGACCATCTGCTTTCAACCCGGTCTGCAGAGCAATTTTCATCTATTGAGAAGTGCCGAACTGGTGAGCCTCAATGCTCAGCAGTGCCATTAGTGGCAAATCGTCGCTCATGCCGGCGAGACACTTGCAGCGCAAACAAGCTAAACGCTCAGCGAGTAGTCTTTTGTGTCGAGGCGAGCTCTCCTCTTCCTTTCCTAAGGTACCTTCAGAATCGGACATCTGCTCTATCACAATTGCATGCGTCAGCCAGAAATGGGTCGCCATAAGTTCAAATGCAACCTAGATTGGCTGAAGCCTGAGATCTGAGATATGTTAGCACCTTCAGATGCATAACTTGTTTGTAGGACAGAAACATGAGGTAAAAATTTTAAAAGCGTCAGCTCAGAAGGCGTGAACATCCCCTGAGTATATTTGAGTGTCTGACGATGTTGACCTGACAGGTATAGAGTTACACGTAAACTTATGCACAAAAGTAGGCTTACTCGCTTACTATCTATTTCGCCGCATCATTGCCGGTCGGACCGAAGCCGGAAGCCTTAAAATGTTCGACGAAGTGCCCTTTGTGATGGCGAAAACTAGTAAGTTGCATATACTACTGCGCCCATAACAATACCATAAAAAGCATCGAAAGTGGCGTGAAAGTCTCGAGTCGACAATGCAACAAACAACACTACCAAATCGAGTAGCAAAGTCAGCGAAAGACTTAGCTTCTGCAACTCTATCCGGCGCAACGTTTGAACTCAAAGATCCACGGGACAACAAGTACGCAGGTACTTCCTCACAAGCTTCGACTTCTGTTGAATGTCTATCGAGCGGAAGTGCACAAGCAAGACCAGGACTCTATGCTCGAGGTAGCAGTTTCAGGAACGAGACCGACGAAAGTCATCGTGAGAAGGCAGAACACGACTTTGAGCGATTCCAGCAATTGGACGATTTCCAATCGGAGTTCACTGCGTGCCTCACATCTCTACGGGATACGTTGGAACAGCAGGAAGGCTCATATGACCCCAAATCATACGAGAACGTCAATCCTGCCGCGACCAGTACAATCGATGCAGACGAGTCGAAATCGAAGCGCGAACTGGCAAGCGAATCAGTCATATCGAAGGATCTGGATTTCGCACGCACGGCGGCAACCCGAAGGCTTAATCAGATTGGAGCGCATCTGCAAAGAAATCTAGCAATGCAAACGCTGCAGCAAGAGGCTTACACTCAATCGCACGCCTTGATGAATGAGACCGGATCGACGGTCATGGGAGAGATTACACGACAAGCTGATGATGATGATCGAACTACCACTCGTACGAACGAAGCAGAAGCGTCGATCCGTGGTTGTCGCAATGTTGTAACTTCACAGCATCAAGCCCCAGTCGCGAGTGGCGAGAGTGGTCCGAAGGCATCACCGGGGGCGGAGGATGAATTGTTACAGCGTCAATTCCACTGTCCTTATTATGCATGTCACCGCAACCTAAAGCTGCGTTCTATCAGCAGCTCGGGCTCGAGCCAACGACAGTGTGTGCACGTGGGCTGCGACCTCACGATCGAGACATTCAGTTCCTGGGTCGAGCACATACATGTGCCGCACCACGACCTTTTGGGCTCCATATGAAGCCCGGCAAGATCGATGTAAAGGTCGACTACTGCACATGCCCGTAGTCGTTCGAGGCACGATCAATCGGGCTGAAAGAGTGACAATGTACACTCCATAGGTTCAAGGTCATCAAGCAACTAAGACGGAGTTTGAGTCATCGAATTATTGACGAAGCGAGAATACGTACTCGCTATTCCTTCAGACTCCTTCAGACCCAAAAAATCGTGTAGAAGAGAACGGCACTTCGCCTGATTATGTCTCATGCGCTCGTTGCCACTGGGAAAAACGATCGTACTGAGCATTGGCACACTCCGTACGGATAAGTTACTCACCCAGGCTGATTTGATCAACCCTCTGTTGGCACTGCCCTCAGCAACTGCGGTGTTCAACATTCTTTGATCTCAGGGAGCTGCTTCAATAGCCACTCCGGTACCTCGTTATCTCCATACGAGCTCATGACATTGCCACGGCTCCTGAGATAGAGATCCTTCGCCGACTTGAGCTTCAACTTGCTGGTGCGCTGTTCGTATCCTTCTGGACAGAACTTGCTGTTGCACTTCGAACACTCGTTTGTCATGTTCCTGGTGACTTGAAGTAAGACCTGGAACGCGCGCGATGCTTTCGCAACCAACGGGTCCGGATTTTCGCGAGGTTGAAGCTGGACGTCTTCTTCGTCACTCGAAGTTGATGGGCTTGGCAACACATTCAGCTCCTCTCGTGGCCTGCGTGAGACGGCGGAGATCTAGTCAAGCTGTCAGTCTGATACTTTCAATGGAATGATAATGTGCTCTCACATACCTGCGGCTCAAAAGTGTCCTTCACAGAAAGCCGTGGAAACATCGTCTCGTCCTCATCGCTGAGCCTTCCCTGGGGCATGAGCGTAGCAAGTTGTAAACGCCTTATGTTGTAGGCTTTAGCCTTTTCATCGAACTCCAATGCACCAGGGATGGAGTAGTTTGTGTTGAGCTGTACTCTAGATGACTCGCGTTCATCGAACGCAGTCATCAGCGCCTTGCGAGCAGCTTCTTCTGGGGTCAGTGGCTTTGCCTTAGCTGGCAGAGTCTGCTGGGGTTTGTTGTGTGACGCTTTCTTGAGCAGCGAGGTGTCGATGAACCTATGTTGGAGTTCACCGAAATCGGTGGGCTTGACATTCCTGTAGATTGCCGCAGTAGTGCCAAAGTTGGAACACTCAAGCGTATCAACGGAAGGGCCAGGTCTCGCATCGTTGTGCGTGTAGACATCTGTCAGAGTGTCAGCGCTACACTCCAGACAAGCACGAACACCACCTTACCGTTGATCTGTGCAGGCTGGACCTTCCTAATAGCTGAGCGCCTAGCGATCTGACGTACAGGTCCGGTTCTCGAATCCTCCGTCAGCCGCTCGTTGACATGCCCTGGGGAGTTCCGAATGTGCTCGGGGATCGCCGTTGACGCTTCGTGGGCATTTTGCTTTGTCTCGAGCCCAGTGTATGGCTCCACAGAGGTGGGCGTGAAGGAAAAACCAGAGCGGTCAGACTTCGCGGTCGCCACAGCTTGGCATCCTGCCTTCGGCGTATCTGCAAGATCACCAGCCAAGACTGACACGGACCCACCTTCAGTATTCTTGTGAATGGAGTTCGAGGCCGTATCAAGAGCCAACAATCTTGCAGGATCCGGCGGCCCGAGGCCTGGTGGGGAGATACCTACTGGAGTCAAGACATCGACCTGCTTCATAGCATACGAGCGCCTGCCGCCCGCCTTACGTGGAACCAGTGCCTTTGTTTGCCAAATTGCTGTCTCAGAGAGGGTGGGTGTTACCTTTGGTGGGGTGGTATTAGCAGTCGGAAGCTCCGCTGGCTGTGCTTGTGAGGAGGGTTCTGTATCGGGCAGGTTGACTGTTCTTGTCAGTGAGACTCAATGCGAATGTGCAGGTGTGAATCACCTTTGACGTTTGTAGCCTTCTTTGTAGGCCTGTTTCCATCTGCCGACGGGCGCTGCTCAGAGGCACTGGGGTGTCCGTACAGTTGACGCAGCATCTGCGCCTGGAGGAACACAAATCGGACTTGCGCCTTCGAGAGGAGGATAAATGCCAAGATGAGGCATTGTACCATGATGCAGCCCAGTATTGCGAGGATGCCAAAAACAAGCTCTTCAGTGAAGTGCAGCGCGGCAGAGAACGATGAGGCCTGGAATGTCAGCTTTATCTTACACTCATGCTTTTTGGCGAACTTACCGCCATGTTGGTGCCTGGTCGGCAATGTCACCTTGCGTTGGTTGCAGTACATTGGCACTCGGTGCCGTGGTGTGGTTGGTGTGAGTGTGAAGCAGAGTTGTGAGCGCTTTTCCTAAGTGTGTGTTGTGAGCAAACGCCCTGCGGAAGCTCCCAAGGAAAGTGCGACATCGAGGGAAGGAGCGAACGAGTCGGAGCACGTGATGAGGAAAACAGACAAAGATAAGACTGAGCTGAAATACATCAAGTTGCTGGCAGATTCGTGAGACTTAGTTATGCAATCCAATGTCCCGTGAATAGTGCTGAGCATCTGGTATGGTCGAAAGTATCCATCAATATTGAAAGCCTCTGGATAGACCTGTGAGATAATTTGCTTAATTTTGTTTAGCCTGCGATACATTTGCAATACAATACTACCATCACCCAAGCGGATTCTCCTTCTCTTTGAGATCAGTGAACCTTGGTTCGGGAACCATATCAACAGCCACCACCCCTTCTTCCTCTCCCGCCTCGGCCTTCTCCAAGCGCTCCTCCTCAAAGCCGTCCTTCATCATTGCGTTCTTCTTTTCTCTATTCGTCTGCGGTCCATCCTGCTCCTCTTCGTCCCACTCGCCTCTGGTTGCATCCACACGTGTGACTGGCGGCGAGCCAGCCGTGCCATTCTCCTGCACTCTGTCCGGCGATTCCGAAATGGACTCCATCCTCTTCCTACCTCCCAAGCGTGCCGCGCTGGGCAGGCGAGACATACTTGCGCGAAGCGCCCGTTGCTGTCCGGGAGCGTCGTCCGGATGCACCTCGATCTCTGCTTCACAACCAAGAGGAACGCGACAGCGTGCCCTATCTTCTAGATTGGCAGTGCGCCAGATGACCTCGCGCACTTCCTTGCCAACTTTCTCTATCATGTCCATTGCCCAAAGCACGTCGAGATGCTCGTAGCCTTCGATGATCTTTTTGTGCACGATCCGCACCTCAGGCTCCCGACCTCTGTCGAAACGGCGTAATAACCTGCGACCATCGACCAGATCATCGGCACCACAGACCCAGAGTGCCAGAGGAGGAAACTGTGAATTGTACCAAGAGTACTTGCCGCGTTGCCTATCGTGATGCTGGTGGGTGAGCTGCTGGCAATGGAACGATGAAAGGTTACGTTGTAACTTTCTCCGCTCAGTGATGTGTGGCTCGCGGTCGATGTAGAATTTCCTGATAACCTCGTCATCCTCCTCGTCTTCTTTGTCCTCTAGCTGGCCTTCTTCGCGCGTTGCAAGAATACATTTCTGCTTCGCAAAGCACTCACGCCCAAGCCACCAACGCATGCTTTCTGCAGAAACGTAGACCGGCGCAAACTTAAACATGCGATTCCTGAGTGCGCGGTCCCAGCGGGTGTCTGACCAGTTCAGGAGGAACGAGAAGACCATGTAGCCGAGGAAGCCGTAGATATTGCCTGGAAGGGTGGCATGTGCTTCCATCATGAGCGGGATGAATGAATGTATGCCAAAGATGAAACGAAAAAGAGTCGGAGAAATGACACGCATGATCTTGAAGTAGATCTTGCCGATCAAAGGTCCGGCGTAGACAGCTGGCGCGAGGGCGCAGAAAACTGAGATCTTGTCACCAATATCCGGGCGCTGCTCTTTAGCCAATGCGACAAGCGTTTGAGTAGTTCCTTGCGAATGCGCAATTAACCCGAGCTTCTCAAAGCCAGTCTCGCTAAGCACGCGACTGATCAGCGCCGGTAGGTCCATGACGCCCATCTGTCGAATGTTCCAGGCCCACATCCTAGGGTCTCCATACTCGAGAGAAGAGTGCCTTGGCTTGAATCCACAACGATTGTTGCCCAACCAGATGTCGTAGCCGGATTTTGCTAGCCAAAAGGCCAAGCTATCATCGTCGTTGCAGCAGTATGCACCTGCGGATTGAAGAAGACCATGCATCATCAAAACAGGGTACTTCTTCTGATTCGGCGGGTAGGAGTTCTGTGCTTCAGCAAAAGTAGAGTCGCTGGACTTGGTTCGCGAGAAGAGGTTGGGTGCACCCATTCGGTGATGCTCAGGAGGCACTGGAGTGTACTCGCGCGGGTCGTAGATATGCCAGAGATCGATCACAAAGCCATCTTCCGTCTGGACATCGAAGACTTCCGCATCCAACCCAACACGCCTAGCATAGTATCCAATGTCGGCGACCAAAGGGTCCGGCCCTCCTTCAGTGGGAACGTAGCCTGTGTCCGGCGAGACCGCCTTTTCAACAGCAGGCGTGTTTGTGCCATTCGGTTCTTTCCTCTTGAGCCATGCCTCTTCAGCTGCCTTCCTTTCTTTCGCTCTCTTCTTCTCTTCTTCCCAGAACGGTCGCTGAGCGTCAGGGTTTTGCAACAGCATCCAGAATCTGATTCGCCGCCATATTTTCGGAGCACTGGTGAAGACTGCGCCAGCGACGATGGTCAAAAGAAAACAGAAAGATCCGATTGCGCTGGAGACGCGAAAGACCAAGCATTGTAGCGTTCGCAGTGGTGTCGGCGGTCCCCACAATGGCAGTGGAGGGAAAAGCGGATTCGTGCTAGACTGTGGGATTGACTCTCCAAGCGGCGCGTCCGGTTCCTTGCTGTCTTCTATACTTTGTACATCTGGAAATGCCCCATGTCTTGTGCCTCCCTTCTCTTCGCGGATGTTGCTACGTGGAGCCGCTTGCGGCTCGCGATCCTCCAACCTATCCTTCAGCTGGTTGAGCCGTAGTGCCTCGTCGATGGGCACAACTGGCAAAGGGCCATGTTCAGTTTGTACAATCGGATCATGGGGTGTGATGAATTTGACTTCGGTTGCCTGCGTGTCGCCGGTCGAATCGTTTTCCTCACTTTGTCGCAATAGTGCCAGGCGTTCAGACTGTGCGGTATATTCTTTCGCGTACTGCTCCTTCGACTCAGCCTCAGCCTCTCCATCTGCTTCCTTGTCGCGAGACATTCTGCGTGTCACGCTAAGACGATTAGCCTTTGAGAGAATGCGCCAGCGCGAGTCGCAGGTGCGAACTTGCTATCAGCATGTGATTCAAGAACAAGAGTAGATGAGATGATTACTGCGCAGAGACAAGAACTTAGGCCGAAAGGAAACACAGCAGACTTCCCAACCACTTTCGCGAAGCAAATGTGGCGCCTCCGTAATGCATTTTACGTGGGCCAGCAGGCGATGCATGCCGCTGTGGTTGAGGCGAAAGATCAGCGAATCCACATCCACATGCCAGCCGTGTCTATATGGATGACGTCGGGCCAAACACCTTGCTGGGTTCATCCTGGCATCCATGCGTTCTGCAGAAGAGAAGGTTCTCTGCCACCGCCTGTCAACCACGCGGCCTGGAGATGGTAAGCAACTCCCGCGGAACACTATGTATGTTTCAACACCGTGTTGCATTGCCCCAGATCGCCTATGTAGTGCCGATGCTGGTGTGAGCGGTATCTGCTGACTTTGTCATGTGAAAGGCAACCTGCAGCTGTGGCTTGCTGGTCGTCTCCATGCTTAACCATCGGCTAGAAGGGCTCTGATATGATGATGATCGTGCTCTTTGGAGGCATGTGTACAGACTCGAGAAACATAACAGCCGGAACAAACGTTCTCAGTAGGCGACGCGACCGCCTGCATTGATTGTAGACATTTGACGCAGGTAGGTAGCCCGAACTCCTTGGACGTGGACATGCAGTGCAATTTGTTGCATCTTCATATACAGCCCTTCAAGGCAGACCGATGCCTTGCTTCCATTCAGTCAGTGCAAAGTGGGTACTGGACGGAGGAAACAATTGCCCTTTTGAGGAGGGAATTATTGGAATGCAGTGGTCTCCATGCGATCTCAATTTCACACGTCCATTTGCCGAAGTTCGGAGCGAATGTCCACCAAGGCTTGGGTTGGCGATGACTGTTGATGTCTGCCTCTGCCAGCCAATGTGAGCGCAGTCTCAGATGGATTTGAGGTGCCACAAATAGATATATAGGCCTATGATCACTCTCGTGATTAAATAATAAGGATAGGTAACAAATTGAAACCCTTCCACGTGACTTCTCGGCCGGCGTCTGCCAAAGAATTGAGGTACCTCGGCTTGGATCTCGCCGTTCGTGCTTGGGAGCTGGGCCGGAGGGACATGCGAATGACTGCTAAGTACCTGCTGAGAACACGTACTTTCGATCGCCTCTTCCCCCAACTCAATGAACCGTCAAGGGGAACACGCGTAACAGAAGGCAAACATGGTTTACGACTACCCAACCTCGAACACGCTCAAGCGCAAGCGTCGAAGGGAGGACAAACCCGCGCTGTCTGCTCGACTCTATCTCGACAGCAGTGTGAAGGGGGAGCTGGGTGTTGTCTCTGAAGACTTGCTACAACAACTGTATCCCAAAGGACTGCTTCCTACCACCGCGTCGTCCAGCAAGCAAGAGCATGTCAGCGTCGCGATAACTCCTTGGACTCCCAACGCATCTGCTTCCGAAGCTCTCTGGACAGTAATTCCAATCGCAACATCCAGAAAATGGAACGACAAGCCCCTACCAAACAACACGATCCGCTTCCCAGCTGGAGCTCTAAGCACTCAGAGCATCGTCAACCTCGTGCAAGCTGTTTCGCCGAACAAGACTCTCCGACAGAATGCGGCAATTGAGATACGGGTCAGCGACGTGGTGCCTCTGCCACTGGAGACGGTGTTCGTGAGCGTGGACAAGATCGCGTTGCAAAAGCTGGAAGACGCACAAAAAAGATTTGCTGGTGGCTTCTCTGGCGCCAATGGACACTTGGCTCCAGCGCGAGGTGGGAAACGATCTACCAGCCAGGATGGAGAAGGCAACGGAGCGGACATTGAAGAGTCGCGGCGGAAGCTCGTGGAACAGTCTTTGAACGAAACGCTCATTGTACATACCGGAGACCAGTTGCCTTTGGCGCTGTCGCACCCCGTCACACACGCGAGAGCACCTCCAGCCAAAGTGCTCGCTTGCGAACCAGTGTCGCAGGGTTTCCTCACAGCTACCACGAAGATTGTTGTTGTGTCGACTACTGATAAACAGCAACCCAACGCAGGCAATCGCGGCTTGCTATCGCCTCGCCTCCCAGAAGAGACGGAAGATGAGGATACCTCCAACGAAACTTTCTTCTCTGCCACCGAATCGCCCGCGAAGCCTATAGTGGTTTCCAAGTCGGCCACTGATTTCTCCAACACCGATGATCTGTTCGGGTCCAGCACGGAAGAGAATCTTTCCGACGACTCAGACGACATGATCTCGCTCGTAAGACCTGGCCTGTCCGATCAGCCGTCAGGGCTCAATTCTGCTCGCACGTCTGCCACACCTAGGCCATTCGGCGACAGGCTAGGCGATAGACTTGGTGGCATTGCGACCCCTGGATCTGTGTTCTCGCACATAAGCAGCAGCACCGTCAGAGGCACCCGTGCGTCACGAAGCAAGGTCTTCCGAGCGCAGGGACTTCTTGAACCTGTTCCTGAAGAGCTTCTACACCCCAGGCCAGCGGCCGGAGACGACGAAGAAGCAAGAGCCTATGTCGACGCTGGAGCTCTTGCACGTCTCGGCTGCTTCTCTGGCGATTGGATCACGATCGAGGAATCTCAAAGTCAGATGCTCCCGCATTTCAGTGCGTTTGCTGGGTTTGAGGACCAGTCTGAGAAGCCAAAGTGGCGGCCTGTCAAAATCTATGGTTTGCCAGAAAGCATGTCCAAGCGACCGCAGAGATATCAAGTCAATACGAGCAAGCGAGGACGACGCGACAGCATCTCATCTTTAGTCACCAACTCTGCGAACGTGGCTACTGTCTATTTGTCGCCCATACTGCTAGCGAACTTGAACTCGCCCACCCACGTCAGTGTCTCTCCTCTACAATTGAGCCGACGCCCGGCACTCAAGCGCACTGCATCGGGAAGACCCACTTCTGCGAACCCCCAAGCACCGCCAGTCGCGTCCGAGATGACGTTACGCAAGGTCGTTACGCCAATCTCTAGTGAGAGAGCTTTGAACAACATGCTGTTTACCAATTTGAAAGAGCACTTGGAAAGAAAGCAACGCGTTGTGAAAGATGGAGACTTGATTGCTATACCGATTGACGAGTCTCTCGCGAGGTCTATATACGAAGGCGAAGCCGAGCAGGACGGCAATGATGGAGTTGGAGCCATGTACAAGTGGAGCGCACAGCAACGGCGCGAAACAAGTAAATCTGTCGGCGTTGCTTGGTTTGCAGTCGAGGGCATCAAAGCTCAACCGACTGATGCAGACTCTGGCGACGTTGCTGACACGTGGGGTGGTGCTGCTACCATAGACCCATCGGCAACAGCTGTACGACAGTCTGGCGACGAGAGACGGAAGCTGCCATCCACTTCGACCAACCCATGGCAATACTATCTTGGAGTTCGCAAGGCGAGTGCTAAAGGCGCGGCCGCTGGCTCTGGGCCGGCAGAAGCCCCTGAAGCATATATCTCGCCATTGCAGCGGCGTCTACGCGAGCTGATGTCTGTCTCCATCAGCCCTCGGGCAATTCATCTGGGCCTGCCACCGCTGACGGTGCTCCTGACATCAACTCAGCGGAGCATTGGAAAGGCGTACAGTGTTCAGCGCGTGTGTGCCGACCTAGGTATGCACTTCTTCTCCATCGATGCTTTCGACATTGCGTCAGAAGGCGGATCTGGAGTGGACGTCCAGACACAAGGTCTGCTGGAGGCACGATGCGCGCGTGCGCTTGAAAGCGGTGGGGAGTACACCGCTGTCTGCATTAAACATCTCGAGCAGCTGCCTTCAGAGCGCATTGCCACGTCGCTCAAGGATGTCCTCTCTCGCGCACGCGTACTTGTGGCTACAACAACGGACATCGACAAGATCCCTGATTCCGTGCGTGGGCTTTTCACCCATGAGCTCGAGATGTCTGCGCCCGACGAAGGCGAGAGAGAAGGCATCATTCGAGAGATTCTTGCATCGTCTGCAGTTCCTCTGGCGTCCGAGGTCGACCTGGCTTCGATTGCTGTCAAGACAGCTGCACTCGTGGCCGGTGATCTGGTCGACGTTGCTGCCCGCGCCTACACTGCCCGCGACACTCGTGTTGCTGCACTGTGCGCCTCGGCTACCCAAGCACTAGGATACCCTGTGACACGCAAAGATTTGCGATTGTCTGGCGGCAGTGGTGCCACATCTCTACTGGCTCAAGACTTTGAAAGTGCCGTGGACCTTGCGAGAAAGAACTTTGCCGACTCTATCGGAGCACCCAAGATTCCGAATGTGCAATGGTCGGATGTTGGTGGCTTGACACATGTCAAGGATGCTGTCACCGAAACAATCCAACTTCCACTATCAAGGCCAGATCTGTTCGCAAAAGGTCTCAAGAAGCGAAGTGGTATCCTCTTTTACGGTCCACCCGGTACGGGTAAGACACTGCTCGCAAAAGCGATCGCTACTGAGTTCAGTCTCAATTTCTTCTCGGTCAAGGGCCCCGAATTGCTCAACATGTACATTGGCGAATCAGAAGCCAATGTGCGGCGAGTGTTCCAGCGAGCTCGCGACGCAAGGCCTTGTTGCGTTTTCTTCGATGAATTGGACTCGGTTGCTCCTAAGCGTGGCAACCAGGGTGACAGTGGTGGAGTCATGGATCGTATCGTCTCGCAATTGCTCGCCGAGCTGGATGGCATGAGCGATGGTGAAGATGGCGGCGGCGGAGTTTTCGTCATCGGCGCTACGAACCGTCCAGATCTGCTCGATCAAGCGCTTTTGCGACCTGGAAGATTCGACAAGATGCTTTACCTTGGTATCAGCGACACGCACGAGAAGCAAGCTACCATTCTCCAAGCGCTAACAAGGAAGTGAGTGCATCCCCGAGCGGTCATACATTTCAGAAAGATACATGCTAACATACTTTCCAGGTTCACTCTTTCTCCATCGCTCTCGTTGCCACGTGTCGCTAGTCATCTTCCCTTCACGTTCACTGGTGCCGATCTCTACGCTCTCTGCAGTGACGCCATGCTGAAGGCAGTAACCCGTTCTGCTCGACAAGTCGATGACCGCGTCGCGGCTGTCAATGCAGAACGTGCCGCCCAGGGCAAACACGCAGTTACCATCGCCGGCTTCTTCGATCACCACGCCACAGCCTCAGACTTGGAAGTGCAGGTCGAAGAGCAAGACTTCGAGCTCGCCCGCAAGGAACTCACGCCCAGTGTCAGCTACGAAGAGCTCAAACACTACGAGAAAGTGCGCGACCAATTCGAGGGCGGAGCCAAGAAAGAAACCCCTCAGGCGCAGCTGGAGGGCGACATGGGCCAGGAGATGCAGGCGGTCTCTTCCTCGAAGAGCCAGATGTCGGAAAGCGACAAGAAATTTGCTAGGGAGAAGTTCAATGAGCTGATGGCGAGGCGGACTTCGAGTAAGAATGCTGTGCCTCAGAGCAATGGCGGCGGAGATCACGGCGGCAATTCGAGTGGTGATGACGACGACGACTATGTGATCCGGACGGACAGGCTTACGATCAATGGGAATGCGAATGGCAATGGACGACCTTCGGGCGGCAAGGGAAAGGGAAAAGGAAAGAGTAGGGAGAATCCTGTTGTGGAGGAATTGGATGGGGAAGGGGAAGATTTGTATGATTGAGGTGGTGCCATGGCATTTTACAAAAAGTCTTGCAGTCTCAATGGATGGATGCACCATGAAAACTGTTTTGGTCGAAGAAAAGAACGCATTCTCGTGAAGCTGTCAAAATATGTACGAAGCCTACAGTTCGCAGCCTTCCTCATGATAATCACATCCACTGATGAAGATGAAAACGATGCTGTGCGCGCGAAATGTTAATGCAAACGGTGACAAAGGAGACGAGGTACGGAGGAGGATAGACTTGCAACAATTGAGCCCATCACGTGAGAAATCATGACTCTTGGTTGAGGTTAAAGGATGCCAATTTCACGATCTGGAACAAGCACAGCAGACGAGACAAATAAACACTCGCTCCTAGAGTTCGGATAGTGGACAACTCTCGTACAGAGTGCCAATGAGAACAGTTCGGATAGGGCACGCGCTATCCGCTCGAACCGCGCGGCCCAGAGCGTGCATTGCAAAAGTGGCTGCGCAGGTGGCGGAGCGAGAGTGTAGTCGTAATCTCCCCGAACTTGCTTGCCCTGCGCGAGATATCAGCCACGATCAGGAGACCAAGCTGGTGCCTGGGTATATGAGCGTCCTGCACAGAGGCCCGCTTGCAGTCGTGCGTTCTTCATATAACACAAAACACCTTCACCTTTCAGCCTTATCTCGAGCTCAAGCATTCGCCAAGAGACCTGCCGCGAAAGCCTCCCGTTACCCTTTCCCCGTGATCGCAGCGTCATTAGGGCATAGCTCCACTCGCCAACCAGCCTTGCTTCTCCCGCCATCAGCCTTGTGATCCTCTCGAAAGTCCAGCCCTGCGCCCTCCTCTATACCGCCCTACCTACCTGAACGGCAGAGCATCCAGCTTAGCCCTCGCGCATACTCATCTCATCAAGCGACACAGGTGAGTAATTACTGCAACACGACAGGCGACAACAACGTTGCGCAGCATGAGCTAACTAGCCTACAGCGGCAGAACGCGCGCAACCGAGTAGCACCACCCAACCAGACCCCATCGCATACGCATACCGCACACAATGGCCAGCCAAGGCTACTACAACAGCGGTCCTCAGTACCCGCAGCAGTCCTACGGGTAAGCAAGCTCTCGCGCTCAGCTCATTACCTACGCGCATCGCAATCGAGGATTGAATATTCGCTAACACTTCGCACACAGCCCTCCTCAGGGACAGTACCAGCAAGGTTACGGCCCACCACCACCCCAGCAATATGGATACCCGCCCCAGCAAATGGGCTACCAGCAGCCTCCTCCCATGCAACAGGGCCCACCTCCTAAGGAGAAGAAGGACCGCGGCTGCCTGATGTCCTGCTTGGCAGTCATGTGCTGTTGTTTCTTGTGCGAGGAAGGATGCGAATGCTGCATCGACTGTTGCGAATGCGCGGAGGACTGCTGCTAGAGTGAGGTGTGATCGGGGCTGGAGGGACGGTTTCATTGAGTCTGTGGAATATTTTGTTTTGGAAAAGGCAGCAACCGCCAGCGATGCTCAGGACGACCCTTTGATGACTATGGGCCGGATGAGCTTGCACGGCGTTGCTTGTTATATTCTGCTCATGTTCATATTTGCTGCGTGTCTTTTGCGCTGCCTGCGTTATGAGCTGCTCTTCTTTGTCAATACCTAATGCAGATCGCTTATATGACCTTTTCCGTTTACAAAAGATAGGCTGAGCTGGCTGGGCCGTATTCGCGTGCTATTTGTTGCTCGGTGCCTCAAATACGCCGCGTGTGTCTGGTGGCGTACCGCGGCCATTCATATGGCTTCTTCTTTTGAATATCGAGAGACGCATCTGTGCAGGCAGAACGGCTTCGCCCTTTCCATGCCGCGGATACCATGCGACTGGCCGTCGCTGGCGAAGTGTTCGCGTTCGCAGACCCAATTGGGCTCCTCGCAGTCTCATTGCCATAGTTCGTGAATTCTTCTTCATGACTTCGTATGAATCCGTGTAGGAGAGCGTCCGCCTCAGGGCCTGACCAGATACCCAGCCAAAGCCCTCTCGAACTTCTCCACCCGGATCGGCATCTCCATCGAGTAGAAAGGGTTCTTCACCACATAGTCTCCATACAGCTCATAGCACCTCCGCACCACGACGTCCGTATTCGGTTGCTCTGGGCTGGTGAACAGCAAGAACTTGACGCCCGTCGGCGTCTGGAAGCACGTCAAGCGGAAGTGGCTCGATTCGAGGCTCTCGATGCCGGTGGTGGGCGGTCGCCGCGTGTTGGGCTGTGTGGGAGGAGCAGGGACGGGGTTTATGGAGCGCGAGATGGCGTGGATGCCGTGGAAGGTTCCGGCGAGGATGAGCGCATCGTTGGAAGTGAGGTTCTGAAGGCCTGGGGAGAAGGTGCGGTTATAGATGAGACCGCCTGCCTTGTTGATAATGAGGAGAGCGAAAACGACCCTGTCGAAGGTGTTAGGATAATTTCGGATTGTAGACTGTCGTAAGAGCTTACATTGTGGCCGGGTGTTGTTATTATAGCTAGCAAGCCAATGCTGTTCACTGCGTGCTTCTAGACGGGGAGAACACAGGGTGCGCTGGCGCTGCGGGCTGTGCTGCAGCAGGCGCGTGTGGGGCTCGCGACTTGCATGTGATCGGCTACAGGCACTACTACATCTTCAACTGCAGCCGCAGTCCAAGCTCCCTTTCACGGGCAAGTTACCAGAGAACAAACACCCACTTGGGCAATGTCTCTTCTGGACTGCTGGCTCAAAGCTCACCACAGCCTTGTTCCTTGAACACCACTCCGCACAGCTGCCCGTCAGCATGTCGTCCGCCACCAACACCGCAGGTTCCATCAACCGAATCACCAAAGAAGTCGCTCACATCAACAAGAGTGGTGATCTTTCACTTGCTGTGGCGTGCCGCGATGAGGATGTTCGCCAGCTGCGTGCTCTGATCGTTGGGCCACCCGACACACCATACGAGTTTGGATTCTTTGAGTTCCAGATTAAATTCCCCAAAGACTACCCGATCAGGTCACCCTCTGTGATATGCACCACGACGAACCACGGCCGGACACGGTTCAACCCAAATATCTACGCACAAGGGAAGGTATGTTTGAGCATCCTGGGTACCTGGCACGGTGAGAAGGGCGAGGAGTGGAGTTCGGCACAGGGTCTGGAGAGTGTCCTGCTCAGCATTCAGAGTCTGATGAGCCCGAACCCATGGGAGAATGAGCCGGGTGAAGAGGGTGGCAAACTCACGGACGCGGAGCCGGCAGCCTACGCCAACAAAGTACGACATGAATCTCTGAGAATCGCAGTCATCGGTCGGCTTGAAAAGCTGCTCAACATCAACCCAAGCACAGTCGTTGTGCCTGATAAAACAGAGGAAGGACCACCCACCAAATCTTCTAAGCTGACTGCGAAGCTGAAGTCGCTGAAGCACTGGGGCCACAACCATAGTTCAGACAGCGATCTGGTGAACGAGGACGACCCCGACACTTCTGTCTCCGAGCCGTCAGAATACGATGCCGAGGCTACCTACAACAGCCTTAACCCTTCTCCATGGGATCCTTTCAAGGATCTTTTAAAACGCCGCTTCCTCTGGTACTACGACTCCTACGTCCAAGCCATTGAGAAGGCTCGCTCACAGCAGGAAGACGGCGACAAGTTTGCCATCACTCGCTTCGAAGGCGGTGACAACTGCATGTCAGGGACATACGCTTACGCTCAGCTTCTCGCGCGCCTCAACAACATACGCGATGTACTCTCTAACGAGTGCACAACCTGGACCCAGCTAGGTGCAAAGCAAGTCGAGGCCAAGACTCAGCTCGCCACCCAGCTTGCGTTCCAATTCAATCAATTGGAGTACCGCTACAACAAGTCATCATACGACGGCAGCCGCCTTGAGATCTCCCTCCCAGACAAGACGAACCCGTTCGCCTGGCACCTCACCCTCTTCGGCCAAAGCAGCACCAACCTCGACAGCGGCGTCTTCAACATCTCCCTCACAATCCCCCCTGACTTCCCGACATCCTGGCCGCGTGTTTATGTCGAAACTCCCATTTTCCACCACCGCGTGAGTCCCAGCACCGGCGCATTGTGTTACTTCCCTGCCAAACCCGAGGAGATCAATAGCAATCTGAAAGCGATCATCGCATCCATTGAGGATCTGGAACCCCGTTTCGACCCCCGCGCCGTCGTCAACCCAGAGGCGGCAAAGCTCTTATGGGGCAGCGAGGCGGACAAGAAGACATACATCCGCAAGCTGCGGAGGAGCGCTCAGGATAGCATGGAGTTTTGAGGCAAAGGGAACATGGCGAGCTATGTTTGCTTCAGCGCATACAGTAGCATGCAAGCGGACCAGCACGACAGGGTCGGAGGCGATTCATGGTGCTTCTTGAGTTTCGGCGTTTCCAGGGCGCGTTCGGAAAAAGATACCAACTCTACATGACGATGTGCGGCAAGGGTGAAAGTGAAACGTGGCGATCGTGCCGACGATGGTTCGTCGGGTTTCCCGGTCCGCTGCAGCCACCAGAGTAAGAAATAGAGCGGATAGCTCTCATAGTAACGACCTAGCTTCTCTTTTGCCAAGAACTCTCGCTTTCCGTGCCTGCGTCGTAGTCGATCTAAATGTAGTGGGAGTACACGCGTTGTATTGGGATTTAATTTGTGGGCTAATTTCCAGATTCGAACATCGCGGAAATTTCCACTGGAAGGCTACAAGCATGTCGAAAACGACGCTGCGAGACTCTGGCAGGCGATCGAGACGCTGAGTAAGGTACCTTATGCAGGCGCATCTATCCCAACCTGAAGTCTCGCTAAACGCAAAAAGACGTGATGGCGCAACACACGTGTGAGATAGAGTTTAATCAAAAATGAGCCCACGACTCGACAAACTCATGAACGAACGCCTTAGCCAAGCTCCCCGAAAAGCGTTCTTTCTTCATTAAGGAGAGTTGTATAGCTCGAAAGCTAAAAAGTTTCGACTAACAACGGTCTTATTTGCTGATGATCACTTTTGATGCGGTCGTTGAAGAATTGATTCACACGCCGCGTACAGGGCAATTTTCATCGCTTCAGAACAGTGTCAACCGGTCTGCCAAACAGATAGATGAATTTGAAAAAGAATCTCCCATTAAGTGCGTGCGATGTGACTATTGCGACATGAGACGCCTCGCTATGCTATGATATGCTATACAACAACAAGACAAGGAAAAAAGAAAATAGCAGAAAACCCCAAATACGTTTTTCGATTGCTCGTCAGCCAGCCAGAGGGCGAGCCAAGAAAGACTCACACAAAAGGAGCACGTGGTACGTGATCACGTCCTAATCATGGCTCGAACGTGTTTCACATGCCCCGTCGATCATTTTCAAGATCCTACGCCACTTGGTATTCAAGCCGAGGCGGTGCCGACCATGGGCGCCGCTGGTGGCAAGTTGACGGGAGCTGGGCCGGGGACTGGGAGGAAGACGGTTAGAATCAGTCACGGATCAAGTCTGCAGCGACGGGGACTTACTGAGGAAGTTGCCGGTGCGGGTGAAAGTGTCGATGACGGCGCGCTTGGCCTTGCGCGCGGCGGAGGCGATGGTGTTGGGCGAGACCATGGCTTTGTCGCCGGTGGACCACACGCCGTTGTTGGCGAGGACGGTGCCGTCGCCGCGGGGCAGACCTTGAGCGCGGATCCAGTCCTTCATGAGGGCGGGGCTGTTGGCGAGGGTGGAGTTGGCCATGGCGTAGGCGACGATACCAGTAACGTGGGGTGTGGCCATGGAGGTGCCGGAGAGGACGTTGACGACGTCGGGCGCGCCGATCCAGGACGAGATGATGTCCTCGCCAGGAGCGTAGACGTCGACGCACTCGCCGCGGTTGCTGAAGTCGCTCATGTCGCCGTCAATGCCGACGCTGCCGACGACGATAGCGGGGCCGTGGGAGCCACCTGCAGAAGCTGGCGAGCCAGCGCATGCGTCGGTGCCTGCGTTGCCTGCGGCGACAACGACGTGAACGCCGGCTTTGATGGCTGCGTCGAGGGCTTGGTCGATGGCGTCGACTTTGCCAGCGGAAGCGAGAGACATGGAGAGGACTGAGCCCTTGAAGTCCGCGTTAGACTTGCGAGCCTCGTGCTGCTGGAGGACAAAGTCGATGCCAGCGACGACGTTGCTGCTCCAGCCTTCGCTGCCTTCACCGGCGAGGGTGCGCACGCCCCAAATGTTGGCCTTGGAAGCCACTCCGAGAGTCTCACCGGCAGCAGTGCCGGCAACGTGAGTGCCGTGACCATCGGTGATTTCCTTGCTGTCGTCGAATGACCAGACCTGCTTGGCGCGACCGCCAAAGACGACGTGATCCTCGTAGACACCAGTGTCGACAATGTAAACATCGGAGCCTTCGCCGAGACCAGCGTTGACGAAGTTGTAATCGTAGTCCATCTCACGCGGGTCGTGGGCAGCAAAAGAAGCGGTGGAAATTCTGCTCAAACCCCAGGGAGCGTGGCCACGGGTGTCGATAGTTTCACGGCGTTGTAGTCTGGGAATGGCATACGTGCTCTGCACAGATGCAGTACGTTCAACGAGGGAGACGTCGGTCATGTTGGCCAGGAGGTCGAGGCAGTGGGACTTCATCTCGGCGGCGAATCCACGGAAAGCAGAGTTCTTGAAGACATGCTTGACATCGGGGTGGTCCGAGGTGAGCTCCAGGCGGGTGAGAACCTCGTCGATTTCCGCAGGAATAGGTTGATCGCGGTTGAAGATGACGACGTGCTCGTAGCCGCCGGACTCATGGGGTTCTGTTGCTGCCGCGGCGAAGGTGGCGGCGAAAGAGAGAGCGAGAGTTGCAATTGACTTGATCATGATTGCGGGAGAAAATAAGATATGCGATATGCGATCGATGCGATGTGATTCCGATTAAAGAGAGTGTGATATCGTGCCTGCACGATTGATAGTCCAAACGAAGGTGACGGGGCTGTTGGTGCTGAAAAAAGCGAGAGTAAACAGAACTACAAGGCGTCACTGACCCCGAGCAGATTCACAGTACAGAGGTGAAAGAAAGGTGTTGCTTGAGCAAAGACAGACAATAGGCGAACAAAGAATGACAATAGGAACAGGCGGATGGAGAAGAAAGGATTTACCTACTAGTTAGGTCGCTCGCTTGTCACTGAAGCTCAACGATGGGCCATGTGGTAGGCTAGGGGAAGCACTTGGCCTGGCGCTGGCGGCGACACTATTCACGGGCCAGATGCTCCCAGTACTTTTGCAGGGCTTGCAAGGTACGCTTGCACGCTGACACGCATAGTCGAGTATGGGCAGACTGGGGTAGTGCGACGCTCGGGGCTGGGGTCAGACATGTCGCCGGGCGGTTTGGCAGCTAGCAGACGAGTGGTGGTATGTGGCTGTCTATTCACGACGTTGAAGGTCGGCCAAATGGACGAAGTGGATGTATTGGGCGGCGGAACAGGGTGCGTTCGGCGCTGAAACTCTTGGCTGAAACTGCTGGCGCCATCGCGACGGTTGGCGAGCGCGGCTGAAGCATGCGAGAGCCGCAGAATTGATTGGCGCTGCACGCGAGAGCGACAGTAGCGTCTTTTTGTCCTGTGGTGGGTTGATGAAAAATGTGAGATGCTGCATCTGGATATGCCTCGCATACAGTAGAGGGGCGGATCGATGCGCTATGGTCGGGCCATGTCACATGACGACGAAGACACGTGCTGTGGCGAAGAAGTGAGGTCAAGGTGTCAAGGGTAAGGTTAAGAATGTCTTGACGGCGCACGTGGTTGGATCTGGCAGGCTTTCCCGTCCAAGAGTGCCGGTGATGGTGGCAGCAGGACGGCGGCTATCACTGCCTGCATGTCTATACCGAGCGCTTCCATTCGACCGGAGAAGTACATATACATGCAAGGAAATGTCATATTGACAGGAGAGTCGACGAACACTTCCAAAGGTCATCAAGGGGATAATTAAGTTCAATAATATAAGGTATGAGGTATGCTTATAGTCAGCAGATTTTTGTCTTCCAGCACGCGATGATCTGCGATGCAATTGCAGAGTTCGGCCCAGCGGAGGACTTGTTCGAGCAGGGTTTGGATCACGCGCATCGCTATTGGCTGTCATCAATCTTTCTTCCACCAGCCCGGCCAGACCCAGGTGACATCGTTCCTAATCTCGTCGGCAACCGAAGATACGCAGCAGAAAGTCCACCACCACTTGCCTGCTCATTTGCCGCCAAGTAGGTATTCAAGTATACATGTCTTCTCTCCAACCAACACCTCCCTCCTGACCTACATACATACATACATACATCTCTCTCCTCCTCCTCATACCCCGCTGTAACCGTCCTACACCTTACACTCTCAACAATCACCACACCCCACATTTAACTTTAAGTGTTTGCTGCGACACCACCCGACCAGTGTACACAACCTTTCTACAACATCACATCGCTACCGGTACTGCACACCTCACACCACGCGACAACACAGACAATGCATCTTCCTCCAGCTCCAGAGCCGCGCGACCTGCTCCCACCCCTTCTCGCCTGTCTTCCCACAACATTCGTCTCTCCACGACCACCGCCCGCCCTTCTTCCTCTCCTTGCGCCTGTCCTACGCCAAAGAGCCAGCTATCTCACCCCTGGCAACGCTTCCGAAGATGGCTGGATTCGTCTCCTGAACTGGGATCCAGAGCGTGCTGCAAGACTACGCCCCGTTGTCGACGAACTCGAGCTTGAACCCCATCCAGTGTCTGGCGAGATTGAGCTTGATGATCTGGACTCGATCAAATACAGGAGACTGGACGAGGAGACTCTTCAGTCCAGACTCGACGCAGCACAGTTCAACCTTGCGCCTATCTACGTGTGGTGCGAGTCGGACGAGCATGGCGACACAGGACCTGGGTGGAAGCTTACCGAATTAAGAGCTTTGAAAGACGTTGAGGATGGCACAACATGGTACAACTCAGTAGCAGAAGCAAATGATGCCGCCAACACACACTCAATCGCTGTCCCAAGCACTGCGCCTGCACAGCAACCAGCACAAGCACAAGGAGACGAGGAAGGAGACGATTCAGACGATGACGGCTACTGGGCAGCCTACGATCAGACTCCTGGTCCCTCGAAGAACCCTTCTCCAAAACCGCCTGCCAACGCCGCAGCACCGGAAACCACATCATCCAACAGAGATCGCTCCCGCTCAGAGCTAGAATACTTCGCCCGCTACGGCGCCGAAGTCCAACCTGCTCTTGACGCCCACGACCCAGACGAAGACCACCCTGAGCTAGGCCAAAGCACGTTGAACGGCACAACCCAGCGCATCCTTTCAACCCAACCACAAACCCAGCAGCAATCTCAACTCACTTCCCAAGAAGACACCCGCTCCGCCTGGGAAAAAGCCCTCCACCCCTACGCCCGCACGACCGATGCCCACGACAGCGCTTTCGCAACGAGCACCGACCTACCCTCCACGCACGATCTCGACATCACCGCCCCACGACCCATCTCGCCCACAACCTCGCACAGCTCCGTCGAGCACCTCGAATCGAAGGCCGCCGAGATGAGCCGGGAGCGCAACAATTCTCACGTCGAAAATGCCGTGAAGCAGCACATCGCCACCGAGATCAAGAGTCTGTGGCGCTTGGCCAACGGCGCAGGTCTGGATAGGGAGGAGTTTGAGCGGGTCATCTCGCTGGAAGTGCAGTGCATTGGCATGATGGACAGGGACGAGTAAGAGGGAGAACGAAGGGCAGCGGACTGTTTTCTTATCTTTCTTTTTTTCTTCATGTCATACCATCTGGGCTGATCGGAGAGAGCGAGGCATCTTCAGCTGATTGCACGTTTTTCCCAGAGGCTCGAGAATATGTTGAGCTTGCTTTGGTTTTTTTTTTTTTTTTTTTTTTTTGGTTGGATAAGCATAGCGTAGGCGCTCCATCGTGCTTCAGGAGCTTGAGAAACGCGGCAAGAATGGAATCTTGCCATCGATATATGGCTATGGCTATGCATAAAGAGCAGGACGCAGGGAAAAAGAAAAATGCAGCGAAATCATCACGATCTATATGTATGTAGCTAGCTCACCGAATGAGTGAGGAAGTAGACAGAAATTCACGAATTGAAAGCGCAGCAACATCTGCAGCGCTCTTTTAACATTTAATCAGACGTGAAAATTGACTAGGCTTTAAAACAGCGAAGGGTCAAGCTGCTAGTAGCAGAGTTTCATTCGATACGACACGAACTCCATCAGAAAACGCCAAACTCGCTGAGAGCGCAGCAGGCAAGACTCTTAACGACCAAATGCACTCGTGCCGTGTAGCCTATACTTATATATACTCCTCAGCCGCCTAATGAACCGGGAGGTTGTCTCGCAGTCTAAACGCCACGCAACTCGTGAAAGGCGTAAGTTACATCATCGCGCTCCGACTCCGATACTGCCCATATCCAGGCGCCACTTCCCGCCTCACGCTCAGCTCCGTCTCGCGCATGATGACCAGCGGCTCGCTGCGCTCTTCGCGCAAGCTGCTCACCGAGCTGCTGCCGCCACTGCTGTGGTGCCAGGGTGCGGTGCCGGTCTCTGATGTGGCGGAGGCGGACGCCGTGGCCGTGGCAGTGGAGGTCGCGGCGAGATCGGGGCGGAGGCGCAAGGGTTGTGTGGAAGAAGTTTTGGAGGCGGGGGAGAGGGGGCGGGCGTGGGGGGTTGTGTCTTCGTATCTGATGGTGTGGAGAGGAGTAGAGGGGTTGCGTTGATGTTGTTGTTGCTCTGGGCTTTTGGACTGCGAAGTTGTGGTGGTGGTGCCATTGCCCGAACCGCTCATGCCTGACAGCGCGTAGCTGCCGTTTTCACTCTTGCCGCGAGTGAATCCCAGACCGAAGCCTGTTTCGAACGACTCTGTGAACGCTTTCAGGGCGGAGAGCGTTGAAGCTGCTAGGGCGTAGGCGAGCTGGACTTCGAGCCAGATGGTGACGATGGCGGAGTCGAGGCCTGCATCTGAGGAAGCGTGGCTGAGGCGGAGGGTGTAAGCGTTGCGGCCGAGCGAGAGGCCGATGACGGGTAGGCGGAGGTAGAAAGCGATTAGCAGGACGGACTTCTTGGTCCAGGGCATTTGGAGGCCCCAGACGAGTTGGAGTGGCAGAGCGAGAAGGCCGAGCTCGGTGATGATGTCGAGGGCTGTGAGGACTTGCCAGCGGACGGACTGGGAGGGTGAGAGTAAGTACTGCTTGCTTTATGTTATCGGAGAGATGGATTGGCACTTACTTGTGAGTCGCAGCGTGCACTGTTCTCATAAAAGGCCCAGTAGTAGCCAGAGGGCGAAGAGCATCCGACAGTGACTATCAAGACACTCATCACGCCGAAGGTTGCCACAAGCGCGCAGCAGGCATAGTAGCCAAGAACCTGCGTTCTGTTCTTGGTGATGCGGCTCAGAAATGCAAGAACGCCAATCTTGGAAATATAGAGCGCAATGATAAACGTAACGACACCGGCAATCGATGCCTGCGAGACCAGTCAGCACTGTCTTCGACCATGATTGATTAAAAGACAACAACGATACATACCGCGTTCAATTGGGCCAGATCCTTGCTAGCCTTGATGTCTATCCATGGTTTGCCTAGCCCATCCGCAAGAGCTGCATAACTCGACACTGTATGGGCTAGTGTCACCACGGTGGCAACCAGGACGACCAAATCATCGACTCCGAAAGCGCCTCTTCGGATCCACAATCTGACAAGCGCAATGCAAATCGTGTAGCAAAGACAAAGGCTGACAGTGAGGTTGACCGCATCGACGTGGCCGACGTGTTGATGTTGATCAGGCGAATCCGACATGGTGTGATGCAGAACAGTCGCTTAGTATGGTGCGGGTGGCAGAGAAGCGCGAACCGCGGCTTGCGGATCCAAGGAAAAGCAGTAATGCAATGACGTGCAGCTCTTCCAATCGAGAGGCAAATGCGCCAGGGAAGGGAAGAGTAGGGTAGAGGCAGAGGCAGAGCTTCTCCGGCGAGCGAGGCGGCTGGCGATCCGCTACCAAGCCCTGTTTCTTACGGCAAGCAAGCAAGCCAGCAAGCAGAGTGAAGTGAATGTTTGACCTGACGTGATGCTCTGCTCTGTCGCTTTTGAATATCTTGTCTTCCACGCGGTTAATCGCAGACTAGGGGTCTTTGTGTCCCCAGTCGAGAAGGAGCTCGCACAGAGCGTCTGTTCATGCTTCATGGTCAACGACTGGAGCTAGTGGTGCAACCGCATTGGATGGACTGCAAAGGAACAGAGCCGCTCGGAGCTGCAGCGGTCAACCGCGAGCGATTGGATTTGATCAAAGCAAACCAAGCGGCGAGGTTTAGGAAATATTCAGATTCACGTACCTTGCTTGGGAGCCCCGGCTGAACGGCACTGTATGCTTGCTGGCGCCACTTGGTGATAACGGCGAACGGAAGCGCAAAAGCTCGGCAGCAAAGCAGGGATCTTTATGCAGTGAACGGCCGCTGGGCCTTCCTCAAAGCGTTTGTCGGCGTGTGTAACTCTCTCAGCTGTTGGCAGTGTTTCTCAGCAGATGCGCCGAGACGACGGGTTTGGGCAGGACGTCAGTGGGGTAGTGTCACGATGCAGGCGGCGATACTCGGTGCAATAGAGCTGAGTGGAAGACGTCTGTCACAGTGTAACGGCCGGCGATGCAGGTTCGCTGCTGTGTAACGATGCAATGTCGTGCAGTGTCCGGATGCCGAGAGACGGGCGTAACGGTCGAGGTTTTAGCGTTGAGTAAGGGGTGTTGCAATGATGTTGTTGTTCTTTCATCGATATCGATCGATAGTCAATGGCGAAACGCAGGTATCCGAGACTTCTTCAACGTGATGTGATGTTTGCGCCGTTTGCTGTATGTCATGAAAGCGTGCCTGGTAACGCGGTAATTGACGGCTAGATGCGCCATGACAGGCCGGGGATGGGGCTGTCAAAGAGATGCAGTGTCATGATCGATAGCAGAGCGCAAACGATCGCACCATAAAGCCAGTGACCACTGCATTAACCTGGAATGCTGCCACGCGCATATCCACCTCAGCCCAGCACTTGTGTAGAAAGCCCTATCCTGCGTCCGTATCACCGCACCGGCTAAAGCGCATCTCGATCGTCTACCCCTTCCATTCACACCTCACTTCACATAAGCGACGGCTCGGCGTGGCGTCAAGCGCACATTGACCAGGAGAACACCTTGTCGGCCACGCTCGCTTGTACCACGCAGCCCACTAACTCCTGTGGAGTCTGCGAACTGCTCCCCTTACATCGTGGTATATCAGCAAGCTCTGCAACCCGTCAGTGCTCTGCTTTTTGCCGCCTGTGAACCGCAACGCTCGCTGAAAAAAATCACAACCAACCGTGCTAACTCTATCGCAGCGGCTACCAGCTCCGCGAACATCGCACGACAGTCATGTCACTTGACGCAGATATCAGACCTGCGGATCACACTTCGCTGGACCAGATGCAGGAAGACAAGACTGCCGTCCAACTGAAAGGCGGCACTTACGAAGATGAGCGCGAGATGTCAAGAATGGGCAAGACCCAGGAGCTTCGTGTATGGTTCCCAAAAATGTACCCCGAGAAATCTTTCTGGTCGCTAACTTCCATCAAGCGCAATTTCAAGTTCATCGGCATCGTTGGCTTCGTGTCCATTCTTCAATCGACATGGGAGAACACCCTCCTCGCCAGCTATTTTGGTCTGTACAACGGTGGCACCGCGGGTATCATCTATTGCACGATTGCAGTTTGGGTGTTCATGATGTGCATGATCGCATCCATGTGGGTATCTGCGAACATTTAGCACGAATCGATCGTTACTGACCGCTTGCAGGGGAGAGCTTGCTTCGATGGCGCCCACCGCGGGAGGTTGGTATATATCCGTCTTTCGTACTTTGTCCCCAACTGACATGCGACAGGCCAATACCACTTCATTAGTGAATTCGCTCCACGGCCACTCCAGAAACCTCTCTCGTATGTCGTCGGCTGGCTTTGTTGTCTTGGCTGGATTTCCGGTATCCCAGCCTGCGGCTTGCAGCTTGCAGGCATTGTTCAAGCAATGGTTCAACTCATACACTCTTCGACCGACTACACCCTGGCCTGGCAGGCAACTCTGACGGTCTTCTTGTTCATTCTGTTGACCGTGGGATTCAACATCTACTTTGCGCAGCATCTTCCGTTGGCCGAGGGAATCGTGTTGTTTCTCCACGTCTTTGGATTCTTTGCATTTCTGTTGACGCTGTGGATCATGGCGGA
This sequence comes from Cladosporium oxysporum, assembly GCA_021018855.1. NCBI lineage: Eukaryota > Fungi > Ascomycota > Dothideomycetes > Cladosporiales > Cladosporiaceae > Cladosporium > Cladosporium oxysporum. The sequence continues at coordinate 553,337 of JAIQXY010000015.1, forward strand.
TCATGCGCCTGCAAAGGAGGTCTTCACAACGTTCCAGTAAGTCTGATGGTCGAGTCGGTTCGAAGTACTTGCTGCTAACAATCTCTAGCAATGGTGGTGGTTGGTCAAGCACTGGCTTGTCGTGCTTGGTTGGGTTGTCGTCGCCAATCTGGTGTTTCATTGGCCCAGATGCTGGAGCGCACATGTCGGAAGAGCTGAAAGATGCGTCAATCACTCTGCCTAAAGCAATGCTGTGAGTTTTGAACACACTTGAAGTGCCTTCGGATTTCGCTGACTGACATCGATTAGATGGGCAACATTTGCCAACGGAATCATGGGCATTACAATGATCATCACGTTCTGGTAAGATTCGTACGCGATGCCGCTGACAATCACGTTACGCATCACTTGATACTTCTACACCGAGCCTCGCCTGCTGACATGCGTAGTTTCTGCATCACCAATCTCGAAGATTACCTCAATGGTAGTGAGTTCCCAATTATTGACATCATTCACGATGCAACAGGCTCCCGAGCGGCAACATGTGTGCTCGGAGGCTTGCTCATCCTGTTGCTGTTCTTCTCGACGGTGACCACTGTTGCAAGCGCCTCAAGGCAGGTCTGGGCATTCAGTCGTGACCGCGGGTTCCCCTTCTCGTCATGGATCTGTCATGTCCGCCCAGCGTGGGAGATTCCTGCGAACGCTGTAAGTTCTGGTTCACCCCTTCTTGACACCACTGCGCAAAGACTGACAAACCCATACAGTTGATCGTCTGTCTCGCGGTCGCTCTCATCCTGTCCGCCATCAACTTTGGCTCCAACGCTGCTCTCCAAGCTATCCTCTCGGTCTCCAACGCGGCTCTGATCTTCTCATATATTATCTCCATCGGCAGCGTGCGACTAAAGCGCCTGCGAGGCCAGCCGTTACTACCAAGCCGCTTCTCATTGGGAAAGTGGGGTGGGGTCATCAACGATATCTCCCTAGCCTTCCTTCTTGTCGGCTTTGTTTTCTCGTTCTTCCCTTTGGCACCCAGCGTTGGCGACCCGAACTGGCTCTTGGACTTCAACTGGGCTATCATCATCTTCTCGGGCACTTGCGTGTTTGCTGGCATCTATTATGTGCTGGGAGGTGGGAAGAGATACGTTGCGCCAGTATCTCTGGTGAAGGAGGAGTAACGCGTCGCAGCCATCCTACCTGTGGATCGGTCGCGTTGGCGAGATTCAACGTTGTGATGGAAGTCCTTGAACCACAGAGGATAGAGTACACTGCTTCAATCATGGGTTACAGTAGCACAGAAATCCTAATGACGCATGACGAATATGAAAGGGTGCAAAAATAGACTGCTGAAGGCCAATCAAGGGAAGATGCTCAAAAGGCTGGAATCGGGATGGAACCAGGCTTGGCCCGGCTGGGAGCATGCCGAACTTCAACTCAAGACATCTTGTCTCCACGACCGTTGCTGCAGTGATACTTTTCAACCCTACGTGATGAATTGGTCATGACAAGTTGAATTATGCGATGTGCAGGTTGGAGAAGCGAGATGAGGCAAGTATTCGTGCAACACTTAAAATAATAATACTTGGGCTCCACCATATACTCCATGGGATTTATGGCCATGATCAGGACTCTTCATCTCCAATGCTCCGATAACCGCACGTGTAGCCACGTCATGTTCGAGGCCGTTCTACGGCGATGTTTCAAGACGCCCTTCCCACCTCGATGAACTGTCTCAAGCCCACGTTGCTGTCGGTAACAACGTGTCTTCGTCAGGAGAGTATCACGATGCCTTGATCATCTCGATACTATCGACTTTCCGGCTGAACAGGACTTCTCTACCCAGTGCCATCGATATACGCTCCGAGCATGAAGACATCTATCACTGCTCAGACAATCTTTGCCATCACCACATTCTCATCTGGCCTTACCGACGCATATCGCAGCCCTGCACACTATCGACCACCGCACGTACATTATGATTACCGCAGCTACCATCCATCACAAAACGGCAGTGGTCACTTCGAATCACTCAACAAATCATTGATCCCATGGGAAGCCCTCCCTGCACTCCTGAGCGATACTGACACTCTCAACTCAGAAACAAACCACTGCTCACCCTCTGATCAAAAATCCGACACTTTCTGGCTATCCAAAATCGCCCATCAAGGGACAAGTCCTTTCCTCTCAAATAGCTCGGAGTACGTTGTTTATCGAAACGTGAAAGACTTCGGTGCCAAAGGCGACGGAAGCGCAGACGACAGCGTTGCTTTCAATGCCGCGATCACTGGTACGCAGACCATTGTCGGATTAGTGGAGTCTGAATACTGACAATGTGGAACAGATGGCGGCCGATGCAAAGGAGGCAACTGCGGTGGTACGACTGGTAAGCCTGCACTTGTATACATTCCTCCTGGAACCTACATGCTCTCATCTACTGTGCAGCTCCTAATCAACACCCAAATCGTCGGCGATGCCCTCGACTTACCCATCCTCAAAGCATCAAACTCGATGGCGAACGGCTCAATCGTAGTAAATGGCCACGATAACGGCCAGCCCAGTACGAACAACTTCTACATCGGCATCAGGAACATCAACATCGACACAACAGCCGTCCCCGTCGACCACGAAATTTACGGGCTAAACTGGGCAGTCTCCCAGGCTACAAATTTGGTGAATGTGCACTTCCAGATGCCTGAGGATAGCGAGCACGTCGGCATCGAAATGGATGGCGGGGAGTCAGGCGGTGGTTCTGGGCTTTTCATGGGCGACTTGAGCTTTGTTGGAGGCAACGTTGGCATCCTGTTAAGCAATCAACAGTACGCGATCAGGAACGTGAGGTGAGTGCTCCGCATGGTTTCGTGGCTGATGGAAAAATCACTAACGGCAATACAGCTTCACCAACGTCTCGACTGGCATACTAATACAACATGCCTTCACACTCACCCTACAGCAAATCAACTGTTGTGGAGTAGGCATTTGCGTGGATGCCGGTGGAGATGGCACGACCGGATCTCTCAGCGTGATCGATTCTTTCTGCGACGATTGCGGAGCGATGATTAATGGATCATCGTCGTTCATCCTCGAAAATATCTCGAACACGAATTCTGGAGCGATGCTCAAAACCAACGGACGAGACCAACTCACTGGTGACCTCCTGGGCCAGACTTACGCAGTCGGGCATGTGCAGACGTCAAACAACGGCAGCGTGGAAGTTTCGGCTGGACGTTATCTGGATCCAACCGCACGTGGGAACCTGGTCGACGACCACGGTTACTACTTTACCAAGTCACAGCCACAGTACGCAGATTGGGATATATCCAGTCTCTCGTCGGTCAAAGATTGCGGTGCCAAAGGTAGATCTTCCCCCATTTCCCAAAACATAACCCTCTCTGCAACATATGCTGACACTCGAACCAGGCGATGGCCAAACGGACGACACCGCCGCCATCAACGCCGCCCTCCTCACAAACGCTGACTGTAACAAAATCACCTACTTCCCTCACGGCGTCTACGTCGTCACAGACACCATCCACGTCCCGCCCAACAGCCGCATCGTAGGCGAAGTCTGGTCCAAAATCACAGCATCCGGCCCCAACTTCAACTCGTCCTCTGAACCACGAGCCCTCATCCGCGTCGGCAACCCCGGCGACGTGGGCATAGCCGAGATCTCAGACATGCTCTTCACAGTCTCCGACGTCCTACCGGGCGCCATCCTCATCGAAGTAAATATGGCCGGCTCCTCGCCCGGCGCCGTGAGCTTCCACAACACGCACACGCGCGTCGGCGGCGCCGCAGATTCTCGCGTCGAGACAGCCTGCCAGTCTACTTCCGAGCCCTGCAAAGCAGCCTTCATGCACGCCCACCTAACTGCATCTTCCTCCTCCTACTGGGAAAACGCCTGGCTCTGGACGGCCGACCACGACCTCGACGGCACAAACCCCATGACCGTCGGCACCGGCCGCGGAATGCTAGTGTCGGCGCAACAAGGCACCTGGCTCGTCGGCACAGGCTCCGAGCACAACATCTTCTACGCCTACCAGCTGGTAGACGCGCAGAACGTCTTCGCCGCCCTGCAGCAAGTCGAAACGCCGTACTGGCAGCCCGACCCGCGCGCCCCAGCACCCTGGACACCCGACGCAGCGTGGCGAGACCCAACCTTCGACTGCGCAGGCCAAGGTGATGAGTGCTACATGTCGTGGCACATGCGGATCATGGGCTCGCAGACAAACACCATAGCGCTGTACGGGCAAGCGTTCTGGGTGTTCTTCTTCGCGAAAAGTCCCGACTGTCAAGGGCCGGACGGGACGTGTCAGACGAACTCGGTGTTGTTCCAAGGACTGGACGAGGCTTCAGGCCACGACGTCGCGGTGTATAATCTCAATACGAGGGGCGTGTACGATCTTGTGAGGTTGGAGACGTCGAGCGGTCCAGTTGCGTCTGCACAGGCGGACAATTGGGGGAGTTGGGGAGGACTGGTGGCTGCTTATCTTGGGTATCAGTGAGTGAGAGTAATTATTTTTAAGCGTGGCATAGCGTGATGACAGCATACATTAGGATGGCATTTGTAGGGCAGGTAGATCTCGAAATGAAAAGTCGTGTTATACCTCAAGTTGAGAAAATGTGAATCAGAGGCAAGAGAGTCTCAAAACGAAAGTATTACAAGTTTCGATAATAGCTGTCCTGTTCCTTACTTCCCATGTGTCTTTCTTATCCATAGAGCCCCAAAACTCCTCCCACAAAAGCAAATTATGAAATGTCCTTGTCCGTTCGCCAAAGCGCCTCGCCAAAACGTCAAAAAAGTTTCCTCAGAGCAGTGGTATCTGCTCAATCCTCGCTGACTGTTGTAACGATGCTTGCCACTCTCGATGCTTGGTCCCCTGATAACCAAAACTGTGTCACACTCTCTTGCCATGATGCCGGTAAACTCACGTAGCATCCACAATATCCAACAAGTCTTTGTCGCCTATCGGTCCTCCTGCTGTTCACGATGAACAGCGGGCACAGTCGCAATGACTTTTTTAACCAGCCCAACTGCCTCTTCGTGCACCTGTGCCAAAGTTGCCGAACACGCCATCCGTTCTGATCATGTTCTTCTCCTGTCTCGCCCACTCACGCACGTAGATCTTGAGTGCCTGCCAACGCATGCAGTTGGCTTCACTGACTTCACCGCCGCCACCCTCAAAATCCGGCCCGAGGCGAATGTAGCCGCGCGGTTGCTGCTTCGCTTTTTTGTCATCCTGACGGAGGACGCCGATGTCAATGCGAGATATCTTGGCCAGTTCGGCGTCGAAAGGCCGGGCAAGGGTGGGGTAGCCAAGTGAGAGGTAGTTGTAGACCTGTGTGATGAAAGAATCTGGGTAATCATCGTCCATGGTCTCGTCAAGGTCCTTCTCAGACACGAGGACGGCATCGATAGTGCCGAGCTCTGCCGAACTGGGACCTCTGCCCATCGCTGCCGGGGGCGTCTTGATGAGCGGTTGTTCAGGATCAATCACGTCCCTCTTCTGTGGCGATTTGAAATTCTGCTCGAAGGGATTCTCTTCTAGTTCTTCACGAGGCGTCATGAGACCAGAAATCGCGCCAGGCGGAGGCGAGAGAGCGCCAGGACGGCGATCGTCGTCGTACGCACAGAATCCGCCCCAAAGTCCTTTCTTATTTGCCTGACTGGGACTGCCCTGCGTTGCCTGAGGTGTTTTGATGCTGGTGAAGTGTGTCTTCGGAGCTTCCTTCTGGTTCGACCAAAGATGTGGCTCTTCATCTTCTTCCGCCTTTTTCTGAGAGTCTGCGTGCTCCGTGAGATAGCACATCTGATTACGCAACGCGGTCGATCCTTGAGTGACGTCGAATCGTGCAGGCGAAGGAGACCTGCACCGCGGGAAGGTGATATCATCTCCAAGCATAGGAGGACGAGCCCGATCTTGCATATCTCTGAAGTCCCGGTCTACAAGGCCAGCTGTAAGACCGGGGTTCCACCATGGTCCTTGACTAGCTTGCTTTGTTTGCTGCTTTGCAGTGGTCTGGTTGGCTTTACGCTCTTGTTCCATTCTCTCTGCATGTCTTTGCATCTCCAACTGTTCCCATGGAACCTTTGTACTGTCCCGTCGAGTCTTCTTTACGTACTCTTCCTCATCATGGCCCTCCCATGTTGCAGGCCTATCCTCAAGGCTATGCTCGCTTTCAGTCTCTTCTTCGTCCACATAGTGCATGACCGGCTCATGGAAGTCGGAGTTGGGGAAAGCTGCAAGCGCTTGCAGGCGCATTCGCTCCTCTGCGCGTTTGGCTTCGAGTTTGAGGAGGTAGTTGTGGAAGTTTTCGTCCACGCTTTCTCTGACGCGTGTTGCATCTTTGAATCCTGGGTAAGGATAAGGATACGAAGAATCTGAAGCAGTAATCGGTGAGCCTTGAGCCGGACTAGAAGATAGGGAAGAGGCCTGTGAACCTGGCTCACTCTCTGAACTCTCGATGGTATCGAGCTCTGGGAGACGGAAGGAATGCGAGCGTTCTGTGAACCTCCCTTGCGGGTGAGGTCCGCCATTCAATGGCGAAAGCGGTCGCAAACGCAGACCGTGATCAACTTTCGAGGGATCAAGCTTGTCAGCGTCGGTCATTTCTGTGTCGCTATCAGAAGATTCCACCGCCGGGGTTACGGCGCCAGTGATGTGTCGGCGGTGCTCCTTGGCAGCAAGCTTGTGGCCATATTCTGTCCGGTTGGCTAGAGAGAGCGAAGAAAGATTGTCGTTGGCTCTGCGAGAGCGCTTTGCAGTATCCAGTAATATGGGAGTGAATTTTCGCACGACTCTCTTCGGTTCCTCCGTGGGCTCCAGCTCGTGTGGTGCAACATCTGTGCCTAGCTTTGACGAGCTGTTGCCCTGGGTCGCAAAGGTTTGTAGATCAAATTTGATATGGGGCGCGCCTTGCCTCTGCCTGCCTCTACTGCTGCTCTTTGTGGTCTCAATCGGCAGCGGAGCGAAGCGACTCTTGGGCTTTGGCTTGTCTGCGGTATCTGTCGAATTCCCGCGAGACGATCTGGTTGTGGTTTCCATCGGCTCGGGCGCGAAACGTCGGGGCTTTGACTGTTCATCTTGTGCAGGTTTCCTGTCTTTCGACGATTTGGCAGATGTTTCCACAGGTTGAGGCGCGAATCTTCTGGGTTGTGGCTTTGACAGGTCTCCTGTCTCCGGTTCCGTCCTCTTCCTCGAGCTCTTGATCGATGTCTCCACAGGTTGAGGCAAGAATCGTCTGGGTCTGGGTGCACTCAAGTCTCCAGTCTCTGGCTCTTGCCTCGCCAATTTCGAGCTCTTGACTGAGGTCTCCACGGGCTCTGGAGCGAACCGTCTGACGTTTGGCTTGTCCTCTTGTGCATTATGTCTGTCTTTCGACGACTTGGCGCTGGTCTCGACTGGCTGAGGAGCGAATCTGCGGGGAGGTGGTGGGGAGGACATGTTGGTCGTGGGCGGATCAAGGGCAAATGAGCCCGGCGTAAAGCGTCTTAGCGAGAGGTCATACGTGATTATCCCAGCGGCGCGCTGATCAACAGGCAGGCGACCGAGTGTCGAGAGTATTTCGTGTGTCGGAGAGACGGGTGAATGCGGTGCGACTTGGCTCGAGTCTGGTGTTCGAGGCAGAACGTGACGTGGACCCGCGTCAAGGTGGAACTGCAGAATTGACGTGAGGGTGAGGTATTCAGACTGCGAATGGCAGTGCCCTAGTAGAAATTGAAACTGGCAGGAGGCTGCTGCTGCAGGTTGGCGGGACAAAAAGTAAAGGCTGAGCGGCTAGTTGACAGGGCGGGCAAGCGAAGGCTGGCCAGGCGCAGGGCGAAGAGCTGTCTGTTGAAATGGTTGGGTCGCGCACTTCGTATATGCCGTTAGTACGGTACAACAATGCAATGCACGGAGAAGAGAGAAAGAGGGGTGGTGGCAGTGGTGGTGGTGGTAAGCAGGAATATAGCAATGGCAGTGGTGACAGCAGAAGAAGAGAGACAGAGGGTGGGAGGTCAGTCAGTCAGTTCAGTTAGTCAGTTCAGACAGTCAGACAGCACAGCACGCACGCACGCCGCCATCGCTTGACGATCGCGCGGGCGTCTTTGGTCCACTGAACCAGCAGCAGCAGCAAAAGCAGCGACGCCTCCCAAGCCACGCACGCCCACTCCTCAACTAACACACAGCACCCACCTCGATCACCGCCGAACGATCCACATCGCGTGCCGGCACGGGGGATGCGGGTTGCCCTTGGGGTCTTCGCCTGCAAAGGACAGCGAATAACGCACTCGCAAGATCGACATCCTGCCCTTCCGCCCTCCGCCGTGCCACCATCACCATCACGATCTACCCGCCAAACCACCCCTCCCCATACCACCTTCTGCTGCCCACCGCCTCACATATCCATCGTTATCTCTTGCGTCGCTATGCATCTGCCCACCACTAGCTGCCGACCGTCCGAGTCCAGGCTTCTTCTTCCATCTCGATCGGGATCCACCGGTGATCCACTTCACACGCCAGCGCCCAGGCACGGCCCGTACGGTGTTCATTTGCATGTCTTCTTCAGGCCATCGGATTGCGAAGAAGTATCGCAGTGCTTTGACGTCGTGGCACCCGTAGCACAGTCGCGAGAATGTCCGACTTGCATGAACCACAGATACGTATACTGTAGCATCCGAAGTTTACTCGCGCGTGTACCACGAACCATCCTCCGCAAACAGACTGATACGGACCTCAGACCAATACCAGACACTTTCACATGCACCCCGTAGTCAACACAAGCACGTCCCTTCGACCATATTGCCCACTAACTCCACAATTCCCCAGACAAAGACAAGACGCTGGCGGGCCAGACTCGTGATCCATCTTCACCGTCTTTTTCAATGCCTGAGATGCTGCTAGTAGAGTGATCCGGCTTTTTGTCTGGCTTCACTTCCGCCAGCGAATGCTTTCTGACCGCATACACCCGCATGTTCGGTTGCTCACACGAGATGAGGTGTTGAGCGGGATGTCATCAGCCGCGTGGCCGCTGTCTCGGGTGCTGAGAATCCGCAAGTCATCCGATGGCTTGAACCCGGTTTTGTGTTCTCGCAGGTGTTGTGTCGAACCCAACTAGAAGTGCTCGCGTGCTGCATGTGAAATAAAAGTTGTATTGGAGCATTGTATCTCCCTGGCTATCAAGCAGAGAATGACTGCAGCGCATCACCATTACACCGCTCGACTCCAGCAACAAGACATCCCTCCACTGTACAAGCCTTCTTGCTCCCAATCTTGTGAACTTGTGTATGCACTCCACATTCTCGGTCCGGAGCGCACGTCCTTTCGATGTACTACTGTATGTAGGCACGGCAGTGTGCCATGCATTGCATGTATATTCCGTACCACTTACTCGTACATGGCTTTTCCCGATCAAGTACGTTCCATCCGCACGAGCTCGAAGCCAAACCAATCGGATAGGGTATTCCGGACGTCAGCTTTCGGACGATGTCGGACCTCAGATGAGGTTGTGCCATGGGGGTTGCATTGTTTGTGTGAGTATGTTTCGTCTGTGTATTGCTGAAGTGGTTGCTTGTTGAGTGTTTACCATGACGTGAGGGTAATGGTGGCTCCTCATCGGTGCACGCTGTTATTCATAGAACGGCCGAAGTTTCCATAGGCTACAAATGGCGACATACATGCTGAGGAGACCTTGAACAAGTGCTAGGCCGTGGCATCGCAACGGCTCCAGCTAGAGGAACAGTCCTTTGACAACCACACTCATCGAAGCTGGTTTGCTTACCCGCACTTGCTTCTAGATACTGTAAGCCAGGTTGCAAGAGCAAAGCCCTAGCAATGAGCTTGCCAAATTTGCTGCTATTCGTGCTTTCCTAATGAGTTACCCAGCATGCGCTCATGACCTCTGGACTCTTCACACTTGATGGGACTCGGCATCCAACTGCCTCCCTTACACCATCGCATCCACCAAGCAGTTCACTACCGTATTCTTCAGAAACTGAGAGCAGAACTTCAAACAGCATCCGGATCGAATTCGACGTCGCTAATCAACTCAACACCACTCGCTACCCTGTGCCAATCACCATGACGAGCATGAACAGAGACGGACGCTTCGTCTCTGCTCCCTTCGACCCTCGACACGCACACGAGAGTCCATTCGGGCATCAGCATCCACCTGCGGCCGGATCATAGAATGATCTCACACCTGACAATCCAACACGCCAAGCGATGGAGTCATTGAGATCATACTCACAAGTCCTTCAAGGCGATATCAACTACCAGCCTCTGCCAGTCCCGTGGCTTCCTTGGACCGCAGAGAACGGCACCCAAGTGAACATTGCGCTGAGATTTGGAGAGCAGTCGTTGGCGAGGGGAGAACCAAGGGAAGAACCATACCCGGGTTACAGTGAATTTTACGAAAGCGAGTTTCCCCAGCTCAAATCTGACGCAGCCCGAAAGCTGCGAAAGTCTACGACCATGAAGGAATCCAAGCGAAACCTGACCACTGCTCCTGCGTCGTCACACGATCCGCTGCGCCGCCGCGATTCCGTCATCGCGTTCCCGACTTCAGAGCCTGGATCGCCTGTGGCCAACGACTTCGTCCCGGTCGATCAGATTCACCGCAAGAAGCCGTATGCGCCATCGATGGAGAACAAGTTTGCTTCGCCGCCGAGGAAGACACGCACCAAGGCTCGTCACAATGAGGAAGAGACGCCAGCCCGAAACGATGAGCGTCAGGAAACACGAAGCAAAAGTCCGTCGAAGAAGGTCAGCTATAACGGGGACAGAGACGCCAAAGAGTTTCTGGCCGCGAGGAATCTATCAGGTCATCAGTGAGCCTTTGGTGCGTCATGTTATTGTGGTATCACGGCCTTGGGAGGCGTTCTCAGTGGGACTACCTTTGTTACATCTCTTATGACAGGACACACGATGCATGACCGCCACTTTTGATGGACTTGGGCTACAGAGTCCGCTAACTTGCTGCTCCTTCAAATAGGCAGTCAGCTGAGCATGGGTCGTCAAGCTTTCGTTGGGTCTGGGTTGCACTACATTTGACTATTGACATCCGAGTGTTGGCTGGCTAAAGCACTTCGTTCATAGTTAGAAGAAAAAGACTGCATCTACTCTCCTTTCGGATAGTCCGTCCCATCAATGACCTCCTTATCCTCCTCCAAATATTCCAGCGTGCTCGTGCACTTCTCCGCAATGGACGCCCTCGCATCGCTCCCCAAAACCAGCCTCAGCGGCACTTCCTTGACAGTCGTCAACGAGAACACATCAACGATAACCTTGACTCCCAACTCCAAGTTCCCCGGCTGATTATTGTCGGCCTTGTCCAGGAACGCCCTCACCTGCCCCACAGCAGACTCGTCATAATCCTTGATCCGCTGTTCCGTCCAAACCCTTACACCAGCATTCAAGAATCCGGTGCGGAAATACCCAGGCTCCACGACGCAGACACCGATGCCGAAGGGCGCGACTTCAAGCCGTAAAGACTCGGCGAGACCGGAGACGGCCCACTTCGTCGCGCAGTAGATTCCTGCTGCTGGGCTGCCATGCCACGAGCCTACGGAGCCGAAGAGCGCGATGTTGCCGGAGCGCTGCTGGCGCATATAGGGTAGCACAGCACGGGTGGCATTGAGGATACCGAGGACGTTGGTGTTGAATAAGTCGTAGGTTTCTTTGGGGCTGAGAAGTCAAGTGTCAGCGGCAATTTTCTGTAGGTTTTGATTCGCAGGTGAAGCATTTACCTGGCCTCCTCGATGGCACCTTCGAGAATATAGCCTGCGGCGTTGATGAAGACGTCGAAGCGGCCTACTTTGCTGTGAAGGGAAGCGACCACCGCGTTGAGCTTTTCCAGGTCGTGGGTGACATCGAGGTCTGCTATGATGGCGCCTTTGTTCTTCAAGTCTTCTAATTTGGCTGAGTTGCGAGCTGTAGCAATGACAGTGTAGCCTCTGGCCAGTGCCTCAAGGGCGATGCCCTTGCCGAAACCACTTGAGGCAGCGGTGATGAGCCAGACAGGAGCCATAGTGGAAGTGAGGATGCGGTCGGGTAGATTGGGCACAAGAGAGGTTTCAAGCACGTATTCCTAGAAGTCAATTGTTGGATGTGTGGGTAATGGTGAAAAGGTGAGTGAGCATTGAGTTGTGCTTCAAGAGCTGAGATACTTTTTATATTGTGATGGAGGAAGTCGCGACTTCGAACGAAGCTCGGATTTAACCTTTGCACTATCACCGATCATGTCGGTAACTCCAAATTCCACCAGTCCGCATATGCTCAAGTGAAGGATGCGCCAGTGGATGTGGCTGCTGTAGCCAAGAGCTGTAGTCAGCAACGGCAGCAAACTACACATTTGTGCCCTAACCTGAGCATGCATGACAAACACTACATGAGTACGAGATCGCTGTTGTAACCATCAGGCATCATGCCTCATGTTCACTTGCTTCGCTTGCGGAATGCCACCTGAGTCGGAAGCCTGAAGCTGGCGCAGAACATGCGTTTCTTAGGCGCAACGTCGCGCACGTCGTGGACCTCAACGCCTCCCTCCTCGATCTTTCCAGGCTTCATCTCAAAGTTTAGCTGCTCTGTGATTTCCGCGCAGATCTTCTTGCCCTCTTCCACATTATCATCTGACTTCGTGCTGAAGCAGTAGACGTGCACGAGTGGCATCTTGGTACCTTCTGGAAGCTCTTTCTGAAGCTCCGGAGGGTACAGGCCGCTGAAGTTGTTGAGGAAGTAGATGGCAGTAGCCGGCAGGTTCATGACATAATGGTCAAAAACTTTAGGCTCGTGCAGTGTCTTGAGAATTTGCGGCGTCTGGTCGACTTCCTTGCGCGAGATTTTCTTCGTGATATCGACTTTGCGATTTGACTTGAGCAATGCGGCGGCGGATGTGGGAATGAAAGACTTGCCGTCCTCGTTGAATGGACGTACAAAGTCCTGCACCTTGTTTCTCTTCACAGCATCTTCCATGCAAGCATAACTCTCCGGGTTCAGGTCGTTCGCCCAAACAAAGATGTTCTTCTTGCCAGCAGGCACAGCGAAAGGACCGATTCCTGCCATCACATCACACACTGCCTGGCCTTCTTGGAACATGGCTACTAGGCGTCGGTGCTCAGTGTTTAGGCGCGTATTCCAGTACACTTTGCTGTAGTCGAATTTGAAGGTGCAGTTCTCCTCCGAGACAGTGACATTCAGATCGTCGGGTCCGGCCAGCAGTTCGTATCTGAATGTACGGAACTCGTTCTCCTCACCAACATCATCGATCTTGTTGATGACAGTAGTCACTGTTGGGTTCTTATCCATGATCACCTCGGCGATGATATATTTGTGCTTCAGATATTCATCGCGAAGGTTGAGATGTGCTACATGACCGACCTGTGAGAAGCCAGACGGGATCTCGCCTTGTTCGTCCTCTGGTAAGATTGATGAGATTATGTCGTGGTAAGTCCAATATTTATAATCAAGCGTCAGATCGTATGGCACAATTGTGATGAGCTCCTGTCGCGCGAGTTCCTGCAGGACAGGCGAGTGGGCCAGAGATGCATCATCGCTTGCAGCAAGTCCGTCAGGAATTGCCCTCGAGATCTCAGGTCGAAGCAAGACGCATTTCTTGCCAGTCTTTGCTCGGTCAGGATCCGGGTCGGGGTACACGCTTCCCAGGCGTTCTTGGAACAATGCAACTTTGTTGCGCTCAAGTTCGCCCCTGACGCGGGAGATATTTTTATTGTCGAAAATGCGGGCAGCTTTCAGAGGGACAGTCTTCTTGAAGAGGCTCCTGTCGAGCGTTTTCATCGATCGGTTGATCGGCGCGCGAAACATCTCGTCTGCCATGGGAAGCAGCAGATCCAGTTGGCAGGCTTTCCTGTTTTGTCGGTATGAACGTGCTTTGAGCTATCTTTGCGGAAATTTGACGACTTCCCCAATGACTCAGGAGAGAGGCGGTTCGGCCGTCTAGGTGTGAAGATCGTTCAAGATAGCGAAAGTAAATTTGTTGTTAGAAGCCTTCGAATAGTGTTAGAAGATCTTTCTTGCTTATCTGACAGAATGTAGCAGCAATTTAGGCGTTGTCGTTGTCAGTCATAGACTTTTGCATGTCACAAGGGTTTGGAGATAATTAGCGCTGCCCTGCCTCGGCCGCTAGCTTGGTCCCCACGCGCGATGTGATCACCCTCATCCACAAGTTCGCGCTCCTTGGTTGGAGGTAAGTTAGGGACAACATCCTTGCGGACAGCTCTCTAATATCTCATACAGCTCACCCGGAACCTTCGACTATTGGACAACAACCTCGCGAATACAACGAAAGTGCGCTGGCCACTGCGTCACCGAGCGCAACACCCATGAACCAGCGATAGCTAGGACAACCGTCAACATGTCGCCAGTCAGCGGTGGAGGAGGAGGAAACATCAAAGTGGTGGTCAGAGTGCGGCCTTTCAACTCGCGCGAACATGCTCGAAACGCAAAATGTATTGTGTCTATGAAAGGCAACCAGACCATCCTCAAGTCTGTACCACAAACAGATTCAAAGGGCAAGGCGGTCAAGGGAGCAGAAGGCACCAAAACATTTGCATACGATAAGAGTTACTGGTCGTTCGACAAGAAAGATGAGAACTATGCTGGTCAGGACAACCTATTCGAGGACCTGGGTGCCCCGCTGCTCGACAATGCGTTCCAGGGTTACAACAACTGTATCTTTGCCTATGGCCAGACAGGCTCAGGAAAGAGTTACAGCATGATGGGATACGGCGAGGAAATCGGTGTGATCCCGCGCATTTGTAAAGACATGTTCGAGCGCATCGACGGGATTCAGGGCGACAAGCTCATGAAGTGCACCGTGGAAGTGTCTTACCTGGAGATCTATAACGAGCGCGTCCGAGACTTGCTGAACCCCAGCACGAAAGGCAACTTAAAAGTCAGAGAACACCCGTCGACTGGACCTTACGTGGAGGATCTTGCAAAGTTGGTGGTGCGCAGCTTCGTGGAGATCGAAAACCTCATGGACGAGGGTAATAAGGCTCGAACGGTCGCAGCGACAAACATGAACGAAACCTCTTCGCGCTCGCACGCGGTCTTCACACTCACATTGACTCAAAAGAGGCACGATGCAGAAACGAACATGGACACGGAGAAAGTTGCGAAGATCAGTCTGGTCGATCTGGCTGGTTCAGAGCGTGCTACCAGCACGGGTGCAACAGGCGCAAGATTGAAGGAAGGTGCTGAGATCAACAGATCATTGTCTACACTTGGTCGTGTCATTGCGGCTTTGGCAGATGCAAGCACAGGCAAATCGAAGGGCAAGGGCTCTCAGGTGCCCTATCGAGACTCTATCTTGACATGGCTGTTGAAAGACAGTCTAGGTGGAAACAGTTTGACGGCCATGATCGCAGCCATCTCTCCAGCAGATATCAACTTTGACGAAACTCTTTCGACTCTAAGATACGCCGATAGTGCGAAGCGCATCAAGAACAATGCGGTCGTCAACGAGGATCCGAATGCCCGAATGATTCGCGAATTGAAGGAAGAGCTTGCTCAATTGCGCTCGAAACTCAGTTCAGGCAGCACAATCGCTGGAGAACAGTACAGCGATGACACGCCTCCGGAAAAACAAATGGTCTCTATCACAGCGCAGGACGGGACTGTCAAAAGAGTATCGAAAGCTGAGATTACCGAACAACTTGCGCAGTCAGAAAAGCTTTACCTCGACCTCAACCAGACTTGGGAGGAGAAGCTCACGAAAACCGAAAGCATCCACAAAGAGCGCGAGGCAGCATTGGAGGAGCTCGGTATCAGCATTGAAAAAGGCTTTGTTGGTCTAAGCACACCCAAGAAAATGCCCCATCTGGTGAACTTGAGCGATGATCCTCTCCTCGCTGAATGTTTGGTGTACAATCTCAAGCCAGGTACTACAACCGTCGGCAATGTCGAGTCAAATCCGCCTCCCAGCGAAGGGGAAGGCGAAGTCTCTGGTTCGAGCTCGGTGGACATCCGATTGAATGGAAGTAAAATTCTACACGACCACTGCACGTTCGAGAACGTAGACGGTGTCGTGACTGTGGTACCAAAAGACGGTGCGGCTGTTATGGTGAACGGCTTGCGTATAGACTCACCACAACGCTTGCGCTCAGGATATCGCGTCATCCTTGGAGACTTCCATATCTTCAGATTCAATCATCCTCAGGAAGCTCGGGAAGAGCGGGCGGAGCAAGGCAGCTTGTTGAAATACTCGGTCACAGCAGACCAGCTAGATTCTCCAACGCCTCAGCATGGTCATGTCAGGAGTCCCAGCACTTTCAGCCGAGCTTTGTCAGAGATTGATGGCGATGGCTCCCCTATGCCGGGCTCACCGCTGCCATTCCGAGTTCAGGGCCGGGACAACGACTGGAGCTTTGCGCGTCGCGAAGCAGTCACCGCTCTCCTTGGCCCTGACCAGAAGATATCAAGCCTCACAGACGATGAGCTAGATGTACTCTTCGAAGATTTGCAGCGTGTACGTGCCGTGCGCAAAGCTCGACCTGAAGGTCGGTTGTTTGACAGCAATGGTGATGACGACACGAGCTCCGTCTCATCGCAGCAGCTTCCTGTCAGAGAGAAATATCTAAGCAATGGCACTCTTGACAACTTCAGTCTTGACACTGCCCTCACAGCCCCTTCCACCCCACACAACGCTGAAGAGGATGAGCAGTTCAAACAGACACGGAGCGAGATGCAAGAACAGCTTGACAAGCAAAAGGAAGAGTTCGAGAACAAGCTTGCAACGGCCCAAGATGGCAACACAGAGATGTCAGACATCCGAGCTGAGAAAGCAAAGATGGAGGAAGAGCTGCGCCAGGCGAAGGAGCAGATGCAAAAGCAACTAGCTGAACAGAAAGCCGAGTTCACGAAGCAAATAGCAGAGATGAAGGCGCCGCGTAAACGGATTCTCCGAAGCGACGGAAAGCCCATTTTCACTGAGCGCGATGTATACCTTGCGCGACACGTCCTGGACCACTGGCGCCGGCACCGTTACATCGCAATGGCTGCTTCCGCGCTACGCAATGCCAGCACGCTGAAAGAAGCACAGATCATGAGCCAACAGATGGAGCGGAGTGTCGTGTTCCAATTTGCTGTGGTCGACCTTGGCTACACTTTCGGTTCCTCTTACGACCTCGTCCTCAACGGTGTTTCTGCCGAAGAGGGCAACGATCCGGACCTCGAAAATGCGATAAAGCCCTGCCTAGGCATTCGAGTTGTCGACTTCAAGAATGGCGTCGTGCACCTCTGGTCTCTAGAGAAACTGCACGCTAGGGTACGAGTAATGCGACAGATGTGTCAGTATTTGGATCGGCCAGAATACATGCAACATTTCCGTCTTGAAAACCCATTTGAGGAAGATTGCATGCCAGAGTATACACGAGTGGGGGATGCCGATATTCCCCTTGCTGCTGTTTTTGAATGCCGGGTACAGGACTTCACGCTGGACGTGTTCTCTCCATTCACTTCTTCTGTTGTCGGTATAGTCAGACTCAGCCTTGAGCCATCATCTGCGGAAGCTCCGAGCTCGACGCTCAAGTTCAACGTGGTCATGCATGAAATGGTGGGCTTCTCTGAGCTAGAGGGGACTAACGTACATGCGCAATTATTTATCCCTGGCGTGTCAGAAGAAGGTGGCGCGACAACGACATCTCTTGTGAGTGGATTCGGAGACAGTCCCGTACGCTTCGAAAGTGTGCATTCAATGAGCCTGCCGCTTTCTGCGCCCCGCGAGTCGAGCCTCAGAGTCAGCATATTCTCCAAAGTGACATCGATGCATCTGGACAAACTGCTCAGCTGGGATGACATGAGGGATGCATCAGCAAAACCAAAGCTAAAGCGGAACCACTCACGTGTGCCGGAACACGAATATCTGTCCGAAGAGCGGCACGACGTCTTCGCCAGAGTGCAATTCCTTGAGATTGGCGAAGACGGGTCGTACCAGCCCGTTGAAGTTGTACAGAACAATACACTCGACAACGGCGCCTACCAGCTTCACCAAGGACTGCAGCGACGCGTGGTTCTACACCTTACACACAGCTCAGGCGATACACTTCCGTGGGAACAAGTCAAAGAATTCCGCGCTGGACAGGTGCATCTTCTTGACAAGTCAGGCACAGTATCCGACCTTGACAACGGACAAGCTGACGTAGTTTTGCCGCTCGTCGCGCCGCCAGTCATTCGCAATAATGATGACGGTACTACTCATGTCAAGATGATCGGCCAGTGGGACTCGAGCGCACACGGCTCGCTACTGCTTGACCGGCCGACAGTGGAGAACTACCGCGTGCAAATCTCGCTGAAGTGGCAGGTTATCTCGCCTCGTACAATCCATCCGATGAAGTTCAGTCTCAATGTCGCTGTCCAGACGAGACCACGAACATGGTTCCGTCAAAACTCCCTGCTTGCTCAGCTGTGGCAAAATACACGTGTCGTGCATGCGTGCACTGCTAACTATTCAATCACGCTGAAACCTACAGCTGCTAAGCGTGCTGGCGATCTGTGGCGAATGGACACGACTGGGGAGTATATCTCTGGAGAAGAAATGCTGAACGGCTGGGCGCCTCGTGGGATATCATTGATTCGTGACTTCATCGACTTGAGAAGACGACAGCGCCGGACCGCGGAGATCGAGGCAGCGAAGGGCGTCCTCCTCTTAGGGGCAACCACACCGCCCTTGAATCCTGCGACCACAGAAGATGTAGAACTGACCGAGGAGCAAAAGGCTCTGCTCAAGAAATTCCTTGACATCTGGAGAACTGAATCGCCTAAAAGCGATGCTTTACTTCTGCGCTCTAACACCGCTACGCCGGAGCCCAGCCACGTTGTTGATGAGAATCATCCTGACCAAGGGCCACCGCCTCCACTTGCGGCTCAGGTGGAACACCATCCAAAGACTCTTACAGTGCTGAAGTCTGGCTGGCTCCTCTCTCCAGATCACACTGGCACCCGCTGGGTCAAACGCTTCTGTGAGCTACGTCGTCCGTATCTGCACCTGTACAGCTCCGAGGGCGAGGAGGTAGCCTCGCTGAACCTCACAAATTCGCGCATCGATGCCGAGCCGCAGGTTGCGAAGCTACTACAAAGGGACAACATGCGGATGGAGGTATGGGCAGTGTATGCGACAAACAAGGCCTGGTTGTTTGCCGCGAGGAATGATCGCGAGAGAGGGGAGTGGATCTGGGCAGTCGACAGGAGCTACGTGCTTGGCAACGGGGAGTAGCTTGTTCACGATGTGCTTTTTCCCTGTTGAATAAAGATGACATTCGTTTTGGAGCGGCGCGATCGCATAGGTTGATACCCAGATCGATTATTCTGATTTTAGCAATTGTAGAGCTTAATGGGATCTGAGCGTCATGTTTTGACTATCCGTCACCTCACAGCAGTTGAGACGTCAACGCCTACATGTAAAGTAAGAGGTCGTATCACGAAATAATTGAGCGTCTGTCGTTCTGTCAGTCAATATGTGTGCCTTATTATGAAATGCTGCTTCCCTGCCGTCAAGTCGGCCTTGGCAGGCCTGACACCTACAGTGCCTGACGCCGCGGGCAAACAAACCCCCGCGAGGCGCATGTATATTTTCGACAAATAACAACATGACAGCACAGAGAATTCATACCTTGATATAACACCAAATCCTGTTCTCTTTGTAAGACTTCGCCATTCGGACTTTCCTCTTTCAACGGAAGTATCCCCTGAACGTGCAGGGTTCTCTGGCCAACATCGCAACGTCGCCTTTAGAGATGGCTTCGGTACTGCTCCCAGTGAGCATCGTGGGCCTCATCTTTGGCGGGTGCTGCAGCAATGTAAGACAAACAACGCAACCGGAAGATGGCATCTAAGACTAATGTGCGACAGGTCTTCGCGCTAGAAGGGATTATCAGGTGCGTGGCGAATTCACCGCTGTTCCATTGACAAGAACACGAAGCTAACGAAATGTAATCAGGAGTGAGCCAGGCAGCGGTATATTGACCTCGATTCTACGAGTACTAATGAAAGGAAGCCACTAACGCTGTACAGGCCTATTGATCACATTCTTGCAATTCGCCTTCATCTCCATCACAGCCCTTCCCGCGCCCCTCTTCGCCTCAGGAAGCCGCACTAATGGCAAGAAAAGCGTGCCGATGTCTAGATGGGCATACATTGCTTTCCTCTTCTACAGCATCAACATGCTGAACAATTGGGCGTTTGCGTTCAACATCTCTGTTCCCGTACACATCATCTTGCGCAGTTTTGGCAGCGTGACGACGATGTTGGCTGGCGTTGTTAGGGGAAAGCGGTATTCGAAACTTCAGGTGTCAAGCGTCGTCTTGTTGACGATCGGCGTGCTTGTAAGTGCGTGGGCTGATTCGATGAGCAAGGTACGTATCACCCATATCTTCAATTCAGCCAGGTGTGAAGTGACTTGACTGATTATTGCAATGACAGGGAAAATCGATGAAGGTTGAGTCTTCAGCCTCGAGCGCCGAGTTCACCACTGGTCTTACCATTCTTCTGGTCGCCCAAACCCTGTCAGCATACATGGGTGCCTACATCGAAGACACCTACACGGCTTATGGCGCCAGCTGGACGGAAAATCTATTCTACTCACACTTCCTCGCCTTGCCCTTGTTCCTGCCACTATGGGACACTCTGTCAGGCCAATGGGCCCGGCTCGCCGACACTCCAGCACTCGACCTCCAAGAATTCAAGCCATACGCTGGAGCAGCAGGATTATCAGTAACCGACACACTCGTCGCCCAAGCACTATCTGGTGCCGAATCAGTCCCTCGAGGCGTGTTGTTCCTATTCCTCAACGCGTGCGCGCAGCTCGCGTGCATCTCTGGCGTCAACCTCCTCTCGGCCAAGTCTTCCGCAGTCACGGTGACGATTGTGCTGAACATTCGGAAGCTTGTCAGCTTTATCCTCAGCACGATCATCTTTGGACATGAGCTTAGCCCAATGATGATGCTGGGCTCTGCGCTGGTGTTTGGAAGCGGAGCATTGTATGGCTGGGAGACGAGCTGGAGGCTGCCGAACAAGAGGAAGAAGCAGCAGCAGAAGGCGGTGGCTACATCCAATGGGAGCGTGAGCAAGAAAGACAAATAGAGATCGAGTGAAGGCACATCTCATCATCCATAGCGATCACGCAAAGTGCGCGCTGATTCCGCAATCTTCGATACATATCAAATGATCGTCGCATCTTTGCTCGTTAGGTTTCGAGACAGATAACTCTCAGCAACCATGCCTCGGTAGGCGAATATTTAGTTACCACTAGACATCAGACAAAACTTTCCCAAACGTCAAACGAAACCAAAACGTAACGAACAAGCAATCCAAATGATCACCATCTTCCAAATCCCCCGTGTGTCATCCCACTGGATGCCGAACCAAAGTGCTACAAGCTCTCAAGAGACAAAATGAAGATCAGCTCTCCCCACGTTTCCGCACACAAAGCACGTTGGGTTCATGTCTCGCCCGTCGTTTGCTAGCCACACGACAAACCCACGGCTCCCACGCGGAACTGCGCGAGACAACGCGTGTTGCTGCTCAGTGCTCTTCGACAGCTAACAGTAATATATATGCGGTCAATGGTGAAAATATTTCGCTTATCATTCGGATTCATGCTAATGAGCGTGCTGACCGGAGATACACATCAACCGGTATCCTTGAAGATGTGCTGACCGGCCACGACGGCATCTAGACATGTCATCAGGATACAGCAGACATCTCGGCACTTTTGGAGAGGTCAACTGAAGTAAATTGTGGAGTTTCCGTGGAGAAGGAGGATTTTATGGTCGTGTGTCCACCGTGAATGTTGGTAAGTTTATAGCTAGTTGGGCAGATCAGGTCCGCCGGCTCCCGGAGACGACTCGGGGAGTCGGGCCCAAGGCACAATCATCTGCGCTGCCAGTGATGACTTGGGCAGAACAAGATATGAACGACTCGCGCAGATTGGTTGTCGTTGTGGCTCAAGCGGCTGCACAGCGGTGTACTGTGCTGTATGCCACGGGCTCTATAGCACAACAGAACGTATAGGCGCCATCTCAGCACTCACCCGCGGCTCTCTCCACGCCACAGCCGTCGCCAAAACGGCACAATCATCAAAGACACGTGTGATGGGACGCCCTGGAGAGGCGCAGGCGCTGCCATGCGGTCGTTGCCCCTCTGTGCCTGGGGCTCTTTTTTGCAGGCGGCGGCAATCGGAGTCGTATCATCGTATGCATGCAGGCTACTACTACCATGTTAACCATGCCTGCACGTACATATATACAGTACATACGCAATTCTCCCACCGAACCGCTGCTGGGCATGCACGCAGGGTGCAGCGGGTAGACCTCCTCCGTACAATGGAACACTTATGCATGACAGCGCACAAACACACACTCGCACCCACAGACACACACACACACATAAAAGTGTGAAACATGTGGTTCTACAGACAGCTCCAGCAACCTGGGATCGTGCGGCGCCGTGCTCTCTTTACAAGAAGCACGGCAGCAAGCGCGTTTGTACCATTGTATGCTGTACGTCCCTGTTTCTGTGCGATGCCGCACTAGTTCAAAAGGGAACCTGGAAAAACCATCGAGGTTGCGAGGCGGAAGCTCAGCGGAAGTTCACCCGATGGGCAGCACTAACTGTTCTTGTGGTGGCCTTTCGGCCCTCGGTTCCAGCCAGGCAGCATGCATTTTGCCAGCCAGGAAGGCCATGCTCATGTGGAGAGGAGAGATGATCCTCGAATGCGTGATCCCCACAAGGCGGCGTGGTGGTCGTTCAGGCCCACCAACCGGGCCACAAGACGCGTGCTTATCCTTCCAGGGAAGCTGACGGGGCACCTCGAGACGGGCCCGCCCCAGCCAGCACGAGAGGAGCTGGGCCGCTACAGATAGCAAGGGCTGATCATTGACTTCACGGGCGAAGGGTAAAAAAGGTACAGCGAGTGAGTGTAAGGGGACACGCACCCGCGCAAAACGTGTCTCAGAGCAGGCCATGGTCATGCCAAGCTCGCGCGGTTGATCTTCAACAACCCGGGCGTCATACCTTATGGGCCCCGTTGGGCCAGGACGGCCAAATACAGTGCTGGTAATCACCGCAAAGTCGCCGCCTGGCCACCCACATGCGCGCGCTGCAGCGTGGGAAAGACTGGGGCGTGGGCCCGCCACCACATGCTGCTGCTGGTGCTGCTCGGGTATTGCTCGCTTCGCATGCCCTGCCCGAGTAAGGGTGGTGGTGGTGGAGGTGGAGGACGAGACTTGCCTGCACAGCCTATGCTTGCCCATCAGAGCGAGGGAGCCGACCTCACGTGTTCTGATCAAGCTTCTGCAAATCGGCTCGCTGCCGCGAAAGGGCTCGCTTAGGCTGTCACCGACGCTGGCCGCGCGAGGGTGATGTGTCCAAGAAGGTCGATAGACGGGATGCAGGCCATTCGTTGATGGTGCGCTTGCCCAAAGTGGCTGGCACGTGGTGGCACAAGCGTGCATTGCAGCGACAGGCAAGATGATGAAAGGAGGGTAGAGACGTAGCGGCCACACTGACTGGGCTACGGAGGGAAATGGGCGGGAGGCATGCCTGGACTTAGTCGAGTGTTGCTATACGGTGCCTCCTACGTACACGCTGCCACGCTGCGAGGCTACCAGGCCGTTTGGTTCCTTTCTCATTCCCCGTCCACGAGTGGCCCATGGGCGTTGCGCGTACCTCGAAGGATTCGGTGGATGCATCTACAGATCTAATACACGTGCGCTAGCAAATGCGTGTGTTCCGTGTGAAGCTAGAGCGTAGTGCCGCCGATCTTGGGATGCCCGGTGCGAGCGGACTGCCGCCGCCATCGTCGTGGCCGGACGATTACTATTGGGTGCAGGCGTGCAGCGACACGAGTTGGCGAGTCGTGCGCGCCCTGAGCAGAGAGCAGTGGTGAGCAGTATCTTCGTCGTGTGGTGGTAGGTAGGAAAGGGAAAGCGTTTCGTCGCTCTTGTTCTTGTCATCATCATCGTCGTCGTCGTCGTCGCCGTCCTTCGCTTGGCCTGTCCTGTCCGAATCGTCCATACCACCACGCCACTGCCCTCGTTGCTCTCCCGCCCCGTCATCCACTACCACACACTACTACTCCCTACTCTATCGCGCCTTGTGCCTCGTGCCTTGTGCCTCTCCCCTCCAGCGCTCCGTCCACCACTCGTCCGTCCCTCGTCTCGCCTCGTCTCGTCGCGTTCCGCCCCCGCCCAACCGCCGCGTGAACCAGCTCCGACAGCCAACTGTGAGCCCAGACCAAGGGAAGACACTGGCACGGTGGCACAACCTTGCACGCAAGGCACCGCACAAGCCTGACTGACCAACGGGACAAAGCCTGCTGAGCCTGCTGCTGCTGTCTCCACTTACTGCTGCCGACCACCACCTGCCTGCCCACGACTCGCTCGCTGCGTGCCGTATCATCGAGTCTCTCGCCGCAGCAACACCACCACCACCGCTCTCACCACTACTACTCCTGCTACCACCACCGCCACCAGCACCAGTCCACGTGCTGCCTCCGCCCGCATCATTCTGTGCTTGCCCGAGACCGCCGACTACCCTAACGCTTGGCTTCAGACTCGCAGCGGCTGAGCTCCAGAATTCTCCCGGCTCTTCAGCGAGTCGCGACACGCGAATCGAGACCTCTTGCGACTTCAGCTCCTCCTCTTCTCCTCTCTCACGACCATTGGGGAAACATCTCTCGCGCTGACCATCGCCCATCACTCGTCCGTGACTGGACGTTGTTAGCCTCACGCGCTTTCTTGAGTGTGTGTGTGCTCCAAGCACAACTGCAGGCGTTTCCAGAATCAGCACCGCCGCCTTCGCCCGCCCCGGCGCTACATCTCGTCTTACAAAGGCCATTTCGTGTGCCCGCCCGGCCGCTCTCGTGTGCCTTGCGTTTCCAACTTCCACGTCGCAGCCTGCTGTCTTGTCCTTCTCCCGCTTCCCAGCACGCCGTTTATTCTCCGATCTCGAGGTACACACCCGACCCCGCCTGCCTAACATAACAAAGTTTCGCCCCGGCTCTCGTGCTTCGGTTGCTTCGGCGGGAGGACGCTACCTCTGCGCGCAATCCTTACCACTGCGAACTGTCGCTTTCGCTTGGACTACACCTGCCTGTATTGGAGGCTGCCCCGTCCCCTCGAGTCACTGCTCTATTGTTTTAGCACCACCACCGCCACCACCCCCTCCTAGAGAGGTTTCCTCCTGACATCCCACCACCGCCGCCATGGCTTCGCCGTCTTCGACCTCGCACCAGCAAGGCCTGCCTTCCATCTCCAGCCTCACCAATGGCCTGCCGCCGTCCAATGCCGCGCAGCAGTATGCGCACGGCGACCAGGCGCAAGGCGAACACCTTCGCGATTCTGGTACGTGGCCACAACCCCACAGCAAGCGTGAGTGTCTCTTGCGTCTTTTTCTCGCTTCTCTTCATTCTCGTGTGGCGTGGGCTGCGAGGCATGACGTTGTCTCGCTGTAGTTCCCAACCGTCAAGGCTTGAGAATGTAGAGCACACGCCACATGCGCAATGCCTTGTGTCATTTTTTGCACAGCATCTTTACAGTAATGCACCGCCGGGGTGAAAAAGACGCGATCGTGATCTTTTCCAAAAAATTTGGTTTAGGATGAAAATTTACTGACGCATCTTTCCAGACAACTCCGTAAACAGCCAAGGCCTTCATGTTCGCACTCTTCTGAACCCGGACGATTCGCCACCAAGAAGCTCGGTACCCAACACTCCACAGTCAGCACGCATTCCAGCTACTGCACAATCTGGCGGTTCTCAGCTACCTTCGATAAATCAAGGATTCCAAGACTCCGCTCAACGCGCCAGTGCGGATTACGCAGCTCAGGAATCGAGACGAAGCAGTGTCGACAGTCGCATGCACACCGGTTTCAACAATCTATACATTAACCAACCTCATTCGCCTTACGAAAGCAACAACAACTCACAAGTGTCTTTGGCAGCAAGCTTACGACGACCCAATGGAGGCGCGCCAATGTCACCGCTTAGCGGAAGGTCGAGTCTGCGAGGGCAGCCGCCTATGCGCGTTGCTCCTCAAATTATGCCTGTAGCCCGCGGTCCAGGGGCTCCCGATCCTACTGCAGCGAAGCCGACTCAAGGTTTTGCATGGGCTTTCCCCGATGGCCCGATTCCTGAGGAACGAAGGGGATCTGACAGCGGTGAGTCGAGCATTGGTGTTTCACGAACCAACAGCATCGCTGCTTCATCAATCCGGAGCAGTATCTTCTCCACTGATTCGCAAATGCCGCATGGCCAAAGACGACTCGAAGATGGTACATGTGCTTACATTTTTTCTTGACAATGGAATACTGACTTGTGGTAGATCCAACTACGCATCATCACACAATGCAGCACAGGGCTGTCGCCAATTTGCAAAGTGAGAGTGGCTCAACCGCTGGCCTGGGTAATTACAGCCGCACTCCTGAGCTTCGCGTCAGCCACAAGCTTGCAGAACGCAAACGCAGGAGTGAAATGAAGGATCTTTTCGACGATTTGAACAAGGCCGTGCCAAACAATGGTGGTACCAAGGCCAGCAAGTGGGAAATTCTTTCCAAAGGTAAGCAATTTGCTTGTACCAATGGTTGCAGTAGCTAATCAGTCTCCAGCGATCGAATATATCCGTAACCTGCAGAACGAGAATGCAGCTGCTTCGGACAACATGCGTCGCCTGGCTCGCGATGCCGAATACGCGCGTGAAGCACACAAGGAGAACGAAATGCTCAAGAATGAGCTCCGAATCATGCAAACGAATTTGCAACGCCTCGACCCAAACACATCCCATGTTTACGGTCCTTACTCGCAGCAACTGACCCAGCAGGGCGGTCCTCCGCCTAGTGCTGCAGTCTCTCTCCCTCCCATCGGTCATGGCGCGCACCAAGGACCGCCGCCACCAGCAGGCTACGGCAACGGCGTACAGGGACAGCCACCAGCAGGTGCGATGCAAGGAGTCGAGTATGGCTATGGGAGATGAGCGTCTACATCACTGAAGGCGTGGTAACGCTACGTGACTCAGCTCGTTCTGACGACCGCGAACTGGCAGCAGCTTGCGAACGTTCCACGGCTCATTCCCAGCGCATATCATTATTACGCTTGTGGACCTGGACTCAGTCGCTCGTGCTGAGCTCGACTCATGGAATCAGCATCCTATGGAGTCTAGTTCAAGGATGACGTAAGATGGACTTCAGGCCTCACGCGCCTTGGGCATCTCATGTTTCCGACGGTCAAGCCCAGCAACTCCCGTCCTCTCGCCACATCTCTTGGAGGGTTAATACGTTGGACGGCATCACACACACAGAAGTGCATGAGCCCATATTATCTACGACTCCTGTCCGACACAGCGGACCGTACACGAGAGGAACCCAAGCGACGTTCGCCTCGTGTGTTGCGAAACACTTCTCCTTTACTCTTATCATATGTATATCTTAGACCGGGGCCCTCGGAAGCTGCAAGCGCTGGCCGAGGAGAGAAGAGGGAAAGCGATGAGAAAAGGTGGATGAACACACGCACAGAGATATCAATATTTCAAGAACAGCAAGCATGAATTTAAAAATCCCGGACGGGTACACAAATCTTTGGCATGTTTTAAATACCTCCAGAAGAGAAAACTTCGCAAATTATACCAAAAAAAAAGTATCTTCATGTATATTTGTCCTTCGATCTGGCATATCTGGTGATGATTACTACGCTTCTTACGCGGTCTCGTGCATATGCCTCTCTACTTGATCGGTGACGAGTTTGTTTCATGGCGTACTCTGCGGTGAACGATCTCTCTAACGAATCTGCGATCTTACGGATGCGTGGCCTCATCAATTGCTCGTTTGTCGCCACCAATCAGCGACCGGGATTTTATTTTATTTTAGTTTATTTTTTTGAAACTGCGAAGCGCCCTTTGGAGTTTTCGGCTTTTGTTCTTGTGATGCGTATGTCAAGGCCGAACGCCGCGAAAAGGATGAGGAATCACGAAACGCTCATGAGCTCGAAGTCAAATTAAAATTTAGGCACAATCACATCAGTAAATGGAAAGTAGATCCTCAGGATTTGCGGTTACCTCTTATCATGATTATCCAGAACGTTCAATGTCTTTTTCTTGCATCTGTATTCTTGTTTCGACCTTTGACCGTAGAGGTGTAGTAAGGTTAAGTAGGGTTAGTGTTATTTGCTGCCCCATTTGGACTGCATCTTAAGGTTGTACGTGTCGAAACAACGTGTACTCTCTTCTTCTATCGGCCATTCTTGAAGGCTCTCGTACACGAGAGCAATCTTCCTTGACGGCGATATGCACACATGTGTATATACACGTTCTTCCTGGAAGCTCGACTCCGTCGCAACTCTCGTCTGCTGGGGCGGAAAGTGCTACAGTAGAGCGGATTTCACGTCGACCGCATCTCTTTGCGGATCTACTAATCGCAGGCAGCGTGTTCATCAGCACACAGGGAACCAGGTTCGTATGCTACTTGTCAGCATACACAGATCATGCCAGTGGTACCAGCCATGTTTGCTCGCCATGGATAATGGCACAGGTTCATGAGATCTTCAAACCCTTACGATCTGCACAATCTTCACGCAACACCAAAAAGATCAGAGAGTAGGCTTGCATACGCAGTTCTTGTCAAGGCTAACTCAGAGCAGCCAACAGCTCAAGTCCAGGCCACTTGTAATCGCAACTCGCTTTCTGCCTGTCGCATTGTAGTCCATGTGACACAGATGCGATTGCACCTGGACAAGCTCACGGACATCGATTCAAGTAACAAAACACGCAAAGTAACACGCAAAGTACCCTCGTCCCAGGAACAGCAGTTGGTCAGAGTCAGTGGTCTTGTGGACCAACTTACCAACCACCGTCACCACCCTCGTCCTCAACAGCAGGCTTGGGGCAGCGCTTGTAGGAGTGGCCCTTCTCGTGACAGTTAGAGCACTCAACACGGGACCAGTCGGTCGGCTTAGAGCGATCACGGCTGGTGTGGCCGAACTCGTCGCAGTTGCGGCACTGAACCTTGGCCATGTTTTTGGGCTCCGGACACTCCTTGGAGATGTGGCCTTGCTGGTCGCAGTTGCGGCAGGTCACGATACGCTCCTTGTCGCACTCCTTAGCGCGATGACCTTCCTCGCCGCAGTTGCGGCAGGTTTCCGGCTCGCGGTCAGGGCAGTCGCGTGAGAAGTGGCCCATCTTGCTGCAGTTCTTGCACTCGACGTTGTCCATGTTCGGCGGCTCCGGGCACTCCTTCGATATGTGGCCTTCTTGGCCGCAGTTGCGACAACCACCGCCACGCTTCTTTAGCGGCTCCTTACAGTCGCGAGCGCGATGACCGATCTCGTCGCAGTTGACGCACTGCTCGACAACCTTCTCAGGCTCACGCTTCTCTTGCTCGCAGTTGGCCCTAGTGTGGCCGACCTCGTCGCAGTTCTTGCACACGACGACGAAGCTATCCATCGGGAAGCCAGCGTCACCGAGACGGTTGATGTTCTCCTCAGGACTCTTGGGCCAGCCTTCGGCGAACTTGGCACGCCTCGGCTCGGCGGACCACTGGATAGAGACGGTGTACTTCTGATCGGTCTTGCCCTGCAGGTTGACGAGAGTCCAGTTGACGGCAACCTCCTGCTCCTTGGCGATCAGGTGAGTGTTGAAGTTCTCGCCGCGGAAGGTCTGCTCGAGATCCTGAAGGGTGGTGTTGCCAATAGACTTAGCATAGGTGAAGAGCGCCTAAAAATATCCATGTTAGTGTGCAAGAGTTGATGTCTATATTAGCATGTTACAACTTACCTGCTTGATGGGAAGAGTCTCCTTCTCCTTGTCCGCAGCCTTGAGAGCCTCCCAAGCATCCTCAGGAGAGACGTCGCCCACGACACCGTTCAGGGCGAAAAGGCGGTTGGCGTCGCAGTCAGCAGCGACGTGACCCTCGGCCTTGCAGACACGGCAGGCCTCCGGAGCCTTGTCAGGGCAGTCGGCCTTGCGATGGCCAGGCTTGCCACAGCCACGGCACTCGCCGGTGAACTCGCGCTCAACCCTCTCGTTCGTGCACTCGGAGGCGTTGTGGCCAGGTTCGTTGCAGTTATAGCACAAGCCGGAGTTGAAGCCCTCCTTCTTGGGCTCGGGGCAGTCGCGAGCGAAGTGACCGTCGCCGCCGCAGCTGCGAAGAGAAAGATTAGTAGAGTGTTAAAAACATTCCTAGGGTCAGGGCCGGACTCACTTGCGACAGCCACTGTCATCGCCAGCGTGCTTAGAGACGTTTTGCCCAATGTAGCCGGTGTCGTCCTCGAAACCGTCGCCGCCGCCGCCAGAAGTGGTCTCCTGAGGAGCCCAGGACTCGTCGGCCGTGAAGCCGCCGTCGCCGGCAGCCACTATAATGGTTGTCAGCTCTGAATTGCCGTCGGAGTCGAAGATGTCGGACGTACCAGTCGGGGTGTTCCAATCAGCCATGGCGAGATGGTTGTAGGATGCGGATGGGTGTGATGTGGTGAGGAAGCTTCAAGGTGGCCTGCAAACAGTCGACAAAAGTTGTCGAAGGAAAAGTGGGAGTGTTTGTTTGTTTGTGGGAAGAAGATATTCTCGAAGTGGCGGAGGCCAAAGCTTAATAATAGTGCAGAAGGTAAGGAAGGAGCGAGGGCGTTTGTTGAGGCAGGAGCGATCCAGAAGCTCACGTGAATCCAATCAGTGAGGATTCACTCACCATGCGGCTCGTCACTCAGTTTGTGAGATATGCTTCAGTTCAATCAATGAGTGTCGTGGCATCTACCGACACCATTACTTCAAGCCTATCTGACACACTTCACTCTCTGTGAAGCATTGACATCACCTTCAGGAGCGAAAAGTCAGGCCTTGAGACGATGGCGAGTAAACGCATAGTCCACCCTCGCAGTGAACTGCATGGTCGCATTCAGTTCGGATTGCAGTTTTATGGGATTCACACCATATTATGCCAGCAATCAGGCGAGCTGCCACATGCTGAAGATCACTTGACAGTCAGCAGCGACGTAGACGCACAGCTTTCCTATCACAACACCCAACATGCGATCATCGTGCAAAGAATAGATCCATTGAGCGGCAGATTGATTTTTTCAAAACGTTTCATCATTCAATACATAACTGTCCAAGGGCACCAGAAATATTGGGCCCTACCGTACAAAACAGAGCTCTCTCCTGATTGCTCCAAATGGGCGTGACGACTGTGCTCAAAGATTCTTCTCGTAACTCATCACGCCATGCGAGTAACCGTCCCAGGAAAACAAAAAACGCCCAAAGCAATGCATCAATCATCCATCCAACCAGGCTCTTGTACACGTAAAACCAGATGTCTTCGCTCACACACCCCTGAACACCCTGATGACCAAGAACCAACAAGCACCGATGAACCTGATGGCACTGAGCACAGCAACACTGTACAGCACGACACCCATGTAAATGGTAGCGCGCTGCTCCTCAGTCTGGTCAGCGTCCTGGTTCGCGCTGTTACCAATGTTGACACGGTCTACGCCGCCAGCGTTAAGGACGACAGCAGCCAGCGCCAAATTGCAGAACATCCACGCCAGGACGACGGCAGAGCGGAAACCCTTGTAGTAATCTTCGTGCTTTTCTTGCGCGGAGATGACGCGCTTCGGAGCTTCCCACTTGGAAGCAAAGACGCGGAGCTCGGATTCGTACTGTGAGTTGAGATCGGCGTCGTCCGTTGGGATTGTAACGTCGACCTTGCCGCCGGGTTTGAGATTTGCTGTAGGAAGCTTTTCGGGCTTGTCGTCACCCTTTGTACCCCATGTGATGTCGTGAGTGTTGCAGAACGCGTAGACGTTGAGAATGTTGATGTAGGTGGGAGTCAGGAGGAGGTACTGGATGAAACAGGTTGCCATGTGCCAGGGATCGAGGAAGAGAATCGAGGCAAAGAGGTATAGAAGCCAGGTGGAGCACATGCTGACGATAAGCGTGAAGAAGAGCTTGTTCGTGAAAAGCATGGCGAAGGAGAAGCCTCCTTGATCGACTTGCTTCATCACGGACTTGACTGTGATGAAGATCGAGGCGAAGAGGAGGTAGCTGTTAAATGATTGTCAGTGAAGCTCAAAATGCAGATCGTGTCAGTCTCAACTTACACCATGAGAATCGCCCAGAAGTAGACTTGTGCCATGTAGAACCTGTTACTTCCTTGTGGTCGATTGCCAAGAGCGAGAACGAAACAAGTCATTAGCACAGCGAGATAGATCCATTCAAATATGACACCAAGGGCCAATCCAGTAGTCCCGAGAAGATCATCATCCGATAGCGAAGTTGTCAAGATTTTGAAGACCAAGAAGAAGTTTCCCTGGAAGCATGCGTTAGCAAAACAAAGAGCACTAAAATAGTTTTGATGGTCCACCTACAATAGCAAACCAAGCGAAGAGCATGTTCACGCCCTGATAGGCGAACTCGATCAGGAAGAAGAACTTGCGAACGGCGGAGTGGTGACTGCGCCAAATCTGGTAGAAGTGTGCCAAGGAGTATACCGCCGCAAAGAAGGAACCGTTCAGCCATCTTCTCCTCTGAAGAATGAAATCTGCCATCTCTTCAGGCACGTCAGTCTCGCCAGTTGCGGACTTGACGTACTGAAGGATCCAACTACAGTTGCGCTTGCTCACAAGCTCCCAACACAGAATGCGGTCCTCAGCGAGGTACATGTTCGCAGTGAAGATGCCTGCGTTAGCACCGTGCATTTTCTCGCCTGCGAAATACTTCTCCAACGGTCCCTGGCCACTCTTGTCGTTTTGCAGCGCAACGTAGCGGTATGCAGAGAAAGCACCAGGCAGCACAGAAATGAAGCCGAAGGCACTCTCGAGCGGCTTGTCCAGGATGTTGCTCATCTTGTACTCGAAGTTCTGGGCGGCAACAATCGGGTTGATGAGCTTCTTACCATGCTGAAGCATAGCCTTGATCTCACCACAAGCGCCGGCGCACATTGGCTCCCTATCGAAAGCTTTCCACAGCGAGTAGATGCTGTCTTTGCCGGGTCTGGTACCAGCATCGAGCAAGACGCAAATGTTGGGATCGAGAACCTCGCCGAAAGCCTGGAAGAACCAGCGATGTGAGTTGATCTTCTTCTGGTTCTTCTCCTTCAGACAGAACAGCATCTGCACAGGAGTGTTGCCCTTCTTGACATTTACCACACCCTTCTTGATCTCGATCGCCATCTGAGTGGTGTACTCGTAAATATGAGCTGTCACGTCCTCGCCGTTGACTTGCTGCTTTGCAATGCCGTCTTGATACACACCCATGGCTGCCAGTACAGCTCTTGTTCGAGGGTTGATCTTCGCGCGACCGTCTGACACAACGCACACCACAATCTTCTTCCACGCTTCCTTGCCCCAGGTCTTGCTGCTGGTGCGGGAATTCATATATTCAATGTTCTTGATTACACCAATCATGGTTCTTGCGAATAGCTCATCCTCCTCGTTGTACATTGTAACCACAATGAAAAGCTCGGTATGTCTGGGCTTCGCGAAGAGGCGTTGACGTAGGGTGAACCGTTTGTCGTAGAATTCGCTAGGGTCGCAAGTCGCAGCCGAGTAACGCATGTGTGTAAACTCGTCTCTCTCTGGTGGCTGAGCGTGCTGAATCTGGTTGAGCAATCTCGGCGGCACAGGACAGTCAAGCACAAGATTGCCGTTGAACAACTGCACCTCCTTGACGGTCTTCCATCTTCGTATCGGAGCATTTGCGGCTGGTGGTGGTGGGTCTGCGTAGCCGGCTTCGAGATCTGAGCCGACCGGTTCGATGTTGTGGGGGTCTGGGCCATAAGATCCTCCAGGCTGAAGCATAGGCCTCTCATCGACATCGTCTTGCCAGTATTGATGTGGTGCTCCGCCCATTGGTGGCTGTGGAGTTCCTGCGTACTGGTCCGTCACGTCTGATCCGTAGGGCTGGTCGAAGTACTGGTCGTGACCACCAGGAGGTGGGCTTAGCGAGTATTGTCCAGAGCCCTGATGCGCCGCCTGTTGAAATGGGTTCGGTGTGTATCCTTGTGCGTGTACGTCTTCGTAGGACTCGTTGTGACCTAGAGAATTGGGCATGCCAGTGACTTCGTAGGTAGGCTGCGCTTGAAGTCTGTCGGTGGACGCGACTGGACCTGGGCCCATGGGCATCGACAGAGGCTCATTGTAAGGCCTGTCATCGAGCTGATACGTTTGCTGCAAGGGTGTGTGCCCGCGATCGGGTGATCTGTGTCGGGGATCCATGAACGGGTTTACGGCGCTCGAGTATTGGTCTTCTTCGTCGCGAGGATGGCCGTAGCCATTGCCTGTGGGTACGAGATGGTTAGGCATTGGTTCTTGAGTGGAGGTTGTCACTGGAATGCACAAGAAACAGCATTATGCCCCGGAGCCGTTTCGCATGTCCGCGCAACGTCGCACATGCTGTTTCATCGCTGCAGCCAGCCTGTCGACACAACAACAGCTCTTGTCCTTGATATTGACGTACCTATTGGGTTGTAGCTCATCCTGGTGAGCTCTGTCGCTCTCTTGAGCGCGCTATGGTCTGGAGTCGTGCAAGGCTGCGATAGCGCGGTATGCTTCCCAAGGTAACGGTCCGTCGACTGTTGCGAGGGCTGGAGTCGCGCGTGGTTGGGAGGGAGTGTCTCAGTGTGAGATCAAATGAAAAGGCTGGCTGGCTGGCTGGCTGACCGGCTGGTCTTTGGCTTTGGTGTAGCAGCTGAGCGCTGCGACTCGAGTTGTTTGGTGGAGGCGTTTACGGGGCAACGCGCAGGGTGGATCTCGAAGCCAACAACCTGGCGAACTGGCGAACTAGCACGCTGGATGACGAGCGAGCGGGCGAGAAAGCAGGGCAGCGGGGATTGGAGACAATAAAAGCACTGCCTGTCTGAACAAGGTGTTGCTTGCGTCTCACGAAAAAGAGGCAAGAGGGGTGTCACGGAGCACTTTCATACTATCACTAATGGTAGTGCAGGTACATAAGTACATGCCCAGCAGCAAAGAGGCGCCGGGCTGTTCATCCAGCTGCGCCTCTCGCAAAAAGCGACTACTTACGCGTAACTAAAATACCCTTGTCCGTGAATCCTCCGTACCTGTAAATCATCCCGTCATCAGCCTCTTCAGCTGTTGGCCCGGATGGCGAATCTGCTACTTTGCCATGCCATGATGGCCTCGACACTCGTCGCTTGCCTCGAGAAATTGGCGAACATACTCCACGCTGCGATTCATGAACAACCATATCTGTGGATCACGAGTTCGACGGCAGATCACCAGGCAATTTGATCAACCTTTCGGCTCTCAAGGTTATCCTGCAGCCTGAAACACCACGACTTTCTTCTCTAACGCCCCACAACTCGGATCTCTCGTGAGGCTTGGGCCGGCTTGGCTTAGATCTCGCCGAAAATAGATGCCGTCTTACTGTGCATCCGTCCATTATTGAGGTGCTCGGTCGAGCATTAAAATCGTGGTTGTGGCAACTTGATGCTTCCATGATATCTCAATGAGGAAACTCGTTTCATGATCACTACGCCTGACGATGATGGCATGGGGAGCCACGCGAAGATGCACAGACTTTACGAGAAATCCTGTAGGTTTCCTACAAAACTATAAATGATCTATGGCTACAGTCGCACTTCATGCAAGCTCCTTAATGATGATATATTGTGTGAGTGATCAATCCGGAGGCGCGTGCAATTCTCTCATCATATATTAGTCTAGGTAAAAACTCTGTGTCCCAACAAGCAGTGGCTCTAGTTAAATGCCATGTCGAATACATCGAGAGATCGCATGTGTATTATGTAACATAGCATCAACGGCGTCTTCGTAATGTCTGGTGGCACATTCCAAACTTGACCCGACGTCATCAGTGATTAATAGACGGCATCTACCCGGCAAGTCCCTCGCACTGGGAGACGTCTTGCCGCATCCTCAGTGGACGTCGGACTCCGTTGTTGTCGGTCAATTCAGACTCCAGCGAGGAATGCACGAGGCGGATCTGGCTCCATATAGCAGTAATGCCTGAAAGCCGTCTTCGCCCATCGCCCTTCAGATCTGATCATCGTTTCATCCCGTCACCATGCAAAGCGCAACTCATCCACTCTTCTCCTCCGCCTCCTTCTCGATAACCTCCAACAACCCCTTCCCAAACCTCTCCAACTGCTCAAACGCAATCTCAAACCCCTTTCCACCCCCATAATACGGATCCTCAACCTCCTCGCCCTTCCTGCCCCCAAAATCGCCAAACAAAGACAACTTCGCCTTTCCCTGTTCGCAACCCTTCCTCTTAACCATCGCCTTCAGATCCTGCATGTTCATCCCGTCCATCGCAAGCACGTAGTCGAACTCCTCGAAGTCCTGCGGCACGCGCACCTTGCGCGCTTTGTGCTTGTAGTCTGTGATGCCGTGCGCTTTCAGCACGGCCATGGTGCGCGGGTCGGGGTTGTCGCCGGCGTGGTAGGCGCCGGTGCCGCAGGAGTCGATGCGCGAGATCAGAGGGTGCGCAGCGGAGGGGTCTTTGAAGGATGTGAGGGAGCGGAAGACGCCTTCGGCCATCGTGGACCGGCAGATGTTTCCTAGGCAAACGAAGAGGACGGAAACTTTTTGGGGAGAGGAGTCGGTCATTGTTGTGGTGTTGAGTGAGTTTCGGGAGGTGTGTGTGAGGTTGAGGGCTAGAGGTTGTTTCTGCGAAAGTTGGAAGTGATCTTCGTTCGCAGTGGTGGTGGGCTTAGAATTGTGCTGGAGATGCTGGAGAGTAGGTATATTCACTTCAGCTTATTCTACGCTGTCGACCGCATGTGTTTGGTTTTATTTTAGCAGTCGACGTCATTTCAGGTTGAGTCTGAGAATCAGATAAGATGCACTCGATGTTCGAGCTAATAAAGAGAAGAGTCGTGCAGATCGAATCCAAACATCAAAGGTCTCAAAACTCCTCCAAATTGCGTGCTATTAATCGCTCCATAACACATGACATCCTGGCAATGACGTCTTGGTTTGATGTACTCGCGGGCTCCCTCAAGAGTTGCTCGATTTTCCGCGACAATGAGAATGTAGATGAACAGCGAGAATAGCAAACAAGGCAGACATCCAAATCTATACTCCATACGGGCATTGCATCATTTTTAACTGAGCACATCGCCCATCAACACCCCAGCCTTTTTCAAGGGGATCAAAGACAGAATGTGGTGCATTCAAGGGCAGATCTTTGATCCTTCATTACTTCTGTTACACCCACCAATGTGATCGTCCGCGGTGACGAAAACCTCGGCATCATTGGCATGGATGTTGCGGAGACTAGTACGGTCGTACCACTGCGCGGACTCGGCTACAAAATTGAGACGGCACAGCGATCAATCATCGCACCAAGCCACGGTGGAGGACGCATGCAAACGTTCGCGGGAGACGCCTTGCCTGCGATCCGAAAAGTGAGGCTGCAGCTGCAACGGCCGGTCGGAATCAGGTACAACTGCACGAATGTTGATCTTTCAGGAGGCAGACGTAACTAATGTACCCTTGGTAGTAGTTCGCCTGCTTCGGGCACTCCGCACGGTGCAATTCTTCCAGATTATTGCTTCTGCTTCTTCTTCGCTGGGAAAGGGCTGTGCTGTGCTGTGCTACAGACCCTGAGCGACGTCATCGTCGAACGTGACCTCGTGCACACCTGCGCTTCCTTCGTTCCAACGCCGCGATTGATGCCCATGCCCATGCCCATTGGAGACACATCAGCAAGACATTTGTCGTCTGCTGACCACTTCTCCCCTGCCACTCCAGACTACCGCTGCTGTCACTGCATATTGTTGCTATATTGCTACAAGCACGTAGCCGACCGAGACCGCGGCCCTTGACACTCGCTACTCCTCGAATACGATCCCTCGACTCCACACGCACACGCACGCTGCACCCGCCCACGTCCGAGCACGAACCCTAGACTAAGTGACACCTGACGCACTACTCCTGCACACTATCGTCAGTCCAACAGTCTCTGGCGAATTCTTTCAATCGCAATATCCAGCCAAGAGAGAGATAGCTCCTGCATATACCTGTTGCCCATCCATCCATCGCTCCGATGCCACCCCACCAACAACCACCACCAGCACAACCCTTTCAACAACAGCCTTATCACTCCTCTGGTCTCTCGCCTCAAAGCTCCGCTGCCCCACTCATACCAGCCGACCAGCGACAAGTCGAGCAAAGCCGCAGCGCAGAAGGCGTCGCGGGCGACATAGACCCCAAGACTGGTAGGCGCAGGCTTACAGGCTCAGCCATGCAGAACGCGCAGCAACCCGACTCTCTCGGCCAGAGCGAATCTACTCGCGACACCTCGTCCTTCATGTCAGATACATCGGCCGCCATGCCCGGTGCTCTACCTTCTTCGCCTCCAAAGCAACCTTCCACCACGAGCTACCGACCAGGTGGCGCGCAATCCGTCCCTATATCACCAGTGCGACAACACTACAACAATAACTCCATGA
Organism: Cladosporium oxysporum; assembly: GCA_021018855.1. Taxonomy (NCBI): domain Eukaryota; kingdom Fungi; phylum Ascomycota; class Dothideomycetes; order Cladosporiales; family Cladosporiaceae; genus Cladosporium; species Cladosporium oxysporum. The sequence goes on from JAIQXY010000015.1 coordinate 591,718, forward strand.
CAGCGCCTTCGCCATCGAGACTGCGATCGAGCTCTCCACGCCTACACAGTCCCGCTTCCAGCGAAATCTTCGAGCGCAACGTGCAAGAGCCTGTGCCTATATCCACTTTGCAAAATGAACTGTCTCCCGCGCATATACCCAACCATGTTTTGACAGAAGATCACATCCCTGCTGCGCTTGAAGCTTCCGCTGAAGCAATCACAAGCTCAAAATTGAATGCGGATGAGGTAGAGATTGTCACGGCCACATCGCATCAACCTGCCGCAGCATCGTTGGAGTCGTCTATCACGGGCGACGTTTCTTCGCTGCACGGCCACCACTTGCCCTCACTCTTGCATCAAGCGTCCGAGGGCTCTGAGCCAGCGTCGCTCAATGCAGCCTCCTCAGGCTTCCTCCCACAATCTACACATGCAGAAGAGGAGAACGCTAGCAGCTATGGCGCTTTAGATCCGAACGATGTTCGCCGCTTGTCATTTATCTCTTTTGCCGACGTCGTGCACTCCGAGCACGCTCACCCTGCTACCACTGGTGATATTGCCGGCAGCCGAGACAGCCTGCACATGGCTTCTCTGCCATCAGGAATACACGAGCGTACCGGCTCACCACTACGCTCACCTCGTTCGCCGAGCTCAACTTACTCGGACAATGTCGTAACTCCACCGCTCACTCTTGGTCAGACTCCTCTCACCACAGAGCAAAGTCCTGCTCGCGGCGTTCCCATCGGTAGCCCTGGAGCTAGTATTGCTGGTGCCCATGGAGAGCTTACAATTGAAACGATGCGCCAGGCTTTGCGCAAGACAGCCAGTGGTGATTTGAGTGGTGTGCGAAGCACTGGTTTGAGTCCCGTGACTAGCACTGCAAGTGAGGATGCTTTCGCGAAACAGAGCAGGGGCCGAACAAATACTTAGATTGTGCTCGGGTGGGATTAGGATAGAGGCTGGTCCTTGATGATGACGACGACGGTATAGGACGTGGTGGAAAGCTCGCATTTCTTTTTCTTCTTCTTGTCCTTTTCGCTTACAATCTCGAATACCAATTTCCTTTGACTCTCGATGTTTTTGGTTTATCTTTTGTCGTGAACCAATCTCAACAGTCCGTCGTACCGCCAATCGGAATTCATCGGGCCATCTGGCGAAGCCAATAGCGTTTTTGATTGAATTGATGAACAGTGCTAATTCCATCGAATGACTCTGCTAACCTGGAAATACATGCCCAATATTTTACACCGTGAGATATCACTCGACTTGGCCAAAAGTATTCATATTTGGCAAGCAATTCCACGCAGTTGGGGTTAGGAGCGCTTTCCTGAGAACCTCACGAGGCTCACTGCCCTATCTCATCGTTCTGTTGTCTTATCGAGATAGGATCTGCGGTCGCCCGCTAGTTGCCGTGTTATGAACGGGAACACCGATTGGCCTGTGGCCTTTGGATGCTGTTTACTACAATTCAACAACGATAGAGACACAGTGATATTTGCAACGACAGCAACCTCAGGATGTTTGCAGTTACCGTGTCTGATGGCCAACTTGGTCGGCCTGAATTTGGCTCCATACACTTGTAAGGCTGTGTGGAATTGCACCCCCGGCTTGCTTGACTGACTTCTACTGTAGTATATCGATAGATGACTAGCTCGCATCCTGACATCAAAAGGTATACAAACAGCTGCTCCAATAGCAGCGTCTCTGCCGTTCGCGTCTCCTCCTTTGCTCGTCCAAGTTAGCCTGAGTGGCGAGACGTCTTGTTACACGACCTTGTCCAGCCACTCGCGGCTGAAGCAGTTGGGTGTTGGGCGGGCTGAGTATGCAGCTGCCACTATGCGGGCGCTGATACTGTATCGCAGGATCTGGACTCTGCCAACTCTAATAGTTCACGTCGCAGACAGAACAGCAATGAGTTCATGAACCCAACTCATTTTACCCTTAGTACCGATGCGAGCAACTGGCATGCAATCATGTTGCGAGGCAATACGCTCTCCGTCGTCTGGCTGTCGTGGTTGGCCACGTTGGTCATTTCGACGCAGGAATCACTGCCCAGAGTGACAATGATTTACCCCCCGAAAGTGCGCGACAAACACCCCAAGATATACTTCGACGCAGGAGAAACCGTGCTCTTCAATTGGACATCTACCTTCCCTCGCATTTCTCTCGAGCTCTATCAAGGCCCGCGGCCGGACGGTCACTGGGCAATGGTCTCGCTGCTAAGTATGTGCATCCATGTGCGAGGGACGTTCTTCGTTGTCGAGTTGCTGACCGTTACCCGCAAAGCAAATGTATCGAATGCCACCCACGAGTCCTGGAATTGGACTGCACGCGTACTACCAGGGATGAAGCGCGGCCACTCGTTCCATTTGCACCTGTTTAACGTGGACGATCCAACCTGCGGCCGCTGCCATTCGAACAGTAGCTTGTTCGAGATAGCGCAGTCTGGCTCTAGCGCTGCTGATGATCAGCCTGCGACTCCGAAATCGCAGATGCTGCCGCTTGGTCTCGGACTAGGGCTCGGGCTGCCTCTGCTCGTGCTTCTTACCGCGTTTGCGACCTGGCATTGGATTTGCCGGAAGAGGCGCAAAAAAGACAATGATGATGGTCAGCCGGGACAACCTGTGACGAATGACATGCAGATGTTACCGGAGCAAAAGGTTGGTAAGATGGAGTTGCAAGGGCAGGCTATTGGTGAGCTGTCTGATCTAGAAGTTGTGATCGAGGCACCGTCAGACATGACGAGGGTAGAGTTGGAAGGTAGTCCGGGCCGTCCTCCAGAATGATTGCGGCTGTTGCTCTTGTGTATACGCGAATGTGTACTTGCGTTTCGCTTTTACCGTGGATGATTGGCATCATTGTTTCAATGTGCTGCGAGATTTGAGATTTCTTGGGTTTGTTCCATTCGATCGTGTTCTATCAACAGCATTTGTCCATGCTCATGACGGGATGAAGTATGCCCGTTCCAACGGTTCTCTTGCCACTTCCCACGCAAGCCAGTCTGATCTCGTAGTCCTGGGACAAAGTGTTAGTGAGACAGCAGAATGAAGGATTGTAAGGGATACCCACGGTAGCAATCCCATCTGATTCACCTTCCACGTACCCAACGCCAGCGCCAACAAATTGCAGCCAATAAACGCAGCTTTCACCATCAGCATTTCCTGCTTCTTGCCATCCGACTCAAAGCGCGCAAATGTCTGGTTGATGTTCATGAGGGCCTGGATCGGCGCCTTGAACAGCATGAACACCATCATGATGCTGAACATCTGCAGGCTGTTGCCGGACATGTACATGCCGATGGCGTTCATGGGCAGCTGTTTGGCCGGTGCGATCGCGACTTCCCAGGCTTTCTTCAGCTTGAGTGTTTCCATCTCTTCGGGCGACGGTTTGGCGCGGGGTGCTACGGCCTTGCCTCCTTTGGCATTCTTGGGCTGCTGGATGGCGCTGGTGGAGGTGAAGCCTGGCGGGTCTGGGAATGTGCCGCTACGTGGTTTGATGGGCGAGGTGGAGTTGAGGTCGAGCACCCATTGGGGTGGCGGAGGAGGCGCGGCCATTATTGTGGTTTGAAGTGGATTGGTAGGAGTTGGTAATACTGCTAGACCGAAGCAATCGTCAATCTTGAATCTTGAAGCCAGGTCACAGCTCTGGCTCTGGCTGACGTTCATCCGCCGGCCGCACCTTCCTCCCTGAGGAGCCTCACTAACGGATCTGCACCTGATCCGGCAGCAACCTACCCCGGAATTGTCAAGTGTTCCTCAGAAGCATCCAACCCTGAAGACAGACCAGCAGACATCTGTGACCTGTTCCGCGAAATACACGCTCATATCCAGACAGCCTGCACGAAGGCCAGATCAGGCATATCGCGACTTCAAGCACCCCGCACCCATTCGATCATCACGAGACACCACCCGCAATCTACATCCCACGCCTTCGCCGTCCCATTGGCCCTGCGACCAGCGAAGAGGCCGCCAAGGGCGTGAAACCGTACGAGCGCGGCGGCACGCCGCATGAGTGTGTAGTGGCACCACAGGGCGAGAAGCAGGAAGATATCCAACATGGCCTCCTCCGGGCAGGATGCGAAGCTCTTCGCAAGAGTACGTCTACGCATGCATGCACAACTCCTACTCCAAGACGAAGCAGTCGGTTGAAACGTAGATGTGAGCTTGACGGGCCCTCGCTCGTCTCGCGCGCATGTCTCGCCGATCGCAAGGATGTTCATACCACATGTAGCATACGAACACTCCGTCCAATACTACACCTCGCACGCCCCTATCGTATACAGAAGCTTACTGTGGCATCGTGCACAACAGGGCAAAGTCGCGGAGCTGCGCGCAGAACTCGTCCAGCCGGCTACGAAGAAGGACAAGAACTTCTCAGGGAAGAAGATTGCGCTCAAAAAGATTGTGGCCAACATGACCATGAGCAACAACGACATGGTCGCGCTGTTCCCTGATATCATCGGGTGCATGGTGATCGAGAGCTTGGAGATCAAGAAGATGTACGTTGGAAACACCCTCGTTGTCTAGCTCGGCGATGCTGAAGTAGTATGCGAGGATCGGAGCTGACAACGGATCGCAACAGGTGCTATCTCTACCTCGTGAATTATGCGCGGATGAAGCCGGATCTCGCATTGAAAGCCCTCCCGACATTGCAGGAGGATTTGAACGACTCGAACCCATTGACTCGTGCGCTTGCGCTTCGAACGATCTCATATATCCACGTCCGCCAATTTGTTGAAGCCACGGTCGGTCCGCTTAAGAAGCTCCTGAAAGACTCCGACCCATACGTCCGCAAGACTGCTGCTTTCACGGTGGCCAAGCTGTACGACCATGATAGGGCCATGGTGGAAGCAAGCGATCTGATCGACCGCTTGAACATGATGCTCAGAGACGAGAATCCGACGGTTGTCAGCAGTGCGTTGGCTGCTTTGATGGACATCTGGGAGCGAAGCGAGACCATCAAACTCACCATCGACTACACTAGTGCGAGTAAAATCGTCCAGATCCTTCCAGATTGCTCGGAGTGAGTGAATACAGATATATTTCTTGTTCCATTCCGCAAAGCTAACAGCGCCTGTTAGATGGGGACAGACCTACATTCTCGAAGCACTAACATCATACGTACCTCACGACACTTCGGAAGCAGCATTCCTTGCTGAGCGCATCACACCTCGACTATCACATACGAACAGCGCAGTCGTACTGACCTGCATACGAGTTGTGCTGTACCTCATGAACTACATTGACAACGAGAAAACAATAGCAGGACTCTGCAACAAGCTGTCGCCACCTCTGGTGACTTTGTTATCAAAAGGTCCCGAGATTCAATATCTCGCTCTCCGCAATGCTTTGCTCATCTTGCAGAGAAGACCAGAGGTGCTGAAGAACGATATTCGCGTCTTCTTCTGCAAGTACAATGACCCAATCTACGTCAAGGTGACAAAGCTCGAGCTCATCTTCATGTTGGCATCCGCGAACAACATCAAAGAGGTTCTTGCTGAGTTGCGAGAGTACGCTACTGAGATCGATGTGCACTTCGTTCGCAAGTCCGTCCGCGCAATCGGCAAGCTGGCCATCAAGATCGAGCCGGCTGCCAAGTTATGTATCTCGACACTTCTGGACCTGGTTGCGACGAAGGTCAGCTATATCGTTCAAGAAGCGACTGTCGTCATCAAGAACATCTTCCGCAAATACCCGAATCAATACGAAAGCATCATCTCAACATTGTGTGAGAACCTCGATTCTCTCGACGAGCCGGAAGCGAAGGCGGCCATGATCTGGGTGATCGGACAGTACGCTGACCGAATCGACAACTCTGAAGTTCTTCTCGAGGACTTCCTCGACACATGGCAGGACGAGACGCATGACGTCCAGCTTGCACTACTGACCGCTACCGTGAAGCTTTTCATACAACGGCCGACGAAAGGCTCAGAGCTGGTGCCTAAAGTGCTCAAGTGGGCCACAGAGGACACGGACAACCCAGATCTTCGTGACCGAGGCTACATGTACTGGCGTCTGTTGTCCTCCAATCCCACAGCCGCCAAGCAAGTCGTCATGGGAGAGAAGCCACCAATTACTGCCGAGTCAGAGAAATTGGACCCCATCACACTCGAAGAGATGTGTCTGGTAGTTGGCACGCTCGCTACAGTCTATCTCAAGCCAGTCCACACAGTCTTTCGCTCCGCACGACCTCGAAAATTGCAGGACAGTGCGGCCTTGCAGAGGGAGAAATTACCTTCTTACCAGGCAGCGCAACAGGCTCGAGAGTTCTCAGCAAAGAACAGTGTCGTGGATGGTATCGCAGCAGCACCTGGAGCCGCGGGCGCAGGCGCCCACAACGGAGATGTGCTGAACGACGCAGACGCATACTTTGCGTCAGTAAGCGGTCCGCAACAGATCGCTGCGATGCGCTTGAATGACGATGGTTTCGCGGGCAGTCCGACTACTGCAGGATATACTGTCAGTGCGAACGATGGCAGGGGCGGGGTCGGGGGCGGCGAGGGCGATTTGTTGAGCTTGTAGCGAGAAGATGTCATAAGATTTTACCTCCAGTAGTCGTGAGTTCAGAACCTTGAAAATCATAGTATCAGATCGCTCGGGATCTGGCAGGGGTTTCATCCGCTCATGAGTCAGGAGTACATTCGAGACCTCTTTTAATCAATTCCGGGCCGAATTACATGGTGATCGCCAACGAGAGTTAGCCAATTGATTATTAGCTTTCCACTAATTCAGTGGCAAAATTCACCCTTCAGACCCATCTTTCACCTCGCTTAGCAACACTACGATGTGGAGGTACGCGGAGGTAATTCGTGAGCGTGAGTATGATTTTCCACGTTGCATTGCCTTGGCTGCATACATTCGATGATACTCAATACCATTGAATCTCATTTGTGAACTTCGTACAAGTGCCTTGAAGGATCCATGAATCCAGAGGGTCTTCTGTGGACTTTCTATATTTATCATGAGTGAAGACAAGGCTAGAAGACTCCGTCGCGTCCAAGTCTCGTTTAGTGGAGGGCTTCCCCAGAGAGCCACGACGCTGGTTCCTGTTTGGTTGCGGAGGACAAGCCCTCATCATTCACACAACACAACACACTGTGATCCCAACAACAAGTGACAACCCACCCAGAAGCTCGCAGGCACACCTCCTGTTGCTACTCGCAGCATCGCTTCACTCTCGACCGCACGCAATACCACCGCGCTCGACAGCGCGCATCCGAATACCCAGCCATGCTCTACTCCGCCCTCGTCACTGCGACTCTCGCCGCATGCGCCCTCGCCGCTCCTAAGATCACCTCGCCTGCCGCTGGCGCCTCGTTACCAGTTGGCGGAGGGGCAATTACTGTGGAATGGGAAGATGACGGCAAGGCGCCCAAGCTGTCGCAGTTGTCGTCGTTTACGCTGCAGCTGGTTGTAGGCGGCAACACTGATGCCAATTCGGTACGTGGAAGAACTTGAGGTTGGGACTGGGGAATATACAGGGAGATAGAGCGAGGATACGGCCGGAGAAGATTGCGGACAACTACGCGCGATAAAGCAGTGCATTACGCTGACGGACTTTTCCCACACAGAAAGTCATTCTTGGTGGATCTCCTGTCACTCTTGGTTCAGCAACCTCTACCGACTTTACAGGTCTTGCTGCTCCGATAGCTGGAGAATACACGGACGGCTTGTGAGTTCAAGTCGGAGTGTTCCAGTGTGCTTTTGACTGATTTTGAACTTCACAGCTACTTTAGGGTGATCTCTGTTGCGACACAGGGCGGCACCATTACGACCTACTCCGACCGCTTCACAATTACAGGCATGACTGGAACTGTAGACCCTGCCATCAAATCCGCTGTCGCAGCAGCAGGCGCCGCAGTCCCAGACACGGTCGACTCAACTGCGAACAACGCTGCTGCTGCGGCTGGAGACCCAAACGCCAACTCTGGTGTCCCCTATGCAGAGCAGACTGGCCTGATCAGATATGCTCCGATGCAAGGTGTACCGCCGACCAAGATTACCAAGAAGGACACGAAGCCCTTGTACCCCACCAGCTCGTACAAGATTGCCGTGTCGTTCTTGCCCACGCCTTCGGCCACCAAGACGGTGACTGCTTCGCAGACATTCAGCGCTGACAGCATGGAGAACACCGTGAGTTTGCCCGCACTAATTTACTTGCTAAATCCGCAACATGCTGACCTAGAGCTAGGCTTCCCCCGTTCCTGGCCCCGCTGGTGATGCGCAGAGGTTCTTGAACCGCTGGAAGGACTAGACAGGGGACAAGTGCGATGACAAGTGTCAATGTGGACTTCCACTTATTATCATGAATCGAAAGCTCGAGCAGTTGCATGAAATGGCGTTTCTTGGAGGGTACGGCACCGACTTTCGGTCGGGTTTGTAAATCACGGTGTTAAGCTTTTTGCAAGAGTAGCAACTTGTAGATATCATAGGGAAATAAATAATTGAAGATATCAATGCTCGTTTGCGCTGGACTTGTCATGTGACAATCGTGGTGGTACATGGCAAGTCGTGAGGCGAGCACAGAAATTCCGTGTATAAGAAGTAGACTACGACAACCTTGCTATATTTCTCTGAATTACTACTCATTGGCAATCTCTCCACTACCTTGATGGAGCTGAACTTAGTGCATGGATGCTGTATAAGCTCAATAAGGTACAGCAAAAGCACCGGGGCGGCTCAAAACGAACCCCGCTTACTATCGGCTTTCCCGATTGCGATACGAGCTTGCGAGGAAAGATAACGTGCAGGAGCATCTTCCCGGCAGGCAACCTGTATACAACACCAACAGAACAACAATTACAATGGCCAAACAAATCGCGAATCCGGATCTGCCTGCGCCGCCGTCTGGCAAGTATCCTGCCAAGGCGCATGCTCGCCGCGTCGCGAAGTGGCTTGCCGAGAATGGCGGGCCGAAAGAAGGCGTTATCTACTTGGAGGGACAGGCGTTGAGAGAGCATGAGGTATGATAGGCGTGATTTGATGTTGTGTGCTATTCTGGCGCTGACGGGTGGATCGCTAGGATGATGACACTGAGATGCACTTCAGGTGGGTTTTGGCGTCCTATCACTTGGGAAAGAAAAATCCCTCTTGTGTGTTGGAAGCACATGTATGATTGATGCTGATATATGTCTTCTCCAGACAACGTCGCCACTTCTACTACCTCACTGGAGTCGACGTCCCGGATTGCCGCTTTTCATACGATATTGCAAGTGACAAGTCGACACTATGGATCCCTCCTGTCGAGCCTGAAGTCGTAATGTGGGCTGGCCTTCCGTTGCTGCCCAAGGAGGCCTTGGAAAAGTACGAAATCGATGCCGTAAATACGACTGATGAGCTCAAATCCGCGAAGTCTATTGAGCAGATGTTGGTCAAGAAGGGCCAGACGCTCTTGGTGATGAAGGACCGCGCAGATCTTTCGGTATTCCAAGCCGACAGCGTCCAGCACTTGCAACCAAACATTGACTACGACTGGTTGCGCCGTGGTATCGAGCAGTGCCGTGTTGTGAAAGATGAGCACGAGATTGCCATGATCCGCCACGCCAACATCGTCTCTTCTTATGCACACAAGCAAGTGCAGGCTTCCGTCCACGCGGCATCGAACGAGCGCGAGCTTAACGCGGTGTTCGTGATGCACTGCCACGCTAATGGTTGCAAGGAGATGGCATACGGCTGTATCTGCGCTGCAGGCACCAACGCAAGCACTCTTCACTATGTTCACAACGACTTGCCTCTTGACACCAAGCTGAACATGCTCCTGGATGCCGGCTCAGAGTACAACTGCTATTGCTCAGACATCACCAGGACCTTCCCACTTAACGGTCGCTTCACCAAGGAAAGCAGGGAAATCTACGAACTCGTCTTGAAGATGCAGAATGAATGCTTCAGCATGATCAAGGCCGGTGTCATGTGGGAGGATGTGCACATGCGCGCCCACAACGTTGCTGCAGCTGGTCTTCGCGACCTCGGAATTTTCGAGAAGAGCTTGTCCGTCGAGCAGATTCTCGACAGCAAGATCACCACTCGCTTTTTCCCTCACGGACTTGGTCACTACTTGGGCATGGACACCCACGACTGCGGTGGCAACGCCAATTACGATGACCCGAACCCGTTCCTCAGCTACTTGCGTGTGCGAGGCAAGCTGCCGGTCAACTCAGTCGTCACCAACGAGCCTGGTATCTATTTCAGAGAATTCCCGCTGAGGCAGGAGCTCAAGGATGGCGTGTGGAAGGGCATCGTCGATGAAAGCGTGCTGGACCGCTACTGGAGCGTTGGTGGCGTGAGAATCGAGGACGACATTGTGGTCAAAGAAGACGGATATGAAAACTTGACCATCGTGAGCAGCAACATAGACGACATTGAAGGCATGTGCAACGGCACAATTCAGATTTGATAGCTGAACACGAATGTACACGAGCTATTGACGCTGCTTCTCTGACGTACCCCAACGAAATAACGACTGCAAGTCTTACCACTCAGTAGTGGTCTGACAAAGTGAGCGTACCAGTCTTGGTGATCTACGAATCGTTTGTCAGCATTGAAGTTCACTAGCTTGTGGATTATACCAGTACTGACCATGTACTCAGCAACAGCCACATCTTTGCCTGACTCCTTGCCATAGCCAGACTCCTTGATACCTCCGAAGGGTGTCTCGGCAGCGGAAGAGTTACCAGTATTCATGCCGATCATGCCGGCCTCAAGGTTCTCGAGCAGTCGCCAGGTCCGATCGATGTTCTTCGTGAAGAAGTCTGAGAAGAATGTTAGTGCACCTTCATGGGAGACCAAAACTGGGACTTTCACTCACAACTTGCCAGACCCATGCTGGTGTCGTTGGCCAACTTGACAACTTCGTCCTCTGTGTCGAAAGCGAACAGCGCCATAACAGGCGCAAAAGTCTCCTCTCGTGCGATCAGCATATCCTTGCTGGCTCCAGTGATGATGGTCGGCTCAAAGAAATATCCACTGTCGTAGCCTTGCGAGCCTTGTAGTTTCTTGCCTCCCAGGACTAGCTTGCCGCCCAGCTTCTTTGCGTCCTCGACTTGAGCAAGAGCTTTGTCCAGACTACGTTCAGTCGTCACGGGACCCATGGTGGTCTTGGAGTCTCCACCATGGCCCACCACCAGCTGCTTCGTCTTCTCTGCAAGGATCTGCGCGAACTTGTCGTACACGCCCTTTTGGACGTACACGCGATTCGCGGTGATGCAAGCCTGGCCAGCGTGACGCCACTTGAGCGCCATTAGCTGCGTGGCGGCTTGGTCGAGATCTGCGTCGTCGAACACAAGGAAAGGGCAGTTGCCACCAAGCTCGAGAGTGCACTTCTTTAGTCCGTCGGAGCAGAGCTTGGCTACAAGCTTGCCGACGCGCGTGCTACCGGTGAAAGTGACCTTCTTGACTAGAGGGTGGCGACAGAGAGCTTCGCTCAGGCCAGGCGTGTTATCCAAGCTGGTCGTCAAGACGCTGAAGACTCCTTTTGCGAAGCCGGCTTGCTCGGCCAAGTGTGCTAGGGCTAGGACTGAGAAGGGTGTCTCGGGCGAAGGCTTGACGATCATGGTGCAACCTGCTGCCAATGCTGCACCAGCTTTACGGAGAATCACTGCGATGGTTCAGTGGGTATCGAAGAGTGTGTGGTAATGGTAAACATACTTGCAATGGGGAAGTTCCAAGGCACGAGTGCAACAGCAACACCAATAGGCTGCTTGACAGTGAAGACTCGACGGTTAGGTGCAGCCGGCGTCTGTACTGTTCCCTGAACACGCTCCGCCTCGCCAGCGAACCACCAAGTGAAACCAAGAGCATAGTCGAGCTCACCCTGAGACTCGAAGAGCGGCTTTCCAGTCTCATAGGTGACAATATTAGCCAAGTCATCACGGTTGTCGCGGATCAGTTGGTCCCATTTTAGCAGACATTGGGCACGAGTCCTTGGGTTGACTTTGCGGTAGGTCTGGAAAGCCTCGTGTGCTGCTTTGACAGCTGCATCGGTGTCCTCTGCGACATTGTCTGGTGCGGTTGCCCATACTTTGCCATTTCCCGGGTCTATTGCCGATATCGTCAACTTCCTGCTATCCAAGGAGGATTAAGGAGGGGTTTTGAGTGATATTGGCTTACCATAGACGTCAAAACGCTTGCCTGACTTTGCCTCGACCCATTCGCCACCAACGAGAGACTTGTCTTTAAAAAGGTCTGGGTTGTTAAGCTTGATGACCGTTAGCTAACTAGACTCATCAGTCAACAAACGTCTCAACGTACTTTGAAGGGAAGATTAGGTGCCATCCTTGGAGTTGTATCTGTATCGAGGCGGATTTGGTATTGGCGAATCTGACGTTCTTGCACGGATTCTGTATATCGGATCGATCGTGCTTAAGACTCACTCTATGAAACCACAAAGGTGATCTTTCCTCATGGAATATGTCCTTTCGAAAGCCGACCACCACCCAGACCGAGCTCGCTCAGCCGAAACGGTGCGGGGCACCTATTCACTCCCCACCCCACATGACGTGAGTGACAAGCAAAGGCAACAGCAACCCTCACATCAGCTCGACCCATGTAACCGCGGGAATAATGGGATTACCGTTTGGCAAGTCGATCCTCAGTGACACAATCACCTCGACCCGCCTGGCATGCAGATCCGCATTGCCGTGACTCGCTCCTACAACTGCTATTTGCATTTCCACAACTTGCACTTGGCGCATCAGCTCCCCGCACCGAACTACCTTTGAGACTATACAAGCTCTTGCGATCCCATCGATGTGGCCAGGGAATGTTATGCTCCCCAGCTCGGGATGCCATGCTATTGGCGTTGATCTCGAGGCTCGAAAACTATGAGGATCTGTAGATACAAAAGACTGCGATGGTCAAGTATAAGCTGCAGCTGTTTCCCCTCCTTCTCAAATGCTACTTGAATCACCTTGATCGATTTATCGGCAAGCCAATTATAGCTCCTACATATACGCTCTGATAGCCCTTTCGATCGTGCATCATGCCTCGTCCTAAACGTCAAAAGACTTCTGATACAGCTATGTCTGAATCGTCAAGCAACCACCCATGGGCAGATCTGCCTTCTCAGCTTTCTGGCGCCATTGAAAAGGCCAACAAAGCTGCACAAGATGACGGCCAGCTCTCGGCCTTCATTCACTCAGATGCTATCACGGCTCCGGCTACGTTCGGTATCAAAGGCGCTGGAAGTGACAACGCTATTTTGACGACCGTATCCAACGGCAAAATCAGCATTCGTACTGGGACTACTGCGGATGCAGAATTCACGTTGTCTGCTCTTCCAGAGCAGTGGCAGGAGTTCTTCAAGCAGACCCCCGTCATGCCGTACCAAAGCTACTGGTGAGTACGCTTCTTCGTACTGCGCACATCTGGTTCGGTTTGTGTGCTGATCAATTGAATTCTAGGGGCGTAAGAAGGCTATCCGTCCGAATGTGGGACAAAGCAGTCGCTGATGGTAATGTCGAACAGATGTTTGGGATGAATATCAAGCAAGAGGGCATCGAAGTCCAAGGAGATCAGGTAAGTGCTATGGGCTGAGTGCCATTTGCATAGGCCAGAGAACTGGCTGACTTTACCGGTTGCAGGACTCCTTCGCTCGCTGGACCCATGTCTGGCGCCGTGTCTTGGAGCTCTTGCACGACTCATTTGCAGGTCCCACTCCCGAGGATCAGCAAGACGAAATGGACGAAGACTGCATCGTCGGACGCTACGTTTACGTTACGTCTCCCATGTGGGGAAAGTGTAAGATCTTCTACGAGCAATCTGGCGAGGGAGACCAGGAGATCGTTTTCCTACATACGGCTGGTAGCGATAGCCGACAATATCATGGGTGCGTTAAGCCGCGATTGAGAGATGCGATCGACACTTGCTGATGCTAGACAGTGTCATGAATGACCCTCGTGCTCGCGAGAAACTCTTTATGACCGCTTTCGATCTCCCAGCTCATGGACGGTCGTTCCCAGTAAGTCAGAAAGGTAGCCTGCGACCCTGGCATAGAATATAACTGACACCGATTGCAGTATGAGGGCTATCATCCCGGCATGCACACCAACAACGAGGATGCGTATGTTGGCTGCATTGCCGCCATGGTCAAGAAGCTGGGATTGAAGTCACCCATTATTTGCGGTGCTTCTATGGCCGGCCAAATCTCTCTAGCCTGTGCCATCCGCGCCGATGAAGTTGGCTGCATTGGTACGATTCCTCTGCAGGGAAGCGACTTCCTTGACATGAAGAGGCAGTGGTACGATCGCACGCCGCATCATAATCAATCGCTGTTCAATCCTGAGTGGATCTATGGCGTAAGTATCATTCTTGGACAGTAAGCAAGATATTCAAGACTGACTGACCACTGCCTAGATGATGTCTCCAACGGCACCGCTTGCGAACCGGCAGCTCGTCTGGCACCTGTATTCGGCGCAGGCGTATGGTATTTTCCATGGCGACCTGGACATGTACTTTGGGTAAGCAGAAGATGGTCTGCCTCTGGCTGTAGTGACAGTATGCTGATTGATTCGCAGTATGATGAGCCCTGCTTCAGACGCCTATGGCACTTGCGAGCCATATCGGTAGCAAACTCTGGGAACCCCCTTTTATTCTCCCAATCCGCATTACGACATTTGCTGAGGATAATGCAATTACAGGTGGATGGGACGGCCGCAGCCGCATGTCCAGCATAGACACCAAGAAGTGTCCAGGTACGTAATCTTTAGGCTTCTTCTTGTATCTTTATTGATAAGTATAGTCTACATGCTCACGGGCGAGTACGATTGGAGTAACACTCCGGCCATGGGTCAAGCAACCTGCGACAAGATCACTGGTGGCAAGCATCAGGCGATGAAAGGCGTTGGCCATTTCCCAGCAACAGAAAATCCGAAGGTTTTCGTCGGATATCGTAAGTCTCTGAACGTGTTGCTCCGCTCTGTCGTAAAAGTTGCAGCCACCTTTTCCTCGGGCTAGATGATGTGCTGACTTTGTTGGTTGTTAGTGCTGGAGGCCGTTAAACACATCCAGAGCACGCACCAATGAGGTAACGTGCAGCGATGCAACAGAATGTTGGTGCGAACCTCGTGATGGTACCGAGAGCTTCTGTGGTCTGCAATTGGGATTAGGATTGTATGAATGTAAGCATTGTTGCAACGAATTTGTCCTGTCTATACATTGGCGTGTATCGGCGCGCTTTGCCCTTGACAGCGCCATGCTGTCCCGAATGATGAGATTGCAAAATGTTGGAATTGTCCAAGGGTAAGAAGTGAATGCATTAAATTAGAATACCATACCAATCACAAATTGTCTCCGACCCAAGTCCACCAGTCACCCACCTTACCGCCCTGGTCACCATCACCTTTAATGTTGCCGCCAGCGACCTTCACCTCAATACCGTGCTCTTCCATCTGCGCGAACTTGAAAGTCTTGGAGCCATATTCTCCAAGCCAATTCTGCTCCTCATCTACACCACCCACATCATCCTCCATACCGACTCCGCTATCCATCAGACCCTTGCTCCTTGTCAAGCGGACCTTTGCGATCTCGTCCTCCAACTTCGTCTTCACAAGGCCCGCAGGCAGCGATGTGAAAACGTCCTGCTTGTTGGCCGCGACCAGAACTGGGGTCGCATCGGCTGTCTTGGAAGTCTTTCCCTGGGTGTGCTTCTTCTGCAACGTGAGCAGCACATCGTGCAAGAACTCAGCCGCTTCCGTCAAACCCGCTGCTGAGCTCACTGCCGCACTGTCTACCACAAACATGAGCCCTTTCAGCGCCGTGGATTCTTTGAGCGAAGAGAAGGCATGGTGTCGCAGCTTGCCGTGGCCGGGAGTATCGAGGATGAGGAACTTGGGCTGATGGCGCGAGGAGGTGTCGTTATCGGAGCGGAAGCGGTCTTCGAAGGATTTGAAATCGGTCGGAAGCTGGCAGAGTGCTGTCTGAGGCGCTTGGCTGGTGTGGGTTACAGAGGGCTGGCCATTGGAGAACTGTGGACGCAAGTGTTAGCCATGCATCCACATACTTTGAAGATACGAGCAGATATCGCTTACCGAAGTCAGGAGGGTGGTCTTTCCTCCACCGCTAGGTCCCAGCAGAAGAATGGTGGGAAGCTGTTTAGGAGCGGCTTTGCGGTAGAGGAAGTAGTGGAGGAGGATGGGCAAGGTTATGCTGATCAAGAAGGTGACGAGGATCGCAGATATCGAAGGCGAGAAGGACCAGGCCGTCCAGCTGTCGTCCCAGGTGCCATTGAGCGCCATGTTGCTGGTGAGTGTTGGTTGTCGCAAAAGTTGTCGGTGGTTCGATTTCACGGAGACGTTAAATGATTCAGTTGTCCACCTTTCTGCGGGGCGCGTCATTTGTCCAGCAGGCGATCAAGGGTTCAAGCTTCAGTCCATGACTCCACTCCTTGACCTTGACGACCAACATTGAGAACATAACAGCAGTCGTTCGAAGCCTACATGAAGTATATCACTATTGTTGATACCTTGTACCGTTCTTGAGGGTTGTGGCTCAACAATCGGAGATGATCCCATAACCCACCTAATGCTTCCTCGGCAGATCTACACCCAAGCGCCTTGCCTTTGCCACTCATGTTGGTGCGCTGGGTATGTATGTGTTGACGTCAGAACGACTACATCGCTCTGCAAGTAGGATTACAGCTATATGTAGCAGTTTATATGTTGTTGTGAGTAGGTAAAGGTGTTCCTGGCTTCATCAAAGATCCTTTGCTCATAGCATTAACACTTGCATCCAACTCCTAACCATTACAGCTTCACAATCAACACAAAATAACAACCGCAACAATGTTCGGCAATAACACGTTCGATCCTAACAAGGACATTCCCGACCTCAGTGGCAAGACCTACATTGTCACAGGTGGTAGTGCCGGCATTGGATATGGCATCTGTGCTCACCTCCTCCAACACAATATCGCCAAGCTCTATCTCCTTGGAAACAAAGAACAACACCTTTCCGAAGCAGAAGAAGGTCTCGCCAAGTTCGGCGACACTAGCAAAATCGAGACGGTTCAAGTCGACCTCCAAGACCTACGCCAAACCGACCGCGTAGCCAAAGATCTTGCCAGCCGCCTGACCCAGCTCGATGGGCTTGTTTGCAACGCCGGCATAGGCGTTGGCGAGTACTCCGAGACAGCAGACGGCATCGACGCACACATGCAAATCAACGTCTTCTCCCAGCACCACCTAGCCATGATGCTGCTGCCAATTCTGCAAAAGACACCCAACTCCCGCCTCGTGCTCCAGAGCAGCGAGATGCACCGCCTCGGTACCGAGAATGAGAAATTCGAGTCTCTGCAAGAGATCAATCGCGACATCGGCGCCACAAACCTGTACTGCCGCACCAAGCTAGCGCAGATCTTGCTGGTGCGTGCCTTCGCTCGCAGGAAGGCGCAGGGAAAGCTGGGCCTGCGAGCCGGCGAGGCTCCTTACATCAATGCTACGCACCCGGGCGCCGTGTCGACTGACCAGCCCAGTCAAGCGATCGATGCATACGGTATGATGGGCAAACTCGGCGTGAAGTCCGTTCGGCCGTTTATGAAAGATCCTGTTGACGAGGGTTGCCGCTCTGCGCTTTTCGCTGCGACTAGTGAGGACGTGGTCAAGGAGAAAATTGATGGGCAGTACATTGTCCCGGACCGGAAGGTCACAGATGTCAGTAAGAAGGCGAAGGATGAGGCGTTGCAAGAGCGTTGCTGGGAGTTGACAGAGACGGTGTTGAGGGAGAAGTTGGGAGATTTGGGGTATGACATGAGTTAGGAAGCCATGGTTGGTCTCAGATATGGCCTTGCGATCGATCTTACATGTAATGACCATGCAGTTCAATGCGCTTTGAACAGCAGTTTTCCAGCTTTCCTGACTTTAGGGTAGCCATAGATTCTTTGAGGACTTGCTATGATGTTTCCTTCTTCTATTTCTCAGACTCAATAAGTATACGTGTAGCTACAACGTGGATACATGTAGTGATCACATAGTCATTTTACCCAAAACTCAATATCAGACTGCACGTGTACTGGACCCTCTCGCGACGAACGGCCAGGGCAATAGAAAGCACAAATTACTACAAGAACTACAAGACACGCTCTGTAGCCCTTTACCGACTGGCAGCAACTTCCAGCAACCACGGCAAGGCTTGAGACCCGCGGAGCGCACTCTGAACATGAGGTTCTCGCCATCTGGAAGATGGCCCAGACGCTCCGGTGAGGAGAAAGGGCGATTCCGCAGGTATTCCGTACATCAAGAGACTCTGGAGCCTGCAATCAGACCATATGACACGAGATGCAGCGCATGACTCGCGCTCTCCAACACAAACACACCGCCACGCTCACAAGCTGACAATCAGGCTCTCAAAATCCTTCATCATGAGAGCAAACCCGCTGCCCTGCATCAGACAACAAGGCAGAATGCAACCTCCTGCGTGCTGTCCTAAGGCTGAAAGAGCTCGTTCCTCCAAGTGAAGTCACTACTAACAAGGACACCGTTCATTGACAACGGAACATCTCAGCCGCGCACGGGTGTACGCCCTGCTCGCCCGCACCAGCGTGCCAGTCGGGCCTTTTCTTTCGTCGGCGGCACAGGGCGGAACGCCAGGCACCTGACCACTCGCAAGCTACCTCGCAGACTGTGGACTGGCCAGCCTACCATTTTGCTCGTTGCTGTCAGCAAGAGCATCCACGCCAGACGCCACGTAAGCTCAGTCGTGACTTGGGGAGGCGTCAGGACCAGCTGGAGAGATCGACGCGCCATCATGCGGTCTTGCGATGCACGAGCACGGCAGAGCTGGACGGAGGGGGATCATGATGGATGAGCGTGGGGGGTATATTTAGGTACCCTGCGGTCGGATTGTTTCAGGAAAGGTGGCAGTTGGGAAGTAGAGCGCCGTTGCTGATGTACATCGAAAAAAATACACATCAGAGGGGTCGTGATTGTCATGACTCGTGTGTTTTGAGTGACCTGGTGGTGTGCGTCCAGACCAGCGTGACGGAGACTTTTCCTGTTGGGTTGGACAGCTCAGGGACCCGCGTCGTGTCGTGTAGTGTCAGGTGGTAGGAGTGGCGTGCTCGGTACGGCTATGTTGTTGAGATGTCGTGGAAAGCAGAGTGCGGACCAGGTTCCTGGGGCTGGGTGACGGGAGGATAACTGCATGCTGCGCATATGCTTGCTTGTGAATTGGGAAGTACACCTGCCGAGCTTGCGCGGACGGGCTGTTCACGAGTCCAACGGGTAGTGGCAGGAGGACTTAGGCTGTCCGAATCATTTTCAAGGTCCCGAGCCAGGATGAGGTGAGCGGTAGAAACGAAGTTCTAGACGTGCCCATACTCGATCGCCCTTCGTTGTAGTGCAAATTGAGCCTGATATCGAGGTGGTCCGCACAGACCAGGGGTTCGCGACACCGCACTCACAGATTGTGGGAAGATCGAGAACGTGCGACAGAGGGTCGGCACGTGTGTTGTGGAATGAAGTTCGCAGGCTTTTGTTTGATGGGCGTGCAGGATCTCCAAAGTTCCTGCTTCATGTGAGTGATACAGCGCCGTGACACGGAGATCATTCTGGGGTAGGCTGCAGCGCAGAGACCGCAAAATCTTTCTGGTGAGAAGTGCATACCCGTTCATTTCCACGCGCAATGTCCGTAAGCAGGACAAGTCAACAACGTGAGATGGAAGTCACGCGAGCTATGGACGGGCGCCAGCATCAAACCGAGTTCGAGTCGTTCAGTCGCTGCGGAGAGAAGCCAACAATACTTGGGGACTTTCAATGTTGCCCTGCTGTCAGATGTCACAAACTGCGCCATCCAGGCTGATCTGTTGCGCGAAGCAGTGGCACAACCATCGTTGTTTCGATCGTACGCCAGGATGACTCGACGGAACGAAGCTACTCCAATCGATGGCCGCTTTACAATGCCAAAATATCCAAATGCCCGGTAAAATCACCGAAGCTGGATCGCTGGACAACCGAAGCATGAGTCGCGTTATTGTAGCTCCTTGGTGATGTATCATCAACTCGAAGGCTTGAGAGGCAGAGCAATCTCGAGAGGAAATGGCTCACTTATGCAGCTACCCGCAAGGTACAGCTCGTCAAGACACTCCGGCTTGTTGTTCTTGCGCGTGCAGGACGCAAATGGTTCTTCACAGAAGGGCTGGGAAATCATGGTTGCTCATCAGGTAGTCGATGAAGATCCTGACAGACAACGCTGGATCAGTCGTGTGGACCGAGAAGATGTGTACAAATGCACTGTTGAAGATTGTCGTCAGGGCTGCGGTCATGATTCTTCACAGCATACAAATCACGTGTGGATCGCTGACTCGCTGAAGAAGGTTTCGAGGATCAACCTCGAGGGCACTACCTCAATTGCGCAATCAAAGTCCGAGCTCTGGCGCACGAAGAAGCGGTGAGGCGTGAGTCTGACGTGACAACGGACTCTGTCTGCAGCCATCCGCACATCGACCCCTGAGCATCGAGGCGCATTCTGGAAGCGACTGGCCGCGCCTGACGGCAACAAATGAGACAGGTCTTTGAAGATCTGTGGCTTGCTGCGAATTGCTTGGTGGCAAAGCAGGACGCAGGTCGAGGCAGTGCATGGCAGGTTTAGCTCAAGGCGGGAGTGGGTGTGAAGAGAAGAGGGATGAGTCGGAGTCGGAGCGGGCTGGCCATGCCGGTATCCGCGACACTCGTGGCCTGCATCGGCTTCTTTGTTGGAGAGGAATCGAGATGGCAAAACCAGGTCGTATTGACGTAGCGGTGCCCAATCGAATGGTCAGCACTCATGCTGGTAGGTGGCCAATGTTGGGTAGGCTCGAGCTGAGAGCACGAGGTGTCGAATTCTCTTTGTTGGCAGCTGCACTGCTGAGTGGCCTAAATATACTCATCATCGTCGGTAACCGTGGAATGCAGATGGCATAGCCGCATCGCGTGAAAGTGACGGGTCGAGTCTCGCGGAGAGCCACGATGCACCCTCTGTGTCTGCTGTACATGGTCGTCGACAACAACAACAACAGAGCCAAGACGGGCGGGTGCGTATCGCCCGTCCCTAGTGCCCGAAGCAGTCAACCTCACTCGACCCAGCGAACTGTCCCCCAATGATCAACACGCTTCTGCCTCCACCCGTCATGTCCTCGCGCTCCCCCGACTATGCCGCGAAGGCTGACGTGGGGGGTAATAGAGGGAAATCGATGCAAGGGACTGCTGCTGCTGCGCGCCGCGATGAGTGGGCTTGCTCGGCTTGCAGCTTCGAAGCCACATGCGGGCGGCAATATTGCCTCCAGATGCGGATGGCCCTGCTGAAACATACGACGTCTGCCATCGCGCTCTCTAGCGGGCAAGGAAGGATTACGTTTAGGCGCATTGCCCTGGTGGCAGCTGTAGAAGCGCTATCAAGCTGGGGCATTGGGAAGCCCTCGACATGGGCCCCTGCCTTGGCCTGCCGATGACCTGCAGCCCCAGATTTTCTGCATATTGTGGCTTGATGCGCGCAACGCTCTTTTGATCATTCGCAAATGCCCAGCATAGCACGAGACAGGACTGACTCGAAGAAACCTCCGAGGTGAGAGGAGCGAGCCTTCGCGTGACCATCATCTCGGACAAAACCTACGGCCCGCGCAGGGTGTTGCTCGTACAGGAACTCCTATCAAAGAACAGCTTTGCCGCGCGAACGAAGTTTTGTGACTCGTATCGCTCCAGATCCCCGGGACGTCAGCTCTGCAGGCGCGGGATAACCAGGCAAAAGCTGCCCTCCACCTTCATCAAGATGGCCGCGCGCCGGTACACTAACATCATGGATGCAAACTGACCTGCATGAAGTCACATTCGGATGGCGGCCCGACCGAGGGAGGCACCAGGTCAGTAAATCGGTTGGTTGAAGTTGCGTTGACGCCGTCAATCCTGGGTGGTGATCAGACAGACCGTTTCTTTGGAGGCCG
Organism: Cladosporium oxysporum; assembly: GCA_021018855.1. Taxonomy (NCBI): domain Eukaryota; kingdom Fungi; phylum Ascomycota; class Dothideomycetes; order Cladosporiales; family Cladosporiaceae; genus Cladosporium; species Cladosporium oxysporum. The sequence goes on from JAIQXY010000015.1 coordinate 613,599, forward strand.
GGAGGGAAGGAAGCCTAACTCTACCCGAGATCATGAGCATTTGTTTACGGTTAGTTGCTGGCACGATGCCGTCGAGACATGATTTGGAGAGTTGAACTCGGGCGACTAGATGGAAATGTAGGTTATCTTCGCCACTGGAAAGCAAGGAAAAAGCCAAAAGCTCAGATTGATTCGCTTGCCATAGACTGACATGACCTGATATCTCCACCCACACCCCTCGCATCTCACCGAACAGAATACTGTCTCCCAGCAACGATACGGCAACCGCTTTCGGAGAGCCGAGGAAGGCTTAGCAAGATGCAGCTTCCCACTGTAACCAGCCGGGCTAGCCAGACAGACACACGCACGAAGCGTGGCCTGAGCGCCTCTCCAAAGGCAGGGCATCAAAGGTAAGGTTGGACGTTCTCGAATACTACTCCAGATCGTTGTGTCTGCTGCCCCTGTTGCTGAGGCTGATGACCTGATGCCACACCCCATCATCCTGACCCAGCGTGTCGGGAGCTGCTGCTGCAGAACCGCCTACGAGTCTTGGTGAGGGCTAGGTGTGTTATTTTTTGCAATGCTCCGCCGGCCGAGACCGGCTGTCTGCGCTTTGTTGCGTTCATGACGGGTCGTAGGCCACGGCGTGTTGCCTATCATTTTGCGCCGTCTCATCGGGGAACAACGACTAAGTGGGCCGCAGTCTTGCTCTGATCTTGAATCTGACAGCAGCCAGCAGCCTTGCACTCTGCACGGCAAGCCGGCATACCCCTACACGCTTTTATCTGTGCGCCGCCCCGTTCCTCCACCGCTCTTGCTGTTGCCCGTCGTCACGGAGTATATCCCATCTCTCTCAAACAAGTCAAGGCTGCGGGTCTCCAGCGAGCTCTGGTTTCAAGTTTCGTACGTTGAGACTCTTCTGCAAACTTACGTCTCCAGCCATTGTTCTGTTCAAAGCTTTCGACTATTATCAGGGCAAGTCGAGTCGAAGCTTCTTTGTTCACTTGACATTTGACGCAAGGTATGTTGCCGGCGACCGCGACGTCAACCCAAACTGCCCAAGACAATAAACTGATGAGAACTTGTTAAGACGATTGTTGACGCCCCCAAAATCGTTCTGGACGAGATATTCGTACTTGGTCGCAACGACAACGGTATCATTTTTGCAAACAACTTCTACGGACGAATCATCACATCTGGATAATCTTCGATCATCAGCGTTTGCAAATACTCGGCGTGGTTTTCCTTTCACAGCAGGGAAACTCTTGCTCATTTGCTCCAATCACATTGTCAGTCAATCGGGAGTGTCACCAAACCGCACCCAGAGGTACGTTGAACGTCCTATCACGATCGCATGATGTTTGGAGGTGCACGATCGAATCTGTGACAAAGATGCGCACTCTGCGACCAGCAGCTGTTCTTGGACCGCATGTATCGATTAAAACCATTGGGACTCCCTTGGGCGATATGTCAAGAAGGCACGCCTTGATGTTCTTGCTCGCCAGCATCAGTGTGCCAACTTCGCCTTGCTAGTACTTGCGCCTCCTGATATGTGCAGTAGTGATGTGGTTTGTTGCATACACGGCTGACAATTTTTCGCAGAGGTCTCCAAGAAGCATCGCGAGGAACCCAGGAATTGCACCCGACAGGGCCATCAGGCTTGAAGTGAAAGTGCAATTTGTTTGCTTCTAGTACAAATTCGCACTTCACTCTCAATCCACACTTTCTCAGAGCTTTTTAGCCTTCTGCTGGGCCAGTCACCGTCGACTCCGCGTCCAAAGCGTCGCCTGCATTAGTCCTGCGGCAACTGTCGAATCGCAAGCCGCCCGCCAACAGCCACGAGCCTGTGAGCCGGTCGCCAAGTCTTGCACATCTATTCACACCTGCGATCTACCATTGCAGAAAGTTGTCGCAAGAGAGTTCAGCTCACGCAGGAACAAACAATCCTTCCATCTTGAAAGAAGATCGATGACGGTTCGCTTCCGTCCGGTGGAAGCAAACGAGCTTGTCGACGACGAGCGCGCAGCAGCACAGCGCATATACATGGGTTCTGCAATCACAATGGAACAAGGTAAGCTCGCCCGATCTCTAGCCCCGTGCAGATGCAGCTGCCTGCATTATGCGCCTGCTACGCCTCCCACGTCTGCCGCGAACCACCGAGTCCCAAAAATCCTCAGCCCGTTCCTTCAGCCCCAGCTGCCGGCCCCAAATCTGCTGCCTTCATCTGCCGGTCGTTGACGACCAACTGGCCCACTCCTATGCTTGAAACGGGCCTTTTTCGTTTCTCAATTGGCTCTACTCGTAATACTCTACCAACAAAACACCTACCTCTGGGCGCAGTGTAACGTTGGGCATCCGGCTCTCGTTTCACGTGCACGATCACGGGTGTATCAGGGCAACCTGCACATTACACGGTCCCGCGGCGCCATTCTCGCTGTGCATCTAATGACCTGCAGCAGTTCGTGGCCGATTGCTAACGTGTCGATCTAGGAGCACTGCTTCAGCAGCAGCTTCCGCTGCACACTGATTACGCTTTGTCCTCTGATCCGGAATGCCTCGACCAATTCTCGGGACATGCGCACTCGCAGTCCTACAGCAGCAACGGCGCGGTCGAGCCGTTGCGACGGGATAGCACCATTGTACAACAATCTCCCGGAGGGTTCGCATACGCGACCGCACGCAACACACCCGGACCGCGCTACATACCCGGTCAAAACGTAGCGCCAGACGGTAGAAGGTACGTAGACACCCACTGATTCGTCCCCGGTCGCCTTGCTCCATTCCTGCCTGGTTCCCTGTCAAGCTCATTCGTCCCTCGGCGGGTCGGCTCTCCCAACAAGTCGCCCATCATGCTGTGTCGCATGGCCTGATCACCTACTGGGGTTGGATCCTGCCCACACACCTGCAGCCTTTCCGCTGTCAGGCAGAAGTCGCACAACACAGCAGCCGATACGACGCATAGCTGTCGTCTATCCGGCGTTTCTTTCGTTCATTTCCCCTCCTTGATCACACGATGGGTTATGTCACCAACAATTGAGCTTGTCCTGTGAAAGGCAACAGACCTCGAAGCCTCTCGAGCACTAGAAGGACTGGTAGCACGCCGTCATGTTGCGCCTTCGCTGGCCTTGACTCCACAATGTATCACACACGCACGCGTAATGTACTGTACGCTGACGCTTAGTGTATCAAAGTTATCCGCCTACCCAGAACTTCACTGACTCCGGCTCTGGGTCCATCTCGACCAGCCCTTCGTCAGCCGCATCGTCGCTTGCGTACAACGGTTATCAGCAAGCAAACCATTACACAGGCGGAATTCCCTCCTACCCTGGGCCTGTACCTCTACCCCAAACGTTCGTCACTCAGTCGTATCCTGGAGCACGAATCCCTCCTCTGTATGTAACCTTCATGGTGCGACGACAGGTTGCGCCAGAGCTATCATGGTTGATTGTTGACACTGACATCCACGCGATAGATTAGACGCCTCGACGCAAAGCGTCCTACCACCACCTAACCGATCGCCTTTATCAGGCGTCACAAATGCCGCCGACCGAGATCTGTACGCGAACACTCCAGCTTACCTGAACCGAACCCAACTCTCTCCGACTGCTCAGACGAGCTTTGGACATTACGCCGACTCCTCTCGTGTCCTCTTAGGGACTGCCGGGCTGTCTTTAGGCGGCGGCATTCCAACTCCCTATCAGCCACACATGGCTGCGTCAAATGCTCACAATTACAGCACTGTGGCCAATGAGTCCCTCAATTTTCCTTGGCCCAATCTGGAGGTGCTACTTGAACTGAACTGTGAAGGCGTTCCTGTCACACCAGAAGTCCATGCCAAAGTCGAGAAAGGCTTCTTCCTGTCAACTGTGGATGGTAAATGGACTTGCTACAGGCGGAATTATTTCTCGGTCAATTGCAATTACGAGCTGCACCCGAACATCAACAACGGGCGTCTCACAGTCAAACGGAACAATGTCACGGAGCAGGTCAAAGCTATTGGCATGCGACTTACCGCTGCGGTTGACGGATCGCAAGGGAAGTCCATCGAGCTTGTCCAGCACACGCCAAAACGCGATAATGGCCCTAAGAACAAGATTGACGTCACAAAAGTGTCTCCTTGCTCGAGCGGAAGACAAGACTCGACGATATCGCCGCATGGTGTTTACCAAATCCCGATGCAGACATATCACGCTACCGGTCACCCCCCAGGACCCAACCTTCCGTTCCAGAACAAGCCTGACGATGGATCGCCTACGGTTGCAGAGGTGACACCAGCCAGCCATTATGGACTTGGTGTGGCTGGCGCTGCTCATGTCCCGGTGCCGGGGTCCGCGACGACACATACATTCGAGCGGGTTCAGTTCAAGCAAGCAACCGCGAACAATGGCAAGCGACGTGCTTCCCAGCAATACTTCCACCTGGTCGTTGAGCTGTTTGTCGACGTCCGCAAATCTGAGCAAGATGCTCCGACATGGATCAAGATCGCTCAACGTGTCAGTGAGAAGATTGTTGTAAGAGGACGATCTCCCAGTCACTACGCAAACGAAGGACAAAGCGGTGCAGCTGGAAGAGGTGGTGCGACCGGCCCGAACGGAGGGTATACTGCTGGTGGTGCATCCTTCGGTAGCATGAACCAAGGCGGATTCCGAAGTTCCGGCAGCCATTACAGCGGCAGCGTCAGCGGCGGAAGCAACGGTTACAGGTCGAATCACTACGGACTGAACATGCCAAACGATCACCCGGGGAGCCACTCTGGGAGCAGCTCATCAAGTATCGATGGCGGTCCTGTCGATGGATACCAAGTCGACACTGTGATGTCAGACGCCGATCGGATCGCTATCCACGAGCACGACGGCTACCAGTACTACCCCAGCACGATATACGAGGGTATGGCCACACAGCTACCACCGCTTGGCAAGATCGAGAGCAATGCTCGCTTCTCAACAGAGCCGCGACAGTACGCTGTCAAGGCCGAGTACTCTGATGCCAATCCCGGTGCGCAGTTCTCAGCCAGCAACATCGGTCGATTCCAAGGCGTTGAGTCCAGTCGGGGTTATTACCCTGACCTACAAGCCGGTTGCAGTTGAGCACATCCGCTGAGAGCTTTCACCATTTCTGCCTTCATTGGCCATGCACACCAGCATTCCTCCTTGCGCAACACTCTTCTGCCGCGTTCTACAGCACCAACATCACCCAACAGCACGCTTGGCTCCACGCTTCGAGCGCTGGCGCCTTCTGAGCGGAGGAGCAGATTCTACCCACACCACATCACCACGCAATCCAAGAGTGAACGCCCACGCATCTGAGCGAGCACAGAACATGACACTAGCACAGTCAGAACATACCATCTTTATCAGCAACAACATCATTACCAAAACGCACTCCATGATCGAGACGAGAGCCACGACTTCATGTCCCAAAAAGCACGAAGCAGTCTCTTTTAAGATACCCCATGTGTTCGCACCTTACGTCACGGACCAAGAATCGACCGGACGGACATGTGACTGGCTTGTCACATGGCGTCGGTCTTGAGTTGGTGAACATCTACTACTCTCGCTTTCTTCAGCATCTCGGCTACAGACATCACTACTCTCTCGCCTTGACGACCAAAACTCTTGACGTGAGCATGACTTTACGAAACGATGTGTACGATTCGGTTTTCTTTTCTTGGTCGAGGCTGTGTTAGCAATGGCCCGGCGATCTTAGACGGTCTCCGAGCCTCTTCGTTCATTGCCGACAGGTCAAAGCAACTCCGCCGCACCAATACACAAAACTCGCACCACGGTTTTTCTAATAACCTTCTTTCCTTCCCCATCCCTCCCTAGCAACCGGGACTGGCAATCTGATACACGTGTGCGCCCCATGGCGTGGCCCCAGCATGGCTTTCGTTCTTCTCCTTCTCATCAACATCGTCAACGGCAGGTCCGGGAAACACAAAATCAAAAAAATCCACCAGTTCGGAAGAAAAAAATGGCGGCCCCGCCTGTGTATTATCGCTTCTCCCCATGTCGTTTCCCCTGGGTCTGATTCTTTTCTTTACACTTTTTCCCTCTCCGCGACAGTGCACCTTCCTTCTGGACCGATAGCAACTCAGTCAGTATTAGCTAGCCTATATAGTATCTGTCGTTTTTTATTGGCGGCACAGTGCGAAATATATGGTGAGGCCCCGGTCTCGCTTTTGGTTTTCTTTTTATCTTACGCGTACCTACTACCGATTCAGTTATTCACTCACTGCTCCTCGTGACACTTGAAGCCATCGTTGTCTGCGACTCATGCAGCTGACTCAATCATTCGCTCCATGACCGTGAAAACTACGCACCTTTCAATGCTGCAAAAAGGATCTTCTAGTCCAAGTCTCCGGACACACACTTTCTGAACCAAACTACAAACGAACGATGCGACCAGGAAAAGCTCACAGTCAAGAGGATCATATACACACCTCTTTAATATATTCGGACAAGAATAGGAAACCCCCAATCCCTCAAAGATCCAAATCTACAACGCAAAATGAGAGCCTTCGAAGGGAAAAGGGCATGATACATCGAGGGCGTGCGGCTCCAGCGCAAACACACAACCGACCCGGCCAGATACGATAGGAGAAAAACAGTTATTCAGCGTCTGATCTACGCCTCGCCCTCCCAGCCAACCCACTCCCTACCAACGACTCTCCAAACCCTAACCTCTCCGCTCTTCAAATCGCCCAAGCGGAAGCTCTCCATCCGCACCTTGGCCTTCTCCCTACCCTGCTCCCACGCGCGGACCTTCTTGCGCGTGCCGTCCCACTCGGCCACGATGGCGACGTGTCCAGCGCCCAAGTCTTGCTTATACTTCTGGTGCATGGGGCCGGAGTGCTTGCCTTCAAATTTGGCGTTGCGCAGCGTGACGATATCGCCGGCACGGATTTCGTCGAATTGCATGACGGAAGCGTTGGCAAGGTTGGCGTAGACGAGGGCGCCAAAGGCGCGGTTGCCGACTGGGTGGAGAGCTTCGGGGTGTGCCTTGATGAGGTCTGAGACCAGAGCGAAAGGTGTGCCGTCGCCGACTGTGGAGTCCTTCTTGCTGTTACCAAGGGAGGCGGCGGTATCGGCGATCTTGGCACCGAAGCGTTGCCAGTATGTCTCGAGCTGATCTTGACGGAGCTTGGGAGGTGGAGGCTCGTGGCGTTGTTCCAAAGACGCGTTCTCGGGTTCCTGAGCATCGTAACGAGCCGTGATGATGGTCTGGCTGTAGTCAATGAAGAGAATGTAGATGTCTTTGCTGATTGTTGTGCGTCCGCCGCGCTTCGATGTCTTCGATTCTTCGCTCTCAGACAAGATATCGACGCCTCTTCGGCTTTGTAGGACCGGAGGTAATGGCTGCTCAGCAGTCCACCAAGTCGCCTCCTCGCTGAGGTTGATGTCACCAGCAATTTGTCCGTTGTCGCCAGTGGGTCTGCCCTGTTCCATAGAACGTCGGCTTACAGAAGTCCGTTGCACGTCTAGAGATTGTCTGGGTGGCGCACGGGGCGGAGGACCTGGTTGCGAGACAGGTGGCATGGGTGGCATTGGCGCTTGCTGCTCGGGCTGGGTTGGCGGCGGTGGCGGGGGACGATCCATCGACTTCCTGGGTGGAGAAGCTGAGTACATGTCATCAGAGCTATCATCCTTGGTAAACTCGGCTTCTCTTGGAGGAATTGGTGGAGCGGCGACCGGAATGGCGCCGGGAACTGGTGGCGGCGATTTGCTCGCTTCATTGTAGCGATAAGGGTCGTAATCTCCACCATATGAGTCCGTGGACATATCCCTTTGCGGCGGAGCCGGCGGTGGTGCGCGAGGTGTATCCATAGACGGCCGTGATCGAGGAGCAGCCTGTGGCGGCGGTGGCGGAACGGCCCTATGGATCGGTGGCGGAGGAGCTGCGAAGACAGGGGACGTGACTGGTGTATCATCCGCTGTAGTGCTTCCATCGTAGCTAACGTCGCGATTGTGTGCTTTCAAGGCATCCTTGTGCTTTGCACTCGATGCAATGTCGGTGTCATAGTCGCCCTCGTAATCGCTTTCTCCACGTTCGTTATCCGCAGGAGCTGGTGCTGCCGACAAGTCGGTGCTCTGCCTGCTGGGAGGAGCAGGGGCCTGAGCCGGTGGTGGAGGCGGCGGCGGCCTCGGCGACACGAGCGGGCTGCTTCCAGGAATCGGAGGCACGCGGCTCGTTCGCTTCTCAGCGGGTGCTGTGTGCGGTGCACTTTCTTCAGTGCCGAAGTAAGATGCCCTCTTGGGCTGCGGAGGCGCCTCGCGCTGGCTCGGCACTGGTGGCGGAGCTGTTCTGATTGGGAGTGGCGTCTCTGCCGTTGGTGTCTGGGCAGGGAATTGCCTTATCGACGCTTCGTCGTCAGACTCAGATCCTGGGCCAGGGGACAGGGGCGTTGGAGGAACGTTTGCAGCTGGTGGAGGTGGCGGGTCAGGCCGGGATTCAGCTGGAGGTGGGCCTGGTGGTGGGCGAGAGCCTGGTACTGGTGGCGCTATCTGGGACACGGGACGTTCTAAAAACATGTCAGTATCAAACGCAGAAAATCGCTAGTATATCAAACGTCGATCCTGCACTCTGCGCTCAACCTACTCGTTACTCGTGTGGCCGAGTACCGCTCAGCGTGTTTCACATCTCGAGGCGAACGAGGGGATCGCTCGACCGTAGTGAAACACGTCTTCGAGCTCCGAGTAGATCTTCGCATTTGCGGTGACTTTTGGTTTGGCTCACCTCTGGGTACTGGCGGAGGAGCACCACGCTCCTCCGATAGCGAAGCCCGTGGCAAAGGCTCGGGCTTCACATCTTCCACGTCAGGGACTACATCTGCAGGTCTTTGTCCAGAGATAGAGTGTGTTTCTGGCTCGCGTTCCTTTTCAACAGAACGCCTAGGCTCTTCGTTTTGGGGGCTCTGTACGCGTTGCATGCCGGGAATGGGCATCATAGGCATTCTCTGATGTTCGCCAGTGGGGCTGGTAGGGCTTTGCGTATCCCCCGATGCATTTCTGTTCGAGTCTTTCGTAGACGTCCGTTTCTTCGGGGCACTCTTGCCTGGAGCAGGCATGGGCGGACCAAACATACCAGCCATGCCCATACCACCGCTCATTTTGGCCATGCGCTGTCTGAGTTCTTCACGCTTCCGAGTCTCTTCATCCATTGAATCCTCCTCCTCTTCATCCTCTTCAGCCGTGTCTTGTTCGTCACCAACGTCTGCCTCTTCTTTAGGCGCCGTAGAAGCTCTGCGAGGAGGAACGGGCTTTGCATCGCTATCATCTGGTCCAATGGTGCCAGCATCATCCTCGGTAGTCTCGCCAGCTGCGGATTGATCAGCTTCCTCGCCGCCACTGACGATCTCGTGCAGCGGTGCGTCTGGCAGAGGAGAAGTCGACTCTTGAGGTCGTCTTTGAGCAGCAGGTACCGCTGGACGATCACGAGGTACGTCCAAACTTTGGCGTTCGTCGCCTGGACTGCGTACACGTTCGAGCTCCTCGTTGTCATCCTCTGCAGCCGGCTCAGAAGCCTTTCTCGAGGGCGTCTTCTTCTCTTTCTTTTCTCCGCCACCTGCCCTGCGCTGTGCTTGTTCGGCTTGCTGCTTCTGCAGCAAAGCAATGCGCTCCTTGAGACTCTGAGGCTTTGGCGCATCCTCCTCGTCTTCTCCTTGCTGGTCCTGTTGTGTGTCGTCCCGGAAACCGGCAGCCTCCGCTGCTGCCCTGTCGTCTTCTTGTCTTTGCTTGATTTCGGGATCTTCCTCCCTGCGGTAGGGCTTTGGGGGAGGTTCCTGCCTGATTGGAGGTGGGACGTAAGCGGAGCTGCTTGGTGGAGGTGCCACGAAGGGCTTCTTGATGAAGCTGGGCTGAGACTTGTGGCCCTGTGGCTGGAACGGCAGAACGGGTGCTGCAGCGGGCTGGTTGAAAGCTGCAATGCGATCCTTGAATGCGTTGGACTTCGGCGCAACTGGCGGCGGTGGTTTCTTAGACTCGGCCGATGCGGGTTCCGCAGCAGAAGGGACGGACGCAGGAGCAGGATCGGCCTGAGCCAATGGGCTCCTCTCACTGACTGCTGAAGGCGGCGAGCGCACCTCTTCTGCAGCTCTGGGCGCCTCAGCGGGAATGATCACAGGCGGCGGCTGTGGCTTTGACTCTGCTGGGACCGGAGGAACGAAGTCTTCTTCTCTCGACACAGATTGATGCTCGGGCTCGGGCTCATGTTCGGGCTCTCTAGACACAGCAATGGGTGCAGCAGCCGGCTGAGCATCCTGCTTCGGCCTGGTGGGCCTGCTGGGTCTGGAGGGCACCTCAGGCTCGTACTTCTCGACAAAGTTGTTGGGAAATATGCCAGAACGCTTCACTCCTGTGGCGTCGGTGTACTCGCCCTCGTACCAGTCGGCATCGATCTCCTCGGTGATTGAGATGATCTGGCCGACTGGGAAGCTGAGGTCATCCGGCTCTTCGCTGGTGTACTCGTACACAGCCTTGACTTTTAAGCTGGCCATGGCGGCAGGCGCGGTGCCGGATGGTATATATGCCTTGTATATGCAGGTAGGAGGTGTATGACGAGCGATGTGGTGGGAGGAATGGCGGGCGTGCGAGGAGCTTCAGGGCAAGCTGGTCTCGGCAATGGCTGGCTGGCTGGCGTGGACGAGGCGGCGTTTCAAAGCAGTTTGGGAGATGAAACGGGCGGTCTTGTTTCTGGTGTTGCTGCTGCGTGTTGTGCAGGTGGGCGTGGGCAGTGCGGGCACGGCGGGCAGACAGTAGTGGCAGTGGCAGCCGGTGTCTCTCCGTCTGGCTGGGTGGAGCAGCAGCAGCAGCAGTTCAGGCGTGGGCGTGGGCGTGGCAGGATGAAGTTGCGGGTCTTGGAGCTCATCATCTTGGCTGCCTACGCAATTGCACGGCCGCTAGCCAGCACTCCGTCATGAAGCTTAACTGCAATGGGATATGAAGAAGCATAACTTATCATCTGTGCGTGCATCCAGCAGGATTCGGCACTTGCTCACATATGTACATATACCCAAACACATCATCCATACATAAACAACAACAACACTCTTCAACATGGCCACCAAGAAAACACCCGGCAAATCCATCCTCAAACAACCCGCAAAAACACCCCAAGCAGAACAGGCGGCAGCAGACGACGCAGCAAAGGCCGAGGCGGCTGCACAAAAGAAACGCCACTTCGACATCGCCATCAAACACGCCCTGCTGATCGACCACCAAAGAAAAACCCAAGACCAAGTCCTCAACCACATCGAAATCCTGCTAGACTTTCCGCGCTCATCTCAGCCCACCACGCAAGATGCTGTGCAATTTCTCCAACTAGTCGCCATCTTCCAGCCGTCAAATTTCGACGAGCTGGTTGAGGAACGTCGCATCGACAGGAAATGTGGCTATCCTCTGTGTGCCAACGAGCCTCGCGGCCTGCACTTGAAGGAATCTGAGACGTGGAAGCTGAAAAAGGGCGCGGCCGACTGGTGCAGCAACGAGTGCATGCGCAAAGGCTTCTACATCAAGGCACAGCTCGGCGAAGTCCCGGCCTGGGAACGAGTGCCTGGCCAGCAGCCGCCTGTAGTGTTACACGAGGACGACCGGCACCTAACACCTACGCCCATCGTTGAAGCCGACCAAGCCAAGTCGCAACATATCAAGCAGCGGGTGGCGGAACGAAGCGAGCTGGCCATGGAGAGAGGAGAGCAGGCCGCTAGTTTGAGACCAGACCAAGTCATGGTCGACTTTATCGTCGAGAAAACTCCCACCGCCATGCAGCCTCCAACTGAGACGAAGGTCAAGTTTGCCAGCTCCACTGCCATCGAAGGGTATGAACCGAAGAGCGATGTCTCGAACACCGTCGATATAAATCCTGCAGCAGAAGTTGCCGCTATGCTGAACATCCCCAGCGCGAAAGCGCCTGTCAAGGACGAAGAAGACAGCGACAACACTGAAGCAGACGACGACGAAGACCAGCAGTGGAAAGACATGTTCCACCAGATGCGCAAGCGCAATTGAGCAAAGTCACGCCAGTGCCACCCACAATCGGTAGCAGAAAGAGCGTTATACACGCCGCTGCCGATACGGCACACGCATGCAAACCGCCTCGGACATGGCAAGCTCTTGACGCCTCCGTCAGATCTAAGTTAATCGGAGCCCGTACCCTTTACGAGTCAGCCTTCTGCTACACGCCACTGCATGGCACGAGAAGAAACCCCACGCTGTCAGTGGCGCACTCGTCTATGCGGTAACTGAACGATGAGACCGGCTGGAGCAGCCGGCTCGCGAGCAAAAACGTCGAACAGCCACGCTTCGCAACCGAAAGCCTCGTCGAGTCAGACACATATGGTCTCAGACTCACGCGACATTTCGCGTACAATCACAGCCTCAATACTATGATGATCTCGTATGACTACCTCGCACGTGACCACGAGGCTGTGGATCGTGTCTTGTATGGACACGGCTCAGATTTGTGTGTGGTCGCCTGTCGTCATAAACCTGGAAACATCCAGGCAATCTCATCTCGTGCAAGAGAGTCGCGGCATTGAATCGTCACTGTCAGTGCCGTGAGTAGAGACGAATTCGTCTTGTAGCATAGCTGAAACTCTTCTGTACAAGTGTGTATACAATATGTATGCCGACTCAAAGGTCTTTGCCATGAACCCTTCCAGCCCATCTCATAATCCATATCAACATGACGACTCTTCGCGTGACTCGTCTTATGCAACCCGACAGTAAGCGAAAGGAAAAGGGAAATGAGTGACTAGACACCTAAACACCGCGCTCCGAACGAAAGAGGGATACATCGCCTCGTGATCTCAATAAAACCATATCACATCTTCACCTGCGCCCACCAGCCTCCAACGCCGCCAAAGCATGCTTGTTCTCAAACGCTCCCACGCCCAAGTACCTCTCGCGGTCACGACGCCTCCTCGCATCACGCACAGCCTCGGAGTACTCCTTGTCCTCGTCGCGGCTGAGTTGGCGCAACATGCCCATGACGCCGTCGTCATCGTCGTCTTCGCGGCCGTTCTCGCTGCTGTCCGAGCCCGAAGGCTGGTCGTCCATGAGCTGGCGGAGTTTGTTCCACTCGCGCTGCTGCTCGCGGGAGAGCATGCTGGGGCTTGTAGGAGAAGCTGTGCTGGTCGACTCGTTGTCTGCTTTCTGTGGGCGGCAGCGACTTGCGCGTCTTGGAGAACGGGGCTTGCACTGGGGAAGGGCGGTGGCAGGTCCGGTGGAGATGGGTCGTGGGCGAGGAGCGTGCATTTCTGAGAAGCTGTTGCCGCGTGGTGGGGTGGGAACGGAGGCGTCGTAGGCTTGAGAGGCGCGGAGGAAGCGCTCGTAGTCTGTTGTGACTGCGCCTTTGGGTGCGGCGTTGTGGATGTTATGAAGGAAAGCGTGGAAAGCTGCTTCGGATGGGTGGACTGGGCCGCCAGCTGAGTTTGGAAGAGCAGGCATGGGAGGAATTGGGTTCTCGTTCGAGGACTGTGAGCCGTGAACGGAGAACCAAGAGCGATGCTTGCGCTTGTTGCCAGCTTTGTCCTCGATGGGGATGTCACTCATGGACTTGCGTCCATTTATGAGCTTGGACAGACTCTGGCGCTTGAGGGAGTTCCTCGATTTGGGCTGCGCTGCGTGATGAACCTCATCTGACGTGATAGCAGTGCCAGGCTGTATCATGCTGAGGTGACGACCTCCATCCCTTGGCATTGACTTGTGCCGTTGGATGTTGGCAGGAATCGCAGGCACAGCTGGAATGTCTTCGTCGTCAGTATCACAAGCACCATTTGCCAAGAAGCTAAATCGTAACGAGTTCCTCTTGGAGCTTTGGCTTGAAACCGATCGGCGCAGATTCAGTCGTAGACTGGAGCGCTTTGCCTTGATATCTGTAGTGCCGGCATTGTTGTTAGACAGAAGAAGACGGTCGCCGTCGTCTCGAGGTCTGTGCGTAGCTTTCCTTTCCTCGTCTGCTTGTCTCAGAGCTGGATGCTGAACGGCTGGTGCTGTTGAGGTGACCTTCGGCTCGTGACGCCAGAAGCTTTTTCGCTTCATGCTGTTCTCGTGCCTGAGGCCATCTGATTGTTGGCTTGGCTTTACCCTTGTTGATGCGCTTTTCCACAGGCTCGGCTTCTTGTGTTGCTTTGTCGTAGTCGGACTGTGAATTCGAGGTGGCGATGAGGGGTGTCTTCTCGCGCCATTATTCTGAGATGGAAGGATGTGGTGATGAGTATCGTAGATTGCGTCGAAGTGGTGTGGAGCCTCTTCGCTCGGTATGTTCACAGGAGCGACTGTGTGGTGGTGATCGTAAACCCGATCAACGTGCTTGCGAGATTCCGACGAATCGCTAAAGCGCGGCCTCTTGATGGCCGTCCAGAATGATGAGAGACCCATGTTGTAAGTGTCGAGAGTGAAACGTCTCCACCGACTTGGAAGTGTCCTACTCTGGCCTCCTAGTCGTAGAGTGCTTAACCGGATGGTGTGAGCCTGTGAGTTGACGACAGGCTTGCTGATAAGTGAGACAACCTCGAGGTCAGGGTCGATGAGACATGAACCATAATGCGAAAAGATCGATATCAAGGGAAGCAGAACGGTCGAAGAGATATGTATTCCTCACCAAGAGATCCACGAGCTATCGAGCGCGCGGTCTGGGACGCCACAAACGTTCCATGGTACCCTAGAAGAGCCAGTATGGCGGCCATGGCAGATACCAAATGGGCCGGGCTCGCGCTTCGTCTGCTGTTTCGCAAAGCACGGATCGCCAACAGGATGGGCAAAATGGTAACCGGCGGGCAAGCGAAAGTCTACGATTCGTTCTGCGGAGAAGCCGTGTGTTTACGAAGATAGGCTTAGTCGAGCCGATCGGAGGATAAGGCCAGACGGGTGCCGCTGTCAGAGAGACGCAAGTCAGGGTGGGGCCTCGACGTGCGCCATGAGAGTAGGCGAAGAGGTGCAGAAGATACTTGGGTGCGCGTACCGCGGGAGCGAAGCAGACGTCTGTGATTCGCGAGGATCTAGTCAAAAGATGCGGCGCCGGTGGAGCGGCAGGGTACGCCTCAGCCGACTTCGTGTGGTTGCTAGATAGAAGAAAGTCTGCTGCCCGCGTGGCCTGGAAGGGCGGTGCCATCAAAGCTCGCCATGACCTGCGACACACCCAATCGGCACGCCAAGGGCAGCAGATCAGGCAGCATATCAGCCAGCCGTGCTTCACTTTCGCTCGTCGGCGTCGCCTATGAGGCGTTTTGATGGCTTATCGACAGCGCGTGCGGTGTGTGTGTGCATGTCCGTATGTCTGTCTGTCTATCTGCCTGTCTCTCCAAAAGCGCATAACCGTCCGTACCTGGCCATGCCTCCGCACAAGGGAAATGAGGGCGCGAAGGGCTTGCGTAGTCATGGGCAGCCTTGCCAACGCTCCCTCAGTGCGGTGCAATGAGAGATCTGGGCGGGGCCGATGGTGAAGAGGAGGTGGCCATCGTTGGTCGAATTGGTCCCTTGTCTTCCTCGATCTAGCCTGTTGGGGACGAAGTTGGAGAGGATTGTCGCCGGCTTGCGGAGATCACAAAGCTTCGGTCTCGCCAGACCGCACACTCGGGTGTGCCATCTGCCATCTAGCTCGCCCCATGCAGACTTGCAGCACGCCACCTACACCCTGCAGCCGATCATATGGGGTGCGCCTCCAAACCTGCTGCTATGCTCTGGACCGATGCTATACTGTGTGCGCTGTGTCACAACCCGACTTACTGCCACTTGCCAAGGGCGTCGAGAGCCGCCACGTGGAAGACAGGCACAGAGCCTCGAAATGGCCCATTCTACAGTCCTGGGCCTTTGTCGAGCCCGGGCTGCTCGCTCAGTATCACCAGCAGCGCTGCAGCAGCCTCTGCATGATCGTCTAGGATCATCGCAGGGTACTGTATGCAGTGGTGCACATAGGCGAGCGCAATGAGCCTTGTGGCCACAAGAGGCAATCATGTCGTCGCCTCGCATTCGACATCATCATATCGGGCCGTTCTCTACGATCTGGCAGCGCGGGATTGGCAATCTGGCAATAACTAGTCGATCTGGCCTCTGACAAACTTGCAGCATCAGCCTGATAGAAATGCCCAACACATTCGGCTGAGCACCGAAATGGGCTATTTGTAGGTCTTTCTGGCGTCAAGCCTTCGGCCTTCAACCTCGCTGATACCAACACGGCTGCGTGTGCAGTCTCAGCCTCTGTGAAGGGTGCGCATATGGCCAATTGCACACCCTCTGTGGACTTTACTCCGTGCCCTGCTATCCAAGTGTTAATATGTAGCACTGATAAGGCTAGCTGAATCAGTGGCTTGCGAGCTCAAGCGAGAGCGCACGGAACATGCCATTCCGAAGCTGCCACACCATCGACAAGTCCGACAACACCACCAAGCACCTCACAACCGTTACCATTAGCGTTGTCAGCTAGCTTTCAAAACGACAAGCGTGCAGCAACGAGCATATCAGGCTGTGAATAGCCACGTGGCAAGCCCAGGCTGAGATCTATGAGCTACCGCTGTCACCCACGTTTTGTGGCGTCGGCCCAGAGCAATCGGCTTGCTCGCAGACTCATAATGCACGCCTCATACAGCTCCAGCTAGAACGTGCCTCAGACAAAGTCAGACGATAATAATCATGGACTTGCGGTGACACTGCACTTTATCTTTGTCGAGACATGTTCACCGCTTAGCCAGGCCTGTCAGACCATGATGTCTCCGTTCTGCATTGACATGATCAAGCACGTGCTATGCCTGGACTGGCGGTGCTCTATGGTGGCGAATGTCACCACTTTCGTCTACCAGAGACACCAACACGGCAATTGCTTGTCACTCCTGTCTGCGGGGACCTTTATTCGAGCTGAGTTCTGAACAGAGCTTAGATGGTTCCCTACCACTGGGCGAGAACGCCTCGCAAAGCAGTTATAGACTCCACGTCCGGTACTTACTATTGCCCGGAGCAGCGATCGGAGCAGCTGACGCTCTTGACGCGAAAGTGCCTGTTGCAATACGTGCCACAGCTTCCAGGTGGCGAGACGAATAGAGTTCGCTGTTCTACAACTGCTCGCTCACTAACATTAACACCAGTCAAGCTCAAGGTCAACTTCGATTTCAGAACCAGTGCAGTGCACTGATTGTGCCGATGTTTGAGGTCAAGTGCTGGACAAATTATCGGTCTTCGGGTCCATGACCATGCATGGTCATGCACACGTTCCCGATCCTGTTACGTGAACAGAAAGTAAGTTGGTTATTGTCTGCGACGCTTGCGACTGTTCACAGCTATTCCATACATTACGAGATATATACAATGGTCGGGCTCGCAGGTGATGTGGCGCCAAACTACCATTAAAGCAATCGGTCTACGCTGCATTCATCACACCACCAACACGAGGCTGCTGATTCAGTCGTGATCGTACATACAGTAATATTGTGCTATGCTACATGCCGAACGCTCGCCACTGTCTCCCAACAATAGCAATAATAGAAAACGATCTCCCGATAACAAAACTTAGAGCAGCCATGGTCGTACAACATAAGCATCCGAGGTACACAACAGAAAATCAGAAACTATCCAAGGAATCACTCGCATGCAAAGAAAAACGTATCACGCCCAATATTCGCAGCACTCATACATCCGAACGGCGCAACGAATCAGGTTACTCAACGCCGAACAAATCAATCGTAGCAGGATAGCCTGCTGTGGTTTCGACTCCGCCTCCCTCAAATTGCATACCACGACAGTACCGCCGCTCGTGCGTCAGCCACAATGGCGTGAAAGCGCAAGGCTGCGCTTTCAACTCACCACCTCCATCAAAGCCACCGGTCGCGAACGATAGCAGGTCAGCTGAAGACGGGACCCGAGGCGGCAAGAAGCCCGAGGACGCCACGCTGGGAGCCATAGTGCTTGTCTCGACCAGCATTGATGCTTCTGGCGAGGTCGTGAAGCCGTACGGGTGGGTCTGAGTGTGGTGTTGCTCGAGCCAGTGTTGGATGGAGTCGTGGGCGTGGGTGCCGAGGTCGCCAATTTCAATTGGTTCGTGTCGTTCGATTTTATGGTTTGCTAGGCCTTCTTGGCCGTCGACTGATGATTTCGCAGTTGGCCATGAGAGAGGTTCGGAGGAAGAGGCTGCTGGTTCGGCGGGGCTGAATCTACCATTGCCGTTCGTCCGATCGTATTTTGGCGTAAGGGAGCGGCCTCGAACTGGCGACGATGCGTCGTGTGAGCTTTCGTTGTTCCTGCTTTCGTTACTGCAACGGACACAGCCACGAGAGCAAGAGCACTTGGTCCTACGATCCCGACTTGACTTGTAGGATCGGGATTTGCACACTGGAGGATTGTGTGAGGCTTGGACGTTGCATGATGGCTGAGGTGAAATACTCTGCATTGGAGAAGACATGTCGGGGGCTGGCAGAGACGAGCAGTATTGCAATGATCCTTCAGGCAGGGAGCGCACTTCCGCCGTTCCCCGTTTGGGTCGAGACAAGACCTAGTGATATGCCACCACCGCCGTGCGTGTCTCGGTGCAATATAAGGAACTCGATGTGTTCTGGAAGTAAAAGTCACTAATAATGTTCAAAAGGGATAAATAACAAAAGAATCAACAAGCAAACCCTCCAAGAGTACCAAATCTGCCAAAGCTCCGAACAGGAACCCTTCCACCTCTTATACATACCACCTCCCAAAGGGCCACCACGACAACGCTCCTCCTCCACGTCACACGCAGCGCCAGAACCAGGAGGTCCTACCGCCAGGTACTGCGCGGCCTAACAACTAATGCCGCGCACTACGGAGCCCATCTCAGCTATACCGACAGGCGCGCAGCAGTAGTCTCTGCGTCGGATACAGCGATAGGACCATGTCGTTTCGATCTGCTCTCGGCATCCGGGTGCCCGGGCGGTGTGCATAGCAAGTGTAACTGTACTGTACAAGGAAAAAAAGGGTAGCCTTACGGGAGCTCTCCCCGGTGCAAGTGTCAACATGTGAACATGCGGGGAAGTAGATAATGTACGATTTAAACTCCTAAGGGATGTATACATATTGCATCGTACCTGGCTCGCTGGCGATTGTGACTCGAGGGAGCGCAGTCGGACGAAACGATTCCAAGATTCCCATTTGTTCACCGGAAGCGCTGGCTTGAAAGGCTTGGAGCTCGTGACAGCTCTGCTCGACGACGACGACCTAAGGACTCCAGTCCGCGCGCCAAAACGCATAAGGGAGCTCTTCACCGGAGTCAATTGCACTCCGGTAAAGAAGCTTTCCTGTAAGGCTACACGTGCCAGTCGACGGCGGATCTCTCAAAGCATAAATTAAATTGCTGCCCTAGGCTCATCTCCCGGAGCGCAGGTGACCATTCAACGTGCAGTAGTCGAAGTACAATACATGTAAGTAGGAGGTGCCGGTGCCGTCGTGGCCGATCATGCGAACGCAGCTGCAGGCGAAGACACCAAGAACTCGCTTGTCCCGGGGCCGGAGGAGGCGCTTGCACAGAGTTAAGAAAGTGCCTCCTTGTGTGGGCATTGACGAATAGCGGGCAATATCTGGCCTGGGAGTTACGGGATACTGATGACAAGTTCACAGGCGAGTTGCAGGGTTGGACAGAGATAAGGCTGTTAGCTGTTAAAGCCGATGTCAACCGCGAGTCCCTGCATTGGATGACATCGACGGAGTGTGGCATTGTACAAGGCGCCATGGGCAGATCTGAATAATAAGACCTAGTTTGAAAATGATGGACGGGGTAGACATCATTGTTCGGCGAGGTGCGATGATAGGTTGCGATAAGGCAGGATTGACAGATGACCAAGAGGGAGCAATGGGCGAAGGCAAACATCAAGAGGGTGCCATGTGTTCATGGAGATGCCAAATCACACGCAAGCTATGCTGCGAAATGCTGTCATACAGTTTATCCATCCGTTTCACGTCTATCATTTCTGTCGACTAGTTTATCTCGACAGGGCAATGTCGTCGATCCTGAGAATCATCTTCACCGTCTCGCTGGCCAGCTCGATGGCGCTTGTGCTGACAAGCAGGGGCTGCATAACACCCTCACCGGTCGCGTTCTTGTCCTCTCCACCCATGACACCGACGCCGCCACGCTTGATGCTCACACCGACATTCGTCTCGCCCTTGGCGTGTCGTGCCCTGAGCTCTGTGACGACCTTGATGCTGTTAAGGCCAGCGTTCTCGGCAAGTGTGACGGGAACCAGCTCCAGAGCGTCGGCATACGCTTTCCAGCAGATGCTGTCGGGGTATGATGCTGTAGTGGCAACCTTGGCCAGGTGAGTGGAGACAGCCATCTCGGGAGCACCACCACCAGGCAGAAGCGCACGCTTCTTGACAAGGCAGCGAATGACACACATGGCGTCGTGCAAGCTGCGCTCGGCTTCGTCGAGAATGAGCTGGTTGGCGCCGCGGGCGACGATAGAGACAGTCTTCGCAGCGTTCGGGTTGGTGTGCTTGATGCCTGTGATTCTGGTGATTCTTGAGCCAAGGCTGCTGGTCTCCTCAACCAAGTCTGCTGAGCCCATCTTGTCCTCGGTGAAGCTGTCAATGTCGGCAATGGGCTTGCAGCCGGTGGACTTGCAGAGGAACTCGACCTCGTCGCGCTCGATGTCCTTGATAACCATGATTCCGAGCTTGTACAGGAAGTGAAGGGAAAGGTCGTTTACTGCGTCGCGGAGAATGCTCTTTTGAATGAGGAGAACATTGCACTTCGCCTTCTTGATCTTCTTGACCATGTTCAGGAGGTAGGTGCGCTCTTCCTTCAGAATCTTGTCCATCTGCCTGTAGTCGTTGACCACGATCTGGTTCTCCATGTCAGGCTTAGGCGGGCTGAGCTGGAACTGAATCAGACCGATCCTGGCCTTCTCTATCCGTGAGGGACCTCCCGCGCTCTTGACCACTTGTTGCCTCAGCACAACACCTTCCACCATCTCGCTGTCATCAATGACACCACCCGCCTTCTTGAGAATCCTGATGTTCCTGAGATCGACGTTCTGTGCGTTGTTGGGGTTGATTGTTCGGAGGACGGCGTCGACGGCCATGGGAGCCAGCTTGGGTTCTTGCGAGACAATCTTGGAGGAGAGTGAAGTGGATGCTGCCTTCAGGAGAGTCTGCCTGTCGGTCATGTTGATCGGGGTGGAAATGCCCTCGAGCACCTTGACAGCCTCCGCCGCCGCTCTTTGGAACGACTCGCTGATAATGGTTGGGTGAATGCCCTTGGCCAACAGCTTCTCTGCTGCGCCCAACAGCGATCCACAGATGACAACAACACTGGTAGTACCGTCACCAGCCTCGATGTCCTGGGCGTTCGCGAGGTCGACCAACATTTTCGCGGCGGGGTGCATGACAGCCATGTCTCTGAGCATAGTGTTACCGTCGTTGGTGATGATGGTCTCGCCCTTGCCGGTCTGGATCATCTTATCCATGCCCCTGGGGCCGAGGGAGGTCCTAATGGCATCTGCGACTGATCGTGCGGCGATAATGTTGGCGGTGCGGACTGCTGTGGGCTTTTCCTTGTCCTTGAAGGCATTGTTGCCAGCATTCGAAGCGCCTTGCGCCATGGTGTGGTATTATGTGTTTTTGTGTGGCGGAGAAGTGAGGTTGTGTGTCCGCACAATTATTGTTGTCCGTGGAGGGGTGAGTGGTATCGGAATATGTGTATGCCTCGTCCAGCAGCCAGTATTGCCCTCCCTCACGAACTTCTCAAGCTAGCGCTGGAGGGTAATTCGGCGGCGCTCTGTCACCTTCGCGGGGGTTTGTTTGGTGCAAGGTGTTTGGCTGGCGCCTGAGGCAGCACTTGCAGGTCGTCACTGTTGCTCGCCGGCTAGCCCAAGACATCATCGCCGTCGAGCTCCAACACTCACCACCTGCTGCTATACTAATCCCATTACATCCCACCCTCTCTGGCATCACGCACTGCGAAAATACCATCATCACCACTCCACCACCAACTACCACGTCACTTGTCGCCAATACTCATAAAGCCGGTCCTATCTCACTGAACACACCGTTCACCAACACACTCGCCATCCGCAACCATGCCGTCAGCGACCGGCGCGAACTGGGAGAAGCACCAGAAGAATTTTGATGACGACGAGAAGGAGGAGAAGAAGATTGCGCCGCTCACAGACGAGTACGTCTCGCCCGCGCGTAGCCTTGAATGACGAGTCAAGTACTAACACGTGAAACCCAGGGACATCCAAGTCCTCAAGACCTACAACTCTGCACCATACGCCACAGCATTGAAGCAGCTCGAGAAAGACATCAAGGACAAACAGACATCAGTGAACGAAAAGATCGGCGTGAAAGAGTCGGACACAGGTCTCGCACCGCCGCATCTATGGGACATTGCAGCCGACCGACAGCGCATGAGCGAGGAGCAGCCTTTACAAGTTGCACGATGCACCAAAATCATTCCCGATGAGAAGGACAGCGAGAAGAGCAAGTACGTTATCAACGTCAAACAGATCGCCAAATTCGTCGTCAACTTGGGTGAGCGTGTAAGTC
Source organism: Cladosporium oxysporum (assembly GCA_021018855.1). Lineage (NCBI taxonomy): Eukaryota > Fungi > Ascomycota > Dothideomycetes > Cladosporiales > Cladosporiaceae > Cladosporium > Cladosporium oxysporum. The sequence continues at coordinate 636,071 of JAIQXY010000015.1, forward strand.
CTACGGATATCGAGGAGGGCATGCGCGTGGGTGTCGACCGCAACAAGTACCAGATCATGCTGCCTCTGCCACCTAAGATTGACCCCAGTGTCACCATGATGACGGTCGAGGACAAGCCTGATGTCACATACGGAGACGTTGGTGGTTGCAAGGAGCAGATCGAGAAGCTGCGTGAGGTTGTGGAGATGCCTTTGCTCTCGCCAGAGCGCTTCGTCAACCTCGGTATCGACCCGCCTAAGGGTGCCCTGCTCTACGGTCCTCCTGGTACTGGTAAGACGCTTTGCGCTCGTGCGGTCGCCAACAGGACCGACGCTACCTTCATTCGTGTCATTGGTTCCGAGCTTGTGCAAAAGTACGTTGGAGAGGGTGCTCGTATGGTCCGTGAGCTGTTCGAGATGGCCCGCACGAAGAAGGCGTGTATCATTTTCTTCGACGAAATTGACGCAGTCGGTGGCGCCCGTTTCGACGATGGTGCGGGCGGAGACAACGAGGTTCAGCGCACTATGCTGGAACTTATCACACAATTGGACGGCTTCGACAGCAGAGGAAACATCAAGGTCATGTTCGCCACCAACAGACCTTCAACACTGGACCCTGCACTTATGAGACCTGGCCGTATCGACAGAAAGATCGAGTTCTCGCTTCCTGACATGGAGGGCCGCGCCAACATTCTTCGCATCCACGCGAAGAGCATGAGCGTCGAGCGTGACATCAGATGGGAGCTGATCTCGCGTCTGTGTCCCAACAGCACTGGTGCCGAGCTGCGATCAGTGGCAACTGAGGCGGGTATGTTCGCCATTCGCGCCAGGAGAAAGGTGGCTACCGAGAAGGATTTCCTTAGCGCCGTGGAGAAGGTCATCCGTGGTGGCCTGAAGTTCAACTCCACTGCTGCTTACGCACAGTACAACTAGACTACTCTGTATGATAATCCTATGATGGAACGGGGGAGTGGAGCGAGGCGTTTCTACGAGCGGCAAAGACCTGCTACTAGACTAGTATGTGTATCACAATTAGTACAACTTTCTCAAGTCTCCTTGAAGTCGTTTTCTCGCATGTCACGATAACTCCAGCTTCAGATTATGGCGTAAGTTGGCAATACCGCCAGCCTTTCCTGTAATTATCTTCACACATCGATGCGATATGGCCTTTTGTACACACCAAGTCCAGACTGTTTTGACGAATCCATAATGATGGCATCCGCTACCCAATAATCCCGGAATGTCTAGGCCTGCTGAGAACAAAAGTGGAGCCGCAAGACATCAATGTGACTTTGACCGATACCAACCAATGCTGCCTTTCGCAGGCAACACCATAGATTGGCACAAAACTCGAAACAGTTCATCAAGGTATTCGGAGTTTAGTCTCCGTGGTGTCGCTGTCGCTTACTCAAGCCAAGTCACAGCACAGCGAAGGATCCAGTTCAGCTCGCATCCTTTCTCGGAAACATTCCACAAGCGACGAGGAAAAATGTTTCCGAGCGACCTTTGCGGGCGCGCAAACCGACTCATAGGCACATATATATATGGTCATCTTGATTCTGTGAGGATACAATAACCTGTTTCCAGTCAAACTTCGATTTATTAAACAAATATACGTGTTCAGCATAGCTATCATACTGCGTCGAATACCCTCCCTACTACCCACCGTGACGACACTTCGCACTACACCCATCCGCAGACTCGCACTCATAGTCAACACCATGTCGAAAGACTTCAAGCTGCAAGACAGTAAGTCAACAGAACCACACGTCTAAGAAAGTCTTCCTACCAGAACACACAACTAACCCAACACTACAGCCAAAGGCGACGACTGGAACAAACTCGCCCGAGAATACAAAGAATTCTCCTCCGGCCCCGGCACCGCCGCCGTCAAAGTCCTCGTCGAGCGCACGAACGAACGCCTTCCCTTCGCAAACGCCACCGCCATCCTCGACGATGGCTGCGGCCCAGGCCCCATCACAGCCCGCATCCTTGACGTCCACGGCCACGAACTACCGCCCACCTGCTCGATCCTCGCGGCCGATTTCAGCGAGGGCATGGTTGCGCAAGTCGACGCTTCGAAGAGCGAAGCGCTGTCCTCCGGCGACGCCACCAGCGCCGAGGCGTGGAAGCGCGTGGAGACGCAAGTCCTCGATGCGATGGACCTGAAAGGCGTCCCGGATGACTCGAAGAGCCACGTCATGGCCGGCTGGGTGTTCTTCATGACGCCCGATCCGCAGAAGTGCTTGTCGGAGTCCCTGCGCGTGCTGAGTCCCGGGGGCGTGCTGGCGTGCACGTCGTGGGAGGGCAGCGAGTGGCTGGAGCTCATGGGGACTCTGCACGACGTGAGGCCTGATCTCAAGCTCCCTTCGCTGCCGGAGAAGTGGAGTCATGCCGAGTTGCTGGAGAAGGAGTTTGAGATCGCTGGGTTTAAAGAAATTGCTGTTGAGCGAGTTCCCGTCAAGATGCAGTACGAGAAGCATGAGACTTTGGTTGAGTTTCTCATCGAGAAGCTTCCGCATGCAGTGGCATTGAAATCGCAGATGACCGACGATGAGGTGAAGAGGTGGAAAGAGCTTGCTACTGCGAAGTGCAAGGAGTACAACGCTGAGGCTCCTGGTTCGTTGAGTGGGTGGTCGTTGATGGCTATTGGTCGCAAGTAGCGGACTTCAATTACATTTTACTGAATCAGAATTGTGGTATAATCAAGAAAGTGAAATCTCCTCTCTCTATCTTTGTCTTTTCCATACCTGGGCAAGAAGTTGTTCGGTCAACGACACAATCATCGCTCGCCTCAAGATGGAATGCTCTTCTTCTCGCTTGCGCTCTCATCGCTAGAGCCCATGCCCACGGTAGGTGCCTCAGCATGTTCTTCGCCTGTTTGTCCAACTGTCCCTCCAGCCTCCTCGTCCAACCGCCTCTTTTCTTGTTCGAGGTCGGGTGCGGGTGCAAACTTGCTCTTAGCACGGATCCTCTTACCAAAGAAGTAGAAAATAAATGGCATGGGAATCAGCAGAGCAGAGAAGCAACCGCAGACTGTCATACCCCAGTTGATGCCGATACCTAGAGTTTCGTCAGCATAGTTACGAAGAGAGGCGCTGGAGTTTATATTTGAACGTACCGTTGAACATTTGCGTCGCAAACATGGGGAACGCGAAACCGCAAAGACTGCGCAACATGGTATTGCCAGCAATCGCAGATGCGGCGAACATCAAATAGGAGTCGATGATGTAGTTCATCAACTGCAGGAAAATCGTGTAGATTCCAAATCCGAGGAAAAGGCCGGCGAGCGTTGGGACGATCCAGGGGATACTGGCTGTGAAACCAGTCCAACCGAACCAAAATAGACCAATAGTGAAAGACACTCCTCCAATCATAGGCCAGAAGAGGCGCCATTCAGGAACCGGAATGTTGTTGTTCGCTTGTAATTTCTTGACGTAGCCTGGGTTGGTCAGCACGACCGCCACGAAGCCGATCATGACACCAATGATCATTCCAATGTAAGGCAGGCCAGACACGCCAGGGCTCATGCCATGGATTTGACCAAAGACGATTCCGTAACCAGTCAAGTTGAGGTAGAGCATTCCGTATACAAACGACATCTGTGGAAGGTTCATGTTAGCATACCTTTTTGCATTGCGATGTGTCCACGCCAGATAAGACGGTGGAGAATGTGACTTACGTAAATCGAAACCAGAAGAACGATGGGTTCTTGAAATAGGATGCGAAGTGGTCTGCTGACGTTCTTCGTCACCAACTCCTTCAGATCAACCTCGACTTCTTCTTGCTTGGCATGGATACCCCAGTTGCGAGTGAGCCGGCGAAGTTCACTGGCCTTGCTGACCAGGATTATTGGAGGGTAAGATTCGTCCAACAAGAACAGAGCGCCAATGGCACAGCTGAATGCCATGAAGGCAGGAATGTACTGAGTCCATCTCCAGCCTAGGTAAGACTTGACAATGAAACCTCCAATGAACGGCCCGCACAATGGGCCATTGAATACACTGGCACTGAAAGCAGCGATTGCGAGACCACGCGTCTCATTGTTGAATATATCGGAAAAGATAGCAGGTACGATGGTGAGCGCACAGCTTCCGAAAAGTCCAGCGAAGAAGCGGCAGATTAGAACCGTTTGAATATCCTTGGCGACAGCGACTGCAATCATAAAGATGCCGAAACCGGTAGAAGCAAGGATGACAGGAAGCCTTCTACCGTAAAGCTCTGAAAGTGGAGCCCAAAACAGAGGCCCGACGGCGTATCCGAGAACAAACAAAGAAGTTCCGAGTGTTACTGTAGGCTGGTTTACACCAAATTTGGTACCAACGGTAGTACCTGCCGGCGAGAATACTGCTGAAGCGAAGGTAGCTGTGAGTGAGTTGAACACGAGGAGAGCGAAGATGATCATCTTTCGCTTTGATGTCCAGTTTTGAGGATGTGTAGGATCGTCATGGCCTGAGAATTCCACAACATACTCTTCCCTCTCCGGCAGCAGCGGTGGGTATTCTTTGCCGCCGCCAAAGTCTGGGAGCTCCTTCCACGGCTTGCTTCTTGTGGTGCCGACAGTCTGCGAGTGTTGCAGGCGGTGGTCGTCGATACGTTGCAGCGCAGTTGGGTGTCGCTCTAGGTAAGCGAAGACTGCACGATCTCTTTGCGCGGTGTTCAGGCGGGATATGTCGAGTTCTGCCTGTCTCGTGGAAACGGTGCGCACGCTTTGCGTGGTGGGTATGCGCCTGGCTACGCCCGACCTCCTCGATGCTCCAGTGGAACTTGAAGACGTTGAAGCGTGACTGCTCTGACGCCTGACCGCCGCCAGATCCTCGGCCTCTTCCGTTGCTGGTTGTGCGGCGTGATCTTGCCATGCTTCACCTTGGTGGGCGTGTGCATCATCGGGATGTTGGGCGTAATAGCTGTTGCGTAGTGCATCGTTTGGGTCGTACTGTCGCCATCGTGTCGGGCTTGCATCTCGCTCAGCGCGGAGCCTAGCTGCGTCTTCGCTGTTCATGTTGAGGGGAGCAGCAGGCTATTTGCTGCTTGTGTGAGGTGAGTCCAATGGCGGGTGCACGTGTGTGACGAGAGGAGAACGTAAAACGCGCGTGGCGAGGCGATGTGCACAGGGAAGATTTGAATCAAGGGAAATGAACTGTCAACACCCACATTCGAGCCCGGGCGTGTTTATAGCATTGTAGAACTGAGCACTGCTGGACCTTAGAAGGAGATGGTCGATAAAATCGTAGTCGCCGCTCGGTCCTCACGGCTCTTCAAAGATGTTCGAGGCGCGAGCTGATACGTCATTCAGCATTTGGTGTTGCCCGCTAATTCGTATGCGGTTAGGGTTTGCTGATTAACGTCGAGGATCGGCACTGTCAGTCGGGAAATCGGTGCTAGTACATTCACCTTTTGGCGCTTTGGTTGGGATGCATGAGCATTGCTTAGATAGTATTGAAAATGTTTTATACTTCGACCTCATCTTAAGGCAAGAACCAAGTTCCACTCGTCATCATGTGCGACGCTGGTAACAAAACTTATCATTGCTATCCTCGAGAGCATCCAGTGACAGTGGCACTACGTTCCGCGGCACATGGCGAGATGCTACACTGCTGACAGCCGTCATCTTAGGTTCCACTTCGTCGCCTTCCACGCGAAGCGAAAACGCGAGCTTACACATGCTTTTGCAGCTTAAAGTTATCAGGCTATCAAGCCACGTTCTTCTGCGGTTACTGACTTCGTCCGCTACATCCCGCTCAAACCCGGGTGCTGGATCGTATGCGGGACACATACAGTGCAGCACACAAGTGCATATCAATGAACGAACCACAGAACAGTCATTTATCACTCTTGCTGCTGTATTTGCTGCAGAAATGCTCGCTTGTGGTCGATAAAGGGCTGTCAAAGGTCCCTTCGCATGCAACAAGTTTGTTTTCAATGGATGGCTCGACGTTTCTGGCGTGTCGCACGTTACTACTCGTGGCCTGAATATTGTCAAATCTGACATACTCTACAATGATTTTTTTTATGTATTTCCCGGCACGATGCGTATTCTTGGTGCCAGTACCTATAAGTTATTGGCTGGGTTCTGAGTAGGTCTACGGACCAGCGGCCGGGTTTATATTCAAGCAGACTTCAGCTTGAACCAAGACGACGACACAATCACCGGTCTCACGGCAAGTGAGCAATATGAATTCCCATTTACTTACATGTATTCTCATGTTTTACTGGATGTATAACTAGAGCTTTTTGGATTTTGTGAGCCTGGTGGCACATTCAGAACTGATGTCAAAATGTGTTACGGGTTAGGGTTGGCGTTTTTGTTATTATATAAATGGGTCCAATAAGCGTATTAGATGCTTGTAGGCGGAAACAGCAGGCGTGCAAGCAGAATGTATACCTCTATTCACACAGCCCAGATCCATGGTTGTGCATAGGTTCGAGAATTGAGCTCCATACAGCTACAGGAACGCTATTTTCAGACAAACTTCACGTAGGAACTGTTGACAACGACATGATGCGTGTGTATATATGGGTATGTACGTATAAGCCAAGGCGTCAAAAGAAGCTCAGCATAATGCAAGCCACCTAATCAGCGGAAGTAGCATTGTAGACCACATCAACCACTCCGGCACCTTGCTCAACAGCAGCATCGACTCTGACAGTCAAAACCCTGCCAGTCACCGGCGAAGTCAAGTTCTGCAACACATCTCCCCAAGAGTTGTAAACAGTTCCCACGGCCTCGCCCTCGACCACATCCTGCAGGGGCTCCACATCAAGCTCGACCCAGCCGCTGTGCAGGACCGACACGCTTGATATGTTCGTCGCCTTGTACGTCTTGGACAAGTCCACGGCGACAGGCCCGGTCTGGTTTGCAGCCTTGGTCGTGTCCATTTGCAGGTCGTCGATCAGGCGGTAGATGAAGTTCTCGGCGCGGGAGATGAGCGTGCGGTTCCAGTTCTTCGCGGGGCCGACTTCGAGGGTGATGGCTGGGATGCCGTTGTCCACCCAGGTGGTCTCGACACTGCCGGGCTCGCCGGGGTCGATCTTGATGATGTCGGGCTGTGCGAGCTCAGCAAGACGCTGGACGCCGGGGAGGGCAAAGTCGGCGTAGGCCCATAGAGGGCCGTTCGATCCAGTTGAAAGGGTGTCTGGAGAAGAATTAGCCTACGAGCGGGTGCGCATAGGTTCCCACATTATGGCCACTTACGCAAGTCAACGACGATATCGACGTTGCTGGTGTTTCCCCAAACGTTGTTCCAGATGGCGTAGTCGTAAGACTCAGGGAGATTGCCGCCTTCCTCGATACTCACGCCGGGCATAAGTCGGTTCAAGTTGTAGTAAAATCCATTGTTGGAGCTCGTCCAGAAGTTGCGCTGGTTGTGTATGTTTCCATTCGGATTCAGAGTGGGAAGGCCGATGATGGTGCCATTGAGTCCACCAGAAGACACTGTCTCGTCCAAGCTTGCGAACACACGCTGCACCACGGGAATACCATTGAGTTCGTCTCCGTGAATGGAAGCAGAGATCGAGAGTTTGCGGCCCGTGTGCAGCGAGCTGTTGGTGCCTCTCGCCACGAAGATTGGGATGAAGTAATCCAGTCCACCCTGAGCCTGAGCTGCAGAGATCCAGTAACGAGAGATAGTGTTTGCGGGCACGTCGGCAATGTCCAGAGCTGAGATGACGGGATACCCGTGCAGCACGTCGCCCGTGAAGTTTGTTTGGGCGAGGGTCAGGCCACTGCCCAGGAGGGCTCCGGCGAGGACTGACTTCATCATGTCGAATATGGCAGCGGTATGATGGTAACGTTGACTGGAATTCTACATCGCGAGGCTTTGCTGCTCCTCATATATCTCCCCAGTGTCATCGTACTTCACTGATAACAATGTATCAAGGACCCGCTACTTGCGTCTACCTTCCTGATGAGAGCAAGACTGCAAGAGTGCCAAGGCAAGAAACCATGATGTTTTCATAAGGGCCAAGTCAGTGCACGATAGCAGAATTACAAGGCGTCCACTGCTGGCAGATTTGCACGACAGAGGAGGGCGTTTGTGTCCCCTCTGTGCAGCTTGCCTGGATCTGTAAGACTCCCGGACTTTCCATCGGTCCTATTGCGTCGCTCTCCACAACAGTGATGCCCGATGGAGATGAAGATGCTCCCGTCACGCCCACCTTCTGTACGTTCACCCCAGCCTTCCGGCGAAGAAACGCTGCAGCCAAGCACCCAAACTGCGGAGTCGTGGAGATCTTTTGGGGCGCTTGTGACGCCAGCGGCACCTTGCGGCATGAAACCAAGACACTTCGCGACTTGGCGCACGTGTAGGACTGGCATCTTCAACTCTTCCGGCGAGAGGGCACAGCGAGGGTTAGTCCCGCAGTGCGTCGTCCACCGGTGTTCCTGCACATCGCACTCGTACTCACGGTGGGCTTGAACTTGGCGTCCATGCCTGGGAACGATGACATCGTTCGACATCCTGCCGACGGTGCCTTCAAATGGTCTGAACATGCCCCTCCTGCACATGCTTCTCTAGTAGACCAAAGGTCTGGGTTGGAGTGAAGATCTCAGCAAGGTAGCCATTCATCCTTGAGCAAGCTTGCTTACCAAGATGCGCTCCGTTTCCTTGCTTTCGTTATTGCCATTGGCATCCGCCCTCTACCAGAATGGCTCAGTGATCGCCCCTTGTGATTCGCCGTTGTACTGTCAAGGCGAGATCTTGAGGGAGATTGAGTTGGCCCGTCCGTTTGCAGACTCGAAGCTCTACGTCGACCTGTGAGTTCAATCACGATTTCAATCATTCATTCAAAGCTTTGACTGACACAGCATCGCTCAGGCCCACCAGACGCCCGCTCGATGAAGTCATTGCCGCTTTCCAGAACCTGTCGAAGCCTCTGAGTAACAACACCGAGCTAAACGATTTCCTTACCGAATACTTTGGCGAAGCGGGCAGTGAGCTTGCTCCTGTGCCTTCAGAAGACCTGACAACAGATCCCACTTTCTTGGACCATGTCAACAGCTCTGATGTTCGCGATTTCATCAGTCAAGTAATTGATATCTGGCCCGACCTGACTCGCCAGTATGTTGGTGCCGGCAACTGCTCAGGCTGCGTGAGCTCGTTCATCCCGGTGAACCGCACCTTCGTCGTAGCTGGAGGTCGATTCAGGGAACCATACTACTGGGATTCGTTCTGGATCGTCGAGGGTCTTCTGCGTACCCAAGGTTCATTCACCGAGATTGCCTTGAACATCATCGAGAACTTCCTGGACATCATCAACGAGATTGGCTTCATGCCCAATGGCGCAAGACAGTACTACATGAACCGCAGTCAACCTCCAGTACGTGTCTAACAATACCCAAACTTGTCTGAAACCCGCTGACATGAGATCCGCAGCTTCTCACACAGATGATCCGCGTGTACGTAGAGTACACCAACGACACCAGCATCATCGAGAAGGCTCTCCCGACCCTCGAGAAAGAGCACCAATTCTTCATGAACAACCGTACTGTCGAAGTCGAGGTGGATGGCGAGACTTACACACTAAACCACTACGAGGTCTCGAACACTCAGCCTAGACCGGAGAGCTACTACGAGGATTATGTTACTGCGAACAATGAGTCGTACTACGCCGAGGGCGGAATCATCTACCCAGGAAAACCATTGGGTGAGCATTGAGCTAGAGATCATTAGACCGCACACCAACTGACTTTCTGCAGTACGTCGTTCATAACCATCCATCTCGATCCGACGTCGAAGCGATGTCTTCCCCTACACTCAAATTTGCAAGACCTCTTCACGTTTCCCGTTACTGACCGAGACGACCACAGAACGACAGTCAGCGCGCAACACTCTACTCAGACCTCGCCTCTGGCGCCGAATCCGGTTGGGATTACTCCTCCCGCTGGCTGAAGACCCCTGGCGACGCAGTCAACGACGTGTACTTCCCCCTCCGCTCCATCAACACCAAAGAGATCGTCCCCGTCGACCTCAACGCCATCCTCTACCACAATGAGATCGTCATCGCCAGCTTCCACAACCAAACCGGCAACACCACCGCCGCCGCAGCCTGGGCCGAGCTCGCCAACAACCGCAGCGAAGCCATGACCGCCGTGATGTGGGACGAAGAACACTTCCGCTACTTCGACTACAACCTGACCTCTTCTGCCCGCAACGTCTACATCCTCGCCGACGAGGACTCCACCGAAGCAGAGCGCGCCGGCGCCCCAGAAGGCCACATGCTCTCTTTCAACGTCGCCCAATTCTACCCCTTCTGGACCGGCGCCGCGCCCGCCCGCCTCAAGAATAACCCGCAAGCCGTGCAGCGCGCCTACGCGCCCGTCGCAGACCAGCTGCTGCGCAAAGCCGGCACCATCCCGGCCACCAACCTGCAGACCGGCGAGCAGTGGGACGAGCCCAACGCCTGGCCGCCTCACCAGTACATCGTCACAGCGGGCCTGCTCAACACGCGGCCGACGTTCGGCGACGACGACCCGGCGTACGTCTGGACTCAGGAGCTGGCGTTCAACCTCAGCCAGCGGTACGTCGACTCGACGTTCTGCACGTGGCGCGTCACGGGCGGCGATACGGAGAATTTCCCCCAGCTCGAAGGCGCGGATCCCGCGGCCAACGGCACGATGTTCGAGAAGTACGCTGATAATAGTACGAATGCCGCGGGCGGTGGCGGTGAGTATGAGGTTGTTGAGGGTTTCGGGTGGTCGAATGGCGTGTTGATTTGGATGGGCGATGTTTTCGGCCGCGAGCTCAAGACGCCTGAGTGTGGCGATATTACTGCGGCGGAGGTGCACCCCGATAGCAAGAGGAAGAGGAAGAGGAGTGCGGTGGAGCTGCACAAGTATGATGCTAAGTTCGTGAAGAGGTGGCAGAAGTAAGGTGAGAGTGTTGTGTACATAGGTAAGACTTGGAGTCGTGGAGGAGGCGTTTCTTCGTCCCCCAAGTATATTTAATGAACAACAATGAACGAGACGTTTGATGTTCCAACGCACATTACATTTTCTTCACTGTCACTTTTGTGACTATCTTGTGTCGATGGAAGCCAAGTCCCTTACACTTGTTGGCCGTGATCGTCGATTCGCTCGAGGTTTGTTCATGCGTTCGAAATTACCGTGTTGTGGATCATGCAAGACATGTATGATGCAAAGCTAGTGTCGATATCAGTGGACAATGAACATGATATCCCCGAGTCCTGCAAAAATTGCAATAGCATTTTGAGTGTAACGAGTTTGTGCTGCGTGGCTATATCGATGCGACTGTCTGCGGGCGAGAGAACATGTGACAAGCCAGAATTCCGACAGCGGCGCTCTCACCCAGATGCAACGCACATTCCGAGAGAGAGATGCGATAGAACTCGGAGAAATTTTTGTAGAGAGGCTCGAGTTGACGAGGCCGGAGTGAGGAAGAAATTTGCACGTTAGCTGGTATCTATTACATATGTACAAAGCAGCTGCGGGCCTGCCGTAGCGAGTAACCCGTATTTTCGCCACTAAACGCTGTGTACACTTAGTTGGCTTGAGTGGTGCCGGTGTGAGTACCCCTCTCGAAGTATGTCCATTGGCCCTCGGCGGGCTTCTCCTCAAGAGCTTCCCAGCTGTAATTTATGTTAGCAAATTGATAAGGCCGCAATGATTTTTGCAAGGCAATGAAGACTTACACCTGGCTCTTGGCAAGAGTGTCAACGAGCTGGTTCTCGCCCTCGGCAACCTGGATAATCTCCTCGAGCAGACCGGCCTGGATCTTGTTCTCAATCTCTGAGATCTGGTCGACTGTGAGAGCAGGCTCGGGCTCAATACGGGGAATCTTTGCGTTCTCTGCCCTCAAATCCCTCGTCAAGTGCTTGTCCATGTCCTTTTTGTCCTCCTCGCCAGCCGGGCCCTCGATGAACGGCTTCTTGGGCACGTACTCGTCGTCCCACTCGGCAGTCGCCATGCCTTGGAGGGCCTCAGGCTTCCACACGACGTTGAAAGAATTCTCGCCGCCGGGAGTAGAGATGGGGATCTTGCGGAAGGCCTCAGGGTGTGCGTCGACCAGCTTCTGTGTGCGTGTCTGCCATTCTTCCAGACCGGCGGGCTTGACGGACTCGATGACGCTCAGGCGGTGCTTTGTGAGAGCCTCGGTGGACTGGCGGTAGACACTGTGCTCGGGGAAGGCCTTGAGCTTCTCCAGGGTGTTGTTGTAGACGTAGAGGAGGGTGGAGCGCGGTGTAGAGTGGACGAAGAGACCAGCAAGACCGGTGGGCGCGCCGGGCTCGAGATACTGGCTGGGCTTTGGCTTTTGCACAGAGGCGAGGAGGCGGAGGGCGGGTCTCATGGTTGCGATGGGTGTGGAGAGTCAATGGGCGGTGTTGGGGGTGGTGGAGGTACGCGCGCCACAGGCAATTGCTCAAGCTGCTTGGTGGTGGTGGTGGTAGCGCAATTGATGTCGTAGTCAGCAGATATGGGTCGGCTCGTGGCTTCTCCGTAGGGCTTTTGGCGGGAAGGGGTCTCCGCAAGTTGTCTCAAGCCGCCCTGCTCTCCTGGCTGGAGCGTCGAAGTTGAGCGCTGTCCAGTCTCGCAGTACCACCACTTGCACACCACGGCAGCCGCGACTAACAAACATCTCCCCATCACTCCTCACTGCACTCTCGCACCCAGCATAATTACTTCACTTACACCTCTGCCAAAGTCGCTCGCTACCTCACTTCCACTGCCTGCCTGGAGCCACTTCAGCGCTCATCGCAGCCCTCGCCAGCCCCTCGCCCAGGATTCTGTAGGGCCACGCAAGCACGCGAACACGCCTGCATCGCGCTACAATTGTAGCAGCACAGGGGCTTCTGCCCGGACACACCACTAGCCATGCGGATACAAGCGCTCCTTTCGCTGGCCCTGCCACTGCTGTCATCAGTAGTCGTTGCACAAAATAATGCCGGCCAAATAAATCAGCCCGCCGACTCCCTGGCGGCACCCCAACGACAACGGCGAGATGCACCGGCTGCAGAGGGCGCCTTGGACGGCCACGATGGCAAGACCACCACAGACGGCGGAGCAGGAGAAGGAACTATATTCAATGGCAAGAAAGTGCCTCCCTCGCTGGAGATCAAGGGAGATGACTTGGCGGCCACCATCAAGTCTGGATACTGGATGGTCGAGTTCTTCAGCCCTTACTGCGGCCATTGCAAGCATTTCGCACCCACATGGCAGACCATGTACGAGTTCTACTACACCGACGACCCAGTGCCGCAGACGCAGGGCACCGAGGGCGATCTGAACAGCTTCACCAAATATTACAACTTCCACTTTGGCAAGGTGGACTGTGTCGCAAACGGAGACGCTTGCGCAGAACAGAACATTGGCGCTTTCCCGACTGTCGTTTTGTTCAAGGATGGCGAGAGAGTGAAATCCGAGACAGGCGCACAGAACTTGGCATTTATGAGCACATGGGTGGAAGAAACTCTTGAGACGATCAAGCCTGGAAGCAGAGTCAAGGGTGGACCCAAGCTACCCAAGGTCGGCGATCACAGTGTGGACAAGGCATTGCCTGAGCCCGCGCCTCTGGAGAAAGCAGCGACTCCGGCCAAAGCGACCTCGACAAAATCTACTGTCAAAGCGACCAAGATCCCGAAGCCATTGCCTAACGCCGCTGGTAAGAGTCAAGATCTGACCGCAGAAACCTTTCAACGCCTCGTAACCATGACTCACGACCCATGGTTCGTCAAGTTCTACGCTCCGTGGTGCCCTCACTGCCAGCACCTGGCACCGAACTGGGAGGGCATGGCTCGCAAGATGGAAGGAAAAGTCAACATTGGTGAAGTGAACTGCGATATCGAAAAGCGACTCTGTCGTGATGTCAAGGTCAAGGCATACCCTACCATTCTCTTCTTCCGCGGTGGCGAGCGCATCGAGTACGACGGACTTCGTGGCTTGGGTGACTTGATCCATTTCGCTCACAAGACCCTCGCGGTCGAAGAAGGTGTGCGTGACGTGACTGCTGCCGAGTTTGAGGAGCTCGAGAAGCAGGAAGAGGTCATCTTCCTCTACTGTTATGATCAGGCCACCACTTCCGAAGACTTCATCGCACTCGAGCGTCTGGTCATGTCTCTTATCGGCCACGCCAAGCTGGTCAAGTCTTCTGATGTTGCTCTGTCGCAACGTTTCAAGATCAGCACCTGGCCACGCCTCCTTGTTAGCCGTGACGGCAAGCCTTCGTATTATGAAGCTCTGTCACCGCAGACCATGCGCGATTACCGTCGGGTTTTGGACTGGATGCAGACCGTCTGGCTACCTATTGTTCCCGAGCTTGACGCCTCCAATGCGCGTGAGATCATGGACGGCAAGCTTGTTGTGCTCGGTATCTTGTCTCGCGACCGCCCAGAAGAATTCGCCAGCGCCAAGCGCGAGATCAAGAACGCTGCCCTGGAGTGGATCGACAAGCAGACGCAATCGTTCCAGCTCGCCAGACAGGAGCTCCGGGATGCCAAACAGCTCCGCATTGAAGAGGCTGAGGATCGCGACAACGAGCGTGCCCTGAGAGCCGCCAAGAGCATTCGTATTGACGTGAACGATATCGATCGCAAGGAGGTCGGCTTTGCCTGGGTTGACGGCGTGTTCTGGGAACGATGGATCAGGACTACCTACGGCATCTCAGTCCGCGATGGTGAGCGCGTCGTGATCAACGACGAGGCCAACAAGCGCTACTGGGATAACACTGTGACCGGAAATGCCATCGTGCCTTCAAGGACATCCATCTTGGAAACACTTTCTCGCGTCGTCTCTAAGCCCGGCAGCCTTCCTCCGAAATCGACGACAACGCCACTCGGACACATCTGGTGGGTCATTAGGGGTGGCTTCCTATCTCATCCGCTTATGAGCGCTGTCATCCTTCTCGTCTTGTTCGTCGGCGGTACCATCTATGCACGAAACTTTGTCAAGAGGAAAGGCGGCTACATCAAGCTTAGCGAAAAGGGCGGGCCCATGGACGGCCTGTTGGGTGGCAACAGTGGCGGCCAGAGCCAGGGCAAGGTTGACTAGGCTGCTGGTTTCAACATCTAATATTGGGTGATAATGGCGTTCGGTAAAGTGGGAGAATTTCTTCTTGTATGCATAGAAGCGCATCGAGGCTGTTTGTACGGTGTTGACAAGCGTGCTCTGAGCGAAATATGATTTCGATATGTTCTATTTCCAACACCATTTCCATTTCCCCCAGCGTACACAATCAATTTTCAAGGATCGCTGCACCACCCTCCATCCACAACATAACTGCTCCCCGTCACCGCACTCGCCTCGTCAGACGCCAAAAACACAATCACCTTCGCCACCTCCATCGGCCCCAGATTTCGCTTCAGGCTCTGCGCCGCCATCACCTCAGCCTCGTACTCCGGCGTCAGCACCTCCTTGATCTGCCTCTCCGTCGCTATCGCCCCGGGCATCACGCTATTCACCCGGATCCCCCACGGCCCAAACTCCTTGCTGTGCGTCCGCGTCAGCCCCAGAATCCCCGCTTTCACAGTCGTGTACACCGGTAAGCCCACGGCCGGGATCCGCCATGTGATGCTGCCCATGTTGACGATGCTGCCGCCGCCCGCGGCGCGCATGGACGGCACCACGGCTTGCGTCAGGAAGAACATGTGCCGCAGGTTGACGTTGATGCCGAAGTCCCAGGACTCCGGCGTCGTGGAGAGGGTGTCTTTGCGGACGAGCGCGCCGGCGGAGGCGGCGTTGTTGATCAGGATGTGGATCGTCTTGTGCTCTTCGAGGATCTTTTGCGCGAGGGTTTGCAGGGCCGGGAGGTCGGAGACGTCGCAATGGTGGAAGATTGGGGTTGGGATTGGAGGGCTGTTGTTGGGGTTGGCGGGGAGGGAGGAGATTTTGGAGATGAGGGTGGCGGCGCTGGAGGAGGAGATGTCGAGGATGATGACTTGGCTGCCTTGAAGGGCGAAGAGCTCGACTGTTGCGGCGCCGATGCCTTCGGCACCGCCTGTTATGAGGACGATTTTGCCGCGAAGGGAGGGGTAGGTGGCGTGTTGGGTGGTCATTTTTTATCTTATTTCTTTCTGATTTGGTAGAGGTGTTGTATGATGAGTGTACATGTATAGATGGTGATGAATGTCAAGATAATCGGAAAGTGATTGATGTCGGACAGCTTCAATTGCGTCGCAACGGCCAAGAGACGGCTAGAAATGTTGGGTAGCTTTGCTCGTGCCAGGCGTAGCTTTACCTAAGGTCAGTGGTGTATCATCAGTGGAGCCATGAGTGTGGTCAGGAGAGGGGTGCATGGGATGAGCCTGGTGGAGCAAAGCACGTGGCAAAGGCCTAATCAGGATAACCGTAAAGAGGCAAATGCCGACAAAAGCCGACGTCTGGTGGGAAGGTTTTTGAACACCAATATCTTCGCTTGCTATGAGGCCGCTCTTGGGCGTCTTCATGTTCCCAAAGTGGATTGGAAGCACAGTTTCTTGCCTCGTAATGGGGATCAACAGACATTCGGTGCATGCTTCTGTGGGAAGACTGCGTCATAGCGAAACCCGCTTATGTGTATACTCATGTGGTATATATTGTACAGTACTCTCAGTGTCATCGACAGCTCCAGAGAGCCTCGGACGTTAGCGATACAAGGGAACCCGTCGTTCATTCTTAGGTGCTCAGGCTTGCTTTGACGGAAAACCGATATATCGCATCAGCCATCCTCGCTACCTGCACCATCTCTTGGACATCGTGCACACGCACAATATCTGCGCCACCTTGGATTGATGCTGTGACTGCCGTTGCAGTTCCAAAGATTCGGTCTTTCGGCTCTGCCACACCGGTGATATTACCAATGAAGCCTTTGCGACTGCAGCCAACTAGCTGAGGAATCCGAGCTAGATATTTCTCATCCGGCGTGGCATTTCTGTAATTAAATGCGCTGTTTTTAGGCAGGAAGGGCAAGCGTAGGAGGCTAAGATTTTGAGCCTGTGTTTTCGCGAACCCAATGCCTGGGTCCAAAATGATGCGCCAACTCCTGACACCGGCCTTGTTGGCGAGCGCAATGCGACCCTCGAGTTCTCTCGCGATGTCCTTCCGTAAGTTGTCATAGGTGCAGTTCTCGGGACTTTGCATGGTAGCCGGCGTACCACGCATGTGCATCATGATGTAAGTGCAGCCGAGCCGCGCGACTGTAGACAGCATTTGCGGGTCCAGCGCGCCAGCAGAAATGTCGTTGATGATGTGCGCGCCAGCGTTTACGGCCGCTTCTGCGACCGCAGCACGGTATGTGTCTACCGAAATGGCGATCCCTTCTGCTTCCGGGAGTGACTTGATAGCTGCGATAGCTGGCAGTACTCTATTGATCTCCTCCTCGGCGGTCACATCCGGAGCATTAGGTCGAGATGATTGGCCACCCACGTCAATAATTGTAGCTCCAGCTGCGATATGGGCAGCGGCTGTTTCGCGCAGGCTCAGTGGGTCCAGGGTATTTGATTCTCCATCCGAGAAGGAGTCGGGTGTAGT
Source organism: Cladosporium oxysporum (assembly GCA_021018855.1). NCBI lineage: Eukaryota > Fungi > Ascomycota > Dothideomycetes > Cladosporiales > Cladosporiaceae > Cladosporium > Cladosporium oxysporum. Next base: position 653,507 of record JAIQXY010000015.1, read on the forward strand.
GTTCATTATCGACATCACAAGCGTTTTACGGCACGGATCCATAGGGTACATCAAGGTGCCTGTGGTAAGTGGCGTCACCACGTGCATTGGTTCATTCGAGTCTTTGTCGACGAGTGCCGGGTTTATAATTCTGTTGAACATTCTGAGCAAGCTCATTTTGGACCGTGGATTTCTCCAATCCCGCATTGACCGAAGACTACGAAAGCAAGTTAGTGGCCTGTGCAAAGATAACGAGGGTTTAATTTCACTGACTCCATAATAGGTCTGAGGACAAACTCCCGCTCATGCATCAACAAATGTGGTACAGTCAGACGCTCTGTCTCCACCACCTCATCGCGGAAGATGGCAATGTCTAGATCGATGTTTCGAGGGCCCTTGTCGACAAGCTTGACGCGCCCGTGGCCTTGCTCGATAGCTTGAAGTCGGTCGAGAAGCTCGATCGGTGTGAGCGAAGTCTCGATCTACATTATTATTAGCTTCGGGCTGACACACACCTTCACTTGCACCGGGACTACCACTCACCTCACATGCTCCATTGACGAAACGTTCCTGGTCCTCGACATACATTGGCTTGGTCTCGTAAAGGAAACTTGTGTCAACGATGCGCATGTCTGGGTCAGCGTCGATTGCGCGACAGGCTTTTTCGATCTCCTCGACTCTGTTGCCAACATTGCTGCCAAGCGCCACCACAACCCCACGCTGCATCTGACCTCTGCTATTCGCTTTCGAGTCAAGCTGTACAGGGTATGCGATCCCATCCGAAGCAATGGCATCATCTGAAGAGGTTGATGTGATGGAAAGCAGTTTGGAATCCAGCTCTTGGAGCAGTGCTCTGATGGCCACAACATCCTTGCACACGGAAGAGCCCGCCGAGGATATGGGGACACGAGTGACATAGGTGTCCTGTGTAGGAGAAGCAAGCTCACGCTTTACTTCACAATGTGTATCGTCCTGTTCAGCTGGCTCCGCATGAGTCTGTTCGTTCGCCTGCATATCAAAGTGCACTAACACTGTATGGACATCGAAATGATCTTGGAGCTCGGATCTGGCTTCGAGAACCATCTCAGCGACCTTGTCCGCTCCAGAATACGGATGGCTAATCACGTGGCCATTGAAGTCTGCAGTGCATTTCGAGGCCAATCTCTGCCGCATGATAGCCATCTGATCTCGAGCATTTATACTTCCACCGACTTGCTGCTTCGGCGTACCTCTCAGAAAGATTTGCACAATTGCATGCACCGATTTCTGTCCGTGGGGGCTTTCGTACGTAAGAGATGTAAGGGTGAACGGATTCAGCACACAGACGGTTTCTCCATCTGAGGACACGACAATCTCATCAAATGAGAGTCCGAGTGTGGTATTAGAAGGCGAGCGGCTTGCGATCAGCCGTATAGCCACTCCATCCCTTCCAGGGAAATCTTCAAAAGCATTACAGACGATGGCTTGCAAAGCGTAGCAATCGATCTCTTGAGAGGCTGGCAGAGCAGAACCGAATGATTCGCAGGCTTTGCGAAAAAGCTCGATCGGTTCATTATCAGCGACTGGATGCGACAACAATTGAAGGTGCATGTAAGGGAAGCCTGTCTTGCCGATGTTCCCACTCGGCCTCACTACAGTTAGTCTTTATGGCGTGACGTCGCGCGCATGTTTGAGAACTTACAACGTCGGCTTGACCTGCGAGAGAGTTGTCTGGTAGCCAGAGGGTAACTCGACATGATCTAATCGCGATGTGTGACGCTCAGGTGTGTGAGTTCGTGCCGCAATATCCGCCAGGGACACACTCTTTGTAAGAGTTACTGGATCATCGCCTATTACAACTTCCATGGACACGCTTTCAAGCACGAATCCTGCAGTCAAAGGACGCACGACCCTGAGTACGGCTTCGGCCAAATACCCCGTGACTGTCGTTACGTCGTCAAACTTTACACCTTCGCACACTTTTTGGACGATGGTGGCGGCATTGGTGGCAAGATTGCTCATTTCTTGCTCAATGTTGACTTGCTCTGACAAAGGACTTTTCATCAGTGAATATACTGCAGCCGCATCAATTGGTAATAGCTGGAACAGAACCCTCTTCACTTGGATTCGACGGTCGTTCCATTCGGTGCTGCTGAAACGTAGCAGGAACGAGCGTCGCAGATCAGTGTGCATGGATACTTTGACGGAATCGTGGGCGGTACCCTTCTCAAGTTTCACTAAGTCTGCCGACCTAGGCGAGCTAATCGCACGGCTCGTCGACAATGCCGGTACATCGCCTGAGATTCGGACAATCATAGGATCTGGGACATTCTCTGGAAGGCTTGGCAAAACAGCAAGGAAGCTTTCAAGTATGGAGGGCAAGTCCCGCGCCGTACTTCCGGCAAGATGCTGTTCGAAATGTGATGCAATCGCGGAGGCAGTCAAGTTCATTTGAGCATTCGAAGCCACGGAGATGTCCAAAGTATACGGGTGTATCATCGTTTTGGCTTTCTCGTTGCTCGCCTTATGCGCAGGTGCCCTTTCAAAAATCAGCCGGTATCTTGTATGTGTGGAGCGTGGATACTGACATTGGATTAGCTTTGACTTCGCCAGCCTCTGGACTTTTCTTGTGCCGCATTTTTATCATACGCGACCCTTCGCCCTTGCCGAGGGCAAATTTGTACAGACTCGTGTTCAGGCAAGAGGGTTCATGGATCCATCGGATGTAATACCCTCCTGGCGCCCGCCGACTACTGTACACTCTCACACTTTCGAGCTCAAGATACTGATCGTACTTGGAACGACAAAATGAGTCTTTGAGATGCACGGCAACTGCTTCGTTGAAAGAGACAACCGATGTGAACTTGCAAAGCAAAACTGAACGCTGAAGGTCGTCCAAGAGCTCTGTTGCAAACCCCTCGGTGCTCTGTATCGGTTCGTCAGCACACTTGCCAAGAGCAGCAAGAAAAAGTGAGGCCTTTGGCCGCAAATGCAACTCGAAATGCAACTTAAAAGGGGTTGGAAAGGAACTCGGTCCAATGATCTTGGAGTTTCTTTTCAGCTTGGATTTAACACCCAAAATGAACGAAGAAGTGTTCTCCGTGCTTGAATGAGGGTCATTGCGCGACATGAGGGTACTCAAATGCAGCACATTCCCCGCATTCGCCATCTCTGGGCCAAAACGCTTGATATAAGCATGTCGAGTTGATGGCAGCTTGAGGAGCACTGCTTTCGCGAACTCGTGAGAGGAATTCAATTTAGATAGAAGGCTTTCGTCTTGGGGCTGTCGAACAACTCGAGCGATGTCTGCTGCTAGGGTCTCTTGGGACATATGGATCGCGTCTTTCATGTATAAAGCTGCAGATAACTTAGGATGTCCATCGGCATCATAAAAATCCAGGAGTTGGCGGGAGAGAAGTGGGAGGTCTTCGACCCCTCTTATGTTACTCGCGAGGGCTGGTGACTCGTAGAATTGATTCGTGGGACCATGTGTAGAGCGGATAGCATGTGCGGAGGTGGTCCAGCGTGCTCCGCTGTTTGTTGCGTAGGCCCTTCGAAACTCTGATAATAGCCTGCGCAATCCGTTCTTGGGCGCCATGCTGACGACTGTGATTTCAGGTCAAGGAGGAGCTCCGAGCATGGCTTAGTGACCTCCGGAAAGCCCTTGTGAAATAGTTCGAAGTGTACGATGCGCCAATCAGATTAGCTTTTCCGTGCGTACTGTTAAGGTTGGCCAAAGTTTCTCCAAGATCGTGTTGATATGCGTTGCGAAATAGGTTACTGAAATGTAGCCGCTCAATGGGCCGCAAATGTTCGATTGGCCACTGCGAAAGTCCATACACAACCGAACGGCCCGAAGCGCAAGTCACCTGACAGCGCGATCTTACCTCTCAAGGTCCGCGGCAATAACGCTCTCTCATGATATATTGGCACACTAGCCAACATCGCCAGTCTATTCGATCTGTGCGAAGCACTGTCATACCAGTGCCACTCCCAGCCTCCTCCGTGTGCTGTCACGATCGACCAGGCTTCTGCCATTTGCACAGCCTCCATGATCTCGCAACTCGCGACTTGGCGGCCATCCCCAGGTGCTCTTTTCCCAAGCATAGTCGTTTCGATGCAGGAAAGCCCTTTCACAATCAGTCGTGGTTTGAATCCTTCCGAAGGCAGTGTAAGTGTAGGCTGTGTGCGAAGAAAGCACGCCCATACCTGTCTACCAAATAGCTTGCCTTTCCGCAAATCAATGTGAAGTTCCTGAATCTAATTTGCATCATTACATACTTTGATATCACTCTAGGTCTCACAAGCCGACACCTACAAAACCAAACATTTCCGTTTCCCAAATACAAGTATTCGCTGATGGGAATCTCGAAGGACTCACCAGGAATGGGGCGCAGGCTACGGGAACCCGACTTTGATGATTTTGATCAGCGTGGTCATCAACCTCATGTCCTTGATAGCCGCAGTGGTGTGTACGTTGACAGTTATTCGTGACCTGGAGGAGAATTATGGAGGAGGATTGGTTGCAACATCCCGCAAGAAGATGCATCACCGCTGCTGACATGGCTTGCGCGGAATCGGCTGGCCTGTCACAGTCTCTGCGCCTGCTGTTGGCATATTCTGGTGCTATGATTTTCATCCGTAGCAGGTATGGAATGTTTTGGACACCTCTCATGATCGCCTTGTTGACAACATATAACAGTTGGTCTCCTCTTAGCGCTGCTCCAATTATACCAGGCAGATTGCTGGTGGTCAACAGCCTCTTGTATGTAGTCCAAACACGTCCACAAGCACAGTGGAACAAAACAGCTGGTTTTTTCTCGTCGCTATATAGCCCTTCTTGCCGTCAATGCTTGTCTACACCATATGCAGATCATGCGGAAAAAGCGTACGGATATCAACCATTATGCGACTTGAGAGATGAAGAATCGGAATATCCTGTTTTGCGATCACATGTCACGCGGGAAATGCGACGGGGATAATGTGTAACATGACACCGGAAGGATATTACAGCCATTGATGCGCTGGTAATGATTGGGCGAGAGTACATAATGGCAGACCTGGGATGCATGTACACAGCCAGCACTCGTAATTGATGGCCTGGAGAAAGAATACTCGTATCCTTCTCCTCGTCGTGTGTGCTATCTCCGGAGGCAGGATTCAACCCTCTGGCGAAAGAAGCGATAAGGCTTCCATGGAGAGCGCTTCTCTTATGTCCGTCAGTTCGTGAGTCCTGCTCGGTGTCTCTTGGTCGTTCACGCATTTAGAGAAATGGAGTTCGCACGTTCGACCATTCACATGTCAATGTGCGTCGTGCCTCGAAGTTTCCTGGCTGTCTTTGTGCGGCAAGGGCTCCACGGCTCCACCTCGACGGCTGCTTCCATCTGCAAGCGTGATTGTCATTCAAGATTTAGATCCAAGCAGGAACGGCGCTTGTTCCATTAAAACCTCGTGTAAGATCGCGGTCACGTTGCCCCTCTCGTTAAAGTATGCATGGTGAGACTGGCAGGGGAACGCGTAAAAAGAGGTGCCGTGCCTCGGCTCCTCGGCCCTCGAATTGAGGAGATCACCAATCTGGCAAACCACAAGACCCAAGACCAAGGCCATCCTTCATATACCTGCTGCTTGTGACAACACCCCAGGGTAACACTCTGTTCCACGTACACTCGAACAACATTTCCTTGTCAACAGCCTCATACCAGTGTCTTCGCTTCAAAACACCGCAATCATGACTTCTCCTCGTAAGCCATTCTTCACGTGAAGACGCAAGGTAAACAACATGCTGACACCAAGCAGAACAAATCCGCACGGTGACCACCGACCTGCTCAAGATCACACACCCGATCATGCTCGCCGGCATGAACGTTGCTGCTGGCCCTAAGCTTGCAGCAGCTGTCACAAACGCCGGCGGCATCGGTGTGATCGGTGGCGTTGGATACACTCCAGACATGCTCAGAGAACAGATTGCAGAGCTCAAGAGCTTCCTGAACGACAAGAACGCGCCATTTGGTGTCGATCTTCTTATTCCCCAGGTTGGCGGTAGCGCCAGGAAGACCAAGTAAGAAAGCATCAGTTCTCGACATGATCGATATAGGCAGCATGCTAACACATTATTCACCAGCTACGATTACACCAAGGGCAAGCTTGACGAGCTCACCACCATCATCATTGACTCCGGCGCTCGCCTCTTCGTGTCTGCCGTCGGCGTCCCACCCAAAGCCGTTGTCGACCGCCTCCACAAGGCCGGCATCCTCTACATGAACATGATCGGCCACCCCAAGCACGTGGCCAAGTGCCTTGCCCTCGGTGCCGACCTCATCTGCGCTCAGGGTGGCGAAGGTGGCGGCCACACCGGCGACGTGCCCACTACCGTCCTCATCCCCACCGTCGCAGCCATGTGCAAGGGCAAGAAGGGCGGTCTGGGCGCCGACGTCCAAGTCGTGGCAGCTGGCGGTCTCTTCAACGGCCAGAGTCTGGCAGCCGCCATGGCTCTCGGCGCCAGCGCTGTCTGGGTCGGCACCCGCTTCATCCTCTCCGAGGAGGCTGGTGCTCCCAAGGCGCACCAGGAAGCCGTTCGCACCGCCGGCTTCGACGACAACATCCGCACAATCATCTTCACCGGCCGCCCTCTGCGCGTGCGCAACAACCCTTACATCAACAACTGGGAGATCGAGCGTGCGCAGGAGATCAAGGAGTTGACGGCAAAGGGTGTGATTCCTGTGGAGCACGACTTGGAGCGCATGGGTGATGATGTCGACGATGACACCATGGATAATGCTAGGCCTTTCTTGATGGGCAAGGCCAGTGCGGTTGTCAACGAGCGCAAGTCGGCGAGGGAGATCGTCGACGAGATGGTGCAGGGTGCTGTGGATGAGATCAGGAAGAGCAACGCGGCCATTGTGTCCAAGAGCAAGCTCTAGATGACATGTTTTCGGAGGGGTGAGATGGAAGCATGCTTGTATGTAAGCGGTTTGATTTATTCGTAGCAAAGCCTAGTAGGCATGGTATCAGTCCGCCCACGTTCACCTCTTGCAACTCTCCTGTCACCAGAAAGTAGTTCAAAAGTGCCTACGCTTCACGCTGTCTTCGTGGAGATTTCCGCTCGAAACACTTCACTCATCTGCGTGGATCCCGATACCTCAATAAGACGTGTATGATTCGAAATCTAAAAGTCGTAAGGGTAAACACTTTTTGCAACACGCCGCGAATGCCTTCAATACGCCTGCTAAAACCCTCCATGTCATGCCCCAACGTAGCTCACGTTACCCAGTCTCTATTTGGGCTTGTCGTCGGCCTTCTTCGCAAACTCGACCCTGAGAATCAAGTGACCGAAACCGTAGCCGTCCACGCGCTCGCATGCGCGAGCAGCATCTGTGCGGTCTGCGTAAGAAACGAAAGCAAAGCCCTTGGCGCGGCCAGTCTCGCGATCCTTGGCCAGGAAGACACGAGTGACACGACCGTGGCGCTCGAAGATCTCGCGGAGGTCGTTCTCTTCGGCGAATTCGGAAACCTGTAGCAATTCATGTCAGTCTCTACTTCTCGTCTCACCGCAACACTAGAGTTGCAACATACGTTTGTGACACGAAGGGTGGCCAGATCGTCGCGTTCGAATTTGCCGCCCATCCTCTCGCCTGTTGTGCCCGCACCGCCCTTTCGCAGATGAGGGGGAACGTAGCCTCCACTCGCACCACCAAGAGCACCAGAAGCCTCTGCACCACCCTCGACCGCAGCCATATCCACAGGTGCAGCATCCTCGCCAGCAGGCGCCATGGTGTCCTTGAAGGGACACTTGGTGGTGAAATGGTCTCCGGAACAGATACGACACTTGATTTGCATCTTCTTGAGCGCATCGGCCTTCTTGTCGTCCTCGGGAGCCTTCTCTTGTGCGCCGCCGGCCTTGAAACCGACCATAGGCTTGAACATGATGTTCTCGCCGAGTGTGGTGGTGTCTGCAGCAGGGCCTGTGGGCTTGCCAGCCTCGTCGCCAATCTTCGTCCATGCGCGGCGCTCAGCAACGCGCGGGTTCTCCTTCTTCTTGACGACGGTGCGGCGGATGCGCTGGGTGCGCTTTACTTTCTTGCCGTCCTCGTTGATGAAAAAGGTGACGACGGTCTCGGTGCCGTCCTTGTTCTTCGAGACCTGCGGCGCGGGAATGGCGGCGGCGAGGTCGGGCTCGCCATCTTCGGCCCAGTCGACGGTTTTTTGTGCGTTTGTTGCCATCGTTGCGGTTGTGTGGATATGTGTGAGCCTTTCGCTAAGGGTACTGACTGTTGGTTGGATTCGAAAAGCCGTGCCCGCAAATGCGCATGCGCCACACGCCACCTTTCATCTGCCAAGATTCAAACGTTCTCGCGTCGCCTGCGCCACAGGTCGAGAGAGTTGAGCTCACTACCATCTCACTCCACCTACACAGACGACATCGAGGCAAGATTTAAGATCTCGTTCCTTCAGCAACACGGCAAGTCTACGGAAACCTATGCGTGCACTCATAAAATCACCAATATCGAATGCCGAATGCACGGCAACATAGACGCAGTCCTGAGGCTGGAAGTACCTCCTACGTTGTCACTCTGGTAGTCAGCACCAAGGCAGCTAGAACTTGACTTAGAGACACGTCACGCTTTCAAAGCTATCGCCAATCGTTTGCCTTCGGAACGGATACCCTCGATGCCACAGCGGCACACAGGAACGCCAGTGAGCGTCTCGCAATAGCCTGCCTGCCTGTATCTATCTTGGATTGGATCCCTTGCGAGCATTGTTCTTCCATGGAAAGCAACGACCGTCGGCAAAGCCTAGGCAAAGACTTGTGGTTCCCACCCTCTGTCACATCCTCATGGTCTCTCGATGTATTGTAGGATCCGTCCGAGTCGACTGCGCTGATGGCTGCGCCAAGGGATCAAGGCGGGCTTACTCTCTGCGGCTCTATGTGCTTCGTACATGCACAGCCGTTGGTAAGTCACCTTTTCATGGATCATTTGCCTTAAAGTAGCTAAGCTTGGATGCGTGATATCGCAGCTGCCGAGATCGCATCGTGTCTACTGTCGTGAAGCGGCCTTTCATCAGGCACCCGGATCTGGTTTACTATCCAGCGGTCCCAGCCTATGGTTCTGGATGCACCATCTTCCCGCGCAATTTGCACGACGAGCTGTAGGAAAATGGTGTTGAAACCACGTCCCCCTGGTGCGACTCTGGATGTAAGCCTAGATCAGGTTCTGCCTGACTTTTTCGATACGTACACGCCCAGATCGAAAAGGCAAACAATTCGCTCTGGAAATTCAACACAAAGACTGTTAGCGCGTCCACAGGGAGGTTCAGCAGAACACGAAGACATTTGGGCAACATCACCGTGATTGCATAGGGCTGGGTGCTATTCGTCACACGGTGAATATGTCCTTTACGCATGATCACCTGGTACCTCTCAACTCTCTTGCTGAACTACAGAGGACCTGGTTGCAAAAAAAATATGTTGTCATAGATACCTGAGGCTCAAAAAGTTATTGACTGGATCGCCTTCCAGAGTTGTTGTATAACACGCTGTGTGTAATTTTTTCCTTTTGCCAATATATCTCGCTTCGCTATGCACATCCATGCAGTAAGGGTATCTTCTTTCCATCCATCAAAAACACATCCATGCATTCATGCACTCGTTCGTTCGTTCATTCATCAATTGGTCTTATCCGGCGTCATCGCCATCCCCGCTCCCACGCTTCGCAGCAGCACAATCGTGTTACCTGTCTGCAACACTCCGCCCAACTTCTCGCCGAAATCAAGCAGCCTTCCGCCTTCAACGTGGAACACCCTCAACTTGTCTTCCTCGCCCTCGACCCTGTTGTTCAGATTCGCAACCTGCAAGCTCTTGGCCGCCAGATCCAGCACCCTGCCCACGCTGTACTCGGTCGAGTAGAAGAAATTGCCCTTGGGCACTTTGGCCGTGACGGTGTCGGACGACGCTTCCACAAACAGGTACACGCGCTTCTCCTGCGGGATCTTCGCTTCGCCTTTCGCGGTGCGCTTGAGCGTCGCGAGCTCTTGCGCTTGCGCCGCCGCGGCTTGTTTCGTCTTCGACACGGGCGCTTTGGGCAGGTTGGCTTTCTTCGAGGCGCCCCAAGCTCTCAGCCTGTCGAGAGCAGCGCCGACTTTCTCTTTCTGGGTGTCCTGTTTGGGGCGCGCGCCGAGCGGGACGAGGTTGCTGCAGTTGTGGTCGTAGGTGAAGCGGTGCTTGAGGCAGTAGGATCGGTTGCATTTGTCGCAGTGCACGCCGGTGACGAGGGGTGTGTTGATCAGGGTCTTGCAACTGGGGTTCGCGCACTGCTGCTCGTGGGTCAAGATATTTGGTTTGGCGGAGAGAGGGACGTTGCTTTTCGGGCCTTGGTTTGCGGCGGCGCGGTTGCGAGCCCATTCGCCGGCTTTGGGGCATTCGTGGGATGTTTCGGTGCGGTGGTCGAGGCAGAACTTGCTGTAGGAAGCGTATGTTAGTGAGGTTGTGCACGGGAGATGAGGTTGGGAGAGACGTGCCCTTACCCTTTACAACTCTCGCAGCGGAAGGGCAGGAGGTCTAGTTGGCGGCAGAAGGGCATTTGGCAATGCGCGCCTATTGCTTCTACGTCGCCGCTGGACATCTTGCTGAAGGACTCGGTGGGGTTGGTGTTTTGCGAGGCCATGATGGGTGGGTGGACGTGACGATAGTAATATACGGTAAATCGTATGTGGCGCTATGGATGCTGAGTAATGAGCGGATGTTAGTCTCTTGCGAGTGTGAGTGCCCGAATAGGATGGGATGATTAAGTGAACACCACTACAACTACAGCTGGAAGCTTCTCGTAGGGCTAAGACAGGCGTCGACGGGCTGACGAAACAGGCAACAGCGGGCCAGGGCAGGTGCAGCGAGAGACATGTGAAGGCGCCGATCGGATCAACGGAGTGGAGATGGAGGATGGAGATGCGCGAGTCCCGTGACGAAGTCTAACCCGTGGTTCAGGCAGGGTCATGTGCTGTGGATGATGTTGACAAGTCTACGTATGCTGTCCCATTGTCCAATGCTGGTTGCTTGTATGCTGGGCTTCGTACGCACCGGTGGTAGCCTATTGCGTTAGAGATATGAACATCCTAGTAATAAGCTACATAGTCCTCATTTCGAGCAACATACAAGCGCTTTACACGATATATAATCGATTGCATCAACGCCGAGGATGTGGACCCATACCCAAACTTATCGCGCGCGCCCGAGCTGTAAGACACGGCGTGCGATAAAGCGTATCGCCTGCGGGGTAACATACAACCGCGAGTGCGAGAGTGCAAGCAAGCAAGCAAGCAAGGTGCTACCTTTAAGTAGCTCTGCCTGGGAAGCTGCAGCTCGACCTGGACTGCCTCTTCCAGCTCCTGTCGACTCATCATCCTTCACCATCACTGCCGTATACTGTTACCACTGCTTTCACTGCCGCTGCATAGCGTTATCGTTGCATTGACCCGCCACCATCGCCTGTCTGCTAACACTACCACTACTGCTAGGTTACATGCCTATCGTTGACCCTCTGCGGCCGCCTCGCCACATCGCGCGTGCCTGTTGATCAACCAAACCCATCGCTCCCAAAGCAACATTCGTCACAAACAACCAACTACCCACCAAACATGCTAAACCCATCGACCCGGGCCACCATCAGGCCTCGCTCGCTCTCCACCTCTGCTCTCCCGCGCATCCAGACCCGTACTCTCTTTGGCTGGAAGTCCCGCTTTGGTGCCTGCGACTCCAAACTCGACCCTCTCTACCCACGTTTCATTCGCCACCGCACTCTCAAGACTAGAGCCAAGCTGCTCAAAGCTGTTCGTCGCCGCCAGCAATTCGAATGGGATGCTGAGGCAAAGCCTTTCCTCGGGCCCAGACACGTGAGAAACGCCAGTTACTGGGATGGCACGAACAGACCACGATGGGCTAGGCGTGGTGTCGAGAATGAAGAGAAGCAAAGCAATCGTGACCCTGACGCTGAGGGATACGAGCTCAGCGATAAGGAGAAGGAGTGGAAGAAGCACATCGACACTCTTCGCAAACGTATTGAAGTCGACCCCTACGAAGCTGTGTTCGGCAAGAGGTTCGAGCCGTTTTGGAATCCACTCATTCCCCAGTGGATGAAAGATGACCTGGGCTTGAACAAGGAAGAGCCGGAGAAGTCTAATGGGCCTGTTGAGAGACAAGCTCAACGTGAGAAGACTTCACCCATCACTCCGCCTGTTAAGAAGCCTGCAAATGTGGCGACATCATCCCTCGAACAGCCAGTGAGCAAACGGACGGAGCCTTATACATATACCTCTTCCACTTCCTGGGACTCTCAGTCAAACAAGGCAAAGAGATCGGAATGGGACTCGGTCAGCCGTAAGAGGACGAATTACGAGTACGATCCGGTCTCAAATCGTATGGTTGCCGTCGATTCTCTCCCGGTCGCCATTGTCGAACAGGAGCAGACAAAGGTCCCGGATCGTGTCACTTGGAAGCCCATCGCTGCCAAATCACGTTCTAGATCCGAGCCAACCAAAACCACCACGGAGAAGGTGAATCCAGCTGCTCAGACTATCAAGGATGTCGAATCTGCAGCAACTGTACCAAGAACAGCCCGACCCAAGAATGCGGATGTCACATCGGCTCAACCACAGTCTGGCGAGCTTGATACTCTGACAGCGAGTGATTTGCGCGCTTCGATGGGCAAGTCAAAACGCCATGAGGATACGCAAGAAGTAGTCGCTGAAGACTGGATCTCTGAGCAGCGAGCTCTTAAGAAGCAAATCAGAGATTGGGACAACTCAGTCACTAGACTCAAGAATCAGGTCTCGGCCATTGTGGACGAGGTCTCTGCAACCCAGCTTGGACACCATCTGCCCACGTCTCTCCAGCGACACGCTCAGACGCCCAAGCCTGTTGAGAGGACCACACCTCTGCAACCTGCTGTGCAGCGCATGCAGCCCAAAGCCCAGCCGGAACAAATCGACCTTGATGATTCCGCAGCTCACGAGTCTACTGAGCCCATAGTGAAGCCTGCATCTGTGCCGAAAGATTGGTATGAACAGGCGGACATTCTTCAATCTGACCGTGTCAAGCGCAGCACCGTTCCCACTCCTTCTCCTACCATGCGCTGGCTTGATGACATGCAAGCTCGAAAGGCCGAATATCAGGAAAAGGAGGTTGCTGCGGGCGCTGAGTATTCCGCTCATAACGCCGCTGCAACCGCGAAACTTGAGAAGGCCAATGCCATGCTGCAAGCTGAAGTCGCCTCTCAGAAGCTCGCCATGAGTGAACAGCAGGACCGTTCTTCACAGAAAATTAAAGCTCTTCGAGGCGAGCTTGAGACAGCTTACAAGCAGAGCTCTGTACATGCTGACGCATTCCGAGACCAAATTGCTGGTTTGGACAAGGAGCTCACTGCCGCAAAGTCCAACGCCAACGAGGTTCATGCCAAGGCGATCAAGGAGCGCTACAGCAAGAAGGTGGCCAGTCTGCAACAGGAGTTGGAGCGAGCATATGTGCAAAGCTCTGTGCATGCGGACGAATTCACCAGACAGATTAAGGATCTCGAGGCTGAGTTGATCCGCTTGACCAAAGCTGCCAGCCATGGCTCCAATTCAAAGGCTGCCTCTTCAAGCGACAAATTGCAGGATATGCGTGGCGAAGGCGACTTCTGCCCCAATGTTTCAAACTTCGCTGCCAGCGATATGTGGTATAAGCAACCATCTTCGTCGCCGCGGACCACCAAGCAACACGACGCTAAGTCTGACCAAAGGGCACGTGAGAAGGCACTCGTAGACGAAGTGCGATCCATCTACGAGGCGGCGTATGGTGCTATTGATGTGAAGCACCACCAACCACGCAATGCTCAGAATGCCGCGCTTGAGGCTGCTCTTGCAAAGCACGAGAAGCACACCAGCTACGAGTTCAGGGATGATGGGCTCGAGTCAGAGCTCTCAGGTAACGTTATAACTGCCGCTGGCGATGTCATCAAGAATGAGAAGAAGGACTACGCCTACAAGAAGGATAATCTTGAGGCTGAGCTGAAGCAAGGGCTAGGGCTGGAGGCCGCTGTGAAGAGCGACAAGGAGTATGCGTACAAAGACGATGGCTTGGAGTCTGCTCTGCAGAGTGAGGCCAAGTTTGTCACTGCTGAACAGTCTGGTGAGCGGTTTGTCCCAGATGGTCTCGAAGCGGAGCTTGTCAAGCAGAACAAGACTGCTGGCGCGAGTGAGCCTTCTGAGAGATTCGTTGCAGACGGTCTCGAGGCGGAGCTCGTACAACAGGGCAAGGCTGCTGGTGCGAGTGAGCTTCCTGAGAAATTCGTTTCCGATGATCTTGAGGCAGAGCTCCAAAAGCAAGACAAGGTCGATCTTCCTTCGCATAAATCTGGCCGTTTCAAGCCGGACGGTCTCGAGGCTGAACTTAAGCGACTTGCGGATGAGGAGCCAGTGTACGAGAGTGATCTGTATGCTGCTGAGGCGGCAAAGCCTGATAAGGTCGGCAAGATGGAGAGGACCATGGCGTCGAGCCTTGGAGCAGACCTTCACCTACCATCCGCGTCTGAGGCGACATCTTCTGCCGCTTCTACGGCTGTGCAATGGCAGCAGCCACCTCTTTACAAAGTCGTTGCTTACGACTCCGGAAATGACCGTTTCTCAACTGCAACGACCACCTCGTGGGATCCCGCAGTGGAGGAAACGCCCATCACGATCGCCCATGCTCTCAGCCAGCTCTACCAGCCCGCACGCTGGATGCAACACTTTGCATCCTTGCAGCGTGATGGTTATCAAGTCGTCCACGCACGAGAAGATGTGCTCGTGCTGAAGAAGGTTCAAGAGGCACTCAAGCCCTCAGAGACGAATAAGCCCGCGCAGAAAGCCACCAAACCTTTCGAGAGCACTCAGAATTCCATCAACCCGGTTGACGGGACCCGCTCAAGCAAGACCGTCCGCCCTGTGACCGGCGACTACGCCAACCCAACCGGCTACGTCAACCTGGACCTCGTGCAAGAACTCGCAGCCAAGTCGAAGCCCTCCGAAGATGCTGAAGCCGCCAGCGCCGCATCTCCTCTCGACCACACCTACTACGACGCCGAAACCCAATACTCGCCGCGTATCAAGCGCCAGGAACCCGTCTTCTCCGGCTCCGAGCGCGTCCGCAGCGGCAGCCGTCGCGCTAGACGTGAGGCGGAGAGGGAGAGGCAGCAGCAGGCTTACCAGTCTAGAGAGCCTAGGCCGCGCAGCTTGATTCTGTGGATGCTTGGTGTGGGAGCTGTGACGTCGGGCGTCATGTACGTTACCGGCTCTGTTGCTGAGAAGGCGAGGGCGGCTCGCATTGAGAAGGAAATGAGGTTGCGTGAGGCGGAGAAGATGAGAGAGGGCGGCGTGGGAAGGTGGAGGCTTGATGAGGGCGAGTGGAGGAAGGGAAGGTGAGGTTGAGTGCTTGAGTGTTGTTTTTTTTTTTTTTTTCAGTTTTATGATCCCCACGATGATGGGTTTGATTATGATGGGACGGTTTTTATGAGGTATTGGACAGGACACACAGCCGCAACAACAGATGCCGGCAAGCCTTTGGGGCCCTCTTCACGGTGTTTTTTCTTATTGCCTGCTCTGAGGTTCATCAGGTTTGGAGGACTCCGCGTAGATAGGAGCATGGCAATGGACAATCTTGACTCTTCCTCTCTCTCTCACGCTTACGATGTGTTCGAACATCATGCAAGCACGAACGCGATCGTTCCGTGTGAACGCACTACATGTGAACGTGACAGTCAATCATCGAAGTGCCTATCATATTCAAAGTCGGTGAAGGCGACGTATCGCAAGCCTTGTTCATAATGAGATATCAGGTTTCAACATAAGGCCCAGCAGCTGCAACGCAGCAACATCGGATCACGGTTCAGCTTTGGTCAGTCTGGCTGTCTGACATGAACGACCACGGCCCGCGCACTGTAGACTGTGCACAGAGGAGGTCGCTATCCGAAACGGAACGCGACGTCTTCGAAAGTCTGTTCGATTTACAAGAACAGACGCACTGTCACGCACATACCTTCACTCGAAAAGTCTCCATGCCCACGTCGACGCGCTTCGATTTGCCGCGATTTCTCCTCGGACCCTCTTCCGACTGCCATCGGGGAACGGATCCCCTAGGTTCCGTCGTCAAAAAACCGCCCACAAGGTTGACTTAATCAAAAGAGGTGAGGAGAAAAGAAAAAATTATGGCACCCCGACAGGACCTTCTTCTTTCGATCTTGGAACAGACCCGAATCTGCCAGAGCAGAGTCGATCCTCATCGACGGTGTAGAAAGCCTAAAGACTTCGAAACCATAGGTTCCACTGATATCATGCAGAGAGTCGTCTAGTGAGAAAGGCTGTCTGTAGGTAGGTTTGGTACTATAGCGGCGGTAAAAAGCACGTGGAGAAACACGCATCCGCGCGCGAACGCGAAGCACGTTCAATTGCCTTCTTGGGCGCACGAGGGAGGGGCTACGTGAGCTAAAGAGCGCCTCTTCTTTCACATGCCGAAGGAAGAGAAATGGAAAGGGGGTATAAGAAAATAAAGGTAAAGCGTATCTATGTGGCTGGCGCACACACACACGCTACGGATGGTACATACACAAGTAAGTAATATAAAGTCTTTGTTTTCAGAAAGCGTGTTCTACACGGCTCCGTCCTTGTAGCAGTGCACATACATATGGGAGGACGCAACGTCGATCCACGTCACATCGACCTTACACGAACCGCCGCTTTTTAAGCGGCTCTTGGTCCTCCATCGGGCACGGCAGGGAGAAGAGTTGTTGGAGCTCTTTCCTTTGCTTTGCCTCGGTGGGTCTGAGCAGTACTGCCGGCTTAGGGCAAGGCGGGCTGGGCGAGCCGGCACGCGGGCGTTTGCCTGGGAAGAGAAAACACAAGGAGGGGAGGACGGAGAGGATCCGCTCGCATGTATTAATTATCGATAGGGAGGAGGGTAGTTTATCGGCTTTGCTTTTTGGTGTCGAGGGGGAAAGACGTTGTTTTATAAAAAGTGGATTTGCTATAGATTGTTTGCAAGTCTAGTGCCGGGCTCGGCATTAGACTGCTTGTGTGGACCCGGCGTGGCCGATGAAGCGGTTGATATTGTGGGATTCTGATAGGAGGTTTGGGTTTTGATGATTAGAAGAGAGAGAGAGAGCAAAGCGGAGAGATGCACGGCGTTCTCGGCGGGTTGGTGGACGCATGTCTGGCTTTCGTTCCGGCTCGTGTGACAGTGCGCAAGAAGGTACGTCGGGGAATCACAGACTCCTTCTGGAATGAGTAAGGCTGCGGATGGCATGCGCATGAGGCGCCGTAGGGCCGAAAGTCACTTTTTGGTTCTGGCAAAGGAACGGAAGGAATAACGATAGTAATACATGGGTATCGGGTTATCGAATGCAAAGTGCAGAGTTTAAAAACAGGGTAAGACACATTGATCCTTTGCGGCATGGTCTGACAGAATCCTTCAAGCCTGGGCTGAAAGTCTCGTGTGCACCTGCATCTCCTAGTGCCAATATCGTATTTGGTAGTTTGTGTATTGGTCTCGAGCCAAAAGATGACGAGCCAAAAGATGACGAGCCAAAAGATGACGAGCCAAAAGATGACGATCCTTCGTTCTCGAGCGTTGCATCAGACCAGTGATTGATTCAACATGTCGAGGCGCAAGTCAGTGTCGTGCGCATGAGCTCTGATGGAAGGTATAGGCGGAGCGATCTTCGTGTTTGAGCAGGTCCATGTAACATCGTCGCGAATAAACCCTTTTCAGTCGTATGAGAATGGCTGGGCAGCTTGGTCCGGGCTGCTCTCGTACATGTCGCCCTCAAACCAGCCTCCATCTCCCTGCATCAACTCGGTGACATGATCCGGCATGTCCCGTTCGATGCTCATGGTTCTGAAGATGCCCGCCATGTCTCGCACGTCCACATCCTTAGCATCAGGTTCTTTTGCTGCGGACATGGCACGGAAGTCGATGAAGTCTCGAAGGGCGCGGAGGACAGGTGGGTAGCCTTCGTCGTTTGGCAGCCACCAGCCAGTGACATCGACTCCCCACAGGTCAGACATACGCTTCCTCAAGCTGGCAGGATATATGTAACTAAGACGAATGTCAGCGTGCGCGGTATGATGGAAATCTTGTTGACTTACCCGTGCTTCTCCATGAGAGCGAATTTCCGTCTTGCCCAATCTGTGTACTTCTGCTCTTTTGGCAGTAAAAGGCATGCGATACCCAGGCTAGCTTGGAACCCGAGCACTGCTCCTGGCGGTCCCTGATTGCTAAAGTCTACGGCTTCGAACATTTTGCATTTCTTCAAAGCAATCGCCTCTAACTCGGATTGTGATGATTGTGTTGTCGCAAGCTGTAGCTTGAACATGAGCTGCATTGCCCAGAAGTCGATCAGGATGTAATTCATCGAGAACAGCTCTCCAGCCAAGCAGAAGTTGGGATCTCGGAAATCGGTGATCTCCTCGTCGCTAGGTGGAGGAGCCTTTGGGAATGTCTTGACGAAACAAGACGGATCCGTGAAGGTCTTGTCGAGTCGCTCGCCGAATTCGTCCATCTGGGTCATGAGATTCTGAACTTCCAGGGCAAACTGTTCCTCTGACTTCGCTCCTGTCACTTTGGAAGCCAGTAATAAAGCAATATCCGTCGCAATCAGTCTCGAAGTCGCGAACATGTCTTCAAATCGAGCGCCGAGATCGTTTGGCTTGTCTCGAGCCTGTCTCTTGTAAAACTCGGCACAGGCATCAAACCATTCACGTCCAAGTATAGGTGTTCCGCCCGACATCATTCCGGCAAAGAGGTCGAAACGGATGTACCAGCTGATGATCTTTCGATGTGTCTCGCTTTGCATAATCGTTTGCGGGGTGAACAGATCCGTGATGATCTGATGCGCTGCGCGCTGGTGACTGAGAAGGTTCACCCAGTCTCCTAGGAACTCCTAATCACAGGTAGTCAGTACCTTGCATGGGAAAGAGCATTCAACGAAGTCTTACTTCGATAGTTGCAAGCTGCAGGATTGTTAAAAGTGTCGACAGTGAGTGTCGATCTGTTTTCGCAAGCGACTGGCGCAACAAAGACACCGACTTGTTATATGCGTCAAGGAAGTCTTTAACCTTGCCATCCTCGCGCGAAAGAGCATTGTGATATGCAGCAAAAGCAACGACAGCATACATGAGAGGCTCAAAGTTCAATGCGATTTCAAGGAACGTCTTTTTGAGGAAGTCGCCGGCATCGTATTTCCATGAGTAGTGGTGGTGTGAGAGGTTGTTCCTGTGGTATTTGAGGTAGAACTTGACATTCTGTGGTAGAGTCGCCCATCTCGGATTTTGCGTGATGTCGTCTCTCATCAGTTGCTTCGAATTGCTTCGACTGGCTTGTGGGCGGTGTGTTCGAACAAGTACCGGCGGATATTCTGTCGTTGGAGTTGACTTCCCACTTCGTGATGTGGGAAACCGGACTCCGGACTCTGACACGGCAGAGCGTAGTTCAGCTTCGTCATGTGCATCGGTCTCCTCCTCGTCCGTGATCGTAGGTAGGTGTTCTGATTCGTCGCCCGAGTGATCTGAATGGCTATCTCCGTGGGCTCGTTTTGATCGTGTGCCTCTATCCGACTTTGACGA
This sequence comes from Cladosporium oxysporum, assembly GCA_021018855.1. Taxonomy (NCBI): domain Eukaryota; kingdom Fungi; phylum Ascomycota; class Dothideomycetes; order Cladosporiales; family Cladosporiaceae; genus Cladosporium; species Cladosporium oxysporum. The sequence continues at coordinate 673,085 of JAIQXY010000015.1, forward strand.
TGATGGGTGATCGGGGTATTCGCATTCACGTTTACCCTTGCGACAGCCTAGAGCGGGTCAGCACCTGATGACCACCGTTATGAATATTCTAAGGCGTCCAACTAACGTTCGCACATCGGACGCGTTTCGTCACACTGTCACAAATGTCAGCATAGGTTCGAGGTTTGCGAGGGGGCGTAAGATACCTTCACCCGGCGCTGCCGGCAGGTGAAGCACCCGCTACGGGTACGTCGATGTTTGATGTGGTCTGCACCATGAGTTTGTCGTCTGCGTGATCGTGAAGATGGTTGCTGTGCCGGGGCGTGAGGTGGAAGCATGGCGTTGTTGATATCGTCGTATTCGGAATGATAGCCGCCTAAGTTCTCACTCGACATGGTTTGGAGGTGATGCAATCTAGGCTGCATCGACTCGGGAGGGATCATCTGTGGTTGACCATACGGATTGTAGGCACCGTAAGGTGTCATCGCCGGCGGGAAGTGCCCGTCCATTGTCGGGTATTTCTAATAGGTAGCTGCTGGGTACTTGGGGTCGCGTCGACAGCCTGTTCACTCCAGTTCTTCCAGGTTGCTTGTGTGTCGGAAACAGAAAGACGGACGTTGTGGCGGCAAGGGTCCAGTGATCATAGGCCAGCAGGGTAGCGGCTCGAATAGCCGTTGGCCTTCAGTGTGCAGAGGTAGTTGGGTAGCCCGCAGACTTAAGCTGTCGGCGCAATACACTAGCGCGCAGTAGCCGCAGGATTAGTGGTGGAGGAATGATGTCTTGCCAGACTGGTTAGTCTCGCGACGAACGGTCGTTCTGAGGCCACTGCACTGATGCGTCTCTAAAGTCGGCAGACGTTTCGAGGAGCCGGGTATGGCGCGAGCCGCCTGTCAAGGAGTGAGACGTCAGCCAGGATTGATGGCACTGGCGTATTGCGGTGATAGGAGCGCTTGATTAACGTATAGGGCTCGCACACCGCTGTAAGTGCGGGCAAGTGAGAGACGTCGACTGTGGTGGTGGTACCAATAGTCGGAGGAACGTTCCAGGCGAGTGAGATGGCTGCTTAAGGTTCGAGGTCACTTACACTGCAGTGAAGATGCGACCAGGTTTGTATAGGTACAGCTTCTCACCAAGCATGTCGTATGTTGCGATGCACGCGTCTGGCGAATGATCCGCAGATGGGATCCCCTTTTCGTTAGACACCACACAATGGCAACTGTGACCGGAAGCAGACGATGTGCACTACTGACAAGGGCGGCGGGCGGTACTCAATCGGAGGTTCTGCCTGTTTTCGCGCCCGGTCACTGATCGACGACAGGGTTTCTGTCGACATGAAAGTCGCAAGAACAGAGTCAGAGGTTCACGATGTTGACAAGGTTGAGTAGTGAGGCAGGACGGCGACTAGTGGTGCACAGGCGTAAACCAGATTGTTGGAGATCGTGCGGTTGTCCATTCAGGCTGATAGCTTGATACAGAGCTATTGCTGGAAAAGCATCGAACTAGGGTCGATCTGCGTGACAAGAGACCTTGCCACATGGATTCTGTCAAGGTGACAGCTATTCTCGCGGCGAAACACCTTAGCACCACGAGAGTTCGCACGACACTGAATGTGGCGCGCTCGAAATAAACAAGCCAGAGGAGGCGGGGCTTAGCTCATGTGTTGTGAATATAGCAGGCTAAGCAGACGTTACGGTTCCCCTTCGACGTTTGCCATGGCAGAGGGGCCCGGTTTCAGTCGGGCATCAGTGAATACGCAGCATGTCCCGGAGTAGTGTCTGCCCCGAGGATCTGAGTTGGCGGCCTGAGCCCGCTTCTGCAAGGAAGATAGTGACCGTGCTACTAGATCATGGCGCGGCCGGGGAGCCAAGTGGCTGCAGCAGCGGGAGACCCTGCCGGCGTACATGGACAGGATGAGGTGCCGCCGCTTGGAAGGCGCCCAGCCGCGTCAAGAAAATGTCTGGCGATCAGCCCTGAGCGGCGAGGAGTGGTGTTGCAGCGGCGCAGAAGACAAAACAGCGTGATGGTGTCTGCACGCAATTTTTCCGGTGCACGTCGACGGATCCTGCCGATGAGGAGATGGCACGTTGAACCTTGACGCTTGACGGGCGGTGGTGGCCTCAGGGCCCAGGATGCATAAATCGACGACAGCAGAGTCCCTCGCCCGCAAGCACTCAGGCGCTACGTAGCAGGATGCAGCACACTACTGCAGGCATGGGATGGCATCTGCTCGCTCGGCAGCACAAGACTCCTGGGCCGTGCAGGCGTGCATAACGAGACGAATGGGGTGCTGTGGGTGGCGCCGCCGGAGGATGATGGGCGCATGTGATTCTGCAGGCGCACACGACGCACGCAGAAGGCAGGCGGCGAGCGTAGTGGTAGTGACAGGCCCACGGGCGCACTGCGTGTTTCACTGGGCCAGTCGATAGCGTGGTAAGCTGGTGGCAGCTATGGACAATCGGGAGTAGCAGGCTGGTAGCTGCATTTTCTTTGGAGAGGCGCAGGGCGGAGAAACTGCCGGAGACAGACAGACTTCACGCTTGCCAAAGTCTACGGCGAAGGAAGCGTTGGCCAGGAGTCGACGGTTTTGGATTGCCCAAGGCTCCGTCGTGGAGAATACCGGTGGACGCGAGGAGAGTCAAGCAGCGCGCTGCAGAATAGCACGGTATTACGAGGGACGGTAGTTCTCTTCGGATGGCGCGGCTGTCCGCTCTGCACGATTCGGATGCATGTCTCGTGCGGTCTGCCTCTCTGCGCCTCGTCCATGCAGACGGTCGCCGGGTGTGTGCACGACAGGACAGTATACATAGCATAGTGGTAGACACCAGTGACACCCTCGTCGCCCTCTCTGGGCCGCCGGGCCTGGAGAGCCGTGTGCGGTAGCAAGTGCGATCGCTCGAACCATACACCCGGGAGCCTGCGAGCCCTACCTATATCGATGGCATTCAGGCACGGCGACATCCCAGTCTGGCGCACGAGGCCTGCCTGGTCTGGCGTGTCTGTCTGCCTTACGACATGCCGCATATGATGTATGCCCGCGGGCAGGATGCACACGCTAACGCCCGAAGATGCAGACCGACCGATCGCGAGCCCGGACTCCTCCACCACCTCCCTGTGCAGAAGAGGACCTTGCACCTCTCCTCCTCCTCCCCCTGCCAGCACATTAGCCGTATGCTTGTGCCTCTGACTCGCACGCCTTCTTGGAAGCCGACCTGAGGATTCGCCGTTGATGACGCCAGCCAGCATGTGCGCCCTGGCCACGCTTCCACGCCACGTGAATTCAAGCTTCTGTTGTGTTTCAAACCGCCCTCTGGGCAAATATGATTACTAAAGCACCAACCGTGCGACAACGTTGACGCGCGAAGAGCCTGCAGCGGTGAGGACGAAGAGGTCTCGAGGCTGCCGAGGCATCTTCGCATTCGTCGTACGCTTCGCACCGTCAGTGTGCAATCTTACTGTCCCGAGTCCATGGATCTCATTCTAGACAGAACCTGGTTCAGTCCGCCCTTAGTGCTCCGGGGATTGGTTCAGTAAGACCGGAGGAGTGCCTTGATCGCACATCTCTCGTCAGGAGTCAACAATATCGATGGTCGCGCCAGAACTCAACTGCACTAGCTCATGCCTCACAATCTGCTCCTCTGACTCGGTCAACCGTCGTATCGAAAGAGCACCTGTCACACCCTGTCAGATCCTTCTGTCTCAATCGAGCAATTGCGGCTTCGTTCAAGGCAGCATGCCATCTCCCACAGACATCAACACCATAGATCTGCAACGGGGAACCCCTGTAACGACAAGCGAGGTACCACCGTCCCTCGGCTGTTTCTTCACAGCCTGTCAAGACCTCGAGACATGTACGCACAGACTCTATCGCTTAAAACTACCCACTAAATCCTTCGTCTATCACCGTTGCCTGAGAGAAAGAGACTCGTTCGAGGAAGGTGCTGGCATCATGACGCACATAATGGGATCTCCCATTGTTGACGAGATGGAGATCACTCTGGTTTGAGATCGCCGGACGGACCGCAGCACATCAACGGCAGGAAAAAGAACGTTCAAGACTCTCACGGTCTGATTCACGAGATGCGCGCGCTTATTCGCATTAACACAAGGTTCGCGTTCCATCATGTTCCATGTTGTTTCATCCTCCATACTCCATTCTCGACACCACGAGACCAACTATTATAGGAATGTAACATTGTGCTGCAATCCTCCCGACAAATCACATAGAAGCCTTTCGGACTCCTGTCAGCACGACTACAGGCCAACTTGTTCCTACGCTAAATGGACTGGGGTTTGTCTCGCCAAAGCCGAACGACGTCTAGAACCCTTGCACATTTCGCGCATCCGTCCTAGAGACCTCATGCCCTTGGTCGCTGGCCAATGGGCAAATGACTTGATCTAATCTAGGGCATTGGCTGGTCGCCTGCACAATATACGACGAGCCGTGTCTCCAGGCAATCTACCCATACAATAGTATAATCACACGCAACGTCTACCCTTGTTGGTTACCACCGCGCTCGCTCCTGCTGCGACGATGCCTCGCATTGCGCACTCTATCTCTCCCCTTGCAAGCCACCTACCTGCCGCAAGCAGACCTACTCCGGATCACCGCCAAGGAGGCCCGGCTGAAGACCTACCTTCTGCCATGGGGCCAGGCCCAGCAGTACGGAGACGGCAATAACAGCAATATAGAACACAGCCCCTCCGCCCAAGTGGCAGCACTATCCGGAAGGTCCGGAACAAAAGCTATCGATTCTGCTACTGTCTCCAACGCATCCTTTGCTAAGACACCATCCAGGGCCGTCTACTACTAGGCTAGTACTACATTCCTCATTATTAAGACGGCCCACTTTCACAATTGCTCGCAAGCCCTCGAGGTAATATTGCAATTGCAGGGTGGCTGGCATTGTGGATTCGTTGCCCTTCCTTACCATCGGATATTTCGCCAGTATCATGACAATACTGCGAAATGAGATTGTCCGCTGGCGCCCTCCCATTGCCAATTTCATCGCGTCGGTCGCCTTCCGTGGACTTCCGTATACGATCTTTCTATTAACAAGCCATGGTCCACAAGTAGACTCTTCGCTCCTGCGGATCCACAAGAATTGTCTTGGACCGGATATTGCGAATGCTCGGGAGCAAATCCGAAGTGGTCTGACATGTGATAATTCCCTATGTCCGTCCTGCTGGCCGCTGTTGCCTGGTCGGCCTGGTCGTTTACGAGCAGTACGCCCATCTTGTTCCGACATGCTAACAAACGACACTACTCGCATGTGAGAGCTGCTTTACGCGCTTTTTTCTTTCCAAACATCGACAAGCCCACTACTACTGCATCACATGCAAAATAATTCCGACGGCCTTCGAATCCTTCGCGTCGAATTGCCCGTTCACATCTTCCGGCACCCATACGCCGCCGCCACAGGGTTCATGGACGGCTTATCGCGCGGTTGTGACGACTGTCTCTCGGTACAAGCATGCAAGCGTTCAGAGCCGCCTTCAAGCGCGTCGGAAGAGCATGCGTAGAGATGATGCGGTAGAAGGTGATTTCTCCACGCCTGCAGGAGACCAGTCCGACGTCTCTTTCCTTCCCTCGAAGTATCTGAACTCTTTTCTTGTTGACATTCGAGTCTTAGTATGTCGTCGTGCCTATGTCGATAGTCGGACGCGATCAGCAGAGTCATAGATACTCGAGTAGCTTCCTCAAGGTCGCTGTATCGTCGATCCCAAGAACGTTCATCTCTAACACGTGACGACTGGAGTATTGTATCAAGAGAGGAGACCATCTATTCTATACGTAATCTATGTATACATGTATCGCGCCGGAGCCGCCATCGCTAACGCAACCCCAGAAAAATATGGAGCAAAATAATTGACTGAAGCAATCGTGCGTGTAGACATTATGCTCGGTGGGCAACGCAGACTCCCAAACCCATGCTCCCAAAACGCCATGCCGAACAATGCAAGAGTAAACATTCAGCTCTTGCGACTGCTATCGCCTTCCCAATCGGAGGAGGACTACAATGCTGATGCACTCGCCATGATGTTCCAAAGCGACAAATATCCAAGGCAATCTACACCTCCAACTTGCCCATCATCTTCTCCCTGCAATTCTTATTCACCACGCCGCCGACGCCAAAAGCAGGCACGATCCTGCACATGCGCGCAAAGCTACTAGTGAGCCAGTCCACCTTGACTTTGGCAAATCGCTCTTTCAGCGTCGTGTTCCCGTTGCGGTTGTACATGTCCAGACCCAGGAGGTGGAAGGGCGTCGAGACCAGCTGGATCGCCGCGGGCGCCAGGAACTGCGCGGTGGAAGCGCGGGAGACGTAGCGTTCCATTTCTGCGGACAGCGGCAGCGAAGGTGCGATCATGGGCGGGAGGTTGAAGGATGCGAAGATCGTGAGGCAGTCGCGCGCGGCGAAGAGCGCGTACGTGACTGGCGGGATGGGGCGAGGTGAGACCGCGCCGAAGATCTTGGTGAATTGGCTGTCTTTGTAGAGGCACAGGCTCAGGTTGGCAGCGCTTGTTGCGACGAATTTTGCGGGCCCGCTGGTGATGTGAGCTGCTGGTTTGTTTTGCGTGGTTGACTTGAAGGTGTCCAACGAGTTAGCCGTCAGGTATGTGCCGGTGTAGAGGGCAAAGATGAGGGCGAAGGGCTTGGAGGTAAGGAAGCGGTGGGGTTGGAAGAAGAGAGCGCTGAAGGAAGCTTGTAATGAGGGAAGCATGGGACGCTTTCCGGATGCATTCTCGATTATAGCTCTGTTGTGGTGGGTTAGTCTTGTCATTGTGACCATCCCTTCTCATCGCATGGCATCGCATCGCATGAAAGGTGCATACGTACTTATCGATTGCGCAGATGACTGGCGCAACGAGTCCTCCTGCGATTCCTGCCGACATGGCATCCACACCCAGTCTCCGTCCAAGATTCGCCGTATTCCATGGCTTCGGCCCCTGGTCTTTCAAGCCAATACTTTCGACCACTTTCGCAGATTTCATCGGGAGCTGCGCGATCGCTTCCTTTGTTGACAACAGCTGTGCGCCTCCTTGTTTATCCTCTGCGACAATGGCCCGTGGCTCTGCGGGAGCGACACCCATACTCGTTAGAACCTAAAGGTCTGTAGCACACCGATCGCATGTGAGCACTGTTCTATCTCTTTCTAGCGAGTCGAGTGATCCTGGTATTCGCTGCTTGTGCTTCGAAGGACGTCGGAGCCTTTGTTTATATTGGACAAACAGTCATGCGGGTGACTCCTGCGCGTGTCGACCTCGGAAAGGGATATGAGGGAGTTTGGTGAGCGATGACGCTGTGATGGCCGCGATATCCGCTCGCGTCTGCGGAAGGAGAAGGTTTCGCAGGCTGAAGATAAGCAAACAAGCTCTCTGGTGATGTCTGTCTGCAGCCGACTTTCGGCGGTTCAGGGCTGTCTCGGAGGACATTTGTCCGCTGCCCCGAGACGTGGTCAGCACTGCCTTCGTTGTGTAAATACCTCTTGACGACGTTGAGTATGTGTTGTGATCTGAGGACACCGCTCATGAAGCTCCAGCTTGACGCTACATCTCATTGTCATGTTGGGTGAGTTTAATCTGAAGAAAGATGCCAGACTTGTCGATCACATAGTGTCAGAGCGTTGCCTGGAAGGAGCAGTCCATGTCCCATCGCAAATGTGAGCATAGCTGGTCTTCATAGACACTGTTCGCCTTTTCAGGTTACGAACAGTGAGAGGATGATGTTCTCTTGTCAAAAAGATTAATTACACAAGAATGCCCAAACCGCTAGTGGGTAAGGGACCTAGCGGTTACCATCGGCTTCAGATCGACTGTGTCCGTTATGCAACGGTTGTGGGCCATCGTTCAGGCGGTGCTTTGTCGGTCTAGACATAGAACGTTACGACAGTATACCGGAAGATCCAATAATGTGTTACAACACCACGTAGCCCTGAGTATTGTCTAGTTGAGCCTGATTGACACATTGTGGTCCTGCCTTGGTCGGGCGAAACGCCATTTCCTTACGTTCTCTTGAGTCAGTTCTCAATCTGCAATATCAATTTGACGTCAGATGGTGGCAGACGGAACTCAGACTGCACAAGCATTGCAGCCTCTGGTTCGAACGATATTGGTAGCTGCCGTTCTCCTACATGGTATTATCAATGCCTATAAATCCATCTATATGTATACATGCACTGTATAAGATCAATGTTTATATCGCTGATTTGTTCATTACGGGTTAGGGTTGGGTCGAACAACCGGGTGCATTTTTGCACCATTCCAGATACATAAATAATCATTGAGTTCCTACCGTGTCTGTAGTGCCAAAGATGATCTTTGTGGTTGCTACTACCACCATTCCTGTACGTATGAGGTTGAGCGCATGGATGTTTCGCCATTTTGCCAATCTTGATAAACACAAAATGACCACTAGCCATACAAGCGTGCGTTGCTGATGTCGATGTTTCCATCCTTTGATCATCAAATGTGAACTCAATTGATACATTTCTGTGGCAAGCTCACAGGGCCCATGTATTTTTAGGGAGTTGCGTATATCAAATATTCATGGGTCGTGAAGCAGCACTGCGTGTATTTCGCAAGAATGCATCTTTCATTCTTTACAAGCGAATTATCTCGCCTCGAACGCTAAGCACCCTCAGCCATGACCTTGCTCCTCTTCCGCAATGCAGCGCCATAAAACCAGAATATGATAGGAATGGGTATCATGACCGCCGCGATGCAGCCTAGTAGGGTGCCAGCCCATTGTATGCCTAGATTGGAAAACATTTGACGAGTGAACAAAGGGAAGCCGGCTGCGATCACAGATCGCAGCATGATGTTGGCTGCGACGGCCGAAGCAGCGCTGTGATCAGAAATGTCAGCTTGCGTTGAGCTACATTGACAACATGAAGACGTGTAAGACTTACACAGGAAGATAAGCATCGATCAAGTAGTTAAAGCAAGGCATGAAGATGCACAGCATCCCAGAACCAGTTAGTATGCCAGCGGCTGTGGGTGCTATCCAATGTATGGACGGATTCCAAGCTGTCCATGCGAACCTAATTACTGTGTTAGCTACAGAGACGTTGTGCGCCTGAGATTTTATGACTTACCAGAATAACCCGACTGTGAATATAGGTGCCCCAATGATGGGGTATTCGAGGCGCCACTCCGGAACGGGAACATCGTTGTTGGCCTTTAACTTCCTCGCGTACGACCCGTTATGAGCGAGGATGCCGACCACTGCAAGAACGACACCAACGATGATACCCAGGAAAGGAAGACCGCGGACGCCTGGGTTCATGTTGTAGATCTCCTCGAAGACGTAAGGATACGCCACGAGCAGAGCATACACGATCCCGTAGATAAATGACATGTAGAGGGAGACGAGGAAGACGATCGGCTCTGTGAAAAGCATCTTGATCGGACGCGTGAAGTACTTGCGAACCATATCGCGTGGATTGAACTCAATCCGCTCTTGTCGGGAGTGAATGGCCCAGTTGCCAGTCTCTCTTCGGACCTCCACCGCTTTCTCGGTGAGAATCAGAGCGGCGTAGCTTTCGTCGACGAAGGCAAGCACCAGCAAAACATCAATGAAGCCGAGAATAGCTGGAATGTAAAGAGTCCACCGCCATCCAAGTGAGCTCATTGAGATAAAGCCACCCATGAATGGCGCAGCCAATGGTCCAAGGAAGATTGTTAAAGCATAGAGTGTGACAGCCACACCTCGCCAGACGTTGTTGTACATATCGGCCAGCACTCCAGGCACAACACACAGCGGGCTTACACCGCAAATGCCAGAAAAGAAGCGGCATATGATTAGTGTCTGGATATTGGCCGCGGTGGCGGCCCCAATCGTAAAGATAGACAAGCCTAGCATTCCGATCAAAAGTGGCCATCGTCTGCCAATGACCTCAGAGCCGGGCGCCCATATGATGGGCCCAAAGAAGAAACCGAGCATGAAAAGACTTGTTCCTAAAAGGCCGACAAGCCTGCTAACACCGAACTCCTCAGTAGCATAGGCACTGCCAGGAGCGAAGAGACCGCTGTCAAATGCAGATACGAAGGTCCCGTAACATACTATAGTCGATGTATAGCATCTACGAAAGCTGGTCAGCTGCTATATACTTGCAAATTGACTAATTGTAGCCTTACTTCTTCCAGGTCGACCAATTTTGAGGATTGCGGGGATCATCTGGTCCATCGAAGTCTACGATGTAGTCATCTTCTTTGACTGTCGCTGGTAATCTTCGTCCGTTCCCCAGAGAAAGTGAGCTTGACGCTGGCGTCTTCTCTTCCAGCACTTTCAGTCGGGGCGTACTGTAGCCGCTTGGTGTCGTCAACGTCGCAGTGGACCCGTGAGCTGACGGGTTTTGTGATATTGTCATGTTGAAATAGTAAAGGTTGTCGGCCGATTCATTCGAAGATTTCTCGACCAAGCCCGCTGAAGCTCTGTTGAAGAAGCTTCCTCTTTGCGCGAAGGCTCGACGATACGATCAATGGGCAACAGGAGAAATGTAAGTCGACATACCGCTCTCAAATTTTGGCTGGTCGCCGGTACACGATTGCTAATGGAATATTTCTGGGCGGCCGTGCACTGGGCAAAGAACCGGGACATGGCGGGGATGTGCGGACATCATATGATGACTCCTGACGAGAATCGGAGGATCCCATATACTACTGAGTCCTCGCAGAGCTCACCGTCACTCCTTGGGCATACACGCCTGCGCCTCGTAGTGATTTTTACCTTGGCAATAATCGATAGGGGCCTTAACGCGAGAGTTCTTGTGGTGGCATGATGGACAGGACGCCGCAGAAACGCCGCAATCACAGCGGGCTGTGGAGTGTGGATCCGCCGATATCGATGTGGCGTGGAGTCTCAATGTTCAGGCGACCATAAGGGGCAAACAGGTCCATTGTCCTTAAGACAGCACGATGATAACGTGAGAGATGCTCAGACGTGAGCACTTGGTAGAGGGAGGTAGTAAGTGGTGAGCTCGGCCGGACGACAGCTGAAGTCACACTTCTGTAGCAGAGCCTAAGGTAATTTTTACGTCAGTGTAGCCTCGGACTGGCACGGGTTGATGCCTGAGGCAAACTTCCGCTCCCGCCAGTCCGAGGTGTTGCATTTGGCTTACTCAACTTCTACTGATGTCAGGTCGTGATATTGGCGACGACGACCTTCGATACCTCGACAACGGCGGAGTAAGTCATGGACAATTCAATCTCACCCCACTCACAGCTTGGCGATGGTTCGAACCACAAGCCATCGACCGTGCCATCAACAAATCACGTCCGGAGGATGCGTGCCAGGAAAGCATGCGAACCCTGTCGCGAGCGTAAGCGAAAGTGTGATGGCGGAAATCCATGTAGTTGCTGCGTCCGCTATGAATACGATTGCTATTACTTTTCTGTTCGCGAACGACGGGGTATGACCGCGTCCTCACATCGTGCTTCCCCTCCCGTCGTGGAATCTCGCCTCGCGCCAAGCGCGCCACCACCCGTACGCGATGGACATGCACACTCACCAGGTCCGAACAGCCAACTGCAGTCTCTGGAAGCAAATTCGGGCGCTGCATTCGTTAGGAAACTGGCATTAGGCATTGATCCGGCGAACGCCCCTCGCTTACATCTTTTTGCTTGGAATTTGTTTCTGGGAGCTCGAACGCTCAATCGAACGCCTCTCAGTCTGCCAATCACGGAGATCATCTCACGAGCCACTATGGAGGGACTGATGGCGATATATATCGAAAAGGTCGATCCGTGCTACAGCTTCGTCGATCGAGTCATCGTGGATCAGCGCATACAAGCTCGTTGGAATATGGGCACAACTGCAGACCCATACGATGCGGTGCTATGCGGCATTGCGGCTCTTGGACTGCTATTCTCACAGCGGTTTGTAACGGACAAGGAACTAGACTTAGTGGAATCCGCCAAACGTATCCTGGAACGGTCGACAGAGGCTCATCCCGGCGTTGACATTGTGACCGGCTGGGTCCTTCGAGTGGCATATCTCAGAATGACCGCCTCTCCGCATACAGCATGGATGGCCAGTTGTACCCTTATGCACATGGTAGAAGCGGCCGGCATTCACTCGGCTCATTTGTCAGAAAACATTCCAGGCATACAGCGAGAGAGCTTCGCGGCACCAGAACTATGCAGACGACTGTTTGGAGTTGCTCGCCATCTCAACGTATGGATGTCTTTCGACCTCGGACGCTCACGCGTGATCCTGCAGAATGCGACCCATTCAGCACCTTCGTCTCGCCCAGGAGAATTCCATGCAGAGATCTTGAGCCTCTTGCCATGGTCAGAAAGTCTCGATCCCGGCAAGGACGTTGATCTGGTCAGCCTCAAGGCAACACTATCAAGTGTGCTTGAGAGAGAGCTTACTATGCCATCCACTATACTGGCGCATTGTAACCTTGTCCTGTGTCTTTGTCGCCGTTTGCGAGCACTAGACTATGTCATCTCCGGCCCTATGTTGGACAAGATTCTGGCATTGACAGCCAAGAGCATGATGTGTGCTCAAGCAAACTTGGACTCAGGAAGTGTGTGGCATCACACAGCCAACGTACCTTTCCAGGTAGTCTGTATATTGCTTGCTTTCGACACGCCGTCCTCTATTGCTCAGCTCGGCAACGCTATCGGCGTGTTGAAAAATGCTGCGCAACTATATCAGACGGACGCGGCTCGAGAGGCGTGCAACACTGCATGTCTGCTCGTCTTACTACACCAAAAGCGCAAGGAAGCCGACACGAAGAGCCTATCTAATGTCCTCCAGGCGTACTCACCAGCGCCTTTCGCCGCTGAGCCACACACCGCACCATATCCGTCAACGGAGACAAATGGGCTCCACAGCTGGAACGACTCGTCATGGCTAGATGATCTCATGGTCGATATGCCCAACCTGCAAGGTTTCGATATTGGCCAAATTCTTGATGGCAACAATCTGTGGGACACCCCGATCTTGTGATCCGGAGATAATTGCCATATCGACGACATGAGCTTGATAATGCGAAGGCCGGAAGTCTTGATGTACCCTGATATGGAGGTTCTTGCCACGTCACTAAGCAAGCGATGTCTGCCGTCAAGAATTTTGCCGGTGAGCTCAAAAGCGCCACTCGCACGACGAGATGCTCAGAGGGTAAGGGGTAATGCTGCGCTAGGTGTACATGAGATGCAATATCCCTCCGAGGAGCATATCGCATTGCTGCATTACATACCTCGGGAACGTGCCATCCATCGGAACATCCATTCAGGATCAATTTGATGGGCAAAGCGCCGCTCATCGCTAGGAGCAGCAAAGTCGAACAATCTGCACAGTATGGCTCTTGCGCGCAAGTCCGTATACGAATCTGCCATCCAGCTCTGCTTGTAATCTTCACAGTTGGATGAATTTTGCTGGCTACTGTCACAGTACTCTTAATACCATAATCAAAACAACGATAACCATGACTGGGTCATTCACAGGTCACGAACACAAGCGCCTGGTAGCGTGGCAGCGATTCTGCGGGAATCATCGCACGGAAGTAGATAACAATTGACAAGATCCTATCCCCAAAACCTATCTCTGGGCCCTCTCACGCGAAGCTCACGCCGATACTCTCAACATGTGATACAACATTGCCATCACCAGGAGTGACACAGAAGTAGTCTCTGTTGTTGGGCGGGTTTGGGAAGGCCGCCAAAGATGCATTTTATCATCTATGTTCTGGGGTTGAGAATCGCCATCATTAAAAATTGTGTACCTTCTTTCGCTCCTTTCAAAAGAACCAGCGCTTAGATGCCAGAGTCGTGCTTCGCGTACACAGCGCGGTTGGAGTAAGCGTTCCAAGCGCGGCACTCGTTGTCGAAGTCGGCAGGGAAAGACTCGACCTGGCCGATCCTGTCGGGCGACTCCAAGAACTGGACGGCGAGACCCTCGTCGGCGTGCCATGCAATGTGGCAGTGCTGTGAATCTACGTTAGAACAAGTTCTCAATAGGGATAAATCGTGCTGCACTTACCATCACCCAGGCACCGGGGTTGTCAGTCTGGAAAGCAAGCGCCAACCAGCCGTTGGAGGGCAGCATGGCGGTGTCTCTGCGGGTGGGGTTGTTGTAGTTGAGGGTGTTGATGTCGCTCTCCTGCCAGGTCTGCTGACCGGCACCGAGGACGTAGAAGTCGTGGCCGTGCAAGTCTGGCGGCGAAAGTTAGCATCCACGTCAGTTTGGAGAAATCGAATAGTGAGAACTTACGAATGGGGTGGGGGACCTGGACGTTGTAAGGGTTGCCTGGAACGGAGCGGATAACCCAGTAGACCCACTGTCCTGAGCTGGGAAGCTCAATCATGTTGGCACGCGGGGGGAAGTTGTCGAGCTGGTTGTTCTTGACCCAGTCGAGAGTTGGCTTGTTCCAGTCGGCGTTCAACGAAGAACCGTTGACGTTCCAGTAGAGGGTCAGAGTACCGTCGGCGCCCCTGGTTTGGTTGAGCCAGGTGTCAAGAGGAGTCATGTTGTCTGCGACCTGGCCAGTCGGGACGTAAGAGTTCCAGTAGGGCTGGAGGCCTTGCTCGTCAACGCAGCGCTGGGTGTAGGCAGAGCCGGTGCTGATGGGGGTCTCGGTCTCGTGACCCTCGTAAGAGAAGATGGACAGAATGTTGCCGTTGTTGGCGTTGTTACCACAGCCGGCCTGGTCCTGACTCTCAGCGCGGAACCAGTAGCTACCAGCGGGCTGGTTGCCGGTGATGATAACGTCGTAACGCTGGCCGATACCAAGGAAGATGTGAGTAGTGTTGTAAGGAACAATGGGAACGAAATCAGCAGCAATGACCTCCATCTGGTGGTTGTCCAGAGAAACCATGAAGTGGTTGTCAACAGACATGTTGATCAGGCGGACACGGTGCTTCTTGTCCTGCTGGAGTGGGGTCCTCTCGTACTGACCTCCGAAGCGGCTGACCATCTTGCCGTTGATCAAAGCAGTGTCCGCAGTGGGAGGACCAGCATCGACGTGGGCGACATAGGCGGCAAGAGAGTTGACAGTGCCGTAGTACCAGTCGGTGATCGATATGGGGCCAGCATCGATATCGTAGTTGGCGGTTGCCGGACCCTGGACGATGATCGGACCCACAACACCATCACCGTACTGGCAAGAGAAGTGAGAGTGGTACCATGAGGTGCCATACTGGGTAGCCTGGAACGTGTATGTCTTCTGCTGACCGGGGGCGATAGGGCACTCAGAGATACCGGGAACGCCGTCCTGAGTGTTCTTGTGCCACTGGCGGAGACCGTGCCAGTGAATGGAAGTACCGTTGTTGGGCATCTCGTTCTTGACAGTGATCTGGACGTAATCTCCCCAGTTGGCCTCGATAGCGGGACCAGGGTACTGGCCGTTAATGGCAAAGACAGGGCGCGAGAAGCCATCGGGTGACAGGGTCATGTTGGTGATAGTCCACTCGTAGGTAACGGTGCGTCCGGTGGTGGGGAAGTTGGTGTCGAAGTCGGTATCGATAGAGAAGTCCTTGTCCCAGCAGTCACGCGAGGTCGGGCTGTTGGTGCAAACGGGACCGGGCGCAGAGGTGGGCTGGGAAGCACCAGCAGTGCTTTGCCATACGTCGGTTTGAGTAGCGGGAGCCGAGCAGCTGTTCGGGACGGTGTAGCTGTGGTTGGGATCTTGCTCCCAGATAACATTGCCGTTGACGTCGAATTGAATGTACTTGTATTGGAAAGAAGTGCCTGGTGGCATGTTGACTGTGGTGGTCCAAAGAGGGTTGTTGTCGGTGTACTGCGATGAGGCGGACAGGTAGATTGCCTTGGTAGGGTCCCAGTTACCCAGTTGGGGAATGGAACCAACGAGGGAAATGCTCTCGCCCCATGCTGTCTTCCTCAGCTCGTGGAAGCTGACTGAAACCTGCACGCAGTCGTCGTTGCCGTTCTGGCGAGCAATCACTCTGGTGGTATCGCTTCTAGGAAGAACCGCAGACGCTGCTGCAGAGGCAGCCAGCGCCACAACGCTCGCTAATGAGAAAGAGGAAAACATTATTAGGAACAAAAATGAAATGAAAGAGTGTGTATCTGTACAGTAGTGAGACTGTACGAGATGAAATGCGTGAAGAAAGGAAGGTATGGTTGCAGATGCGAGGGCTCAGATACTTAGGTGCCAGTGCTAGGCGGAGTCTGCCATAGCTTTCCATCGCAGTACGCCTCCCACGCCCAAAGCGTCGGATTGATGTGCTTCCATTCTCGTGTCGAGTGGGTAGTCGCCTCCGATCTATCAGTGAACTATCGCGAAAGTGCCGTGGACCGGGGGCACAGTTGACAAGCTGCACGCGATGCTGGACGGGTAACGGCTCGCAAAGTGCTCCGATTGCTCACGTCTGCAGGTTTCAATCCACTCCGCTGGGGTCTTGGGACGGGCTCTCCTGTCATTCAGAATCGATTGGTACGCGAGCCGTGCCATGCTAAGAAGTGTTGACCAGGCGGCGTGGCTGACCTCCTTTTCTTAGCAGTAAGTGGACGCCAGCAGGGATTAGGGCTAGAGCAGAGGTTGAATAGATTGGGTCTAAGAGACTATTAGGTCAAGCGCGGTGGAGTCGACAAGCAAGCGAAGAAACGAGAAGGCTATCGTAAACGGACCGGTGCAAAACACACAGATCTGGGTATGCTTAGTTGCACATCACTGTAGATTAAGGGCGCCATCTCGCCATTAATATTGTGGTGGCTGTGCTGTGAAGATGAAGTTTGTACACAAAATAGCTGCTGCAGCGATAGTGCAGAATCAGGCCTCTGAAGAGCAGAGAAGCAGAGCAGCAGAACCCTTTGTGCAAGCATTTCGTTGACACGGCCCGGAATATTTCGGCGATCACCGCTCGTAAGGCTGAGATGAGTTTTGCCGTTGCTAGTAACGAGGGTCGACTTTCGAGCCTTGACAGAAAGAGACTTTGGTACAAAGTTGTGCCTGAAACACCAGAAGCCACACTTTAATATCGATGAGGCTCAGGTATATGCAACGCTGCACTTCGGATGAAACGTCAACATGCACTCCGTACAATCTCTTCTCCTTTCACCAGAGGTTTTGGTCTGCAAAGGAGCCTCTCCCGTATGCATAGCACTCAATATCGTATTTCAACCCTATCGTATGGAGAATATAGATCGAGTGTCTGTAAAGCCGGTAGCCGCGAGCTGCTATTTTGGGTCCCACTCGCGAGGACCGGTGATCTGACCGTTCATTAGCGTCGCTCGAGCGCAGAAACGGTGTCTCTTTAGCATCTTGTGTTCACGTCACTGGGTCCGGGGTCGATTGTATAGGTTCCCATTCCGGTAGTTAGCGTCGTGCGGCGTAAGGTTCAGAAGGCTGACGTGGCAAAAGTCTTGCAGTCGCCTTTTAGAGACTGCGAGATCAAAGATGGCAGAGTGAGGGAAAGACTAGGCTGGTAAATCTAGCTGTATCGTGTTATCGACGAAGCAAAGCAAAAACGAAGCAAATCAAAAAATATACCATTTCCGAAAGTTTCCTGGACTGGCAGGCGCGACAGCTCCTATCCCAAGTTCCCATGCAATGGTCGCCCGCCTTCAAGTGCCACCGGAATCTGTCTTGCACTCCATCACATCTCATCACAACAACAACTCGACTAAGCAGTATCAAGGAAAAATCCTGGCGACATGCACACAATGCACAAGATCCCAAGGATCGCCTAGGGCAAACAGCCAAACTCCCTTGCAGAAATCCGGCAGGATTTCGCCTCACCCTTGTGAAACACAACCCTGTACAATATCGAGTCCAGCCTTTGTCCTTGCCAAGACAATAAATTGCGTGACAGTATACTTGCCTGCTATATGAGTCAGTCTGGTATCCTCTTACTATATAGTGTTTTTCTTGGACCGACATGCCATGCAAAGACTATCGATTTTTGCGTCTACTCTTTCGTGAGTCGTGATAGTATTTGCTAAGCAAGGAGATGTCGTGGACCGACATGTAGCGAAATGACTATCGATTTCTGCGTCTGCGCTTTCGCGAGTCGTGATAGTATTTGCTTACATAGGTAGCAAGGACATGTCTTGGACAGATGTGATGCCATGATTGCGAGGACAGGCCATCGTGCCTGCGGTCTTGGAAGTCGAGACCGCCGTCTCTTCTTACCGATGAAATAAATGCCTTGAGCAAACAGGCTGACACGCAAGGTCAGGCTATGATGCATTGGGCTTTGTGAGTTTTGACCGCGAACTCGTCTCAATCTTAGATTCGAACCTTAAACATCTGAATACATGTTCGACACTGGTATACAAGTATGCACCTATCATACACCCCCGAAACACCAAAAATGCCCTGCTAAACTGCTCGCCACCCCTCCACCGTTCAATCATCAACAATATCGTCGTCCTCCAGCACTAACCTCTCCACCTGACTCTCGACCGGAATCCCAAGCCCACCGCCTTCAGTCTTAGTGCCGGCAGGCAGTTTGCGCTTCGCCTTGGTCCCTCGCAAGCGATCGGAGGCATCCGCATCGGGCTTGTCCGTCGCCCACTGTTCTCCTGAACGGGCTTCTTGCTCGGCCGGACTCTCCATATCGTCGTCGTCGTTGTCCATGGCATTGTTGAACGACTCGCGAATGCGTGTGACGCTGAGGATCTGGCTGAGCTGAGAGGGCGGAGGCTTGGAAGACTCAAGGATGCGCGCCATGTAGGGGAGGCGCTCCATGAGCATCTCAGCCTTGGCCGAGGCGACGGCGGCTGGAGCGCTGAAGTTCGCCTGATTGTCGCTTGACTCGCGCTTCCAGCCTGCGACTCCGGAGAAGCCAGACGTCGATTGTATGTCTGCAGAGCTGTTGAGTCCTCCATTCTGCATCTTTGTTGTGAGAAGGTCAAGCATGTCGTTGATCTCTTCCTTCTTGCGCCATATCTTGAGCGACGTTGGGTAAAACATGTGGTGAGAGTCACCCTTCTTGCCATTTGCAGGTGTGCCTCTGTGAACAGGACAAGGAAGGTTGAAGAGAACGCCACGGACAGCAGCCTGGAAGGACATCTCGTCCTGTCGCAAAGTATCGGTGGCAGATCCCTGGAAGGCACGAGTTCCAAACGAGAATCGATCCAGTGAGAGCAGATCTGCATCTGATATGCTGTCGATGCATCCGCTGATACTATCGAGGGACTCTTCTGAGCTGGTACAACAGCAAGACAGTACGTAGTTCTCATGCAAAGCCGCGACATAGGTAGTTGCGTCTGTCCCTAGCTCATCGATCAGGCGGTCTACGTCCGTCTCAGGCACTTTGTTGCGACGGTTTTGCGGAAGCCAAGGTGGCGGATGAGCGACTACTGTCCCCGGTTCGGGTTCTTGTCGCTTGTTGTAGACGATCTTTCCTACCGAATGGAAGATGCCCAAGCTGTTCTCTCGATTGCTTATCAGTTTCAGAGCTTCTTCCTCAGCTTTCGTCAGAGCGGTTTCAGTTATGGACTTCTTGGTCTTGGTGAAGGTGACCTTCGATGACCAAGTATCTCCATCGTCTCCCCGTAAGCACAGAAATTCGAGTGATGATATGGCGCTCCTGATATCTCCAGTCTCCGCTATACGCTTAAGAACCAATGGCCCAGGCGTTTTCCGTCTGCCAGATCGACGAGCTTCTTTTACCACTATGGTTTCAAGCGCTTTTGTAAGAATCGTCGGCGCAATTGCATTGAACTCGATTGTATCAAGCCAAGGATTGTTAAGAAGCTCCGGGCCTAGTAGTCGGTGTGCAGTGAAGCTATCTGCCGCAGCAGTACTGGTCGACAATAGAGTCTCTGATATAACAAGCACTATTGGCGTTGGTGTACCGTGCAAAACAGGCGGTGATGCAAGGTATTGCGAGATCGCCGATCGGAACGATTGCAAGACTGGCGATGTTCGCGAGAAAGTATTAGGAAATTCTTCAATCAAAAGCAGCTGTCGACCTTCTGCTGTTCGCGCCTCATCTGCAGATTGTTCGCCATGGACTTCGCCATTCTGGCCACTGACTGCCAGGGTCAGGCCTCCAGACCTTCCCCCGCGACCAACGAAGTCCTCGAATTGCAACGAAGAAGACATTGATTCCTCTGAGGTAAGATCGCTTCCGGCAGGATTCTTCCACTCAGTGATCTGGACTCCCATGTCTTTGGCGAGTAGTTCAACCGTAGTCGTCTTTGCCGTTCCAGCAGCACCCTTGAGTAAGAGCACCTTCTGACGTTTGCCATGGTAAGCAGCTTCCAGCCAATTCCTCACATCGCCCACTTTGCGCTTGTGCACTGCGAGCTCATCGAGAGTCAATGGACCAAACTGGACCACCCAAGGCCTCTTGTCTCCATTGACAATTGATATGGACGGCGCTCGTCCGCCATCGCTAGTTTTGCGAAACTTTTGGGTGGGCGGAGGAAGCAAGCCAGCGTCTTCATGGCCCTGTGCATGCTGTGTCTTCCGTTTCCGCATAGCCATTGCCACGCTTGAGCCTTTCGATAGCGCAACACTGGAAGCATTGTCGTCGTCGGAATCAATGGTCTCTGTCTGATTGGATGGCGCTGGGGTGCTCATGGGACTAGCGGAGCGCTGCGATGATTGCTGCCGCTGAGTCGCAGCGTTGAAGAAAGAGTAGATCGGCTTTGCTTTCGTCTTTGGCTCATTTTGGACATTTGCTTTAGATTTTGTCTTCGTCGTGGCTTTCACTTTTGCCGGCGATGTTTGCGCCTTGCTTTCTGGAGCCTTGGCTTTCGCCTGACCAGAGGATTTCTGTGAACCGACATCGTTGAGAGAGGACACTGGCGTTGGCTGCTGTCGCGATGATTTGCGTATCGACTTTAGTTTCCCTTTAGCTGGCTTCGAACTCTCATCGTCGCCTCCACCTTCGTCTTTGGGGACTGAAGCCAAAGTCGGCGTCTCACCCTCCTCCTCTTCGTCCGAAGAGCCGGCAACGACCCTTCGCCTTGTAGCCCGAGGCTGGCCCATGCCGTGTGCTGATTTCACGTTGATGAAAGTGTTGCATGGATATGCGACATTGAGATGGAGTACAGATGCAGATGATGGCTAAAGTTGCATGTGAATCTGGTAAATGCGCGGTGGGTGGTGCCTGTCACTCGGAGTGTGACGCGCGGGGTTTTTGGAGCGCGTCACCACTTTAACTTAACGTATGCTCTTTACTTCACGCCAATAATGCAACATATGCCCAGGCAACAGACGAGAGAGAGAAAAAAAGTCATTAATGGGCTGCGGCACGAGAGAACATGAAATCAAATCGACCGAGACGACGCTCACAGGAGACAATACAAGAAAAAGTCGATTGAGTAGTATGTATACAGGGACGTCGAACAGCCTCCCTCGAAGAACAGAGTGGGAAAACCACCCAACCTTTTCGTATCAACACACACGCTGGCCAGCTCAGAAGCAAAACCGGAGCCTCGTACACCGCAAGCCCTCCCTTCCGGACATGCATAAAAGAACATCCTCTAAGTTACAATCTACACCAAGTGATGCGAGCTCCATCGCAAACATAGCCAGCTGTATTCCATCTGCCAGCAGCAGAAATAGATACCTTCCAACGTACTTCCCTAAGCTTTTTACAAGACCTCACCAATGATCTTCGCTGCCTCCTTGTAGGTGCCGAGGAGCTTCTCGCACTTCTCGCGCTCGCTCTTGATCGCGTCGTCCTCGTACAGCAGCTCCTCAAAGAGCTCCTCCTTGTACAGCTCGCTGACAAGGCGGTTCTGGACAACGTCTTTGCTGTGATTGACGAGCAAGTGCATGACAGCCTTAGGTACCTGGTCGGCAGTTGTCTCGCGAACGATGGCGAAGTATGAGCTGATGAGACGGCGAATGAGCTCGGTCTCGAGAGCTTCACGCTCCGTAAGGGCAGGGTTGGAGTCGTCGTGGGGCTGCAGGTATTCACTGTTAGCTGACTGCATGTGGGTCCTGGCAATAGCGGTGTGACTTACGAAGCCAGTGTTCTCTTCTTGCTCCTCCTCGGCGACTGGCTCAGGCAAGCTGGCTGCCCTTGTGTCGCCTCTCCTGAAGCTGGCACTGATGCTAGGCTCGATGTTCTGGCTGACGTGTCTGCTGGCACTGGTGATAGCGCTCTGTTGTGGTAGTGGTCCCGCAGAAGGGCCATTCTCCTTGCCGAAGAAGTAGTTGAGGAAGCTGTCCTTTCCGGCACCAGCACTGCCACCATTGGGCATGCTTGCAGCATGACCTATTCTGTGACCATCCCTGCCAATTGCGGGTGACATGCTCCTGCTCTCCTTCGCCTTTACTGCCGATCGCACAGGCAGAGCGCCAGGCGTTTGTTGTTGCTCTGTGTCCTCTTCACCATCTTCCGCACCGTTAATTCCGTTCAACTCCTTCTTTCTGCGCGCATCGCGCTTCGCCTTCTCAGCGTCTGCTGCAACCTTCTTCTCGCGTTCTTGCTTATCCTGCATCACACTGGCCATTGCCGCCGCGGCACCAAGGAAATTAGGGTGGTTTGTGTTGATGTAAGCTCTCTGTATCGAGATGAGCGACTCGACGTATGATGAGCATGGTCCAAGGCGTTCACGGAGGAGGTCTGATACGACCTCAATGAGCTTGCCTTGTAGACGAGGGTAGCGAGCCAGCTCGTTGAAGCCGCAGTTGTGACAGATCTTGATCAATTCCTCGTAGACGAGCTCGACACAACGTTGACTGGGGATTTCGAGCAGCTTGATTTGGGGCTTTACGAGAAGGTCGAATGCCAGTTCGGGCACGAATAGTGAGGGACGAGGACCAGTAGAGTTGCGGATAGCCGTTCTGATGTCGTGAACAGAAAGGTTGTGAGTAGGGTTGATGGTCTCCAGACTGTTTCCGAAAACAGAGTTGAAGATGTAGTAAATACGCGCACCACCGCAAAGTTCCTTTGTACTAATTTCAGAGCTCGTACCGTCGATGGAGGAGATGAACATGGTTGCGAAGCGGGTCATAAGCTGCAGAATAAGCGAGCCGCGGTGCTCCTTACCGGTGAACTTCACATCTCCGTACGAAGCAAGTTCCTGCTGTGTTTGTCCCATGAGTGTGTTCAAGCGGGCCTTGATGTCGGGTAGCTTCTCGCGAATATGTGCCATGAGAGTAGTGTTGAGAGTCTTGGCCAGGTATTGTGTGCCACATCGGGTGGACATGTTGCGGTATGCAGGGTGCATGCGGAAGAACTCGCGTTCAGCTTGAAGAGCGTCTGACAAGACCTTGTTGCCTTGAATATCTTGCTGTGAGCGGTTCACGATGCCGATGAAGCCAAGCTTGAGAGGGTAAACGCGGCCGGACAAGATATCGAGAGCGTTCGTACCGTGGTCCATAAGATCCAGCTTGGTGAGAACGCCGATTGTGCGCTTGCCGGTGGGATCGACATGACGGGCGAGCTTAAGCGATTCGGAATTGACAATGTCCACGTTCGCAGGAGAAACAGCAAGAATAATGCTGTTAGGCTTTGCAATGTACTCGGAGATCAGGTTACGCGTCTGCTTCTCGATATCCGAAGGCTGGTCTCCAATTGGCACCTTGGTCAAACCTGGCAAATCGACCAGGGTCAAGCTCAGCACATGCGAAGAGTAGACCTTGAGGTTTATAGGCTGTCTGTTGATGCCCTTGTTCGCGCCAGCGATTCTGTTGGTCTCGTTCTCAATCTCCCTCTTGATTTCCTGGAAGTCGTAGAAGCGGCGGCCTGGAATGTGGTTGAATTCTCCCCATTCTTCCTGGCCAGCAACAGATTCGGGAGTGTGAGGGATGTGGACGGCGTCATCTTCGGACTTGTCGTTGCGTGTGGATGGGATGTTGATGAGCTGTAGTACGAGAGGTCGACGTGTTACGATGCCGCTGCCACGAGGGAGGAAGTCCTTGCCGACAATGTTTTCGAGGACTGAGGATTTACCGGAGGACTGGGAGCCGACTGTGACCTTGCTGGAGTGTTAGCGAGTGTAGAATAGTATACATACGCTGTGCAATACGAACAATCTGAGGGAGGTCCAGGGAATCATTGCCGATGGTGTTGAAGACCAAGTCCTGCAACTTGTTTACCACTCCAAGGAGGTCTTCGCCGAGCGCGGCCATGTTTGCGAGCGTGTGTGGCCTTTGGGGTGGAGAGGTCTAGCTGAGTGCCGTCGGCGGAGGCGAGGTCTGTTGTTGTTTCGCGAGGAGCGGGCTTCACACTTGTTGCGATGCGCTTCCCCGAACGCGCCGATCTGTATGGTTTTGGGCGGCGCGGAGGTGTGAGACAGGGCGGCGAGGGCGGATGGATGAGGGAAAGGGGTGGAAAACAGGGCGAAATGGGATATGCCACAAAAGAGCAAAGTAATAATAGTGTTACAGCAGCACGTATTCACCGGAGCACTCGAACAAGGCGATGTTGGCAGTCTGTTTGACTTTGAGATACTGCTGCCAGCCGGGAAACAGTAGCAGTCACGTGATGGCAAAGTACGTCACAGGCAAAGAGTTGAGTTGGTCTCTGCTGGTTCTCTCGCGGTCTGGTGCTCTCTGACTAGCGAGTCTCCTCTAAGTCGATGTGGCTCGCGTGAGCTGGTCGCATGTCGTTCCCCCCTCTCCACTACAATCGTGCAGGTACTGCGATGGTATTCGCTGGGGTGCAGCACCACGCTGCAGATGCCTACTGCAAGGGCCGCATCGCCATACCACCTTGCCTGAGGTCCTACTCCCAAAGGCATTTATTTATTTATCTTGCCACAACACCCAACCCGTGTGGCCGGTCCGCATCATTGCAGGCCACATCCTTATCAATCGCCCGGCGGCCGCCAAACTCACGCGTGCCTTATCGCGATGCTCGTCCCCAGGATCGTCAACCGGAATGGTAAGGGAGACCTCGCCGATGGCTATCGCATTGCGGACAATGTGAGACGACGGGCGATAAGCACGTATCAGCCTTCATTCGACTCGCTGCGTACGGTAGGGTCTTTTATCATCACGTTGCTGCTCCCGTTTGCTCCCATTCACTCTTCGTTCCTTTGTTGCAAGACACATACATACATCACTCTTGCTCTCCTGCGGCATTCACAAGCTTTCATTCCCAGACACACCTTCCTCAAGACTTCTAGAATCGTTACACGCCGCCACTTCCTTTCTTGGTACGGTCGCACGCGCGCGCTCGCTCTTGCCAAAACACCGTCTCAACGCTCACCCAATCTTCCACACCATCACTGCGTCTATCCTCATCCTCAAGTCGGCACCCATCTTGCGCCAGTGACATGGCACCCTCCGCAACCTCCACAGAGATCGAACACATCAACCACCTCGTCCTCACAGAGAAAGACATTAACATCGAACACAACATCGATGACCACGTCGCTTTCGGTACTTACAAAGTCCTCTCTCCTCTTCCCTTTCCTCTACATAGCTCGCAACCACCTTACTGACAAACAATGCAGGCGGCGACGACCAATGGTTCTACAACCCCAAGACCAAGCGCTTCGATCTATCTCGCGGCAGCAAGCGCAAGATCACCCTCGACGCCGACGATGGCATTCGCAACCATCGTGGTGTTCTCATTGACCCTGAGAAGACGCTCCTCGTTGTAATCGACATGCAGAATTACTTCGTCCATCCCGACTTCCATGACCACGTCGAGGGCGTCGCTACGGTGAAGCCGCTTACCAACGTTCTGAAAAAGTGCAGGAAGGAGGGCATACAGGTCTGCTGGTTGAACTGGGGGATCACAGACCACGACCTGAAGGTCATGCCACCCGCCGTCACCCGTGGCTTCAACAAGCGCAGAGCACACGAGAAAGGTGGTGGATGGCACGTTGGTCTGGGTGCCGTTCTACCGGAAGAACAAGGCGGTGAGCGTTGCCTGTTCACTGGTACGTGGAACGCCGACATCTACGATCCACTGAAGGAGTACGTCACAGACAACGACGTCCGCTTTGACAAAGCACGCATGAGCGGGCTCTGGAGCCCCGAGTTGCCCATGCACAAGTGGCTGCGTGAAAGCGGGAAGAAGACTCTTCTCTTCGCGGGCGTCAACACCGATCAATGCCTGCTCGGTACCTTGACGGATGCTTACTCCTGGGGATGGGATTGCATCCTCATCGGAGACTGCGCGGGAACCATGACCGGCCTAGGCGCGAAGGAAGTCTGCGACTACAACATTGCCACCAACATGGGCTTTGTTACCGACTCGGAAGTCTTTTGCGCTGCAGAAAGCACTTATGCCTGAATATTTTATTTTGTGAGGGCGATTCAGGGAACGGATCGCGTGTAGCGTCTGTTTCAATTATGCCTTATGTCTATGTTTTAGCAAGCGCGGCGTTCCGGTATTTTAAAATTCTTTCGATTAGAGGCTCTTTCCAATGCACGATGATATGTTGCAGTATTCGCAGAGCAGGGGCAGCTTATCTCGTGGCATCTTTCACTGTTTTTTTTTTTGGGGGGGTTCGCTACTTTCATAATTGTACTTGAGGCCTTGCTTCGAGATACACTAAATAAACGCCGACAAAATGTTGTCGAATACGCCTTTACTATATTACTCAATTGTCCTGAATTTGGATTTGCATTTGAGAACAAGACCACCTATCAAAAACGATCCATGTCTCAGCAGGAAGGAGTGATGCTTGGGCGACGTCAATGTGTAGATCGACATGGGAGCTTGAGCGGGGAGAGCACGCGAGCAGGGAATACCAACCCATTGAAACACCTTGTTCACATTCGCGATTGCAAGCTCGATTTGCTTCTACTTCCAACAGAACAGCTTCTCCTACGATTTCAATACCACTGCAATCATGTTCTTTCAACCTTTGATCATTGCCGCGTTGGCATTCGCTGCGACTGCCAACCCCTTCATCAAGGAACAGCAACCGGTTCTTAGTGATGAAACGAAGGGACAACAGGTGGATCTCATCAAAGAGTTCGTATCTCCTTTACATCACCTAATGGACAAACATCTCCAGTATAGCTGGAGGACATATATCCTGACCTTCTAATTCCACAGACTCGAAAAAGCACACATCATCCCCACCATCCTCGATCCTTTCGGTAAGTCGCAACGACGTCCGACATATATACACATATTATGAACAAGTCCGCTAATCGAAACCCGACCCCAACCAGTTCCCCTTCTCACCCTCAACGCAACCTGGAAAAAAGCCACCGCGGACTTGGGCAACACCATCAAGCCCAAGAAAGCCAAGAAAGAACCCGTCGTGCACTTCCTCGACACAGTTCCCTTCTCCTCCTCCATAGCCAACAACGCTCACCTCGATCTGCTGAATTCCGGCATCCAGCTAACAGTCGCCCTCACCGACCCCGACGCCCCGTCGCGCGACAACCCCAAATGGAGCCAGATATGCCACTGGATCGCCACGGACGTGCATCTCACTCCCAGCGGTGCCGCTGGAGACGATGAGTTCCACATCCTCCGTGGCCAGGAACATCCGACTCTGACGGAAATCATGCCCTACAAAGCCCCCGGTCCGCCGCCCAAGACTGGGAAGCACAGGTATGTGTTTGTGGCGCTGGCGCCGAGGAATGGCACGACGGAGAGGTTGAATTTGAGCACGCCGAAGGATAGGCAGAGGTGGGGCTTTGAGGGGGAGAGGGCTGGGTTGAGGGAGTGGGCGAGGGAGAATGGATTGGGGGTTGTTGGTGAGTTTTTCTTTCCTTTTTTTTTCTGTTTATTTCTGTGGGATGCTAATTGGATTGTGCGTGCAGGTGCGAATTTCGTGTATGCGCAGCATAAGAAGCAGTGAGGTGGTATGTGGTGTTGTGTGCTCGATGGAGAGGGTGTGGCTCAATTACGGATGAGTGAGGTGTTACACGAGGCGTTCGGACACGGGAACTCCGAGTTTGTTGGCTTCACATGAGTTTCTAGTCGGTCAGGTTGGTAATGACAACAACGTGACATTGCCCTATCTCACGATCAAGACCATTTATCCAACGGCCCGACTTTTGATTACTTCTGCATCACAAAAACCTCATGCCCGCTTGTGTGCTGCATCGTGCTATCGAACAGAAGTTCGAGGCAGTCATCATATCACGGCATCGAAGCACTCTGGCTGCAGCACAGAAGCATCTATGCTATTCGTGAGTGCTGCTCAGGTGACGCGAGTGAACTGATCGTGTTGAGTGTTGAGAGGTTAGCACAGCATAATGCAATGCTTACAGGACAGCCATGTGGCTGACAGGTTTTCCGAGGACGAATACCCAGTACCATGGTATGTTGATTCCTGCTCTGATGTCTGTGTTGGAGCATGCGATGGAATCTTACTGCTTGAGTTGCACTGCTTGAGGTTGGGCTCGTTGGGACTCGTGGCTTGTCCTTGTCTGTCATTGCTATGACCATGGCTGAGCTTCGACGCGAATCGACCAAAGATTTCCGAGATGACAACCCAAGCAAGCGACACGCAGGACTGGCAAGAGAAAAAAGTCAATTGATTTTACCAAGTTTTGACTCGCGCATGATGGAACGCAGTCAATATAACTGGCTCGGATGTTGGAAAAATTACTTGATGCAGCAGCGGACCGATGTCAGCCCGACATGTGCTCGAAGAGCCTCTCGCATATGTATGCCTCATGTACGTGAGTTCACGCGCGCCGCCCGAGCGTCGCTGTCAGAGGACTCGACCACGCAGGCTTGCGTGGAGATTGATGATTGGGTACGCGAGGCCGCAAATAAGAGGATGAAGCGTGTTCGTGTCGGGATGGGCGGCGCATGTCGCGAGTTAAGATGTTGAGATGATGATGGTCGACATGAAGAACGGGCTGCTTGGAGTGCATCAGCGGTACATGACGTTCAGAGACACTTAGAAGTAGCACATATGCCGTCTGATAATCTGCTATCCCTGTGTATATTTGTGCAGGGCAAGTGGTGATGAGCGCACAGAGACGGCAGCGTGAGACATGGGAACACAAGGCTAGAGCGGATAGCTGCATGGGAATGTCATGCAGTGTGCGGAGCGGTAAGTGTCAGGCCTGCTGTGCTGCCGTGCCAGGGTGCCAGGGAGAGCTCGGGCACTCGTGCCATGAGGGAAATAATGTGTGTGAAGAGGGAGAGGAATACCAATAATAATGGCTCGTATTGCGAGAGAACAGCGACGACTGAGGCATCGACTGAGATCAGCCTTATGTGGACGTAGGCCAAGACGACGGCTGACCACCTGCGCAAGGCAAACACACATACAGACACAGCAAGTGTTCATGGGTCCCAAGCAAAAGGTACTGTAGGTGTGGGTGCAGATATGACTTGTGGGAGTAAGGCAGTCTCAGTAGTGGGCAGTGGCCGGGGCGGGCGCACACGCGAGGATGCATGAGGTATTGCAGCCCAACTCCAACGTGGCGAGCGGACACACGGCAAGCCTGTGGCAAGCCTCAGCGCAACCAAGTACCTGATCAGCTGTGTGATATTCGCCGGTCCCCAGCACGCCTGTCCTCCTGCTCCTTGCCTTGCTCCTACCCTTCTCGAACAATACCTTTGCAGCAGTAATAATACGCCGCTTCTAGAAAAGAAAGAAAAAAGAATAGTAAAAGCCTCCGCGCCTGCAAGGACTCCCGTACGGTGAGCAGGCTATCCGTCACGCCCACCACCAACAAGAATCCACCACTACCACCAGCATCGGCAGCTCGTCACCAAGCGAGACACCAGGCAGGACCAGGCAGCGAAGAGTGGCAGCAGCAAAAGCGTCTGCGCCCAATCATCGTCAATACAAGACATCTTCCCCACGCGCCTCAGCGGCCTAGTAGTCAGGCTGAGCGCGCACGCCGGCCTGGACTGCACCAAGCACTCTCAAGCGCCCTCTTCCCACCGCCGTGTCTGCTCTTCCTCCTGATTCCTGCTGCTGCTGCTGCGCTGCATACCTGACCTTATACCAGAGGCTCAGTTCGATCCCTTCCCTGACTCTGTTGCTTTCCACCATCCCCCGGACTGCCCCCTGTTGTTCTTCTCTCGCGGCCTTGCGCTTGCTCACGCCCTGCTCCTTGCCTGGCTCGGGCTCTTCCTCGGACCCGTCGCGATTTGGCTGCCCAAAGCGGGACCCCATCACCACCGCACCTTCCTCGCCAACATCACCTGCCTCTTCCACCACCTCAGGACTGTCCAGCGCATGTCTTGTTAGCAGACCTCACACACTATACACCCGACTACTCTACCGCCAAACATCAGGATACTCACCCACAGCGTCGCCGCAGCACACACTCCCCACTTGCCCACCTGCCGCCACTGCGCTCGCCTCCCACCATGCCTAGCGACGTCGCCCGGCAGTGGTTTGTGCCTGGAGACGGCATCGACCGCCATGTCATCGTGACCGACATCCAGAGATACCTCGGCAACGATGCGACCGTACGACCTGGACAAGGCACCGGAGAGAACGACGTAGGATCTGCCCGCCTTCTGAAACAAACGTTGCGCAATGCTTACATCAATATAGGGTGTCATGGGATACTGGATCAAGGCCTACCGAAACCTTACAACAGTATGAAAAAGCAACCGACAAACCCCCGCCCTGCACATACTAACCACACAACAGGCTATGATTGCAGACTTGCGTGCCGACTCTGCAAGATGGAGACAAGAGCAAAGGAAAGGCGCCGTGACTCGAGGTAGTCAAAGTCCCCGTGTGACGCATCGAACAGGGAACACAGAACCTGACATGATGCCAGAATACGTTGGTTCAAACACGTATCATAACTCGCAGGCGGCCAGAGTGCCCAGAAGCCGCGATGGAGACTCTCCCGCCGTGGAGGCGCCTTATGGATCTTCCGTGACCGGTGGCCGGGACCGCATGCCAGTGGACAGAGTGCCCATAGACAGCAGGATGCCAGTGGATAGGATGCCCACAGACAGGATACCAGTCAACCGCATGCCCGCGGACAGGATGGCCTTGGATCGTATGGATGACCGGATGCAGATTGATCCTCCTTCTGGCCCACCACAGGACAGGAGATACCAGGCAGACCGTAACGGCGGGTACCCTCCCGAGCAGAGATACGGCGCGGATGCTAGAGGATTCCCAGATACCCGACCGGGTTACCCGCCCCAAGAACAGGCCCCCTATGGTCGTGCCCCGACAGTGACCTCTTCCTACCCCCAGGAGTCCGTGTATGCTCGCAGTAATGCGTATCCTCCGCCGGCCAACGATGGAGCGCCGCCAGGATACGTGAGGCAAGGAAACTACTATGTCCCGGTCTCTTCTGCAGAGCAGCCTATGAGGCCAGATCCATCCATGTACGGAGGTTCCCACCCATACGGTCAACCACTGCAGCCGCAGAGGATCGAAAGTGCGCGCGACCCGCGTGACCCTCGTGACCTCCAACGTGATCCAAGAGACTCGCGCGACCCGCGTGACCCACGAGACCAAAGGGATCCCAGATATGCACAGGACTACCCTCAGGACCCAAGGTATGCTTACCCTAGCCCGGCTGCCACCACGGCATCGCTGCCTCGCAGCGAGCGCGACACCGTCGCTAGTCCACAACAGCCAAGGTTCGCAAACCCGCCGCTTGTTTGATCCTATCAGTAGTGCAATTACTAACTTACTTAGTCCTTATGGCTCTGCACCATCGCAGTACGATCAGTACGGCAGCATCCGTCGTAAGTATAGATGACCGATCGCCGCCTTTTCTTTCCGTGCGAAGTAGGCGCTGATGCGCGACATCAGCGGCGCAGCAGTTCCCACCCACTTCTGGACAGCCTGGCCCTATGACCCAAAGGAATGGTTCGCAACCCGCCAGAGACCCACCTTATGGAAGGGAGAGACCTGCGCCTACTACCACTGACAGCGCTCGGAACACGCGCCGCCGGATGTAGCTGTAGTAATATGGGATCTTTTACTCCTGGAGTACGCTGCTTGCTTCGCTTTGTCAATTGCCATTTGGCCATACTGGTGGTCATGCTTTCTATCTTGCTCTCCGGATCCACTGTCATGGCGACTTAACTGAAAGCAGGTCCTCTCGCAAGAGAGTGACTGCAAGCAAAACGGCTTGCGCTGCAAGTAGTAAGTACCTAGATCCTGCTGGAGACGGATTCGCTGCAGGAAATCTACCTCTGCAGCTTGGTCATCTTGGCTCCCATGCCGAACACCTATTACACGCCTGGATATCGTCTTTGGTTGCGCTCGCCTGTTGCTTGCACCGAAGCCGGCCCTGGACTCTACTTTTCTCATGGGACAAAACTCTTGCATTGGACCTTGCATCGGAGACTTGCACTGCTACACTGGTAATCTCGACTAATTACGACTGATGACAACGAGGAGGACCGCTTGATTTTTCGCTGGACAATTTCCTTGATTGAGAAGGGAGCCTTTTTCTTTGTCACGCCGCATACCATTGAATGCTGCATGCCTGCAGAGCGAGCTTCCAAGGATCGCGATGGGGTTAGCCTGTGTCATAGACGATGGATTGCGAATGGATCTGAATGATTATTTAGCACGAGTCTCTCATGTCTACTACTAGGAGGTACTTAACTACTTACGAACGGTCACTTTGTAAGGAGAAGATATCGATCAATCAGAAAACTGGCTGTGGTCATTGCATTTGTTTTTTCAAATACCCGGAATGCCATTTCTTTCTCCCACGTATGTGCAATTCACGGGTCGCATTACGTGGCTGTCCAAATCCTTCGTCCTTTGCAATATGCAATTTCCGATCTTGCCCGGGACCTACAAGTCTGTTTGCGTGGGCATCTGGATCCATGCTCGCCTGTATCTCCATCAGCTCTTCGTGGTGGACTATGGCCGGTATCCAGGACTTGGCGTATGCCATGCATTGCTATCAATTCAGATCGATTTTCGTCCCCTATTATAGAATCATTGCGCGCCTGACCGTGAGTCTGGTTCTAATGTCGACCGTCGAAGGACAACAGCATCATAATTCCTTGGCGCAGCATTCAAAGGCATGGTTGTGCGTAAATGCCGCAGATCCACTCTGCCCAAGTGCCCTTTAAGGGACTGACGGCAGGATTGGAAGCAGCGCCCTCGCGGCCTAGGTTCAACATCCGTACTGGCCTCGCAGCGGGAGAGCAAGCAGTACGGATTTTGAAGCCAGACCGCGAGGCGCCTATGCACTCAACGAGAGGGCTGGAAGCTCGTATCTTTCAAAGCCGTTTAACACTCTTGACAAGCGCAACATTAGGCAGAAACATTGAGTCCATACCAAGACTGCACTAGAGCAAGTTTGAGCAGGGGAAGTTTTTGAAGATTGACAAGCGACGCAGCCTTCCGTTCTTCCCTCCATACATACTAGACGTCTAGCTATCATCTAGAGTTTATCTTTGACGCACATTGTTTACTACTGTCCTTACTGAACGTCGAAGTTGTCGCAATTGCAATCTATATTCTTATTTCTTCGAGCTCTTATGGAGCCAGTAACCCTAACAACGACTCTGCACCAAAAGCACCATTTGCCTTGAAACTTGACACTTTTAGATAGTTCGCATCCAGCAGGATCAAGTGTTCCCCGATATACCAACCTGCCTTACTCTCCAAACTCAAAACAGCTACTCTCTCGTATAGTCACTATAGCACGCAGGCACCCAGCTACTAGACGATACCCGATAGGGACGGTTTCCGTAAATAGTGGACCAAACAACGCTCGGTTAAAGAACATAGATGAAAAAGGATCTGCGCTAAAGCCGCAACTGCACGGCATACATCCGGATACATAGGAGCACGTACGTGCCATCGGCCATAGGTTCGTATACTATCGAAGCGACGCAACCTAACCGCGAAGATATCGAAAAGACACGTAGCATGCAAGGCATGATAGTTCTCATTGAACCAAAATGACTCGCGATTTCAGCTGAAGGAGTCTCGGGGCTACACAGTGCGACTCATATCCAAATGCTGGCGGGTACAAATAGAACGCATTCCCACATCTAGAACAACGATCATCTTCCCACAACAGTCTCGCTCGCTCACAAGAACGTCTACCACATTCCCAATCACTCTTCAAAGTACGCCTCCCCTTCTTAGCTGCATTAGCCCGCAAGAACGTACTGACTATTTCCCTCCCAGACAAACGCCATGCTCGCCCTCACCACCCTCACAAGCCTCGCGCTCCTCAGCGTCGGTGCCACCGCCCTCGCCGTCCCCGAGGAAGCCAAAAGTCTCCAGACCAGAGCCGGCAGTCCCATCAGCGTCGAAGCCGCCTGCAACGTCCAATACGGCACCAGCTTCAGTGCCATCACCATTGGAAACGGCTGCAATGATTGGGTCTGCGCGCGCGGTAACGAGAGGTATGGCGTCGATCTGAACGAGTGGTGCGGATTCCGCGGCGCTTCGTGCAACGGTGGTGTTTATGGCTGGGTTTGCAATTAGATGGTCCGTTGGAGGCGGATGCAAATTTGTGGTGAGGGATGGAGGATATCAGGTGTTAGATGATAAGAATGAAGTCCAGCGCACTGGCTGATATTTCCGGCATATCGAACGTCACGCTGAACAACCCTTGTGAAAGCTTATTTTTCGTTTGTTCCATTTCAAGACTACCTCACATTTGCTACCGAAAATTCAACCATCCGCCAGTCCCGCTAACTGCTCTCGAACATTTCGGTACCACCGAGACTGAAGAACGTAGCTATGGCAGTGCCGATGCCTGCGAGGGTCTGGAAGATCGGCATGACAAAGTCTCGCTTCCTGCGATTCTTCTTTCCCTTCTCGATTTCATTCTCAAGCTCTGCCTTCTTGCCTTGCTGCTCCGCGCCTTGGGTTGCTTGCCGTTCTTCAAGCTCCTTGATGCGCTCTTCCAGCGCGGTCTTCTCTTTGGTGAGTCCTTCCAAGTCCGCTGCTCGCCTTTCCTGTTCAGAGTCGCGGATCTCTTTTTCGGTCTTTTCCAGCTCCTCTTGATATGTCTTTATCTCTTCAGACGCGGCTTCTTGGCTGGCTTTGAGCTGCTGCAGCTCTTCCTCATACCTCTTGATCGCCTTTTCGTTCTGTTGCCGTTCCCGGGCGCCGTCAAGCAGCAGCTTTCGGTATCGTTCTTCTCCTTCCTTCACCAAGCGGTCACAGTCGATCTTCAACGCTTGCTGTGCTTGTTTTGCCTTCTCGAGCTCACGCCGCAGCTCAGATTCCTGCGACTGCAAGAGCTTGACCGCGCTGTCGTCCCGTGCCCGACGCGCCACTTGGATGTCTTCCTGTACGGTGCCTAGCTCGGATCGTTTCTTGTCTTGCACTTCACGGATAAGTCTACTCGCTTCGATGCCGGCGGATGTGTCCTCCAGACTCTTCTTTTGAAGCACCATCTCTGTCTGGATCGCGAGCACCAGATTGGGGTCTCTGGACGATATGAGGTGTTCGATGATTCCCTGCGCTGTCGCCACCTGGCCATCTTGTCGGGCTACATAGCTTTTGTGGCGCACCATGTCGCCCCACCATTCGACGCGAGAGAGCAACTCGTCCTGGTAGTTAGCACCCTTCTCGGAGTCCTGCAGAGCATCCCACATGGTTGTCGTCAGCGCTACGTGTGGGTACGCAGACTCTCCGCACAGCTTCTGGAAGATTTGCAGGTTCCGGAGACTGGATCCGCTCATGCGGTTGTCGGTGATCCTGTGCAGATACGCGACCCCGGTGATACGAATGGACTGGAGGTAGGTTTGAGCAAGGAAGAAGGCAATCTCTTGGAGGACCTCGCTGTCACTTTTGACGGTGTCGTTGAAACCCGGCGTGTCGATCAGAAAGACCCTTTTGCCGTCCTGGAGCTTGTAGAAGTACGGCTCAACTTTGGTTGTGTCTGACGGTAAAGGGAATGATCAGCTGCTGTCATGCTCTGAGAGTTATGTATCACAGTCTGCTCACGTGCTGTCAAGCCATGGCCTATCGAGACGTTGTCGTCTCCCGTCAGAAGCTTGATGAAACTGCTCTTGCCCGAGCCTGATATGCCTGTGACGAGTATCACGATATCGTTCGAACTGCCATCGTCAGCAAAACACAACTACCAAATGACGATGGGGAAGACTACTTCAACGGGGACGTGTCTTGGCCCACGCCGTTCAAACTTGATTGTGTTGCCGCCATTGTTGCTGCCGTAGCGCGCGGATGCTTTCTTTGATAAAGAACCGCACGAAGAGAGTATTTTGCTCGATTCGCTATTTAAGCTTATCAAGTGCTTTTCTGGACAACGTGTGAGAGCGAGATATGGGTTCCAGACGCTGTCGCATGCGAACGGCTGCCAGTTGATAAGCTGCAGCCTTGCTGCCCGCCTCCCGGTACTTGGTACTGCTGTACTCTCGATGCAACCCACGTCCGACTAAGTTATGAGGCGCCAGCTTCATTCAAGATCGGCAAATCGCTCCCTTTATGGCATTGACATGTTGCTGATCCTCGCCAATATCATACACCACCACACCCACGCAGGCTACTCCTCATGCCGCCACAAACGAGGCAAACATATACATCGGCATGCATTGGAGCCGTCGGTTGCTAATTGGTCAACTGATGTATGCGGAGGAGTCACACGCTGACATTTCAAGCCCTCTCTCAACTACGCATGCCTCACCATTGCGACTCTGCAGCCTTGCAGCTTCGCGGTGGCTTGAAGCACTCACCGGTGAGCATCTCTTCCAGCTTATTCGTGATCATTGACATCACATGCGCACAACGGACGGGTTGGAGATACAAGCACACTATCTTCTGTCTTCGATCGATCCAGCCCTAGGTCACACCATCAACGGCAGGTCAATGGTTCAGCGACGGAACCTTTACATCTCACAGCCCACACGCTTGAAACGGCCCGATCAGTGCACCAAACCCTCAACCTTGTCAATGTAAGTGTGAAGAGATACCTCTTAGTTGCCGACGTGTGGACAGCACGGCAGATGAATCGATGGCACGATAGAGCCATTGCCGGCATGTCATTCAACGGCACCGCCAGTACATCATGGCACATGCAACCTCGTCTGTTCTCCATGTCAGCATGACATGCAGATGTGCTGCTACTGTTGGATGCGCATCCGGCCACGTCGAAAGGGATGAGGCGCGATTGATACCATTATTGTATCACCATGTATGCCAGAACCCACAGCGGGGCATGTCTGTTGCAGGCCAGGCCGATGTCCATCTTCAGCCTGCACAACAACTAGGCGTAAGTAAGTCTCCATGTATCGTTACATTGTGGAATGACCGCATCTCTCGGTGGAATGTATCTCATGGCGATGTTGGAAGTGAGGCTGTTGTCCTCGTACGCGACGGAGCAACAGCTGTATTCAGGTTGCTTTGCCATCATTTTCCAGGCCGTAGCGCGGGTATATATGGACACGCAGCCCAATAACTTTCACTGCTTCTGTAACATCTCTTCGGCAAAGCTGGTCGATCATGGCAGAGTCGGATGATATCGTTACACTACCGGAAGACCTGGCCGACCGAGAGAAGAAACCGATTGGACCAAATGACTACTTTGTCGCTGTGATGGGTGTGACAGGTGTCGGGAAAAGCTCTTTCATCCAGCACCTTTCGGGCGAGCGTGTTGAGATTGGTCATACGCTTGAAGCATGTATGGCACACTGCACGTGCACTTGAACGATCGCTGACCCAATGGCAGGTACTCAGAAGGTAGATTTCTATCCGGTGGAATACAATGAGGACACCACTATATGGCTGCTGGACACGCCTGGCTTCGACGACACGAACAGAACGGACAGCCAAGTGCTCAAAGAAATTGCGGCTTACCTCGCATCGCCACAGCTGTACCACAACGGCAAATCGAAACTTGACGGCATTATTTACCTGCATCGGATTCTAGACCTCCGCATGGATGGCTCAGCACAAACGAACCTCTTCATGTTTCAGAGACTGTGCGGACCAAAAGCGTTGACGAACGTCATCCTTGCTACAACTATGTGGGAGCGAGTCTCTGAGCACGAAGGCAAGCAGCGCGAAGATGAACTCAAGAGCACCGATCGATTCTGGGGTGGAATGATTGCGAACGGCAGCACCGTTTACCGACACTTGAACACTCCCGAGTCTGCTATGGAGATCATCGAGCATTTCATCAACACTGAAAAGCCGCGCGAGGAAGAGAGGATGGTGCTCGACCTCCAAAAAAAACTTGTAGATCAGAAGCTCGACCTCAATCTGACAGGTGCGGGACAAGAAGTTGACCATGGCCTCGCCAAGGCTCGCGATGGCTTTCAGGAAAAGATCAACGAGTTGCAAGTGGACCTTGCCACCGCTCGGGAGCTC
Organism: Cladosporium oxysporum; assembly: GCA_021018855.1. Taxonomy (NCBI): domain Eukaryota; kingdom Fungi; phylum Ascomycota; class Dothideomycetes; order Cladosporiales; family Cladosporiaceae; genus Cladosporium; species Cladosporium oxysporum. The sequence goes on from JAIQXY010000015.1 coordinate 711,132, forward strand.
AAGAATGAGGAACTCGAAGCAGTTGTGCTGGCACAGCGATCAAAGATGGAAACTCAGGTGCAGCAAGTGATGCAACAGCAGGAAGACCTGAAGGTCACTGTCAAACAGCTGAGCGTCAGCCCTACTCAATGGAATGCAACGATGAGTCTTTTCGGCGAGAAATACTGGTTCAGCAGTCTGAGAAACAATCTACGGTACTTCCTTCCGCTGAAATCCACGTCCTGACTGTTTTGCTGATACTAAAGTGCGTAGTTCGACGTTGCCTGATGTCCCAGAAAATTGCCGCGCCGAGCACCAAGGCCACAACAACCGATGCGTTGCGCTTGGAGAGGACAACTCATGGTACATCCATTACCAGACTTTCGATCAGCAGACAAAGTCTATCGAGCGCTCTGGTTTGTACAAGATCGTACCTTTCTCGCGAAAGAGTCTCACTAAAACTTGTGCAGTTTTCAGCAAGAACTTCGGAACACTCTACCCAGGTGCTTACAAGTTTTTGCACGATGACCATCAAGACCAGCCTCCAACGTGCGTCTCCTTGGGTATAGGAGGGCATTACTTCGCCCACACCACGGCAGGTTGTGATTACAACTTGCCGCAAGAGATGAAGGACGCAGTGGGTGACCCCTCGTCAAAGGAGAGCATGTGGCTGGGCGCAAACGATACATGGGTTTGTCAATGGTCAACAGATGGTGAGAACGGAGAAAAGATATACGAGTGGTCCGCAGACCTCAAGACTCACTACCAGGGCATGCGTGCGGCTCTGGAAGACTCGAAGAAGAATATCAGAGCCCTCGCGCTGAACCCAACTGACAGCGAGCAGTGGGCCATTCTCTGGGAAGACGGGCACACCATGTACGGCCTCGGACAACAATCGACCTTGTTGGGCTGGAAGTATGAGGAGTGGTGTACGCAGAACTTTGGGTCGAGGTTGTCGACCTCACGACCTCAGTACGGATATGCAGCGGATCCTCCAGACTTTGGCATTCTCTTTCTCAGCCGCTTCAGGAGACGCCTGAAGCCGTGGGAGTACAGGTTCCGCTGTACCTTCGTACCGCCTGCTCCTCGCGCTCGACGCGAATCCAATGCAAGATGAACTTTCCGCCCAGGCTGCACGAGCCCGCTCGCGCGGAAACTGTTTGTACGGGAGAAGGACGCCAAAAGATCTCGATGGCGCTGCTTGTTGGAAAGGTATGGTAACATGTGATATTTGCGTGGTAACGAAGATAACGGCAGACGTAAAACCTTCATCTGAAACTTCATACGGAACTTGTCTGGTTTTCCGTGAATAGAGTATGCAATACTATCCATCAAGTCTTTCCAAGCGAGGTCGCCAGAAATGTGAGTTGGTATCCGCCTCCTTGTCGTTTTCGGTGGCCTCGACATATGGGTTCTTGAGGTCATCTTTGCCAGTGATGAGTCGGTCGCCTGTCGAGCGTACATCTGTGACGCCTCCGGTATCTAGGAGCAGCAACTCCAGTGCTCAACATATGGGTTCTTGGCTGTTAAATTAGTCGTCATAGTCGCCTTACAAAGCCGACTGCCACTCGCCTCGCTTGCCTTACTGACCGCGATGACCATGCAGATACGTTGGGCTGAGCGCTTTGGGTGTTACGGCTTTGGTACCCACAATCGCTTTTGATGAACTGCTACCCACCCCCGTCACTTGTGCACATCTCCGACTATCTCAAGGTACTGAAACTTCCGCAGTGCTGAGACCAGTAGTTGAATACTCAACGGATCCACATTCGAACGATGTCGTCGTGCAGCAATCAACCTTTGAGCAGGAAAACTCGTACACCGTACTAAAGAGGTGGAGCCCTCGGCATACGATTTCATGATCGGCTTGAATATACCTGTATTTGCGTGTCGATATTAAAGGATATTAAAGTCATACGAGCAGGATCAGATCTATGTGGTTATATGATAGGCAAAAAGGCAAAAACATACAACAGGCGGGATTCCCAGATGGTCACCCACTCTAGTACTAGTCGCCCGGTTCAGTGCTTATGTATGGCAGAGCGGACGGGATGCCCAGTTTTCACTGACCTATGGTCGTATGTACTAGTGTCCGCTGGTTTTATCTATTATAAAACTTTTGTCAATGGATAATTCTCTCGCTTGATCAGGCATGTTTCTTCCAACAGTGTCTACAGTGACAGGCCTGCAATGCATATAAATTATGCTGGACGCTGCACCATAGTAACCCTTATTTCTTGCCACCCGATGCTGCAAATTTGTGAGGGCGGACGAAGCTTGATCTATGGGAAAAAGGGCTAGAGTTGCGATGACCATTGGAAATGTGTTTCAAGTTTCTCGTTAGATGAGAATCACGATCGGATCTGACTCCGATGACGGCATTCGCGTAGGTCCAGCACCAGCCAGCCAAATTTCCACCCAAGCGGTACAGGAATACTTCATGATCTGCCTCGTATTCGTGCAATCGAAGATCAATTGTTACCAGATTACTGAAGATTTAGCCATGTATCGCCGCCGCGCACTGCAAGTTGATGATAAGTGCTCACACCAGTAGTGCTGCACTTGACTGTAGCTCGTTGCGAGTCGCCATCTTTGCCTCGCGCAAGGACCTTGGTTTCTCGTGCAATGTCCGTCCACTAAGTAGTCACTGTGGCACGATTGGAGACCGACCGTCAAGTCGTGCTTTACGGAGTGCTTGTACTTCCGAAGAGTTGCCCTTGGTATATTCTCCAATCTGCGTACAGAAGCTAGGCCAAATATTCTCGTTTGCAAAACCATTTGTCTATGCTCCCACCAGTTCACGACAAGTGTACCCCCATTGCTTTCTGGGTAGCATGCGCTGCATTTTGGGCGACTTGCAATATGTGTATATATAACAGATAGCCCGCCATTGGTGACACTAGATCATCATTCTTTGACTATATCATCACTCCATTTGCAAAGCATACTGCGATCATGACGCAGCACGACCATGTCCTCGAAACCATTCAACACGACGTCCAACTGGCCGAAGATGACACTCTCCAAGTGGCTTTCGAGCGCTCGCGGCACCGTTACTTCCTCAGCCAGTGCAGCCTCCCTGGCTCTACACAGCAGAAGATGGAGGGTCTGCGGTGCTGGTATAGCGACGTTACCAGCAGGAAGGAGTTGGCAATTTATTGGCTGCTATGTAAGACTCAATGCATCAAGATTGGTACGATCGGGGTACGTATCTGGCCTAGCTTACGATTGTGTCCCACTCCCATGTGCGCTAACTTGGCCACGAACGCAGCCTCACACAAACTCCCTGTCGCAGGACACTGAGGCACAGGCGATAGGGCCCATGCACGAGACGCAATTCGAGAGGCTTGACAGGAATGCTCTGCTCAGCCGAGCCTTCCATAGGCCGTGCTCGGTGTCAGACTCGGCAAGCTTCTTCTGTCGCCAGGTGCCTTCGTGCTGCGTCAGTGCAGAGCCCGGGACAGAAAGCCACGTCTTACTCGTGGCTCTTGAATTTGATAGGAACAGAGCATTCTATTTCATGCTAGCGGACGCGGTATTGTGTCTCTTGATCAGCATCACCGTTGGGGCTGGCAAAGATGATGCCGGTCTTGGGGCGACTGTTGGGGCAGCCTTGTTCGGGTTCATAGCTTTGGTCCACGGTGCAGTGGTTTGGAAGAACACCTGACGTAGTCTGGTCACGATAGGGGGTGTACAAACAGATGTTGGTAATCTTCAAATATCATGACGCTGAGAAATCAGAGATGTGACGGAGCCTTGGACACACCATATCACTTGGCCTGTCGTGTGCCAAGCTGTCTGAGTCTCGCGTTCTTGCTGAGTGTCGAGGCTGCACTGACTGTCTGCGTCCATTTGGGCCGTTTCCATCAACAACCTCCTCCGCTGGTGCCGGTAAGGACTTGAATCCTCGCTTGTCAGAGGCCTAGACTGAACCAGGGTAGGTACCCCACGACCCCGGGAAACCTTCGGCCCCGGTGATGGGCGCCGCCATCCATGCGGCGCATCCTTGGGGAAACCACGCCTCTTCAGATGAGCATGTGAGATTATTGTACGATGCCTCACAATTTTCTGGGACCACGCCGGTGACTTATCAGCTCCGATGCTATGAGACTGATAGTACATCACCGCGATTCCACTCTCCCGTCGTGAAAGGCCGCGACATGCGGCGACTAGTCGGCCAGGTCTCCCGTGCTCGCTGGAAAATCGATGTCGACTGATCTGCCAGTCGGCGGGCTGAACAGCTGTCTACCCCTGTAGCCGTTGGAGCTAGTCCAGCAACATTGGGTGAGTAAGTGAGAATGGACCTAGTCTGGCAATGTGCTGTTGCTACGAGGTCGCTGCGAAGAAATCCTCTGTGTCCGACCTTCACAATCTGACGTCCTCCTCTGATGCCCGTTGCTGTCTACGGCTTCTTCACAGCCTGAACGTCGCCAAGGCCACAACGCTGGCGTTCGTTGCCAGATCCACACGTGCAGCCGTTGCTCTACACGCGCAACCGGTGCAACGCGCAACCCGTGCCCTCTCCAAAAGCTTAAAAGTGAGCCGCTGCCAGGATCTTTGGGATGAGTATTTGTTGGAGCGGAAGGTTCGGTGCCTGCATTAGCCTAACTTTAGATCCATGTTGAGAGGCACGCGAAACAATGATGTCCAGCCAGGAAAATAAACCCACTCCTCCCATCATCGACGTTTCATACCTGTTCACAGAACGTCTCATACCTGTTCACAGACACACATCGAGGCGGCACAAGTCGTGCGCTCCCCATTTCCATTACTGTCACGTCACCCTCGCCGCGTTGACTTGGCTCGCGGATCAAGTGCCATTTCTTGCGAAACAAATACATACCTTCGGACAGGATGTCTTCCAAGGCTGCTATCCTGATGCCACACAAGCCCTTCATTGCCAGTCCTAGCGAGATCCACAAATTGCACAGGAGATTGGAACTGGCCGTTTCCGGCTGGCTACCACGCAAAGAAGCGGCAACAACCTGTTACGACAACCTTCAGACACACACGACACTCTTTGGGTATGGCATACCACTGCTCTCCTATTCCTTACTACGGATGTGGACGCATCAATCCGGAGTTCCGCCACTGCAGTCTACAGCTGCAAACGATGTTCATGACTCGTTTCCAACAAATACGCCCAGAGTTGAGCTGCAACTCCCATTTAGCCCGGACCTGTGTGATATATCAGCAGAGACTCTTCCCGAGCGACTTAGTCCCATCGAACCTGGTCATGAGCGGGAGCAAAAGTCTTCTCACAAAAGACTTGACATGGGACACGAGCAACACCATGTTGATAAACTGCATAAGGATACCACCGCTTCGATGCAGCATGATCACGATCGAGACGAGGCTCACAGCCAGCTCCTGCCGCGGGTTCAGGCAAACCGTCGCCACAAGCCCCCATCCAATCAACTCGAATCACCACTGCGTATAGGCGCGAACGTCGAATGCGACAAGGCTCGTAACCACATTGAGTTCGGTCAGGTCGAGCGACACGACCACGTTGGACAAGAGAGTCGGGTTGACTTTGCTGAACGCCGGCAGAGCGCTAGAAGAGCTGTGGGTCCCATTTCACACCTGGAGTCGCAAACTGCCCCAGCGGCAGCCTCAAAAGAAGTTCTAACAGCATACCTCGAAGCAACGGCGATGGCTGTTAGTGACTCGGTGGAGGTAGACACACGGTCAATTCGTCTTCGAAGCGGTGGATGCCCAGTTGTACTCAGCAGTGATGGTGTCAATGAGTTTGACGTATCGCATGCATGTCTCGCACCTTCTACCGATTCATCACCTCAATCAGTAACAGCATCCGCTCCTTGGACTCCCGCATCGTCCGGACACAGCTCTGTGGCTGCGCGGCAAAGAGGTGGCAACGGCCAGTCGAGTGGAGACAAGAAGTCTCCACCAAACAAGAGGCAGAAGACCAGTGGCTGTGGACCTACTGGTAGCGGAAGCGCACGCCTTGATCTTGGCAACAACCAAGAGAACCAAGACGATCAAGACGATACCAATGACGATGATCTTGGGGAGCTGCCATCGCCACCGGTATCAGGCAAGTGCACATGCTTCTTCGCGAAGTGCTCGAAGTCATATAAATATTCCTCTCTGTTGGTGTACGTTATCCTTACCACACTCTATCGGATTCTTCACTGACAATCTGCAGTAAGCATTTGAGGAATGACCATAAATTCATCCACTGCAAGGTCTGCTTCCGTATCTTCTCATCCTCCGAGAACAAGGAGCACCATCAAGACCACGATGAATGTTTGCCGCAATGCATATCAATCACGTGCAAACACGCGGTGCCCGCCGCCTCGGGATTGAATAGAAGGCACAAGAGGTGGGGCTCATGTCCCGAAGATGGATTCGATGCTCATACTCTAGTGAACTACCTTCAAGCTGTTCACGAAGCGCAATCAACGGGTAGCACAGAAGATGAGCCGAGTAAGTCAGCAGCTCATTGCTAATCATTGACGCTTCGATTCGCTGACGGCTGCTTTTAGGTCATTCGAATAATAGGAGCCTTGCCAATCCACCGAACCATCAACACCTGGATCACACGAATGTCAGGAGACCTACCAATACGGGCGGACACAGCGCAATCATCTTGTACCTGTTTAAGTTGCGCGGCAAAGCCGATGAAGATACTTTCCTACGGGACCTTTTGGAGATGAATGCGCCCGAACTTTTGAGATTCTACGAGTCAAACCTATCGTCGGCAAGGCCGAGTAACGGTGATGGCATGCCCTCGCCGAAGCAAGGCGCGATTGTAGCTGAGGGACAACGTGACTCGCGGTCTCATTTGTCTTCTTTTGCGAACACCCCAGCACCGATCGCACCTCCACCTCCTGGGTCGCCGTACCATTACGGGGATCCACAGGATGCCCAGAGGCATGGTCATCGCCCACCACCTACGAATGAATTTCCCGATAATCAACTTGAGAATACGACCACCCAGTCCTACCCATCGACCTATCCAAGCACGAATGACTCAAGCACCCACGCATCCGGTACAGCCCAAGGCTATGCTTATCCCACCGCGATGCCTTTGGCCACTGAGACGTTTTCCAAAAGGCATCGGCAACCGCCGCAACCGACAAGCCTTTGGCGGAGTGAGCACGATCCAATGAATCTAGGAACCGAGGCAATGCTTGTTCCTTCCAACCAGCTATCTTTTGCAGGAGCGACTTCTCACTCGACCGCTCAGGGCTCACAGATAACGCCACAGCCTCAAGATGCGACCCAGACTCAATCTTCAGGATCGTCTGCTCAACATGCAGCTCCACCCCAGCATCCTCAGCAGCAAATATACTCGCAGGCTGCTCAATTGCCGCCCGCTCATCAGCAACAATTTCAGCAACAATTTCAATCTCAGCAACAATTTCAGCAGCAACAATTTCAGCAGCAACAATTTCAGCAGCAACCATTTCAGCAGCAACAATTTCAGCAGCAACCATTTCAGCAGCAACAGCACCAGCACCACCAGCAACAGCAACAGCAACAGTATCAGAATCAGCATCAGAATCAGCATCAGAATCAGCATCAGAAACAGCAGCAACAGCATCAGCTACAACAACAACAACAGCAGCAGCAAATGCAGCAGCCGCAGCAAATAGAACTATTTGATATGCAACAGAATAGTGTTCAACCCCAATATCCGCAGCAGTCGACGGGTTCGAGTTATCTCGAGCAGCATCAGTATCAACCTCATGACCGGCCGGACCAACTATTACCCTCCAATGGCTACGGAATGGCTACCGGCATAAATGGCAACTTGGACAGCACCACAGACAGCATCACGTACAGCGCTATGTACAACGGCTCCAATATCAACTACCCTCACACAAACACAGGTCAACGCCAAGGTTGAAGCACTTCGCGACATGGTTTTTTTGTTATTTCAGGTCCACCTTCGGAATAATGTTTATATGGGCCACAGAACTAGAAGACAAGATCCGATATGGGAGGGCCTTGCTCACACGAAAAGCGCGAGACAGTAGCATTAATGTTAATGATATAATATGATGATAAGAAGAGAGCACAATTTGGCGGAACATGTACAAGTAGCCACATAGATAAGGCATGTTAATGAAGATATGGTTAAACGTCTTTGCTCAAGATTTCCTCAAACGTCAACTTTTGGGTACCTTCCGATTTGGTAGATACTACTGTTTCGGAAAACCTGGTCACTCCGAAGCTTTCAGATTTTTACGATGCAGAACTACAATATTATGAGATCAATATATATACGGATCGGATAGCTACTATAGCAATCTTCAGAACGAGAATAGAAAGAAAATATATATAGTATATAAAAGGATAACGTGGATCCGCTGATATCGCTGATCCGGCTCTAGTCACGTGATCAAGAAATACTCTATTCAAACGCGACTAGTACTAGGGTTAGGGTTAGGCTTAACATCATGCTAGATATCACCTCCTAGAGCATTAAATTTGTATTTTAAATTATATAAAGTATATACCCTAAGATACAGTTATCGATCTATGTAGTTAGTATATCTCTATCTTTTAAATTCGTAGAGTTGATCAAAAACTGTACAATAAATTCAGAAAGCTGCGGAGTGACCACGTTATCCGAAACAGTAGTATCAATGATAGAAATGGGCAAATGCTGTCTAGAATCACACAGAGCTGCAGAGCTACTACTTTCGATCGGTTGTTATCAATCGTGCGTCGTTCGTACAATGCATATCAACTCATCCTAGGCATTTTATATATGTAAGATGTAAGCGTCTTATATACATTCTCCGGGTTACTAGGGTTAGAGTGAAAGCTAAGGTATCAATCTTTTCACTCACTTGAATGTGACTACGCCAAGTTTTCGTTAGCCGGGTACGCATCCTCATGCGATCGCTGCAAGGGATCATATCGTTTTGTTGGTTCTCGTTTCCATTTCTCCAGCTAGGGGCTACACAACGTATCGAGATCTTAAGCAATTCAAGAGCCAACGCGTTCTGATTGGCCCAAGCCCCTAGAACTTCACCCCATCAACAATCAGCACAGATACTCGGACACGAGACGACAAGGCCAAATACATGCAATGCCGATCTGCATTGAGTGTCGCTACCCAGTCAGTGCGCTCTATACCACATACAGCAAAGCCGATGACAAAGCTCTCGGCAAAGGTGTGCGGCTCACACAATGTCCACGCTGCAAACGCTTCGCGGACAAATACGTCGAGCATGATTTTGTCGTGCTATTTATCGATCTGGTGTTGATCAAGCCACAAGTAGGTCACATATGCCTCCAGGAATTGAAACGATGACCACAGACTGCCCTTCGGCTACGTTGGCTGAAGCAAACAACATCCGCCAGCTCAAAGCATTTCACAACATCGGATTCCTCCATGATTTGCTAGCGTAGCAGGCCGATGGCGAACAATCGTTGACATCCGCTCAGGTATACCGCCATCTACTATTTAATCGCCTAGGTCGGGAAGATGACCGCTTCGATGTGAGTCCTTCTCCCATGATACTGATATTAATATCTCGATCTAACGGACGCCTGGCAGCCCTCCATAATCAGGCTTGGGATCCTTCTCCTTCTGTTTGACGTCTATCTGACGTGGGCACGCATTGAGAAAGCGACACCCTCATCGCCAGCCCTCCCATTGACACCGCCTCCGCCCTTCCCCTCAGCTCTCACCAACGCCACAACACAAACGGGAGCAGCAACTGGCACGGATAGACCGTCCAACGCCCTCGCGTCCCAGCCCATTCTACTGCAATACCTCTTCTTCCTTGCTCTCTGCGCAATCGAAACAGCATCCTTCCACCTCCCCATCCGCACGCTGCTGAGCTTCAAGTTCCCCCGTCCTTTCTCCGCGGTGATCCCACACTACCCCCACAAAGCGCTCATCAGCACGGCACTGCTAGTCTCGAGTTTCACGAAGCTTTTTCCGCTGCTCTTGCTAGTGTGGAACTACGATCTGCCGAGCAGCGCGAGCGCTGTGTCATGGGCCGTCATTATCAACAACGTCGCCGCGCTGGAGATCTTACTGGATTGTGGCTATGTGCGAGCGGCGCTGCTGGCGGCTGTGGGCGCTGTTTGCAGGGCCGGAGTTGGATGGGTGAGCTTCGATGAGATTTCCCCCGAGTGTATACCATTCACTAACATACTTTATAGTGCATTCTGCGCGCGGTCGGCGTGGGAGGAGGGGTTGCTGCTGCTGGTGTTGTTGAGACTGGGGATGTGATAGAGCTGTGGTGGCGGTTCGCTGAGAGTGTGGGCCTGGCGTAGCTCTACAAGTAGACATCGCCTACCAAGTGTACTGTAGGCTGGGTATAAATCACTACGGATTTGGAACCCCTCCACATGTCGAGCACCAAGCCATTGCAGCACTTTCTGGATTCAATATATGTCCCGTCCATAAGAGCCGGTCAAAAGATCCTCGAAAGGCATGCTCATCTACCAACACGGCAACGCCCTTCCTCCTACGACGCTAGAACCTCGCCATCTCTCGCAAGGAACGCACATCGAGCAGTATCCACATCACATATCTTGTATTTGTACAATACTCTCTCTTCTTCTACGACCATCATCTCTTCGCCCACAAATCAGCCGTAGCTCAACCTCCCCAAAAGACCAAATCAAGCTTGTTTCAACAAAGATATCCCATCCCGACAATCAAAACGCAAACGCCATAGTGTAACTCCGATATCTCAACTCGCTCTTACGATGCTGCTGCTGCTACTCTCAGAACATGCCCTTCGACGCGGCGGGCCCTTGATTGTACTCGGGTCGGAGGTCGGCGCGCGTGGGCGCTATGAGAGGGTGCCACTGGGCGAGGAAAGTGATAGCTACGAAAGAGAACACCGTCTGTCAGCGACCTGTACATTCCTTGTCTGATATATCCGGAGTGGTGTGATAGTAGTATACGTACCCCACATGAGCCAGCAGCTCCAGGCAGAGAGGATGAGAGTCGAGCGCCAGACACTGCGATCGGGTGGTGTTAGTTGGTTCATTTTGCGCGGGCGAGCGCGAACGCGGGTGACTCGTGAGTAGAGTGTTGTGGTCGCGCTCAGGTGAGAAGAAGGATGAAGACGTACGTCTGGTTCTCGCCCTTGGGGCTAGCGAACCATGCCACGGCGCAGAAGACGACGATGAAGATGATGCTGATGAGGAGACTCCAGCTGTTTCGCGAATGTCAGTGATGCTCAGACTGCAAGTATACGTGGATGGTTTGACTGACCCGTTTGCCATGTTGAAGAGCTGTGAAGGGTGTGTTTTTGGGAGGGTAAGGTATCTAATGCGGATCTTTCGAGGTGGTGACTTCACATGTGCTTGCTTGAGAGGCGTTGCTGTTGCCCCAGGTTGGCTGGTCGGTCCGGGGAAACGTCGGCGATTTCGGCGAGAGCTTGAGCAATGAAACATGCACTGTTGCTGATATCGCAGAAATACGTTAGACATCTCGAATTGGCTTTACAAGATTGATGCATGATGTTGTGGGATCCCATTCCTCCGTGTTCATGTGTTTATCGCTCCAGAAGTGAATCACGTTTGGTTCTGACAATCTTTCACGAGTTTCAAACCATCGATCAGGCACATCATGTCGAGCAAGTAGGTAAAATGCTGGTATTCCTGTAATGGAGAAACGTATGCACCGTCCAAGCCATCAAAAACAGACTCAATCTAATAGTACATGTAGCCCAACAAGTACGCTTTCACCGTCGGGCGTGGCGTTCTGCACACCATACCATGAATTGAATGTCCTCCCTCAGTCTGTTGTTATTGCTCTTGTCCCTGTTGTCCCACGATGCCCGCGACCAGTAAAACGCAACAATTGAAAACGCCAGTACCATGCAAAAACCCGGATCCCATGTCATCAGCTTCTTATTCTTTGTTTCCATTCCTGATTCGTCGTTCGCAGCTCATTGGAAGCCTCTGTCCCGGTGACTTCTCACACCCTGCCATCCACTTGCACTCGAAACTGTAGGCATCCTCCTCGTGCTTCCAGTGTGAGCACCCAAATCGATGCCCGCAATCTCGCGGCTCAAGTCGTCCCCGTAATAGTTGTTGGGAGCTGGCTTCTGATCGTAACGGCTCATCTCGCCATGAGGAATGCCAGGCGAGCTCTCATAGAAACCGCGTGTGTACTCCTGGGCGTAAGGGTCTGGGACCGGCGCCATAGAGCTAGGCGGCGTAGAGTTGAAGTTCGGACGTTCGCGGAGAGGCTCAGCCGAGCGGCGTGGAGATGCAGTAGGGGATGGCTTGTAAAGATGGCTGCGTGCCGGAGATGCGGGCTGCTCTGGTGGCGCTTGAGGGGAAGCAACAGCGGTAGAACGACGGCGGAAGTTGATGACAGTATCGTTGGAAAGACGAGTACCAGGGCTAGAGCCACCATTCTGGCTGCGAGGACCAAAGTCCCTGTTGCGACCAAGACCGTAAGTCTTGGTCGGAGCCTTCTTCTCAGGCTCTGGTGCCCACGAGTCGACCGGAAGGTGGTCAGAAGGGTCTATCTCCCGGCCGTCCCAACCCACAATAGATCCATTGGCGGAGCGGTTGGGGGCGTTAGGTGAGCCTGTGCTTGGGTTGTGCACGTCGTAGCTGTCGGGACTGAAAGGTGCGCCGCCACCTGGAGTTATGACCGTCTCAGGAGAAGACGGCATCGGCGACACGGACCTGCGACCCGGCAATGGTCTCTGCGGTGTTGACCCGGAACTAGTGTATGGACGAGTTGTGGCGAGTGGGCTTCCATCGGAGGACTCAAAAGCACGCACAGGGAATTGCAGACTGTATGTACTCTTCGCCTGACGCTCGGAATAAGACCCTGGAGGTGGTGCAGGCGAAAGTGCGCGAGGCTTCATCATGGGTGCGTCTTCACGACCACGGTATTGCTGGTCGAATTGCCCCTGATCACCCTGGTCCGAGAACGGTGGCATTGGGCTTCTGGCTCGTGGCACTTCCTTAGACAGCGGATGCGGTCGTGATGGAGGAGTGTGGTAAATGTCGGCCATACTGTGTCGGTTTGGCATAGCTCTGGAGGCAGGCGATCGCATACCTGGCGAGGACATGTTACTGTGTGTCATGCCGGAGGGAGTAGTCTCGTAGCTTCTCGGGTGAGGCGGCGAAGACGTGTACTCTTCGTTCGAACGTCCCCGACCTCCCAAGCTTGGTGGCGGTGTGTGCTGAGGTGAAGAATATCCGCGTTCAATGCTTTGAAGAGGAGAGGCATTCGGGATGTACTGTTGCCGGTTGGAAGGTGGGGTTGACATGCCATTGTACCTCGATGCGACGGGCGACTGGACTGGTGTACGCTGTTGGACAACCGGAGCACTGTGGCTGTGCATTGGAGGTGGCGGCGGTCCTTGGTCTTCCTCATCTTCATCCGGGAACTGCTGGCCATTGTACGGGTCGTTCTGGAAGTCATCGTATGGGTTCTCCCAACCAGGCGGTACGTCATTCCTTCGTTGTCTTACGTGCTGATGCTGGTAGTTGAGATCTGGCAGAGGCTCCGGCGCGTTTGTGTTGATTCCGTAGTTCGAGTCATACCCATGATCGAGAGTCGGTAGTATCGGCGCTGAGTTTGCATGGGGCATCATACCGTGGCTCTGTCCTCTCTGGTGACCGTGGGCCTGAGCCATCATTGGTGAAGGGCCTTGAGGCACGACTTGTCTCCGAGGCGCCGGCGGCAGTTGCGGAAGGAACTCAGGCTGTGCGTATTGCATCTCGTCGTGGGGATCTTCGAATTGCTCATAATGCTCCTGTCCGAAGTTGTTTGGTGGAGGCGTATTGAATTGTCCAGGCGAACCATTGAAACCAGGTTGTTGCGGCGGAGCATCTGGTGGCAGCGAAGTCGCTCGTGATGGAGCCGACAGCTCTCTTGGTCCGTTGCGTACTCTTGCAGTTGGGTTTGGGAAAGACTCGATTGAGTCTGCGGTCGGACCCATTGGAGCTGCGCCGGGTAATGGCCTTCTCTTGACTTTTTGCTTTTGTACCACCGTGCCGTCTTCTGCTGTTGCAGGATTGCTCGCGCGACTCACACGCTCCGGTTTGGGTCTCGAGTCGTAGTATGTGAGCTCCAGTCTGACCTCTCCCGCGTACTTGCCCTTGCATGTCAACCCTTGCCATACATCGTTGGTGCCTCCGCCAGGGACGATGACCGAGCTCAAGTCGACAAGCGCCTCGCCGATTAGGTCTGTCTTTTTGTCCTCACTGAACACGGAGATTTTGAGGTTGTAGTAATCGGCCGAGTCGTGTACGACGAATCTTAGTTCGGTGTCCCTAGAGAAGAAGCGGATTAGTCAAGAACTCCACAGCCAATGGCTCGTCAAAGCCGACGCTTCGCAACTCCGGACATACCACTTTGGTGTTTGTCCACCCCTCTTGTCAACATTGGTCTTCTTGGCTTCCTTGCCCAGACGTGCGGCGCAGTATGGGTTCTGCTTGCCCATAGTCTTCCTGTTAGGTAGATTCTTTGCGCGGTCGCACACCATAACCAGGGTGCCGATCTCAGGCCCGTCGACAGTCATATCGGCGTATATTCCTGCAGCGTAAGGAACCTGCTGCTGCTGTCTGGAGGCCATCTTGAATAGCAGCAGGCGATTGCCTAGTGTATACCCCGGAGCGGGAGTGAGTCCTAGACAGAGGGCCGTTGAGTACCGTCACAAATGTCTTGCGTGGGAGGATGGGGGTGGTAAGAGTGGTTTCAGGCAGCAGGTTAGGACCAACGACTGAGCTATAGGCAGGCCCAGGGACGGGTTGTGTTTTGATGGCAGTATTGCGTAGCTAGCCCAGCAGTAGCGCGCCTTGACACCCGAGAGCTAAAACGCGTGGTGGAGGATTGGCGGATACGACGGGCGATGGATCAGTTGGTGCTCGCAGCACATTCCCTGCCAATGGACGTTAGTATTGGACGACCGCCTGTACAAGCGCGCGCAGTCGAATGGCAATGGCAGGGTTGGCAGTGAATCGGCAGTGCTGCATGCAATCTGGATCAAGCGTGGCAGTTTTGTCTCTCGCGTTTGTGTTGTGAGAGAGGTGGCTGGGTGGGTCAAGGCGCGTTCAGCCCGAGGCCGCCTAACGTTTACGCTTCTCCCCGCCTCCTCCATCTCGCATTGTTGCATCGTCTGTCCGTCCATTGGCAACAACACCGCCCGAGGAGCCAAGCACCCGTGAAGATAGGGCCAGTGGACAACGAAGACCAGACTGACCCGTCGTCGATACAGGGTACACTGGCAATGCCAACATTGGGAGATGTATCTATGATCGACGACGTCATATCAAAACAAACACCAGACTCCGTGCTGTCGACATGGCCAAAGTGCTATGTGATCAGAAGTTCTCCTGATGCAAGGATGTCCCGGCTGACAGCAACGAGTTTGCGCTCAGCAATTACCACCAGACTCGCCGTGTACAGCGCCTCAGCCACCCGTGATATCATATCCTAAGGCGGTAATACGGTAATCTGCATATTGGGCGCCTGTCACTGCTTGAGCCGCTGTCTCCCAGCGTTGTACAGCCGCACCTCGGCGCCTAAACAAACACGTGCTATCGATGATATCGTAGAGGTCTGAGTGCGCACCTGCATATATATACCTGCCAGCTCAATGCTCGCAATAACTGTTTCCAGCGTAACAACAATCACTTGCCAGCACGGTACAAGATCCACACTCCCCCATACTCTTTAAAGTGAAACCCGTTCATCAAGCCAGCAGGTGAGAACCAATTTTCAAGACACATGGCATACAGCTTGAGACACTACCGATAATCAGCCATTTGCATCACCATCTTTCGCCCATGCTTATCGACCAATTCCCGTTGTTTCCCAGCACGGCGAAACACTGACCAGCACGAGGTCAACAGCATGGAAGACGGTTTGTATGTGCACGACAATACCGACGTCGTCGACCTCTCACACCTCAATGCTCCAGTCATTTCTCACAACACCACTTACGCATGCATATTCAGCCGATCGAGCAACGATTTCTCCATGGCTGAGACGTTTCTTAGAACAACTGATTAAGATTCGAAAATCACATCCTCACCCTGCGCAACTTCGGCGAGGGTAACGTACGGTTACCAATGATACCGCTGCCGCTTGTTCGCATCAGCTCTCTGTATTCCATGACCTCGAAGCAGTTACATGCGGTGCAATGCTGCGTATATGACCAATGCTGCAACGCGACTTTGCCCACCGGAAAGCTTTCCATGGATCTTCCGCACTACTACCAACCTCTCACAACACGTTTGTGCCAATCACTACTAGCGTACACTTGCCTTGTTTATTCTTTCATGTCGACAAGAATGCTAACACCACCATGTTGGTCGTCCTCAACTTTTTATTTCATAAATTCATATTTTCGAGCCAGGTGATTTAGCTGAAGCGAGATCTACACGAAGGATCAATAGGCTAGATGAGCTGCAATGCAACACACAGACCGAAATGATCGCTCTCCAGACCTATTGCATTAATGACCTTCTGGATGCCATTGAGAGCTACCACTGCCGCAGGCCTCGAAACAGTGGGTTTACAGATGTAAGCTCACCTGGAAATGTAGGATGCTGTCAGTTGCAATCGCCGTATAATAAGGGCTGCTCAGTGCATATTGTCGCGACAACGACATTGTCCTCTCGGACGCCATTGAAAGAAGCCGCGAAAGTCCCACTCAGAGCGCCCAGATCGTCTAAGAGGCCGTTGCTTTGCGTGTGAGGTCCATGGCTGCGTACCGATAATGTACGAAGTTGCACCATCGTGAGATCTTGGTTCGTCCAGCTGACCTATCCCTCAACGACCTGTGTGCCATTCGATTCGCACATATTCTCGTGACCTGCAAGGTCCCACGTTGTTATCGGTATCATTGCGGGCCAGTGGTCTCATTAATGGGACATACACCGCAACGAAAGTGACAATAGCCTGTAGCATGGTGTCAGATAGCTTCTCATATAGAGGGAGTGTCTCCTACAGAACGTCAGCCGCTGCATGCAGTGGGAGTAAGACTTTGACCAGTGAAAGTAGTCTCACAGTGCTCGAAACTTCAGAAGATCATTCATTGGGTCGTCCCTACCCAATACGTCAACACGATCACTTTGCTTATCGAGGTGGTCTCTCGCAACAAAGAGGTGCGATGGGATAGCTTGATAATCCAGGCCAGATATCTCGCCATTGAGATACGCACGGAGATGGACTTTCACTCGCGGCTTAGTCTTGATTCGACATAATATTGAGATTTTGGAAGATCAGGTTGAGGTAACAAAAGGAACAGGTACTCGCATATCTACAAGTTACTACACCGCGGGCTTTTCTCTCGCGGTGTGCCGTGGAAAGCGTAAAGAGGAAACACTCAATTGCTTTCTACGCTCTCCGCTCTCTGTACTATACACGAAACTTCCGCTTCTCCCAGCCATATCTTCTCATCTAAACACCCGACTTCTCAATATTAATCTACGAGAAGTTCTTGGTGAAGGCGGTGACGATGTCCTTAAGCTTGGCCTCGAGGTCCTTGGAAAGGGCGCCCTCCTTGTTGAGGGTCTCGAGGAAGGACTGCTCGTTGGTGCGGAGGTGAGAAAGGAAGTCAGACTCCCACTGGAGGATCTTGGCAACGGGGACGTTGTCGAGGTAACCGTTGATACCAGCGAAGATGAGAGGAACCATCTCGTTGACAGCCATGGGCTGGTACTGCTTCTGCTTGAGGAGCTCAGTGAGACGCTCACCACGGTTGAGGGTCTGCTTGGTGGCGGCATCGAGATCGGAACCGAACTGGGCGAAGGCGGCGACCTCACGGTACTGGGCCAAGAAGAGCTTGAGGGAACCAGCGACCTGCTTCATGGCCTTGAGCTGAGCGGCGGAGCCGACACGAGACACAGAGAGACCGACGTTGATGGCAGGACGGATACCCTTGTAGAAGAGCTCAGCCTCCAAGAAGATCTGACCATCAGTGATGGAAATGACGTTGGTGGGAATGTAAGCGGACACATCACCACCCTGGGTTTCGATCACAGGCAGGGCAGTAAGAGATCCACCACCAAACTTGTCGCTCATCTTGGCGGAACGCTCGAGGAGACGAGAGTGGAGGTAGAAGACGTCACCGGGGTAAGCCTCACGTCCCGGAGGACGGCGGAGAAGGAGGGACATCTGACGGTAGGCGACGGCCTGCTTGGACAGATCGTCGTAGACGATGACGGCGTGCTTGCCGTTGTCACGGAACCATTCTATCCGATGATTAGCATGCTTTACAGGGTGATATCAGCAGAGATGAAACTTACCACCCATAGAGGTACCGGTGAAAGGAGCAATGTATCTGAGTTCCATGTTAGAGCAGTCCAAAAACTCAAGGGTGCGAAAGATCATACTGAAGAGGAGCGGCCTCAGAGGCAGTGGCGGCAACGACAATAGAGTACTTCATGGCGTCGTTCTCCTCAAGGGTCTGGACGAGCTGAGCGACGGTAGAACGCTTCTGGCCGACGGCAACGTAGATGCAGTAAAGCTTCTTGGTCTCGTCGTTGGTGTTGTTCCACCTCTTCTGGTTGAGGATGGCGTCAAGAGCGACGGCAGTCTTACCGGTCTGACGGTCACCAATGATCAACTCACGCTGACCACGGCCAATGGGAACCATGGCGTCGACGGACTTGAGACCAGTCTGCACGGGCTGGTTGACGGAGTGACGGGGGAGAATACCGGGGGCCTTCTCCTGGGCACGACGCTTCTCAGTGGTCTTGATGGGACCCTTGCCGTCGATGGGGTTGCCGAGGGCGTCAACGACACGGCCGAGAAGAGCCTCACCGACAGGGACGTCGACCTGAATTATTTGTTAGTTGATGTGGCGATTTTGACATATAAAGTTGCACATACAATCTCGCCGGTACGCTTGACGGTCTCGCCCTCACGGACAAGTCTGTCGGAACCGAAAAGCACGACACCGACCTGGCCGGCCTCGAGGTTCATGCACATGCCCTTGACACCAGAGGCGAACCTGTTGTGGATGTTAGTCGCGGATGGTCTTCACAAGTCGGCGGATAATGCGATTGCGACGTACTCGACGAGCTCCTCGGCCTGGACGTTGTTCATGCCGTGAACACGGGCGATACCATCACTGGGGTTCCAG
Organism: Cladosporium oxysporum; assembly: GCA_021018855.1. Lineage (NCBI taxonomy): Eukaryota > Fungi > Ascomycota > Dothideomycetes > Cladosporiales > Cladosporiaceae > Cladosporium > Cladosporium oxysporum. Next base: position 730,178 of record JAIQXY010000015.1, read on the forward strand.
TCAGTCCATGTTGTCCATTGATATTATTGTATTTCTTTTGCGTACCCGACGGAGAGGACACGGCCGGTCTCGGCGAGACCGGACTCCTCCTGGACACCGCGGATCCTCTGCTCAAGGATGGAGGTGACCTCGGTGGGGGTAGCCTTAGCATCGGCGGCATAGCTGCGAGCGAAGGTGTTGACGATGGGGGCGGTGTTGCGCGCCTGTATGCAAGAACCGACGTTAGCGCGCTTCTCCCTGAAGCCAGCTTCAAAGCTGGGCGGCTTGTTTCCCCTCTCGCTCCCCCGGCGGAGCTATCCCAGCGCCATCCCAAGCAGCGACACTCCATCCCATGCGCACCCCAGATGAAGGTAGTAGCCATTGAGATGTGTAGGCGGCGGTCGGGGAGGCGACTGGCGATGGGCTCGACCGGCGGCGAGGCGTAGGGGTGTGTCGAGGTACATACCGCAGAAATTCTGCTGGAGGCGGCGACGGCGCCGGCCGCGCGCTGGCTCGTCCTAAGAGCGGTCCTGAACATTGTGATGCTGAGTGGTATGATGAGACCGCTTCCTCAGCAATGCGGCGATGGAATTGGGGATGATGTAGCGGAGAGAGGAGATGTGGTGGTGATGGCCTCGCGGGTGAGTTGAGCGAGAACACAGCTTTGCTCTCCCGTCGCTCGCTCTCGGAAGTTGCGCTTGGACCCGCCTTGGCGACTTAGGAGAAGCAGACACTCGGACGTCGACGAGACCACGGGCGCGGGTGGCAACGGGACGGTGGGTGGGAGGAGATCGCATGCATTATTTATGATATATTTTTCTTGCGTGCTGCTACAGCTCGAGCTTACAGAGGTAGCACCTTCTTCCATGAGCTCTTGCCCAAGATTGTACTCTTTCTGATGTGAAGCCTAAGGCATCAGCCGCCAGACGGGAGTTCACGGAAGCGTCAGCGCCGTCTCGGCCGGGGGCCAGTAAGCCAGCCAGCTTGAAGCACTGTTTGGCCTGCGGGCTGAACTGCTACACTTCTTGCTCGATCTCGTCGTCAGCAGCAGCAGCAGCAGCCAGCACAACTCACCAGACATACACTCTCCGCCGGCTCTGTCTCCACTGTGTTGCTATCCGCCTCCTCCTTGCGATTCGCTAGGTAATCTTATCCATCTATTATTCGCTTTGAACCTACTCCTCCCATCCCGCCGTATCCTTTGTACCGGTACCTGTCTCAGCTGCTCAATCCCCGCTATGGCGCTCAACTTGGAGAAGGCGCTGCAAAACGTAAGAATATCGTCTACGACAAAGTGTTTATATGTGTAGTAATCACTGACACTTCCAAGTATGGCGCATACCATCACAATCCGGTTCGTCCGCACGCCCGAGCTGCCTCGCTGTTGGGTTGAAATTCGAAGCTCCATCCAGTCAGCCACGTCAGCCACTTCACTGGATGTCTAACTCCAGATGCTATGTTAGAACTCGCATGTAGTTCTCCAGTCGACATCGTTGCAGGATCAAGTTTCAACAAACTGAGATGACTTTCGGATTTCAACACATCAGCGATGGTCTTGACAAACAAGCTTTCAAGATGCTCACATTTCACAGGTCAACATCGCCATTCACATCACATGCATCCCAGCCATCATGTTTACTGCGGTCATGTTTGTGAGTATTTTCAGTTGATTCGAATGAAATTACCACTGACTCCATATCATAGGGAGCAAACACACCAGCAGTCCCAATTCCTTCTTGGCTCAGCGTACCAAACCTCCCACCTAACTTTGGCACTATAATCGTCGCCGTCTACGCTACTCTGTATGTCCTGATGGAGCCGGTCGCCGGAGGTCTCTACGCACCTATCCTCCTCGGTGGCGCCGCGTATGCCAACCACCTGGTCACCAACTATGGCTCGACGGCCAACCACATCGCTATCGGCGTCCACATCTTCGCATGGGTGGCTCAATTCATTGGCCACGGTGTCTTTGAAGGTCGTGCTCCTGCCTTGCTAGACAACCTAGTCCAGGCTCTCTTTCAGGCGCCATTCTTCGTCTGGCTCGAGGTCTTGTTCATGTTTGGCTACAGGCCGGAGCTGAAGTCCAGACTCGACACTGCCATCCAGAAGGATGTCAAGAAGTTCCAGGAAGATGCTGCCGCCAAGAAGGCAAATGGCTCGACTAACGGCAAGACCAAGTAAGAACGCAGCGCCTCAAGAGAGGAGGAGCTTACCGAGGATGCGAGAGACGCAAATGGGGTGTTCCATTTTTGAATTTACGTTCGAGCGGCAATTCAATCATTTCTGGGTTTTAGCGTGGCGAACAAGGGATCATGAAGCACTGAGGATTGAACTTGCGGGATCTTGCGTGTGGGTTTTTCAAGCTGTGTATCGTGGGTTCTTTTGAGTTTTGAAGCTGAGCAATGCTAAGTTTATTTCCTTGCAGCGTTCCTCAACGAGTAGCCATCTCAATACCGACTCATCATTTTACTACCCTTGCAGCGAGTGTACATGCTCTCTTCTCTCCAAATTCCACGGGTCGCACTTCTTGATACTGCATTCTGCCGGCTTCCCTCAAGGACTATTTGGACAGTCACGTCACGCGTGCATACATTCAGACTGTGTTTGCATGGAACAGAAATTACATCTAGAAGTGTGGATCAAAGCGGCGATTGATATGCATAGCCTAGCAGGGAAGCATGACTGAATGAGGTCTTGATCAAAAGAATCGAGTTTCTGGAAGCCCACATTGCCAGGTCCAAGCGATCACTTCGGTCATCACGCAAACTGTTTGGACCACCGATTTCGACTAATATACAGCTTTCCGGTATGTACAAGCTCTCATTCTTGGGAATATCTCGTTAGCTCTTTGGAGCTGGCTCGGGGTGATCAATTGTTTGGGTAGATGTAGACATGTATTCACGCCGCTATCAGCACTTCACAGACGTACTGCATCTTCTACAGCTCTCGTTTCGATGTTTGCACATGCATCTCACTGGCTCTCGCGCTGATGTTCATCCATGGCTAGATCTAGACTTCGGTGGAACATTATCAATCATCGACATACCAACGGAGTCTAAGGCATTATCTCTTTGGGCCTAACGCCATGATGCCAAGGCGATTGCTGGTGCTAGGAAAGTATTATGCTACACGGAGATTCCTTCGGACTGGGAACGGATGCTGATCCAGACAAGGAAATTTTGTCGGAGGCAATGCCCGCAAGTCCGTTTGATCCCTGGGTGTGCATGACAGGATTATTCGCTAACAACGTGTTCATCGATAGTTCAGTGATAGCGTCAATTGAGTGAGCTGACCGCATTGTACATCAAGTGTGGTTCTGTGTGTTAGCTCTTAGGGTATAGGGTTGGGGTTGTAATCGGATATCACAAAATGAGCATAACGATGCAAATTCTATTCTACATATGTTCCAGGGTGATTAGCAGTATCTGCTAGTATTTGATCACTACCAGCTATGGATCTGAGTTGATATGATTCGGTCTGCAGGTCATAATCTAATGTGGAGCAAATCTGGTGGCCTTGCCACGGAATACAAATAGAGCTTGGTATACTTCTCAGTAGCCTTTCAAGTCGATGAATGTCGAACCCTACCGATCATAGCACGAGTGTCACGGATATGCATTCGCTATATGTCATCGGAAGGCTCGGATCACGAATGGTATCTCAATGGCGCTTTTTGTCATTCTCAATGTTGACGCCGGCTGACAGCACCCTTGTCACAGAAACAGTGCCACTGTGCTTTGCGATCGGGGCACGGAGGTAACACCCCGATTCAAAGCCACAAGCTAGATTGCATCCCATGACACAAGCTACAACTATTGACATCAAGGTGAGCATGACGGCAGAAGAGGTCAGATCACAATGTGATCCGATCTACGTTTCACAGCATGCATAACCTATCCGATTTATCAGCGAAAGATGTGACCATGACGATGTGGGGCTCGAGCCGAGGCATCTTTCCATAAAATACAAAAATACACGCGCTTATCAACAACTGTTACGTCGTCAATAATTTTTATAACAGCTTCAATTCCTGCAATTCTGTTTACATCTTATATCATTAAGTTTACCCAATCCGACCAACAACCTTGCTCTAATAGCCCATCACCAACACATCATCACAACTAAACACCGCCAACATGGTCCGAACTCGCCAATGGGTTCTGAACAACAAGCCCAGCGGAATGCCCGTCCTCGAGGGAGCCGATGCTACCTTCACTGTCAAGACCGCTGAATTGGGCGAGCTCAAAGACGACGAGGTGCTCGTGAAGCCTGTGTACCTCTCCAACGACCCTGCCCAGCGTGGCTGGCTCCGTGATATGGAGGACGAGTCCCGCCTTTACGTCCCTCCCGTCCAGATCGGAGAAGTCATGCGTGCTCGCGCTCTTGCAGAAGTCCTCGAGTCAAAGTCCTCGAAATTCAAGAAAGGCGATCTTCTCCTTGGAGCTACTGGCTGGGCGGAGCAAGCTGTCCTTCCGGCGAGTCAATGCCAGCCGGCACCTGAGCTTCCCAACGGCCTCAGCAGAACACACTACCTTGGTGCCCTTGGTATGACTGGCCTCACTGCCCACGGCGGCCTGAAGTATATCGCACGCACGACTTCCGAGGATGTTGTCGTCATCTCAGGTGCCGCAGGTGCCACTGGCAGCATGGCCGTTCAAATTGCCAAGAAGTTGATCGGCTGCAAGCGTGTTATCGGCATTGCTGGTTCTGATGAGAAGTGCCAGTGGGTCAAATCGCTCGGCGCGGACGAGTGCTTGAACTACAAGTCTTCTTCGTTCGCCGCCGACCTGAAGAAGGCCACGCCCGACTACGTGAACGTCTACTTTGACAACGTCGGTGGCGAGATCCTCGACTTGATGCTCACTCGCATGGCCCGCCACGGCCGCATTGCTGCTTGCGGTGCGATCTCGAACTACAACAGCTCCGGAGATGCCATTACCGGCCTGAAGAACTGGTTCGAGATCATCACCATGAGACTCGAGATCAAGGGATTCATCGTCTTGGACTTTGCCGACAAATTCGCCCAGGACTTGGAGACCTTCAAGAAGGGTCTCTCTGAGGGCAAGCTGACTATTGGAGACGAAGGTGAACACATTGTTGACTCCAGCTTCGACGAGATCCCCAAGACCTGGATGGGCCTCTTCTCCGGTGCCAACCAGGGTAAGCTTCTCACAAAGATCAACTAGCCACATACGTAGAATAATGTTCCGAGAAAATGATAACTCGGAGATGTCTGCCATGGATTTCATGCTTTACTTCATCAATGTCTTCCAAAACGCTGTCATCGTGACTATCATCGAATACGGCATCCGTCGTGCACTCGTACAATGGACTCGCTCATCGTGATTGTTTTTCCTTCTCTGCCGCTCTCTTCATACACACCACAATCACTGTGCAATTGTCGGCAAAACGCTGTTTCTCCGCCTTGCGAGCCAGCTGTTCTGCGATTTTTTGTGCAGACGTCTTCTTCTCCCACATCTCTGCTGCCGCCTTCCCAGCACGTTCAGCAGCAGGGCCTTCGCCCACACCGTCTGTGGCAAGTAATAGTACGCAGCGGTCAGGCAAATCTCGCTGCACTGTGTGTGCTTCGTTCGAGACAAGATCGCCGGTTATTGACCCTTCTCTCTTCGGTAGATCGTCTCTAATGACTGATGAGGAGGTGATCCAGCTTGCAGCTGGCTGCTTGTAATCCATGTCGCCCAGCGAGCGGGACATGTTCAATGCGCCTGGGAATCTCAGTCAGCTCTGAAGCGTTTCACTACACAACGTGCAATCTCACCAAGTCTCGTCTCCCCATATATACGGTTGAGCTTCCCACCAGCGTCATGAATCCGCTCCCGTTCCTCTTTCGACCACGGCTTCTGCGCGTAAGACAAACATTTGGCCTTCCAATCGCCTTTACGCTCGGAATTCTTCTCCGCCAGCACGACGTGAGAATCACCCAAATCGCCTACCACAACAACACCTCGCTTGACGTCCACCACCGCTAACGCCGCCGTTGAGCCCGGCTGCAGCATGCCCGTTTTGCGGATCGCCGTGTCTTCTTCTACCATAGCATCTTTGATCGCCTGCTCAAAATCGTCGCACATTCCTAAGCGTCTATCGATTACCGAGGTGAGATTCACGCGAGCGTGCTCTGCTACTTCGGCACCGCCACTGATACTATTCGTTAGTGGTGCTCTCTCTCAAAGTGTCGGGGCAGAAGACATACTGCCCATCGTAGACCGCAAAGCACGCGAGCGATTTGTCGTACGAGAGGGTCCCGAGTTTCGATATCGAGTATCGATCTTCTTGAGTTTGGCGAGAGCCGAGCACCTGGATGACATGTCAGCTGGGACTGGTCGTTTAGTAGATGGTTTGACGATATCCTGCTCGCACCGTTGAAACACCGACATCCAGAATCTCTATGGGCGCCATGGCGTCGCCACCATGACACTTCGTCCAACGCTCTGAAACTCCAAAATTCGTTTGACGGAACTGGGAATGTGGATTTTCGCTTCGGAAATGTAGCACGCACGTCTAGTGAGTATCTATATCTTTGTGGGGATAGTGCGTGTATTTAAATAACGAAGCGTTTGTTGTTTGCTGTCTAGATCTCGGGGCGCGCGTAGCAAATCAGCGTGGCGCAAACCAAGCTTTTCCAATTTCCGCAGATTCAAAGGCCGCCCCGTTTACATGGATTGAGATCGAATTCATGCGAAGAATAGGCAAATTTTGTTGGAAATGCGCATGAGAGAGGACTGGGTCCGAGGGTCTCCTACTCCATTTATGCAGGACGACATAACAATCACACATTGCTGGACCACACGGCTTACAGTAATGCGATTGCCGACAGAAGTAGTCTAAGAAGTGCACATTGAATCTGAAGACATTGTCTTAATAGTGGTACATTCTTCTTCTCTTTCCTCACGGTGACCATGCCTAAATACAACGCCGTCGCTGCTAGAAATTTTTCAAAACAAAAACAACACAACACAATCCGCTCCTCCTGCGATAATTGACAACAGTATGCTCTCGCCCATGTCAAGCAAGCCGCTGTGTCCAAAAGTACCCAACAATTTCATGCGTGGCACTGGCACATCTATCTCATCAGCCTTTGGATAGCGCTCTGCAACTGCTCGGCGTCCTGCCTGTCTTCACCAATCAAAGCATCCCTGGCGGCAAGCAAGCCCCGAAGCAAGTCAACGCACAAGATTGCGTTCTCTTCGCTGCCGAAAGGAATCCTCTCGCCCCTGCGAGACGAGCCTTCGAGCCATGTCTTGACGACATATACCAAGTGCGCCGCGATGATCCTCCTCTGTGTGCCAACGAAAGGATGCTCGTTGCTGTAGTAAATCTGCTCAAGCACGGGCAGGAGAGACTCGTGTGGGATATCGACGTTGAGGAAGATGTCGATGGCCCAGGTCTTAGGTGCACCTCGCGCAGCGTCCTCAAGCGAGTAGCGCTCGAGCATGGGAAGGAGAGTCTGTACAGGGAAGGTGGCGTCGGCTCCTTGCAGACGGCGTCCAAGATTGCGGACCTTGTCGCCGACAGCTTCCCAGGGTAGCGCGTCACGGAGCAAGAGAGCCTCACGCGAAGTCTGATTAATCAATTCCTGCCAGCTGGCGCGAATATCGGCAGGGTTGCGATGATCGGCAACCTGGTAGATGAGGATGCAAAGATCGTGGTATCCAGCTTGATCGGCGTATGTGTTATAAAGTTCGTCGATGGTGAGGATGGTGCTGTTAAGCGAGTTAAGGATCTCGGGGCGGCGTTCTTCGGAGACTCGCGGATCGTGCTTCATGCGCTGGTAGATGTCGTCTTGAATGCTGGCCAACTCAAGTTGAGTGTCGATGTCACTCAGAAGCTGTTGTTTCGAGTGGCGTGACTCCACGAGAGCAGATTGGCGCGTTGAAGCATTGGTACGGGCGCGGGACAGATACGCCATGCGTTCTTCGAGAGTGATCGGGAACTGTCCACGAGCAAGGTGTAGCTGAGTATCAGCTGCTTCTAGGTAGTCGTTGTTGTGCACGTAGTATCTCCAGAGCAGGTCTGCCGCCTCACGATTCCAGTCGTTGGCTCGTTGACGGAGGAACTGGGGTACGAATGGGCTTGTGATTTCGAGCAAGCGGTCTTCTTGTCTGGTTTCAAGATACCAGTCGTAGAGGCAGGTCTGGAATACGATGTCCCCAGAACCGTTGATGACATCGTAGGCCTCATTGCGACGCTTGGCAGCAACGCTGAATTGACCATCCATGCCATCCGTAGCGGCACGCGTCTCCTGATCCAATTTCTGGATCATTGCAAAGATGAAGCGGTAGCATTGCTCTCTGATGAGGTACGCTGATTGCCTGGGATCGGCATCGGGTTTCTCGTCCTTGAGGTAGCTCAACGCAAGCCCTGACTTGTCCTTCTCGTCCGCAACAGTGAGGCACAGCTGAATAGCGCCAGCATAGAACTGCATGTCCTGGTAGTAATCAACAGCCCATTGCACGTGGCCGTCCTGACCATTCTCGCCAGCTTCACCGATGGTCAAGCTGCCAGCAACCTTCTGGAACAGCCGCAGACTCTCATTGAGTAATGTGCGACCAGCCTCCGACTGGAAACCGGCTTCAACAGCACGCTTGACTTGCTCTTGAGCCTTGAAGATGATCACGTCATCAGCAGAGCAGAAGCTTCCACATCGTCTGCGGAGGGCTTCTGCCACTGTGTCCACATTGCTGCCCATTGCGATGTTCCGGTTGACAATCGCCTTCACGAGTTGTCGACCAAGATCCTGGCCCACGGGTGTGACGAACAATGCTTCATAGGTCAGGTCCTTGACCTGCTGCCTACCCTCCTCAGGCAGTGAGGCCAGAATGTCTTCCACACGCTCATCGAACAAAACGAGGACAAAACTAATGCCCTCGATAATCTTCGCGATCAGTGAGACAAGACCAGTCATCGCTCTGTGCTCGCCCTGCAGGGCGACCTCTTCATTTCTCGACCCAACTCTGCCCAATGCCTGGGGCCCGGTTAGACCGTCGATGAAGCTTTTGTTGTTCTCAAGGAATCGTTGCAGCTCGGTTAGATCGCGCTGTACCTTTCGCAGCTTCTCAATACTAATGGTCGAGCCAACAGCTCCAACAACACCCGGAGCGCCCTGCACTGTGACCACGCGAGCGTTCCAAATAGACCGCAAAAGCCGGCTGATGTAAAGTGCAAGACCCTCGTGTCTGGGACTTGGGCGAACGCTGTCGATGGGGTTTCCGCCATCCGTCAGGGCGTTCGCGTTGTACTCTGGCTTACCACCGTGTTCAATGAATGTTGATCGAGCACGCTCCAGAACATCAGGCTCTGTTACGCTTGCTACCCGCGAATCGGGAGTTACGTCAACGCCTTGGCCGCAAGCGACAGCAAGTGCTGTGGCAGCAGTTTCTCCTCGGCCGTAAGTGCGGACAAATCTTTTGATATCGCCTGCCAATCCCTCGTCATCAGAAGACGCGTGTCGCATGAGCGAAGCGAAGATATCAACAAGTCTCCGGCGACGAATGGTTTGTATGCCGTTGCCGGTCAAGATACCAATCTCGGTATCGGGAATATCGAACTGTACAGCCATCTCGTTACCGAAGCCAGCCGGACCACCGCTGGCTCTGAAGTCATCCGTCATGAGCGAGACCTGCTCCGTTGCTCCGTTCAGCTTGATCCATTGTCCAAACTCTGAGAAGCGTGTGTTGAGCTGGCTCGGATCTTGGGGGTTTCTGAGGCGTGCAGAGTCTGGCGCGGCGCAAAACACTCGGTCCTTGCCCTCGTTGTCCAGGTCTGGCCCGAACGCAAGGAAGTATCCTGGAGGGAAGCGAAGTGCCACTTGAGTTGGGTCTAGGAGACGAGAGGTGGTATCCGGAGCTCCAGGTCCAGGGACTGCGGGCTGGTTGTAAGGTGTGACTGCATTTGATGGCTGAGGTGCAGTAGGGGCGGCGTTGGGATCCGTGGGCGGGAAGCGAATGTGCAGTATTTGCATGCTGGTGGGTCCGTTGGACGCATCTGCTTGGAACCCATAGCCTCGGGTGAGCGAAAGGTACAATCGGCACCCGGTGCTAGTATTTGCGATCAAGCCAACTTTGCCTGCCTCTGTCGCTGGAATGGGGCTGAGAGATACGAGGTGCACGTCACGGCCGACGAGAAGCTCAGTGCGAGTGTTGAAGTGTCCTGTGTTTTGCAGAAGGCTTGCATACGGACGAGCGAGTGCAAGAGATAGGCCATCGCGTATCATATACACCTTGATCTCGTTGCGATCGCTGAGTGTGTATAGGAAGTTCCGTGTATCGTCCACAACAAGTTGCACCAGTGCGCTCGGTCTCTGCTGTGGACCTAGGAATTGTGTGATTGCCTTCATCTTGCCGGTGTTAATAAAAGGTACGCCAGATGCAGTATGGCAGATAGACTGAGTCTTGCTAGTAAACCATCTCTCCTCTTGCTGGTATGTGAATTCATAGATGTCCTCGGTGAAGCTTCCAACGAAGAAGATCCTTCCGCTCTTCTTGGAGCCTTCGATGAATTTCACGTTGAGGCCTCGTGTAGGGATTGACATTTTGGTGTTGTACAGTGCGAGAGTCTTCGCGCCAGTCTCCGTTTGTGTTGGCGCGACTCCGAGCAAGAGCATCTCAGCCGTGGTCGACACGACAATTAGATGTGTGATATCCTTGACAAAGACGCCAGGTTTCGGTGTAACGAGCTTGATTGTCTCGATCGGGTGCCTGTTCTCCTCGAATCCGATCAAGTCAGGATTAGGCATCGTGTAGTCCCACAGGTAGAGGCAGTTGTCTACAGCAGCCCAGGCATGTCCGAGGGGAGCGAAGAAGCCGAGCTTCATTGCGACACTGCCCAGGTTGGCCTGCTCCAAAATCCTCGGCGGGAGGTCGTGCCATTTGAGCGGCTGATATGGGTTCCAAGCAGCATTTTTGGGCAGATCATAGTCTCCGCTCACGCCCTGGGTGACATAGCTTTCCAACTCAGGGAAGCGTGCTTCGGAAGCAAGAGTGTCGTTGATCGTTCGTGCCGCACGTTCGACCGCAGAGACTGTGTTTGCGCTTTGCTGGGCGAGCGCAGGGCCTGGCGGAGGCTGCTGGCGCAAAGCCTGTGCGTTTTGAGAGAAGATTGAAGGCGCCGGAGCTGGCGTGTTGAAGTATGCGCCGGGGAGGTTGCGTTGAGGCGTCGCAGGAGGGGCGACGGCAGCCATTGCGTGTGTATGAGGTGAAAGGGTGGCTTGTCGGCGCGACGCAGGTTCAATGGTCGGTGTGATGGTTCTTTGTGTTCGTTTGCATGTGGTTTGTGGGTTGGATGGGAAGCGGTAAGAGTCGAATTACATGTGGTCCATAGGCAAGGAAGATAAAAGATCAGGCGAAGAGATTCCTATTGTGGCAGTGCCGCTGAAAGCACAATAGCAAGGCTGGTGGGGCTTATTGTAGAGGTGGTGTAGTGAGGTTGTCGCGTGTAGAGCGCGTCTGCAGCAAGTTCAAGAGCTTCTTTTTGCGCTACGGCCATCTGCCCTGGAAGTTCATAGAGGTACCAGCACCCAGCCAGTGACGATCACCAGCAGCCATAATCACCTATTCTTGCCATTGTCTTCACCTCAATTCTATTTATTCACTGCAAAAACACCAGAACACTCTGGAAAAAAATTCCCAGATCACATTCAACCACAATGTCACAACGCCTACTCAGGAGCCCAATGCTGCGCCAGCTGCCCAGCAGGAACTGGCAGCTCTCACAATGTCGCAATTACTCTGCGCCTGCACCAGCTACTGCCTCTGGACCGCCTCTTCTCCTCAAGCTCAGAACTGATCTCAAGACTGCAATGCGCGCGAAAGACACTGCACGCCTGAACGTCCTGCGATCCCTCCTGGCCGAGGTCACAAACGCCGCAAAGTCACCAAACCCAGTCAAGACCGACATGCAGCTCTTGTCCATGCTCAAGAAACGTCAAGCTGCTGCGAAGGCTGCCAGTGCGGAGTTCACAGCTGCTGGTAGGCAGGATCTCGTGGAGAAAGAGCAAGCTCAGGTCGACATCCTGGACGAGTACGCTGGCGGCGTCCAGACTATGGCGATCGAGGATGTGCAGGCTGCTGTCAAGAGTACAATCGACGAGCTCAAGGCGAAGACACCCGATCTCAAGGCTGGGTCGGTCATGAAGGCCATCTTTGCTCCGGGTGGCAGTCTGGATGGCAAGAACGTGGAGAAGTCAACAGTTCCAGGCATTGTGAAGGAGTTGCTCGGATGATTGTAGAGCAGATGCTTGCCCATGGTGCTACCACAGGAAGGGAACTGCCGGATACTCTCCGTCAACGATTTGTGTCTCACAAACCTTTCGCTCATGCTGGAGAGCTGAAAGAAAGACATGACTTTCTGGAGAGAAGGGGGTGTATTGGAAAACAAAATGTACATTATGTAAAATAGCAAGACTTTATTCTGAACAAGTATTCCTACGAAGGATTGCTGGGTAGGCTGTTGTTAAGCTGCCCGACTTATACGTCCTTCTAGACTGGCGAAACATGTCTGTTACCAAAGATATTGCGGCATTCCAAAAGCCGTCCTGTATTTTTTATGAGTAAGTAGAGAGCGAAGGAGTGTACTTGTCGCTGAGATGACACCAAGATCTGTCGGACTCCACTGCTAGCATGCATGTGCTTGTACATTCAAAGCCAGACGTCAGAGCCAGCAGCATTGTCCCCGAGACATGATCAAAATTCTCACTTGTGAGTATGTATGTTGCTGGAATACAATATCATACTTCCTGATGCCAGGTATTTCTCCGACAAAGGGAATCTTTTGAACTCGATATCCGGTCTCCCGGACGAAACTACCTCCGCATTCTCTAGAAGTCAAAAGATTCGGGGAGCTTCCGAAACTCGCCGAGGTAACCCTGTCCGATAACTTGGCCAAAGTGCAGTGCAGTGCCGGGGTCGCTCACATGCTCGTTGTGAAGACTCGTCTGTCGGTGACTATTGACATTTCTGTATGTCTTGATTCCACATGCGAGCACTGCGCTAGCTTTTGTCTATACCTTAGCGAGTCTTTTTTGTACGACATACCAGCCGAAGCAAGCAAATCCCCAGCACTGCCCTCAGTTAGGCACTTTCGAACCTTACCACAGCTTTGTGACACCTCCAACAGCTGAGACCCGATTGGTGCGCACACGTTCTACGGATCGAAACAACAACCCACACGGCCAGTGATGGCGTCGAGGGATGCTGTCAGGGCGCTGCGAAGCCTGGCGCGAACCAAGCGATTAGGAACTCTGGCGCAACAGCAACGGCGAACACTATGCGTGGACTGCATAGCTGGTGCTGGTCGCCAGGTGCCATTGCGCACTGCTAGAAATACTTCGCGCATGCAGATTGGAGCGACACAGTTCAAGAGAGGGCAAGCCACCATGGCCGAGTACAGAGACTCGGAGTACAGTCCTGAAGGACCGATGGCAGAATACAACGCGAGAGTGAAAGCTGGCAAGCTACGAGACGACGAACACCAGCGAATGCTCATACAATCGCTTCAGGACCTACACAACAGACTTGTAAACTATACACCGCCTAAAGTTATACCGCCTACTCTGGAATCACTGCAACCTCCCAAAAAGAGCTTCTTCGGCTCGCTGTTCGGCGGAGGCAAGGAAGAGAAGGTTCGCATGGACCCTAAAGATGATCTGCCCAAGGGCCTTTACATGTACGGCGACGTGGGCAGCGGGAAGACGATGCTGATGGACCTCTTCTACGACACTCTGCCGAGCAACATTCAGTCGAAGACGAGGATCCACTTCCACAATTTCATGCAAAACGTACACAAAGAGCTGCACAAAATCAAGATGACAAAAGGAAACGATTTCGACGCCGTGCCTTTCGTCGCGGCGAAGATCGCCAAAGACTCGTCTGTCTTGTGCTTTGACGAGTTTCAGTGCACCGATGTTGCAGATGCCATGATTCTGAGGCGTCTGATCGAGTCGCTGATGGCTCACGGAACCGTCATGGTCACAACGTCAAACAGACATCCCACAGAGCTCTACAAGAATGGCATTCAGCGCGAGTCCTTCGTGCCTTGTATCAAGCTTCTCGAGACCAGGCTTCAAGTCCTCAACCTGGACTCGACGACAGACTACAGGAAAATCCCTCGTCCGCCGTCAGGCGTCTATCACCATCCTCTCGATGCCGCTGCGAAGAGACATGCCGAGCACTGGTTCAAATTCCTAGGTGACTTCGACAATGATCCTCCACACAAGGCTACGCAAACAGTCTGGGGTCGTGAGATTGAGGTTCCTCGAGCTAGCGGGACGGCATGTCATTTCACATTCAACGAGCTTCTGGGCAAGGCTACTGGCGCGGCAGACTACATCGAACTGGTGCGCAGCTATGACACCTTTGTTGTAACGGACGTGCCCGGCATGAACTACCGTTCAAGAGATCTGGCCAGACGTTTCATCACTTTTGTAGACGCTGTGTATGAAGGTCGCGCGAAGCTCGTACTCACCACGGCAGTCCCTCTAACCCAGCTGTTCATGTCGCGTGATGAGGTGGACAAGGTAATGGACGAAGCATCCAAACTAGGCGACAAGGCCGCCAGCGAAGCTAAGGACGAAGGCGCAGACTTGGATGCCAGTATGCGTAATCTGATGGACGACCTGGGCATGAACATGAACATGCTCAAGGGCAGCAGCATCTTCTCCGGCGATGAAGAGGCGTTTGCATTTGCTCGTGCGCTGTCCCGTTTGAGCGAAATGGGCAGCCAGGAATGGGTGGAGCGCGGCCTTGGGTTGGAGAAAGATGGCGGCAGGAAGGAGCAGGATGATTGGAAGAAGGTCAGGAGCCAGTGGCGGCAAGACAGCATGTAGGGAATGTTGGCATATGCCAGCATGCAATTGGTTCAGAAGTCGATGCCGGCAAGCCCGGCCAGCATGTAGGGAGGTCGGTATCTGCAATCGGGACGCACTGTACATAGGCAGGTGATGGAGCCGAGGTCTCTGGCTTGGGCGATGGATCTTCCACGTATAGAGTCGCATGAAAGCCTCAGTGCCTGCGCTGAACGCAGCAGCCAACCCTCTAATCCTCCCGCATGTCTCCAATTTCCCGTGCTTGGATCTTCGGTAGGGGTTTGTGAGGTCATGCAGGTCGCACCTTCCTCATCCACGTGTCGCAACGATCGAGATGCACGCCTTTATATTGCACTGCCTTGAAGCGACATGCTCCGGGGACCGCCTACGTCACCGCCGTGTTGGTAGTATATTGCACGTTGCGCCTTTGAATTTATCTGATCCTATATATACACCAGAATATGTACTCACTCGAGTCGCTACCCTGCCGAACAACGCAAGGTAGCGTACGACAAACCTTCTTGACTCGTTCTCGATACTGCTCTCCGCACACTAGCACGCTGGGTTTCGCTGCCGCGAAGCGTCAGCCAGCCACAGGCGCTGCGAGAGGCGCAACAGCCTTTTGCGCAACCAACCCCCGGGCAGATCGACAAGCCAGCAGACGCCTCGCCCCGGCAGCTCCGTCTGCTCGGTGAGCTCGGTTAGCATTTGGCACCGCTGTTCTCCGTGGTGCTGCGCTGTGATCTGTGGTCGCGCGTCTGCAGGAAGTTGATGATGATGAGGATGATGTCGGTTGCGATCCGCGGCCTGGCCTGATCTGTCCTGTCCTGACGACTCCCGATGCTCGTATCTGGCCATCCTTCGCGCCATCCGCCAGAGGGGCGGGCCGACTGGGACTGGTCGGTCCAACCTCACAGGCAATAATGATGATGTCTGCTCTCTTGGCGTCGGCATGGCGCGTGTGGTGGGTTGATGGTGCGATATTAGGGCATTCTAGACGCAAGGCCAGATGGTATGGTACTGTACGTACTGATAAGTGCCCGGCAAGGTGTGCTCGGGCATCGTGCAGTGCCGGCGCCGAGAGGGTCACGGTATGGGCGAAAGCGTGCGAGTTCGCTCTCTTTGGGCGAGCGGTTGCAGCTCAGCTGCCACAAGCAGAAAGACAGCGGCTCGAGAGCAGACACAAGCTCGATCTCCACCGGCACAAGGCCGACTGCACCGTGGATCACAACTGCAGCAGCCTGCACCCAGAGCTCTGGCGCGACCGGGGGGCCACGGCCCTTGTCCCATGTCAAGCTCTCTGCGTCGACGCCAATGGGAAGACTTATCTTGCATCTCCGTCGGGAGGCGCTGGGCGTGGTGATTTGATAGATGCAGTAGTTGGTCGTGGGAGTGATGCTGTGCTCTCCTCGTGGTCTCACGCCCTACTGCCCTGCCCTCTCACCGGCAGGCTGCCTTGCAGCAGCGTCTAGTCTCCAAGGCCCCAGGGCGCTCTCGCTGATATCGACGCACAAGCCTCATGGCTGTCCGGCAGCAGCAGAACGAGAGGGGCTCGAGGGGCAGCAGAGACAAGGCCCAAGAAGGACCCTGCCCGCCCATCCATCCACCCAATAACTCAATCCAATTAGAAGGTTTCCACTACCCAAACGTCGTCTGTTCGGTCTGATCGGGGCGCGCGCGCTACCAGCTGTGCCACTGCTTCCGCCGTCATGTCAACCCGGCTCAAGGCTGCCCGTCCGCCGTCTCCCCTTGTCACTGCCAGTAGTAGTAGTAGTACTGCCATAGCTCCCTCCCTCACGCTCCCTGCACGCGTCTGCAGTAGTGAGTTAGTGTACACGTTGTGTAAGATAGACTCGCGGCCACGCCGTCCTCGCACGTGGTGCCATCTGCGCTTGGCGGCTAGCAGGGGCGATCGCTCCCAGGCATATTTCCCCATTGGCTTCACCAACTCCACGCCTGCACATGCTGTACCCTGTTGCATGAGGACCATCCAGACGTTGTCACTACTGCCTTCGACTGCCTCTATCGGGCTCGTATCGGCAAACAGGCGGCTCGCGCTCTACGCTAACGCCTCGCCAGGACAACACCATCACTAACAGGCCCTTGACTTCTCCGCATTCCTCCAAACTATGCATGCACTCACCATCTCGACTCACTACCAGACCATCCATTCTGCGACGACCACAGCATCCTCAGCCAAATGGATTCCGCTGCCGGGCACGAGGCGTCTGACGACGAGGCCGACCAGAAATACCAACTGGATGGCACTGACACCAGCAAGGCTGAGGCGGCCTTGAAGGCCAAACTCTCACGCAAACGGACCAAGACGGGCTGTCTGACATGTCGCAAACGCCGCATCAAGTGCGGCGAGGAACGTCCCATGTGCAAGAACTGCATCAAATCGAAACGACACTGCGAAGGCTACAGCCAACGCGTCGTCTTCAAGCCGCCGCATTTTGAGTATCGTGCTGCGCCAAACGGCGGAGCCCATATCACGTTCCAGGCTGGGCCTATGGCGGCACCAATGCTTTCGATGCACCCAGGACAGATGCCGCAATATTGGACTGATCCTAATGTGTATCCCAACTTGATACCACAGTCCGACCAGCAATTTATGCAGTACGTACAGCAGCCGGTGAGCACTTTCGCCCCTCCTGCTCCACTGATGCCGTTCCCTGGCTTTGGTATGCCATCGCAACCGATTGCTGTATCGCATGCCGTACCATTAGGATACAACCCTGCCCTTACGAACGGACATCAGCAACAGCAGGTACAGCCGCAGTTTCAGACACCTTTCGTCCCAACCTACAACGATCAGCAACATCAGCAACAAGCCATCCAGCCGCCCTTTACTGCCGCCCGAACCCAATCCATACCCAACACTAGCCAAGCGCTGCCGCCATCACATTTCCAGACCCCTACACAGATACCTCGTGCGTACAGCGTGGCTGAAGGTACCGGCATATCCCAACCTTTACCAGCCGGTCATGAGCAATCATGGCCAAGCTCCTCCGTACCAAATGTCGCATCTGTGTCACAAGCGACCCCTGCGACGATACCACCACCAAGGAAGTACGAGCCCATGTCGGCGCCAATCAGCCTGGATGCTTCGCAGGCCTGGACTGCACCCACTTACACGCCTCGCCCGGAGCTGAGTCACCCCATCGACTATCGACCAACACCAACGACGAGCGAGGTTCCTCTACGTCAGCCTGTCGCGATTCCTCCTCCCTCGATGCCTGCGTTGGCATCCCAAAATCTGTCGGATCCGCCGACGCCTGAATTCTTCGAACAGCAAGCGCAATTCCCAGAGAATCCGGACTACTCCAAGTGGCTCGATGAGGCAGCCGTGGAAGTGGTGGACGATGACTATTGGGATGTAGAGTCTGACGAGGACATGGATATCGATAAGCCGACCACGATCGCGCAGGACACCAAAAGACAGCGCAATCTCAACAAGGTCCTCATGGGCCAACACTTCAACGTTCCGAGCCTACAGATACGACGATACGATACATTCTTACAAGAGGGCATGCTGGAGCGGTATCGTGTCGAGTGGCATGCGAACCCACTTCGAAACCCCGCTACTGCACGTGTGTTTGCCCACTTCATCTCCGCGACTGGGCCAAGCATGTCCCCATTCGAGAGACATCCAGTCAACTCTTCAGTGTTGTTCACTGAAGGCTCGGTACCTCTGGCTCAACAAGGACTCTGGACTTACACAATGCCGATGGCTGCGCTTCATCACCAAGGACTGCTTCATGCCATGCTGGCATTGTCGAGTTTGCATATCGCCCGACTCCAAAACGGTGACACCACTCCTTCTATGAAGCACTATGCGTGGGCTTTGAAGCGCATACATAACTGTGTCAGCTCCCGCGACAGCAAGAAACGTCTCCGTGCAACTACCATCGCAGCTTCAATGCTGCTTGGGTTCTATGAAGTTATGACAGCTGATCACATGAAGTGGAACACACACCTTGCGGGCGCTAAGCAGCTGTTCGTCGAGACCGACTTCGCTGGCATGACACGGCAATATCGACAGCTGAAGCGAGAAAAAATGGCCCGAGATCAGGTTCAACTTCGTAGAAACTCGATATCGGCGTTCTTCAACCGCGAGGAAGACATCCCCAATCAATTCCACGACGTCGACGAAGCGATGATTAGCAATTTTGTTGGCCGAGAAGTGCGATACGAGGATCCGCGAGGATACGTCGAGACGGAGCAGAGCCGTATTCCGCAAGAACTTGATTTGAGCAATTTTGAAATTTTGAAAGATCTGTTCTGGTGGTATTGCAAGCAGGACGCTTACCAGAGTATCGTCAGCGGCAATCCTCTACTGTAAGTGGTGCCTGTGGTTCGTGTCGTTAAAGCTTTGTCACTGACATGTGTTACAGGATGGACTATCACCGCTGGGCGGACTGCCCGCCTCGTGCATCTATGGGAAGAGCGGACGCTGTGTATGGCTCTTTCGACCATCTCATACTACTACTTGGTAGAATTGCAGACTTCGCTTCGAAGGATAGAGTCCGGAAACTTAGACAAATGGCACTGCAGGGTGGTCAATGGATTCCTGCTCCTGGCATGAATATCCCACGCCCACCAGGGGCAGGCTCTGGCCCTCCACCCTCAGCTGGTGCAGGCGCACCACAAGGGCCTCCATCAGGTCCACCACCTCAAGCTCCGCCGACCTTCTTTGGTATGGCGCCGCCTCCAAGGTCAAACGTCCAAATGCCTTCTTCGTACAATCCCATACACCAGGAGACGCCTTCGCAAAACACAGAGTCTCCCGAGGCCGTCGATTTGCAATCCGCCACAGCTGCTGCTCTGGTGGAATATGGAAAGATTCGCGCGGCTCTCAAGGCCTACGCCGACGCACTCAGCGTTCCAGCGTTCCAACCACTCGACGCCGACTTGCAAACACCAATCCCAACGCCTTTCGGACCAGCAATCTTCTACCGATCCTACGACATTGGCTGTCTCTGGTCAATCTACAACATGTGCGAGATCATCGCCATCCGCTCGCACCCTCACATGCACCCCGCCGCACACGCTGCCGCGGGCCTGGCAGCCAAAGACACAGCCTTCTACGCCGAGCAAATCGGCCGCATCGCCGCAGGCATCGTGCCCGGCCCGGCAAACGAGCCCCTGAACCCAACCCTCGGATCCTCGCTGTGCGAAAGCTGCATGCCTACCTTCTTCGCAGCCATCCAGTACCAGCGGCCCGACCAGCGCCACTTCACCGTCATGCGGATCTACGGCATCGCTCTGCGCACCGGCTGGGGAAGCGCCGAGCTCATCGGCAAGGGCATCGAGACGTCGTGGGTCAAGGCCGGGGAGATGGGACGCGGCCCGCCGTATCAGAGGGTGGAACAGCCGCGCCATTCAGACGACCCCAGGCTGAACCACAGCTGGGAGCTGCGGACGGATCCTAATACGAAGCCGGAGGAGATGGACGATAACGATCGCAGGCTGGTGACCGTCAAGGCGAACGCGAGGTTGAATTGGGCGATTGGAGTCATTGGGATGGAGGATGATGTTGGGAAGGGATAGGTGGGCGTCTTAGAGGAGGACCCATGATCGACGAGGTATTTAAATGTTATGTATGACGTGGAGGTAAAACGAATAAACTCTGTTGCAAATCGCCATAAAGATCGCTGTGTCAAATGTGTTGTGGTGCATGTCTTTTGTGCCTTTTCACTTGCTATTTACCGCCTCAGGGGTCATTCCTACAGCTCACGAACACCCTCGCTATATATCACTTCATCAATCTAGTCTGCGAGGATACTGATAAGATCTTTAGAGCTCAAGATCGAAATTTGGTACTAGTAGTTTCTGGAGAAGATCGAAGACGAGTCACAGGTCGCTTGCTAGGTGTTGACGTATACTTAGCCATTGCGACGCACATTCTTTCGCAAGCGTATGGTATGGAAGAAATGTTGTAAATGTACGATCACTTCTCTATTTTTCTCTCCGCAAGAATCTCACAGAAAAACAACAAATCTCGCTAGTACTCTGGTAGGTCCAGGAAAACAAGTCCATCTGCCTGTGAAGCCAGCACAGAGTGCGAGAGAGCTTACACATTGCCGATAGGAATTGGGCTTTGCCCAAGGACAGATCAAAAAGCAAAAGAACGAGCTTCCATGAGTCGTTAGACCGATGAACGCGACCCGATTTGAACGGATGACCTTGTGGATGTCCCTGTTACTGGAATCACACGCGCTACCACTGCGCCACGCATCCTGGAATGGATTCGCAGGTATCTAGTGATACCTGTGGCTGGTGCGAAGAACGCCGATGCAAAATATATGACCCATTGATTTGCGGTTTGAATCGTGGCAATGCAGACCGAAAGCTAGCTGACACACAATGGCGATGGCGCGAAGGATGGGCGGTTTCAACGAGCAGTATGTGGTTGTAACATATGCTATGATGGCAATATC
Organism: Cladosporium oxysporum; assembly: GCA_021018855.1. Lineage (NCBI taxonomy): Eukaryota > Fungi > Ascomycota > Dothideomycetes > Cladosporiales > Cladosporiaceae > Cladosporium > Cladosporium oxysporum. The sequence continues at coordinate 751,418 of JAIQXY010000015.1, forward strand.
TCCTTGAATCGTGTGTGTTGTTGGGTCTTTCTATGCATTGTGTGTTATCGTCGGCCGGACCGAGTCCTTGCAAAAGATACGAACGTGCGAATCGCAAGGACGAGCCGAGAGCTCGGACGAGAGAGTCGGAGCGTTGCGTTTAGCTAGGGCTTGCGGCAGACGAAGATGCCAAGAAGGTGGGTACAGTAGTTCAAGCGTCAGCTTCAAGTTCGCAGGGCTAGGAGGTACTCTTGGTATCAAGCATGACGACAGGGCTGCTTCCGACAACGAGACGAACAAGCTTCACAACAACCGGTGTCTGCGAAAGTGACAGCTCGCATCTCTCGGCGACTCAACCAGGCATGGACAGCTTGCGTGGCGGAGCATAGATGGGAGGGTGCCGGCGAGAGAGGCGGCGTAACGGGTGACCAATCACCCCGTCTCCGAATGGCGCCAGGCGTGTGCTGCCGTCTTGCCGCTCCGGTGAAGATGCGCGTGCCTGAGGCTAGCTTAGCTTGATGACTGATCTGACTCTCGGCCAGCGACCTGCTCGTGTGCTTGTGGTACTCGCGGAATGAGGAGATACGCAGGCGATGGAATACACAGTATGGCGGTACTGCGAGGCCAAGTGCGTTGATGAGAAGGGCTTCACCATCGCCAGCAAACAAGCTTGAAGGAGGAAGAAAGAGGCATTCTATCTATACTTGTCGCTCTCGCGATTCTGGAACCAAGCTAAGCTGCTTCCAGCGCTAGCCTGCATCCTTCTAGGCAGCAGTCGCGTTTGCGGTGCCTGGCTCACCAGGCTGCGCTCCGCCTCAAAGGCCATCCGACCACCTGATCTTCTGACTCCTCCTACCACCTCTTAACTTCCTCAGGACACCGCATGCTCGACTGGAACCCGCCGCTGCAATCGCTGTTACCAAAATATCCATTTCGCCATCCACTTTTGCGCTGCAGACAATTCCTGGACTTCCGTTTGCTGCTGCTCTCTTTGCGTGGCGACCGCAAGTGTCTGCTTCAACTACCTCTGTTCCACCACCGCCAGGTTCGAGACGGCATCATCGCTCGCTGCATCTCCCACTCTCGGAGAGGCCGCCTTGCCAATTCCCGGCACCTGCTGGCCTGCGCATCGTGACTCACCCGCCTCCCGGACATTGATTCGACAATCGCTCCTTTCTGCCATCCTTTCCGACAATGTCCTCCACCAACATGCACCCTCGACGCCGGCCCGCTAGCCCTTCTGTGACTCCCTCTTTGCTCGACTGTTTCCAGAACATGTCTATCCGCAAAGGGGACACTTTTCATGTCCCTCACAAGCATGACCAGGATCTGTGGGACCCACTAGCATCAGAGTCAAAGTCGACCACTCCCTCCATGCCGGCACGCTCCACTACCTGCCCGCAGTCTCTTGAAGACCTCCTCATCGGCTCCGGCGAACGTCGTGCTGTCGACCTTCTTCACAGAGTCGACGAAGCCATCGCTACCCAATCAAACCTTGCAAACCTCGCTCACGTCCTAAGCGAACCGGAAGTTCTCCCCGTCCCAACATTGGACGCTACCCGCACCCGTCAATCCAGTCGCAGTCGTTCTTCCGACTCTGGCATTGGATCGAGCATCCACTCCGAATCTGGCAAGTGTGCCACAGCTAGTGAGGCCTCCCTGCAGACGCAATACTTAACCTGCGCATTCCCCGCTAACATCCCCTCAGACTCTCGCGCCTCTTCTCCCACTTCGGAGTCCATGTCAGCAATCTCTGCTGCCACCGAAGAGCGTGGTCTCAGCGAGTACGCCAAAGAGCAGATTCACCGCTACATCATCCAGCCCATTCTCCGCGAACCATCTCTGAAGGAATTTCACCAGCTGGTAAAGGACGTTCCTCACCGCATTGGCAGCAAAGAGATCAAGAATCTGCGTGATCTTGAGAAGACCCTGATCTTCTGCGCACCGGTAAGTTCAAGCGATCGTAACGTGGATTGCGCATTTACTTATGGGGTTTCTGGCGTAAAGGATTACTCGCGCACACCACGAAAGTACCTTCACTTCTGCGAACGAACGATTCGAGTTCTGCACACGACAGTCACCACTCTCCACGAGAGCGACCAACGCGCACCGACCGATCGCCCGTATACGCAAGGCTACTTCTTCGACTTGGTTGAGCAGGTGTGTTTTGGCTGTACTGACTCTACGCTGAGTCTGGCCTGTATTGACTTTATTCCACAGATCCGCAGATACGCCACCATCTTGGCTGCAACACGAGAGAGACAAGCGAAAGGAGAGAAGCCCGACGAGATGGATTACTCACCGTACGTTCCCTTGGCCTCTTCTGGTCTTGCTCGAGGTTCACAGACCGAAACACGAGGGAAGCGCGAGCTAACACCATGCTACAGAGAAGAGTCGGTCTCACTCCACGGAGGTCTGACCCGCAACGGCAAGCCCGCTGAACTCGTCCGCCACAAGGATGGCAAGGTCATCTCTATTGCAACTGGACGGGTCATTTCTTCCGAAGAGATGGGACCCCCAGCTACCACTATCAAACGCCCAATTGCCGAAGCCGACCTTGAGGATGACGAGGCTCTCCGCTCGATGGCCAGACGCAAGAAGAACGCTAAACCCGAGATCCACGAATGCCCTCAATGCGACAAGGAGTTCAAGCGTCCTTGCGATCTCACCAAGCACATCAAAACTCACGACAGGCCATACAAATGCCCAAATGAGAAGTGCAAGTACCACGAATTTGGATGGCCAACCGAGAAGGAATGCGAGCGTCACGTCAATGACAAGCACTCGACTTTGCCATCTCTGTATCACTGCTTGTTCAAGCCTTGCCCTTACACTTCCAAGAGAGAGAGCAACTGCAAGCAGCACATGGAGAAAGCACACAACTGGGTTTACGTGCGCTCCAAGAACAATGGCAAGGGTAAAGCATCTGAAGTGGCACGCCTTCCGAAGGGCTCTGTTGCTGCATCGCCATCCTCGACTATGCTCACTCCCCTTACACCAATCGCCCCGTCGCCCTCGATGACTTCTCAGTCTTGGGCCAGCGGCTCCCGCCACAGCTCGATGGCACCACCTGCTTTGCCGAGTCACTTTGGAACACCTTCCATGATGCAGCCATCGCCTGATTTCAGCGGTCACTTCAACATGGACTTCAATTTCGACTTCAACAATATCGACGCTTTCCCGATTACCCCTGCGCTGAGCGAAGACCGTCGTTCATCGAGCACATCCGACTCTGGAATGCTGTTCGAGGGCAACAGCACTTTTGGTGGAGCCCTTTCCCCCAACGACTTTGCCTTTGATACGAACTACGGAGGCTTCTCGTACGATTTCCAGGACTTCGCCACGAACCCCAACGTCGGCGTGAACACTGGCAATTACCAAGTACACAGCCATGGCCACCCGTCTGGTGGTGTCAGCCTTGCATCTCACGACCAGCAGGTATCGCCAGGTGCTCAAGACCCTACTTTCACTCCGGATCTCTACGATGGCATGAACGTTGATGAGGGCTACGGAGCAATCGCGAGCGCCCCTGGTGAGGACTTCACCTTGTTCGGATCTCGCCAACCAACAACCTCCGCTGGCGAGATGTTCCCAGCCCTTGCCGAGGGTAGCGGCAGCTGGGGCAATTTCGGCGGCCAATTCGACGGCAACGGTAAACAGCCAGCCGTGCGCATGCCCACTGAGAGCAGCGTGCTGCACGATCTCTTCCCCGAGCTGAACAACAACCACTAGAGTCCACAGCGACTATCCAGAAACACGAAAAAAAAAAAAAGCATAACGAACATTTTACGATTTAATGACACCGGCGTTTTGAGCGAGTACTCTAGCTTCACTGTTTTGCATACACATAATTTGGTGTATTTCGAGTGATATGGCTCGAAGAGAAGGAGAGAGAGAGAGAGAGAGAGAGAGAGGCTACGGCAGGCCTCGGAAAAGACCGAACAATGGCGCATAGTCGCATGGTCGTCTGGGATGGAAAAGGAAGCGCACCCAGAATGTCACAAATGGCGACGATGGTATTCGGCCACAAGGCCACCATGGAGGAAAAGATTTGCTATGCCCAAATTTGAGGCTCGAGGCTCAGGGCTCAGGAGGAAAGGAACAGGATTCAGGACAGGGACGTGTAGCATTAGGACTAGCTTTCTTCTCACCCACCTCAGCCGAGCAAGCGGGAGATCATGAATAAAGTATTACAAGCTCTCATACTTTGAACCTCACTCCACAAATCCCCCCTCGCCGCCAAGCCTGTCAGCATTATTCTGCTCGATTGTGATATGCTACCGCACTTGCAGTGAACCATCATGGGGTGGTACCATGCGCATTGATAACGATAGGGCACTCGCAGTTGCTGGTCCGGTGGGATCAAATGTCGTCAGTTGGAGTGGTGGCATTTTCTCTCATTCATCCTCTACTTGCTGTCATATATCTGATTCTCTTCCCATCATCGCACACGCACTGAAGCCACAGTCAAAAATCACACTTCAGAGAAAAAGAAAAAAAAAGGAGTCTCGATCCATAGCAAAAATCCGACCATACAAGTCGCCACCACTAGCGACTCTAAAATAGCCTACACGCCCTTCTTCATCCGCCCATCAACATCGCCACTGCAGACTTTCAACCAAGAGAAACGGAGAAGAAAGGCAAATGCCAACTTCGCCTTCCGAACGCCGCCCTTCAGACTTCCTAGGCAGTAATCTCGAGGCCGCAGATATGGACCCGGACCTCATGTTTGCTTCTGCTTCCATGGGCGGATACTTCCAGCTGCCGGACTGGAACGCTTCGAGTATGGCGGTGCACGAGTACGAGATCGCGACGCCGTACGAGGAGGATCCGGAGGCGGAGAGGTTGGTTCTGAGGAGGAGTGTCGCGAGGGATGGAGGGGGCTTCGTTCCCGGCGGCGGGGAAGGTGTTGGTGGGAGCACGGTTGCTGTTTGTGGGAGGGAGGGGGTGGGGGAGATGGTTTCGCCGCGGAAAAGAAGGCTTTCGACGAGGGTCGGAGAGACGTTTGCGGGTTTGGGGAAGGCGGTGAAGAGGAGAACTGGGAGTTGGGGTTGGCGGAGGGACTCGGTGGTGCCGCGGCAGGGAAGGGCTCTTAGGGGGAGAGTGGATGAGAGCAGCAGCATGATTGTATCGCTGGGTAGTGGGGAGAGGAGTCGCGATGGTGGCGATGAGTTGAGTGGCGAGGATGAACTGAGCCGTCGGCGTGGACGCCAGGCGAGGCCGTGGGTAAGTGGTGGACGCAGAAAGTCGGCGCCGACGGGACGTGTCTCTGGAAGCAATGTGATGCCAGCTAGGCGTCGTCAAACACTACCGGCACCACCGTCTAAGCTCTCAGTCCGCGACAAAGACTATTTGAAGCGCCGCGAAGAGGAGGAATTCCGCAACGCCAGCCCGGCTCGCCGCCTTGCCACGCTGGAGCGCAGGATGCGCATGGCAGAGCGAGAAGGTGATTTCGACACAGCAGCGATCGAGAAGACGTACAAAAAACCCCATCGGCGCCTCAATTCCGAATGCAGCCAGCAGGCGCAGGCGTCGGTCAAGCTCAAGACCAAGCTTGCGAAGCAGCAGGCCAAGTTGGACAAGAAATTCAGCCGGGCACAAGAGATTAGAGAGAACGAGTCGCCCATCTCGAAGGTCTTCAATAGAATTTTGCGGAGGAATAGTCGCGAGAAGGAGGCGATGGTGGAATCTGATCCGGCTTCTGCATTGCGCAGCTCTGGCGAAGATTTGATTTCTGGTGCTTCACCATCGGTGTGGAGCGAGGACAGTATCGAAAGATTGCGAGGACTCAGTGTCCAAACTGTGGTACACATTGGCAGGGCTGCACGGCTGGCGCCGGTGCCATTCTAAAATGTCGGTGGTTTTGTAAAGTAGAATTAGTGATGTGCCGTATCGCCGGACCGATGATCATGAAAATCTGGTTACATTATGCTTGTTCTATTGCACGTTCGTTGTGTATTGTATCAGGCAAAGCTCATTGCAAAATTCTGTCGCTGGTGGCAAACCGCTCAAGCAGAGCAACGTTCCAATCTTGGAAGCGTTGTGCACTTGCTGGCAGCAGTATAGCACTCTGTTCGAGCGAGGTCTTCAATGCCTCGAACTCGAAGTCGGGAACTTCAATCTCGCCCTCGGTCATGCTCTGCTTGTCGAGGAGAGTGTCTTGTCTTTGCGCTGGAGCGGCTTTCCACAGGGTTTTCGCGACACGCAAAGGTGTATCGTGCGCCGCTGCTGATGAAGCGATGTTGAGATCGGGAGCGAATAGCCAGATCAACAAGGACGACTGCAAGGCAGGGCTCGGAGTGACGACAAATTTTCGAAGGCCTTGATTGTCCATAGAGTTCAGGAGGTGGCACGACAGCCATTTGTTGACATTGAAGTTTTGATTGTGATCATTGTTGGCCGATATTGAGAGTGCCAGCTTGAACAGCTTGTAGCCGTTGGTTGTGACATCTAGGGTACCGATGGTCGCATCGCATGAAGAGCAATTCAGATGGGCGGCAGCGTCTGAGCCTTGAGGAGCTTCGATCACCTATGCGGCGATCTTGTTAGCAGATGGCCAAGATTGTGTTGATATAAGCGCACAAAAGATCGAATCAGATAATATACAGTATTATGTATCTATGCGCTGATATACGCCACGCCAATGAGCTCTACGACGCGACGAATGAGTTCGCAAGAACGTTGAGTGCTTCACCAGAGAACCCACAGCTTTCGCAAGGGTTGCAGCTGATTCCGCGCTCTATAAAAAGACCTTGCTCTAGGGCAGCAATATCCCGAATCTTCCATATATGGTAGCCTTGCGGCTGGAAAGCGCCGGTTCTTTTCAGTGCCCATGTTGTCCTTGTTTCAGTGAGAAGAATGAAAGATGCTCTGTGACCTACCTTGATGTTCTTGCAATCGTCAGCGGCGAGAACGAAGCTTGTCGCATTGACCAGCCCGACCGACGGTGTGATCGCTAGCATGCTATCGGCAGAGTAGCCTTTCTTGTCAGTCTGATGCTCGTGATCATGCGGCTCGTTCGGCTTGTGGCAATGCCAGAATTCCATCATCTCGGCCCATCCTTCCGAGGGCAAGTCTTTCCATGTCTGAATTTGTCTACGTGACAGGATTTCAGCACGGCAGGTTTTGCATTGCAGTCCCACCTCGTCAGACAGTGAGGTGGCAGTCCAGGGTATGACCGTCTCGCCGCTTTGACTGTCCCTGGGTGAAGTGTCATCAAGTCTTATGCGGAAGCTCAGGTTTGTGCTCGGTGCTGGAAGCACGCTGAGCTTCGCGCGTTCGGTATCTGGTACAGAGACAGGAAGCGTGATTTTGGCTGTCTCGCCTTGATGGGACAGCGTGAGACTACTGCCATCTAAAGAGAGAACGGTACTTCCATCACTGCTTGTTGGGAGAGAAACCTGTATGGTGAGTGTGCGGATGTTGATCAAGTGCTCTGCATAAATATGGATGGGCATGATTGAGTGAGTGAATATGTGAGTGAGGTAAGATGTGAGCCCAGAAGTATGCTGGATTCGGAGATGATGGAAGGTTACGGGATTTAGCGCAGGGAAAGCGCGACTTAGTCACGTGAGCTGACCCGGCTCACTGCTGTCGAAGTTCATCTTGGCCAGAACAGTACCACGAACAAGGAGAGGCGAATACTTACAAGCTGACAATCAACATCTTCACCCATCATTTGCGCTCGTTCAACAACCGATACCTTCATATCCTCCGGGGGCTAAGGCGCATATACCCTCAGCTTATTCAGAAACGATGAGCTGTCGTCACTTTCCACCAAACTACCAGCCGCTGCCTTTAAATGATTCTCGCCGCTCCATTGGATAGTTCTCTCATTTATCTCACAACTTACGCTTGATCATCGAGGAAATGAGGGTGCTTCAGCTTTTTGATCACTGGACTGTCTTCTCGTCTGCCCAAACACCCGTTGACCGAAACCCTTTTGGACTCAGGCGCGATATGCCTCCACCTGCTTTTCTGGGCCAGTAGTTAGCTCATGTTTAGCATTCATGTACGGTCATGCTTGACCTCACTTCATCAATTAAGCGGTTGTGGTCTAGCGGTTACGATTCTCGCTTAGGGCTGTCGAAAGACATCAAATGCGAGAGGTCCCAGGTTCGAGTCCTGGCAACCGCCCATCCTTTTGCTTTTGTTTCTTATCTTGAGTCCGAGCGGACGTATTTTTGACATTGTTGTCCAGAAAGCTCGCAGTGATTGAAGGAATCAGATGAGAAGTGTTTATGCCGTTCGAAATTGGCCTGCCAGCGCAGCATGGAGCTATCACGAGTCGACATAGAATGGTTCTCGGTCTGATTATGCGTGACTGTCGACACATGGTTCAATGCATATTTAGAGGAGTTAAGAGTACCGTACGAGGAAGTGATAGCAAACGAAGTCTATGTTTATCAAACCAATTTTCATGAATACCTGACCCCGTCATGCCAAAACGTCATATTTATGCGATGTGTTTACTAGTCCTCTACATGCCTAGTCTTCTAAGCAGTCTCGACGCCGTTAGCCTCGACAGCACTCTGGCGCGGGCGGTTCTGCACCAGACGGACAAGGTTGCGGAGAAGCATGACGATCGTCACCTTGCCAATAGCAGGAACATAGATTGATGCGCGCTCCTTGACGTCGGGATTGAAGTTCTGCAATAAAATCAGTCACAATATTCACAACAGTCGGACAACATAGAGATCAATCCTACCTTCTCGCTGGAGAAGTTAATGCAAACAGCGCCCTCCCTGATCAAATGCGTAGGCACCTTGTAGCTATCTCCAGGAACACCAGAAATGACCACGTCACTAATGGGCAAACACTGCTCGAGACCCCAACCTTCCAAGTCTGTCACGTCGTGCTTCTGCTTCTTCAGACCACTTCCACGGCTGAAGCGCTGCACGCCAGTGACATCGACGGAGTAGACCTCAGCACCGTCGTTGGCAAGAAGAGCAGCAAGCGGACGACCGACAACCTCGCTGCGGTTGATGACAGTGATGCGACGTCCGAAAAGACGCTTGCCGTAGTCCAGGAAGGTGTTGTAGACGCGGAGGTGTTCCAGAATCTTGATGCAGGCCAAGGGTGTGCAGGGCAGAATGGACTTCTGCAAGTTGTTGGGAGGATCAAGGAAACGGATGTTCTGGTACATGTTGCTGATCAATTGTGGCGAGAGACCTTCGACATCCTTGTACATGCTGACGGTCCACTGGAGGGTACGGTCGCGCTTGGAGTCGAAGACGGGGTAGTAGACGATCACTCCGTCGATGGCATCGTCGGAGTTGGCGTTCCTGAGCTCGTCCTCGAGGTCTTCGCGCTCAACTTCACGGAGTGTGAAATCGAAACCGTTGTCCCTGCATGTCTTGCCGGTCCACTCGGCGTACATGCGTGCGGCGGGATCTTTGTTGGCCAGGAAGCCATGAAGATGAGGTTTCCTGTCAAGAGCTGCAAGACCGGCCTGGACCTCCTGCGACAGCTGTTTGGCAATCGACGCAGCCAGGACGACTTTACATGAGCCCACCGGGGCAGGGTTGGGAGCGGCCATGGTTGAACGATAGAAAGAAGCAGAGAAGAGAGTTTCGAGGTCAAGCCAGATCGCCGACGATGTGGAAGCCACGCAAGAAAGGGCAACCAGCCAGACAGGTCAAAAGGGGCACAAATGATATCACGCTCTACAAATCCATTTCACTGAGTGACTTGACTTCAAGATTTTTGCGAATGCCTAACAAAAGTCCCGAATGACTTTGCGCTAGTCCGGATGCGGCCCGCCGCTAGAAAATTGACTGCCGTTGGACAGGCTGACGTCGCGCGGGCGATATCGCTTGGCGGGCTGTCAGTGTCATCTGTCTGGCTTGAGGATTTGTGAGCCAGCAATCGAGAGATGCGGCAGAGATGTCCGACATTCAGCTATACCTCTTCGAGGTAGAAAAGAACAAGGCCGAAGCCAAGAATGTTGCCAACCAAAGCGCCCAGAAGCTGGAGACGAAGGATCTGAAATTAATCGACCTGATCACAAGCCTCGAGGAGTACATCAACAACAAGAACGATGCTGCTGTTCGAGGTCACTCCGTCGCCTACTTGGCCGACGTTTTGAGTGCAATTGGTCCAAGAGTGCTCTCTAACCAGGAGCGCCGTCTCCTCTGTGACTTTATACTCGGCAGGATTGAGGGTGATGTCGAAGGCATCGGCTCATCTGCACGTGCACTGCTGGCACTCGAGGAGCGTGGCAAATGGGATGCTGCCACGGCACAGAAGGTGTTGAGCACTTTCATCTCACATGCATCGCCATTGAAGCAGTTCAGGCTCCAAAGCGAACGTTACAGCATCCTTCAGCTGATCGATGTGCTGCTTGCCAAATACCGCAAGGCCATCCATGAGCTGCACAACGAAGATCCCATGCTCCTGCCTAACTTCATCGCTTTCTTCGATGGAGAAAAGGACCCGAGGAACTTGATGATCGTCTTTTCGCTCTTGCAGGTACCTATGATGGAGTGGGATGTCTCGAGCTCAGCTCAAGATCTGTTTGACTCCGTCTTCAACTACTTTCCAATTACCTTCAAACCACCACCGGATGACCCTTACGGTATCACCGCGCAAGACTTAAAGGACAGACTGAGGGACTGCATTGCGGCGACTTCCGACTTCGCACCGTATGCCTTCCCTGCGCTGCTTGACAAACTTGACTCATCCTCGATGAACACCAAGGTATGTCATGTGTTATGATATCACTATCTTCGCTACATTGATGACTGACCTCTACAGCGTGATGTCCTGAACACACTCCAAGCCTGTATTGCAGGCTACGAGGCCAAGACCATCAATCTTTATTCTGTCACACTATGGGATGCGCTCAAGTTCGAAGTCCTGGCTGCACAAGAAGATGACCTTGCCGTGGAGGCATTGAAAGCGCTCGGACTGATTGCAGCATCATTTTCTACCGGCTTTGAAGGCCCGCTCAATGCCTATCTTCGACCTATCATCAAGGAATGTAACGAACACCTTGAGGATGCACCGACAAAACAATCCCAGTCTGCTGGTAGGATCCTTCATGCCGTCTCATCAGCTGCTCCTGTTGTGGCAGACAGAATCGCCAAAGGCGTTCTGCCCACGCTTTTTGAACTCTTCAAGTCCTCACAGTCGATCTCCAAGCGCAGAGGGTTGCTCGAAGTTTTCAATGATGTGGTCAAAGCATATATCGAGACTACAGCAGCCGGTGACACACTCATCCTGGAGGGCCTACAAGCGCACAGCGGCGATGCTTTCGTGGCCTTACTGCGTGCTCTTATCAATGCCCCAAAGTCTGAAGTATCATTCCGTCTGGTGTCCTTGGATGGACTGGTAAAGCTTACAGCGATTCAAGGCCTGCTTCCTCAGGCAGATGTGGAACGAGCGGTGGAAGCTGTAACAGAGATTGTACTGCACGAGCATCTCGACGGACATGGAGACATCCGCGTGGAAGCCATCGATGCTCTCACCAAGATGGCATACACCGTTCCCCATGCTGTCAGCGATAAGGCCATGCCGGCTTTCGTGGCTGAATTGCCCGATGTTCCCCAGGACGACACTTCATATGTGCCAGTGCTAGAGGCTCTTGCTAGACTGAGCAGCGCCAAAGAAGCATTCGACACCATCGTTCTGAGGTTGAAAAATAGACACACCGCGGCGAGACAACAAGGCGCGTCAAAAGCTTATCAGCAAGCTCTACTCATGGCACTCCTTTACGCTTTCACACACGGCTCGCCAGCTGTTGAGGATGGTGTCGTTCGCAGCTCATACTTTTCGGACTATGCAGAGCCACTACTACGCCAAGTCAAGGACACCCCAGTCGCAGAGTGGGACGCAGCAGAGCTGGAGGTCATTGGCCTCATCTGTAACACCCTCCTGCGGTCCCAGATTTCCCACTTCCAGAGCACAAGCTACAACACTACCGTTCAGTGGCTTTCACCGTCTGCCGAACAAGGAGTAGCGCACGACACGATCCACGCGATCGCTCCCTTCTCGATTTACTACTACGCCGCCATCAGGCCTGAAGTTGTCGAGACAACAGACATTCTCAACCTGCTTAAGGCACAAGTGAACATAGTCTCGAGCGCGCCGAAACTCGACCAAACCCACGGCGTCCTCCTTCGCCATATCACCCTTCTGATCAACAAGTTCGCCAATCCAAAGGCCATGCAAGCCGTGCTCAGCGAAGTCGGCCTCGACGTCGAAGCCCTCCTTTCATCTAACGGCCCTTCCCCTCAGCATATCAGCCTTTCCTTCGCCGTCGTGAAGGCCCTCCTCATCCAAGGCAAGACCTCCGCCCTCACGTCCACCTACCTAGAGCTCCTCCTGCGCCTGCTACCCAACACCTCCGCCCCGAGCGCCCGCCTCTTCGCCACCCTTCTCGCCCCAGACGACATCCTTAGCAAGGCAAATCACTGCGCCATCTCTGGCCTCTACAAGCAAAAAGCCTTCGCCCAGCTCGTCGCCCCGATCGTCGAAGCCACCCGTTCCGTTTCTGCTACCGGCACCGCCACCCCAGCGACAAAGCAAAACTACCTCCTCGCCCTCTCCGGCATCCTGTCCCACCTCCCCTACACCATCCTCGAGCCCGCCCTCCCCACCCTCGTCGCCCCGCTCCTGCAGACCCTCGACCTCCGCGACACCGCCGTCAAAGCCTCCAGCCTGCTGATCTTCGAGTCCCTGCTCATGCACTCGCCTGCGCTCGTCGCGGAGCACGCGTCCAGCCTCATCACGCGTCTGCTGAACTGCACCGCCGCGCCGGCGAATTCGGCGGACGTGCGAGCGCGCGCGCTGGTGTGTCTGGCGCTCGTGCCGAAGCAGCTCAAGCGTGAGGCGGTGGTTCCGTTCAGGAGGCAGATTGTGAAGAGGTTGAGCGGGGTGTTGGACGATGGGAAGAGGAGGGTCAGGGCCGAGGCGGTGAAGTGTCGGACTGCGTGGTTGGGGTTGGAAGAGGCGGAGGAGGAGGATGAGTAGAGAACGAAATCGATTTGTGCTGTTGGTTTTGGTGGAGTGGAGGGGATGAGATACAGATGGTTTTGATGTGAGGATGAGAAAGGACTCAGATAGACGTACAATGATGTTCAAGATTTGAGTGCGGATGTTGAGCAGGGTTGGTAGTACATAGTGTTTTTGCGCTAGTATACAGCTTGCCTTGATGCCACTTTTGATATGCCTTTTTTGGGTCATGGTCATGGTCGTGCCATCACGTCATTCTCTTTTCACTGTCCTCTCATTCGATGCAAATCCTCCTCATCGGCATTATCCGCTATTAACAAGGAAACCCCACATACCAGGCCTTTTCAGTCCACGAGTCGTCACGTCTCGCATTGTCAATCTCTCAAGCCCTAGGAACACTTCCCCTGCCATCGTCCTCATACACATATCTCCCATGATGCGCAGGGGGCGCCTGATCATAGTACACGGCAGGCTGTTGCGGCGGCGGCGCAGAATACGGCGGTGCACCCGCATACGCACCCGGTCGCGCATACTGCTGCTGTAGGTCGTATGGATGAGGCATGTACTGCACGGGCGCAGGCGCGGCGTCTATTGGGATTAATTCGACGGGACGACCGTACTGGTCGACGTATATAGGTTTTGGTGGAGGAGGTGGGTACTGCTCGTAGCGGTAGGGTAGGCTGGATTCGGGAATGGGGACGTATTGGATTGGGGCAGGTTGGCCATCGTATGGTGGTTGGTGGTGATGGTGTGGGCGAGGTTGTGGGTAGGTAGGCTCGTCTTCGTAGACAACACGGTAGCGAGGAGGGGAGCGTATAGGGTGCGTAGCGTAGACTGGCGCGGGTGCAGGTGCAGGCGCAGTTGAAGCGTGAACAGGAGCTGGTGCTGGCTCAGCGTAGCTTGGATGTCCATTGCGCGCATAGTGCTGGGCGTTGCGGCTCAGGGCTGCTTGTAGGTCCTGTCCATCATAACGAGCAGGCGCAGGCTCCACCGAGCTGGGATAGCTGCCACCAGATATGTAGCGGCCCTGAGGGCGATGGCTCTCAGAGTTGACATATGCTGGAGAGGCTTGCTGGACAGGAGGGGCATATTGGTCGTGAGGCGGCTGCCTAGGCGTACGTGATGGGCCTTGGTTAGAGGTTGCCGATGGCGTGGCCGACGCAGCAGCTCCTTGGGTCTGCCCAGTCAATGTAGCTAAAATAGCAGCAATGTCCGGTGTGATCTGCGGTAGCGATGATGGCGCTGTATTTTGTGCACTCGCAGGACGAGAATCTGCCCGTTTGATCGAGGGGGTGCTGTATCTTGTTTCCGACTCAGCTGGTGTTGCTGTAGAATGGGCTTGAAGAGCGTTCAGCGCAGCAAGGGTCTCGGGTGCGAGACTGAAGGTTCCATTCGTGCTTCCGTTCGAGGGCTCATCCTTACGGGCGAGATCTGTATCGAACCGTGATGGATCGAACTCCGCCGGCTTTTTGTCCACGAACATGGGCCGACGCGGGTCGTACTCTTCCTCCCTGGAGTCTGTACTGGGCTCGATCGAACCATTTCTTTCATGCGCAAAGTTCTGGCCTTTCCTTTTCTTCTTGCTCTGTGGCTGTCCTTTCGTGAGTTTTCTGACCAGGCGACTGGCAAGTCCGGTGTCAGGGCCAGGATCCGGTGGCGCTTCCAAAACGGTACCAATGTGCGGAAGCGGTGAAGGGAATGCCGCAGGGAATGCAGCAGCAATGAGCTTCAGCTTGTTGTCATCCATGCCGGGCTTGCGAATGAGCTCTCCAACCAAAGCATTGTCCGGTAATTCGATCAAGTTCGAGTCCCAATTGAGCACGCCGTGCGGTTGATGGGTAATCTTGAAGTGAGTGACGAGTGCGCTGATGTTGTACATCTTCATCTTGCGGATTCGCGCATAGTATGAGATCTGGTCCGCTGTGCCATCCGTCTGCTCAGCTGTGCATATTTTGCACGCAAGAGCATGGGCACTCTTGATTGGCTTCATCAACTCATTAGTAGCCAGAGCATCAGTTAGAGTGTCCAGAAGAGGCGCGTGATGGAATTGCTGCATGAACCGGCTTACCGTATGGTGCAGCACGGTGAACATGCGCACGCACTCCAGTGCCTCCTGTAGCTCCTTGACACCATCTAGCTGTTCCCAAATTTCACGAGCATCTGCAGAAACCTTGGCAACTTGCGATTCTTCGGAGTGATCCGGCTTCGGCTGCACGGGAGGCTGGTACTGATATCCATAGCCGCCTTGCGAATAGTCAATTGAATGGTGTCCATTCTGGCCCAAAGCTGGAGTCTTGGCGGCAGAGAACACTGGGTTATCAGAAAGCATGGCAACTGGGGCCGGGGAGCGAACGTTTTCATCCACACTGCCCTGCGGTGTCCCTCTGGATCGTCCGTGGGTTTTAGCACCAGAGAACTTACGCTCAGCCTTGACAAACGCAGCCGGATTTTCAAAGAAAGGAGGCTCATCCGGCCACTCCACGGTCTGCCAGTGAACGACAACATTGCCCTTGCTGAAAGCAGAAGTGTGCTTAGCTCCGTAGTGCTGAATCAGGCCTTCAAATGCAAACCATTTTGGCTTCCTGTCCTCGGCGCATCCAGCACAAATGAATAGCTCACGCTTGAGAGGATCCGTGTAAGTCCGGACTTTATTGTCGAAGACCCACTTCATGTTGTCCAAGGACAGGAACGGTTCCAGAGGCGGAGTAGACTGCTTGGCAAGGTGGAACTTGGGCGCGCCCTCTATCACGGAGTCCAAAATGCCAGCTTCCCGGTCCACAATGTAGCGTTGGCGCACATGGAGTAGCACATCCACTGCGAAAAGAGGCGCACTATCCCGGTCCAGGGCTCGGCCTTGAAGCCAATGGCCGTTGATGTGATCAGATGCATACTCACCTAACTTTTGACGCAACGGCTCCTGAGAATGTTCATAGTCCCTGTCGTAGACCTCCTTGGCTGGACGGGTGAATGCCTCATCGGCAACAGTGGAGGGAATAGCAGCCTGGAGAGCAGCAAGTTGCTGTGCTCGCTGATGCTCCTGGAGCTCGGCAGCTTCTCTCTCTTCCATAATCTTCGGTTTCAGCATATTCTCCCATTGAGAATCGGTCATAGGAGTAGTAATCTGCATCGTGTCCCGGAAGGCTTTGATGTGTTGGAGCGCGTTGGCCTGTAAGGGTGGGTCAAGTTCCAGGCAGCGCCGCTCGATATCTGCACGACGAGCTTGACGGGCAGCTTCAACCTCGTGAGCATTGCGGACCGGGCGGTGTACAGGGGGAGTAGAATGTCCAGGAGGTAGAGCATGATGTTGCGATTGAGGTTGTGTATTTGCAAAGACATGCACAGGCTGAGGTAACGGATGAGTACCTGTGGGACGGGTCAGTCACTGAGTCGATTGATTGTGTATAGCAATCGTCCACTTGTGAGTTGGATTTACTCTCTTTTCGGCTTGTTGCTGCGCTACTACCGTATACCGTATATTGTTTCACGATATGTGGGACAGGAACAAAAAAAATTGAGATTAGAAAATGACTCTTGCTTACCGTGGAAGGGGGGTGCTGCAAGAGCACCGCCTACATGTGCATACTGACTTGTTGCCTCACGTTGCTGACGTTGCTGCTGGTCTAACAGACGAGGGAAGGAGGCAAGATCATACTCCCTGAGCACTTCTGCAGGCATTTTGCCGAGAGGCATTGTCCCTTCCCATCTCTCCCATCGGGAAGAGTCCGCCATGGCGTCTTTACCTCTCTGGGTCATGCCCTTACGCCATTCATCGGCAGCGCCGTCGCCGAAGCTGTTGACTTCGTCAACCTCTGCGGTTATGTTGTCCACATCTTTCCTGTAGAACGTCTTTTGTAATCGAGTTTGCGCAGGCAGTCCATTTGGGCTTTGTCGAATGTGATCCGGGACAAAGTGGCCGTCGGGAGTGCGGAATGCGTATGGCAGACCTCGCGTCAGTGGTGCGGCCGAGTGCTTTGTTGAAAGCATTTGTATATCCTAATTTCAAGTAAGCCTGGACCTCACAAAGCCAAGACTGCATGTGCTCTTACCGTAAGGGATTCGTTGACGAAGCAATTACCACATAAGCGGACACGGAATGGCCAGATGACACGAACGCCGCTCTCACCAGGGCCGGCATTGAAAACGTTGGTTACAGAAGATTTGCCATGAGGCTTTCCACATGACTGGCATAAGGTGCCACCAACAAGCTGAAGCATCTGAAGCTCAGAGAAACCAACCAGAGGCCTAGGCATAGTAGGATATGCATGCTTCCGGGCTTGTGTCCACAATGCTTCACTCTCCAGGACGCGAGCAAGCGGCGTGTTCTTCTTGCGCGGAACGGTCGGGGCCTTCAGTTGTGTGAGGCAGAACTTGAAGCTCCTACATACACGGAGACAGCGCGAGAGCATGGCCGGGGACAAATGCGTAAAGACTTGCTGCCAGATTTCCGGCGGCCAACCAGCTGTCATGAGAAGACTTGGGCCAGGTTTCGCGATGGGCAGGGACATCCTAGGCTTCTTGACAATGTCCTGCGCAACGCTGGCCGGGCTCGCGTCCATCAAGTTTGCATCGCTGAGCTTGCGCTTTGCTCCGGCATGCGATGGTCCTGAGAGCATATGTCCCGGGGCAACAGAGCTCGATGCGTCCGACACGTCCATTTCCGACGAACAGTCCCCATCATCCTCGTAAACTGGCGGGGCGGCCTGGATTTGCGCGGGCTTCGGAGGAAGAGTAGCTCCATTGGTTGCAGATGGCTGCAGATCGGCGGGTTCTGCGGTGTGAGCAGCATACAGATCAGAAGACGAGGAGGAAGGAGCCTCGCTCGCCTGCCTACCGTTGGTGTCGGCCATGAGTGCCGCGCGCGCGTATCTATGGTCTGTCTGGCTCTCTGTCACGTGCAAGCAGCGCGCATAGCTAGAGTAGAATAGGAAGTAGCTGCAGGTGCGTTGGGGGAAAAGAAGGTGAGTGAGTGAGTGGTCGCAGCGCAAAGCCCGGGACAAGGAGAAGAAGCCTTGAAGCAGGGCAGGGCAGGGACGATGAGGAAAAGAGCAAGCGGTACTTATGATGCGCAAGGCAGAAGCAGAGGCCGACGGCGACGGGGCGTGAGTGAGAGTATGTAGGCAGGCAAGAGTGAAAGCAGGGCGAGGTTTGAGTGGTGGTGCAGGTGGTGGTGGTGGTGAGGGCAGGACGATGTAGGCCACTCATGAAATTGTAGGGCGAGGCGGCGGGCGGCAGAGTGATCGGCGCCTGCAGGCAAGCAGCAAGCAAGCAAGCAAGAGCCGAAGCCGAGACAGCATTAGCATTAATTAAGCAAGCACTTCGAGATCACGTGCTGCTGACGTAGATGGAGGTCGGCTTGTTCGCTTTGAACGCGAGCTGGGCGGAGCAGACACCAAGCAACACTAGCTGGAAGAGAGCCAGAGAGACTGCGCCGTCTCACGGACAAGGCAGTAGCATTACAACCTTGCTGTTACACTCTCACACAAACATCTCCTCTCCTCTCCTCTCTCTCTCTCTCACACTCTCATCATATACCCACGACTGGCTACAACACCCTCCAGCCAGTCCCAATCTCTCTCCCCCTCCCCCACTGAAAGCTGTCTTCACGCCCGCCATGTCCTCGCTCAACACCTCCAGCAACGGCGCGTCCATCTCCGCCTCCTACCAGAAGATCGTCAACACTCCTCTCCCCACCGGCCCTGCCGCAAACTCGCCCACCTATGGCCAATGGGCCGTCTTCTCCGTCCAGGCCCCGCTCGCCAATGCCTTCCAGCCAGACCCCAGCAAGGAAAGCGTGCTCAAGGTCCAGTCCACCGGCGAGGGCGAGCTGATTGACCTGATCGAGGACCTGTCCGACGGCAAGATCCAGTTTGCTTTCGTCAAGGTCAAGGACACAAACTCCGGCCTGCCCAAGAATGTGCTTGTTTGCTGGTGCGGCGAGGGCGTGCCCGAGAGGACCAAGGGCTACTTCAACAGCCACATGAGCGTCGTCTCCAAGCTGCTCCATGGATACCACGTACAGATCACTGCTCGCTCTGATCAAGATCTCACACCCGAAGGCATCGTGCGCAAGGTTGCCGACTCTTCCGGATCAAAGTACAGCGGAGGTAGCGGAGACGCACCTGCGCCCTCTGCCGGACCACGTCCTCCCGTTGCCTCAAAGCCGACTATGCCTACGAAGAGCTTTGGAACTACTGGAAACTACTCTATGGGAGGTCGCAGCAGAGCACCCGCGCCTGCCGCCAAGGTGGATGCTGATGGCTGGGGTGAGGATGCGCCTCAGGTGTCACGTTCTCAGCTGGAGAAGGTAGGCTCTGCATACCAGCCTACAAAGGTGAACATGGCGGCGCTGCAGTCCGGCCACGATGCTTCTAGGTCAGGACCCAGCGCGACACCGAGTGACCCCAATGTGGTCAAAGGTGGCTACCAACCAATTGGCAAGGTGGATATCGCGGCCATTCGTGCGCAGGCGCAAAACGTGCAAGACGACCGACCCACCACTGTCAAGGGCGCTTATGAGCCCATTGGAAAAGTGGATATTGCCGACATTCGTCGCAAAGCACAAGCTTCGAATAACGCACCTTCACAGCCTTCTCCACCTTCAGCTCCTGATGCTGAGGAGGAAAGGCCGAAATCCTTGGCCGACCGATCTGCCGCTTTCACCACTTCTGAGCGTCTGACTTCTCTCCCCAAGCCCAAGGTCGCCAACCGTTTCGGTGCCGATACTAGCTCATTCGCTGGAACCAAGGCCCCAACCCCTGGCGGCTTCGAGTCCAAGCCTATCGCCACCGCTGCGCCCATTGGTGCTGCCGGCCGCACATTCGCCGACTCGGCTGGAAAGACTCCTGCACAGCAATGGGCAGAGAAAAAGGCACGCGAGCGTGGCAACAGTGGAGCAGCCCAGACACAATCTCCAGTCACGACTGGTCCTGGTGCTGCCGCAAGCCCAATTCAGAGCCAACAGAGCGGAGGCTGGCAGAGCAGCTACTCTGGAAAGAAGTGGGGCGTGCAGATGCCCTCCAGAACCGGTGGCAGTGGAATTAGCGAGCAAAAGACTGGCCAGGACGAGCCGCAGGTACCTCAACAGCAGCAACCTGAGGATGATGACACTCCGAGCGGCGGCATTGGCAACATTCGCGACCGCTTCAACAATGCGCCACCGATGGGTGCTGCTCGTGAGGTTCCCAGCGCCCCCGAGCCCAGCGCTCCTCAACCACCACCACTCGACAACGCCAGCAAGCCCAATGCTGGTGCCACCCGCGGTGTGCCAATTCCTGGTATGAGCATGCCTCCGCCTCCCGCACAGCCTGAGCCTGAAGAGGAGGAGGAAGACGCTGCACCGCCGCCTCCTGCACGTCCTCAATTCGAAGGCCACCCGACCCAAGAGCACGTCAACTTGCCTCCTCCACCTCCCCGTCCTATGCCCACAGACGAGCAATCAGATGACGACGACATCCCACAGGGCAGTGGCTCGCCTATCGCCATTGCCAGGCCCGTTGCCCGTGGACCCTCACCTGAACCTCTCGAAAAGGCGGACTCACGGTCCCCGCCGCCTGCGATGCCCACCGAGGCCATTGCCCAGGCAGTCGCACAGACTCACATCTCCGAGCCTGAGCCTCAAGTCGAGGAGGAAGACCCAGCACGCGGTGCTGGCCAGGCTGCAGCAGCCGCTTCTTTCGGCGCCACCGAGGATCCTCGCGCCGGCGCTGACAACAGTGGAGGCCACGAAGCTATCGCCCAATACGACTACGAGAAAGCGGAGGAGAATGAGCTTGAGCTTCGTGAAGGCGAGCGTGTCTTCAACATCGACATGGTCGACGAGGATTGGTGGATGGGTGAGAACAGCCGAGGCGAGAAGGGCTTGTTCCCCAGCAACTACGTCGAACTTGTCGAGGCCAGCTCTGGCGGTGCCGCACCTCCTCCTGCTCCCGCAGCTGTCCCTGCGACAGCGCAAGAAACCGCCGCGCCGCCACCACCTGCACCTGCTGCGGCGGCGGCGCCTGCTGGCAAGACTGCCACGGCACAGTACGACTACGAGGCCGCCGAAGACAACGAGCTGAGCTTCCCTGACGGCGGAAAGATCACAGGCATTGTAAGTTCTTTGTATACTCAGCAATCCGATACCTACCTTTACTGACTCCGATCCTAGGAATTCCCTGATGACGACTGGTGGTTCGGCCACTATGGCGGCAAGTCGGGCTTGTTCCCTGCCAACTACGTCGAGCTTGACTAGATTGTTGGAAAGAGAAGAGTCGCAACGACCTGGAGAAAAAGCGATGGGTGGCAATTGTTGTGTCATTGCGGCAGTACATCGCGTTTGCTTGATGTAGCATAGAGGCCAAAAAGCAATAAACACGTATTTTATCCATTGGGAAGAACGGCAGGAGCCTGGGTTGCCTTATCCATCTTCAAGATACTCTCTACCCGTGGTATCGGGAGCATGGCTCGTGGCTTTGGTCCAAGACAGGTAACTTATGGTCTGTCACGACATCTGATATATATTGTGTGAAGTAAAGTGGAATGTATGATCGTGACGTTAAGAGCAGTGTGCGATGGCGATGATGGCGACGCGTCTTTGCCATCGGACGATGCATGCAACCCTGTATCCTCAATGCTGAAAACATGAACCATGCCTTGGTCGTTCTTACCATTATTCGCACCTGAGGTTCGTGACTGCTGTTTCCCTACCCATCTAAACATCCAAGGATCCAGGGTCGTGCCTGCAGTTGTTCCCCCGCAAACTCAAACTCAAGCAGGTCCTAACTTAACAATAATTCGGCATTCAACCATCGCGACTCGACTTTTTTGTACGTGCTCGCTCTTGTGGCACTCACTTCAATCCTCCAGCCACGCACACACCATGTCGAAGCGCAAGAGGTCGCAAGACGACTACGAGTCCCTCAGCAGCAACAGCGTGGGCCAGACGCTCGCGCGCTTGAACGGCGCATCGTCGCCGCAGCCCGATGCTGCGATTTCCAAAACGATAGACGGAACGACCACCACTACCAGCGAGGAATCCAAAGACCCTTCTTCCAAGAACAACGACGACGGTGACGACTGGGAGGTCGCCTCCTCGAAACGCGCGAAGAAGCGCAAAAAGGCGCCCACGAAAGAGAAAGGCAACTACCCGGAGATTTCGCATTCGGCGCACGCGCGCCTGCAGAGCTATGTCAAGATCTATGACCTGCAGAACTTGGTGCTGTATTTGCTGGCGGACGGCACGGCGCCGCAGTGGTGTTCGATCAGGCACCATTCGGGGGTGAGGAAAGTTGTGGCGCTGATGGTGCCGGGGTTGGAGGCGGGTTTGTTCAATGGAGGGATTGACTTGGAGCCTGTGGATGCGGAAGAGAAGGTTGAGGATGAGAGGATGGAGGATCAGAAGCAAATTGAGGAGCAAGGCAGCAGCAGCGAAAACAATGGTGTCTTGCTTGGTGCGCAGTTGTTCGGCGGAGCGCCTGCTGCGGAGAATGGTGTGGAAGTCAAGGCGCATACACTCCCAGAGGAGGCGATTGTGGCTTTGAAGCCGAAGCCTACCAACCGTCGCAAACTGCAGATTTCACCTGACGACTACTATCCTACCAAGCTCGACGAGGAGCGCATACCCGAGCCTTTGTTGCCCATCGGTCAGACTTTCGAACATCTTTGGCCGATCAAGACTGCTGGAGATGATAGGAATTCCAAGATGCATTCGCCGCTGGCTGCTATGCTCACCTCGACTATCCCACGGACGAAAGAGGAAAAGAATCACAAAGGACCGAAACCGCCAGCTGAGGGTCGCAATTGGAAGAACAAGCGGGCGCCGGTTACGGAGATGCTGGCCACGACTGAGGAGCTCATGGAGGAGGGCTATGTGATGCACCCTGCTCACTTTGCCGAGGATCGTGATCTTGGACGGGCTGAAGCGGAGAACAGACGAACGAACAAGAAGACTGCGGAAGACGGCTGGGTTGACACGAAGGGCCTGGAAAAGCTATCAGATGGAAACGCACCGGCTGATCAGATCGAGGAAGGCTCGCTTACACAAGGCAGGAAGGTTCTGGCGATGGATTGTGAGATGTGCATCACTTCGCCGGAGGGTGTGACTCCACAGGTGTTCAGTCTCACCCGAATCAGTATCATTGACTGGGATGGTAAGGTTGTCTTGGATGAGTTCGTCAAGCCGGAGAACCCCATCACCAACTACCTGACACAATACTCGGGAATCACACCCGAAATGCTTGAGGGCGTGACCACGACTCTTGAAGACGTGCAACAGAAGCTTCTTGAGATCTTGACACCGCAATCGATCCTCATCGGGCACAGCTTGAACTCCGATCTCAATGCTCTGCACGTCACACATCCATTCATCATCGATACTGCATTGCTGTTCCCACATCCTCGCGGCCCACCACTCAAGTCTTCGCTTAAATGGCTCTGCAGCAAATATCTGTCGCGCGAGATCCAGAAGGGCTCTGGCTCCACCGGCCATAACAGTGTCGAAGACGCCCGCGCCTGCTTAGACCTGGTCAAACAAAAGTGTGAGCGAGGCAAGCTCTGGGGAACTTCCGAAGCCGCGGGCGAAAGCATCTTCAAGCGCCTCGGCCGTGCCATCCGCCCAAAACGCGACAAGGTGAACCCTGTGGGCGAAGACGAGCACCGCACTGGCGCCGTCGTCGACTGGGGCGAGCCCACGCGTGGTTTCGGCTCCCAGGCCAAACTCGCCATCGGCTGCGAGACTGACGCCGACGTCGTCGCGGGTATCAAGCGCGCGCTCGCGGGCGACGAAACCGGCGAGACAATGCCCAAAGATGGCGTCGATTTCGTCTGGGCGCGCATGCGCGAGCTCGAGGCTCGGCAAGGCTGGTGGAACCGCTCCAAAAGCACCGACGCAGAGTCGCTCCGCGACGCGACCACGTCGTCTAGCTCCGAGACGCCGCTGGCGGAGGTAGTAGCGCAGACGAGCAAGTACATCCGCGAGGTCTACGAGGCGTTGCCGCCGTGCACGGCGTTCATCGTGTACTCTGGCTCGGGCGATCCACGGGAGTTGGCGGAGATGCAGGACTTGCAGCGTAGGTTCAAGCAGGAGTATAAGGTGAAGAAATGGGATCAATTGAGTGTCAAGTGGACGGATGTCGAGGATCAGAAGCTCAGGAAGGCTTGTGATAGGGCGAGAAAAGGCGTGGGCTTTATTGCCGTGAAGTAGATGAGAATCCCGAGGCCCGTGGGCGATGCCCTGGGTGCAGTGCCTCAGTCTTTGAAGACTCGAATCCTCCCGTTGCGTCTTCTCGTGAGTGTACAGTGCTTTTGAATGCGTTCGTCTATGTCTAGCACGTCTGTGCAGTGATTCTTCGACGGCAAGAAAAGGCGACTTTGATGATGTCTAAATGACTCGAGCATTCCTAGCTGTAAGATCCTGTCTCTTGATTGCGGCAGCATCTCAGTGGTGTTGCCACACATGACCATAGTGCAATATATGCATTACCAAATCAACCAACCAACCAACCAACCAACCAACCAACC
The DNA here is from genome assembly GCA_021018855.1 of Cladosporium oxysporum. Taxonomy (NCBI): domain Eukaryota; kingdom Fungi; phylum Ascomycota; class Dothideomycetes; order Cladosporiales; family Cladosporiaceae; genus Cladosporium; species Cladosporium oxysporum. The sequence continues at coordinate 775,847 of JAIQXY010000015.1, forward strand.
AACCAACCAACCAACCAACCAACCAACCAACCAACCAATCAATCAATCAATCAACCAACCAACCAATCAATCAATCAATCAATCAATCAATCAATCAATCAATCAATCAATCAATCAATCAATCAATCAATCAATCAATCAATCAATCAATCAATCAATCAATCAATCAATCAATCAAGCAAGCAATCAATGCACCACGTTCGAAATTACTTGTGCGTGGGAAACGTCTTTTTGTAGGATTTGCTAAGGACCTATCGACTTTTCGGTTCAAACATGCAGGTTTGCCAAGCCTCCTCCCTGCGGTCCTTGGTCTCAGGAGGTAGCTCGGTCGGTCTGTTTTGTCACCAACAAAATCTAGAGATACACTTATACATTTTACGGCCTAAAGATGGCTCCCACCAACGCGGTTGAGTCTGCTGGAGACGTTCGCAAGCGCGGCAACGAGCTGTACAAAGCCGGTAAGCTACTGGAAGCAGTAGCTTGCTACAAGCGTGCTGCTGACCTCGCGCCGTCTGACGCGGTACCGCTGTCCAACCTCTCCGCAGCCTACTTCGAGTTGGGTCAGTACACGGTCTGTCGAAACACTTGCCAGGACGCTCTAAAGCTTCTGAACAATGGCGACCATCTCTCGGCACAGAAACTGTACTTGAGATCCCTCAAGGCTAGCCTGCTACTCAAGGACATTGACCACGCGCGGGAATCGCTGGCGAGTCTGGATCCGAATGAAGAGGTTCGCAAGCTGGAAAAATGCTTGAGCCTGGTCGAGATAAATCGCCATGGCGGGCTAGATGACGAGATGAGGGTCATATCTGATCTGCCCCTGACAAAGCCACAACTGTAAGTGTCCGTAGAGAAGGGATACGCCGATCAAAGTCTCACAAACTAGCAGCCACAATACTCTCGAATACTACGTGGTGGGCCACGGGTTTCCTGAGTCGCTGTATGATAGTGCGCTTGCCAATACTGGGCGGAACAAGATCTCCCTGTTGTTCGGTGGCATAGGAGATTGTCGCAATGTGTTGTGTACCTTCATGAGCATATTTGCAGATCGGCTGCAAGGCAAGCTGAAGGGTCAGTCCTTGCACCTCACGTTGGTGGACATCAAGCCAGCAGCCATCGCTCGTGATATCGTACTCTTCTTGCTCCTGGACGACCTGAGCAAGGTCTCCAGAACGAACAGACCAAATGCGACGCGATCTCTACTCCAGGCATGCCTTTACTACACCTACCTGTCGCCCATCATGCCCAGCCGAGTGGCAACCGTTCTCCAAGCGCGTATTCAACTCTCCATTGACATTCTTGAGGATAAGCAGCCGCCTCCGGCATATCTCGACATCCCGCACATTTACCGACCAGAAGTGCTGAGAGTGCTCAAACAATGGCAACACGATGCAAGCGCAAGACTGCCTGTTTCAAAGATGCGCCGGGAAATCGTCTGGCAACGAATGAGGGAGAAGGTGAGAAGGAGCCTCCACGTGCCGTTTCCGCCCGACATTCCACCACAGTGGCAATTGGAACGTGAGTTCTATGAGGAGACTGGCGTGCTCACAATGTCCAAGCCACACGATGCCGTGTATGGAGATGAGATACGGGCAGCATTTGAAGCCTCTTCCACTGGGAAGATCCAGCAGAAAGATGCAGTGGCTAAGAAAGTTGAAGCTGACTGGGCGAGCAATGTCACGATGATAGACCTGGACTGGGTTGAGGCGCTCAGAAGCCTTGACGGTACAGAAATTGATCTGGCCCAGGACCCTTGGCAGTTTGCTGCTGCCTTGCGTGATCTCACACCACTGGAATCGGGCGGGAGATTGTACGACTTGTTCGCTGACTGGTTTACACTTGTTGCATCCTGCTTTGGCCAACTCAAGGGCGACATGAAGATGGAGATGTGCCTTGGTGGCATCACCACAGTGCTTGAACAGATACGATGTGGTGTTATAGGACGCCGTCAGCGGTCATCTGCTCATTGTGACCCCAGCATAGCTCAGGGAAACGACGCCATGATCAGTGAAGGCGAGGAATATCCACGGGTCTACGACAGAATCCATCTGTCGAACATCCCTGACTACATAGGTGGAACCTTGACCTCCTTCATCTACGCCCTTCCCTTGACGCACCCGGGAGATAGCTCTTACATCACGTCCACCTGCCTTCGTAATCCGCCGCGATGGAAGTCTGAGGCACACTTTCACAACGAGTATGTTGGTCTCAGCGCGCCATCTGATCTGACGAAGGTGTTTCGAGTGCGCAGCTCTGGTTCCCATGATCCTGAACACGACAACAGCGAATTAGGGGCAACTCAGCCTATGAATGGTGAGTAAAGCATGACTACACTGAGGCAAGCAATGGGAACTAATTGCGCTTCTAGCCTACCGCTTCTGGCATTATCTTGACCGGCCCAAGACTTTCGCAGACCTGATGCCTCGCGAGAGACTGGAAACATGGCTATACCGGCTTCTGCTCAAGCTCGCCATGCCAACAGAAAGACAATCTCAGTCGTTCGTTCTGATTTACTCTCCTCTCAATTTGACCATATTCTACCGCCTACTCTTGCATCTGAGTAACGTCGGGTATCCAGCACACTGGCTCAGCGGAGTTCTGGACAACCTGCTCGAAGGCAGAATCAACACAACAGCACGTCCTCCGCGATCAGACCCAATGAAGATCAAAGAGACAAAGGCCATTATGCCTGCCCTCACGCAGTCCGTCAAGCCTTTTGTTGCAGAGCTGAGCACGTTGGCAAGCATGTGGCAGTCCGCTTTGCCATTCGGTGTCCTCTCGACCAATGTCCCGCGCAGAGAAGACATCCGGAAATACCGCCTCGACTTCACCAATGTCTCGGGGGACGTGGACAATGTTGCGACTTTCGTGTTGGCGTTCTGCCAGGTCTTAATTTTCCCGACACAACCGTCTTTCCGGACACTCCTGCTAGACGACGAGCAAGGCCAAAAGGATTCGCAGGCTTCGACGGTACGCAAGGAAGGTTTGCACATCGTCACTACTTGGGAATGGGTGAGAAGCTCTCAGACTGCCACTTTCTGGCTGCGCAGAGACGTTATGGAGGAAATGCTGCGCTCCCAGAGCTGGGGTGTCATGATATGGCGCACGGACACCTGGACACATCAGTCCGGGCCCAACAGGTTGTTGAACGTTGTGGATACTGGTGAGACTTGGGATGGACGTCAGGTAGTCTGAATCAACGAACGGCCGCATTCTTCTGACTTGCGAATTCGATCTTGATGCCAATGGAGAGTCGGTTTTTAAACAGTGCAAGCCTGGTGGCCATGTCTGATGGTGATAAGAAGGTGCTAACGAAGAGGATTTGCCTCTCAACGGCATTAGCATCACTTACTGTGGCCATGGTATCTACCACGCAGCAGTAGGTGCCTTGATCGCCATGCAACGGTGGTGAAACCAATTTTGTCGAATTCGCCTGCCTCCGCTGAAGCTGGAGTATATTAGTGACACTTCATATGTATTGTTCCCGACAAAACGTCAAACACGGGATTATGAGACTAGCAGATACACATAGTCGACTCAGTTCAGTTGCGCTCAATGGTCGTTGATGCCATTCATGCTCTCAGTGTGAGAATCAATGGCCGAAATCATGATTATGATTAGCCCTAACCCGAACCCTTTGGTTGGCATTTTCGGCGAAGTTAATATGCACATGTGCACATAGATGCACCGATGTCTTGAGAAGACAAGAGTTACAGGACACATATAAGCGGTCACATTGATACTGCGTGGTAGTATTGCTGGACGCTGAGAGGGGGGGGGGGGGGAAATCAGTTTGAGCAAAGATAATAGCTGAGCCGTAGATCTTAGTTGCACGTAGTGACGAAGATAGCAGTGTTATTTTGAGATCTGTACAAATAGTCTGTTATTCATAACAGTCATATAACTGTTATGTTATTATCTTGGCATCTATGAATAGTCCTGTAGGGGTTATATCCGAATTAGACAACAGTCACTTTCGATGGTAAGAATAACAAACAGTGTTATTGTTAGATAACATTATCTTTGTTATTTTGCTATCTTCCTCACTAGTTGCACGGCTGCAATCATGTCGCTTTCGAGTACTCATGGGAACGGTATATAAGTGGGACAGAAGCCACCGACCAAGCTTTGCAATGACACGAGAGCAACATGAATCTTCTGACCGACATACAAACCGACTGGGAAGCTGAGAGTCATAGAAGTGAACAGGGCTGCTGGTATTAATGTGCCATTTAACACAGCTACCTCGTCTCCGAGGTCTCATCGCCACCACTTTCGGACCTCTTCATCGCATCCGCCCACACACGCTCCATGACATTTATATCATCGGCCCACAACTCCAGTATCTTTTCGTAGCCACGGATCTGTCCTTCGATCACCGTACATAACGGGCTATTCGTTTTTGATGCATCGCTCAAGTCCTTTTTGAGCTGCGCGATGAGACCCGGGAGTGCTGCTCTCTGAGTCTGCAGTGCTTTCAGACGCACGGGAAGCACCGACAGCATGTGCTCAAGCTTTACATTTGGCTTGCTCGGCTGAGCTGGTTGTGGCCACTCGAGGCCTTGCTGCGAGGCTTTCGCGAAAGCGAGGTGATCTGTGGCACCTGCTATCATCCAGTCCCACTCGCTGACTGCCATCCACGTCGATAGGTACCAGTAGCCGAGCTTTTCAAGGTAGCGTTGTTCGGGCTTGAGCGCGCTGATCTCGACGTCGGATGCTGCCTTGAGCTTCGCGGCGTAGAATCGAGCTTCTCGCTATTGGAGCCAGGTGCGAATGGCTTCTGCTTCGCGACACAGTTGTTGGCGTTTCTTGCGAAGCTCTGCGATGTGCTCTTCGAGTGAGGCTATGGTTCTAGCGTGCTGAGGCTGCTGCGACCAGTCGTAGTTCCTCGTGGAGTATGGCTCCGGCTTGACGCTGCCTGGAGGTTTGTGGGTCCTGTGGAAGTCGTCGGAGTAGTTGGGATCTTCGAACATCCGTTCGAAGGGAGACTGCGAGCTGCTCACAGGCTCACGGGGACCGAAGGCCCGAGTAGCTGTACGTTCCAACAGAGCGGCGACCATCTCTGGGCTGAGCTTGATCGTTCCAGTTTGGACCTGCCGTATAGCTCCAGGTATGGAAGCCACAAGATCCAGCACTACCTCGCGCGCGACTTCAGGCTGATAAGACACCCTCTGCAAATTGGCGACAGATCTCTCATACGTCGCGCGGTGCAGAACGTGGTTAGCACCCACAGTCGCAACCTCTTGTGCCGCGTGGCCGCAGCTCGCGATCCAAATTCCGGACATCATGTGTATCGCGTACCACACAGTTCGAGAAACTGAAGGGAGCGGGCATGGTCTGCGACTGGCTGCGAACAGTCCTGCCACGCCACCGGCGATGCTCCAATCGTCGGCATCGCACGAACCGAAGCGGTCGACCCATTTGAATGGCGGAACTTCGATGTGGCGACTGCGCAGGAAAGCCGAAGCTCCACGACGTTCTCCCAGCTCATGATTGACGCTGCCTGCTACGCCCAATGTCGCGGCCAGGGCAGTGGTCTTGAACAGGAAACCTACAGTCTTCTGAGCTAGCAGCGAGTTTGAACGCTTGATTACCCCTGCGGCTGCGACGCATGCAAGAGCGCAGATGCCATAACTTCCACCCGATATGATACCCAGTGACTGGTGAGTAAATGGTGGTGCAATAGAGATATGCGAGTCGGAGGGGCTAGGGTTGCTAGGGAACGCCGGATGAAGGCCTTCCCACGTGTGTGGTAGAAGTCTCATAATTGTTGGTGCGGAGCGATGGCAAGGAAAAGTGCCGACTGGCGAGCGGGCACTCTCAGAGTGTGAAGACAGTCATATGCGCCAACGTCTCGATTGCCTGTTAGCCTTGCATTCTTGTACGACATGAAGAACTGTATAGCTGCCTCAGGTGTACGGGTGTATGCAAGCCTGCTACCAGGGACGGCTGGAAGCGAGTACCTTTGCAGGGTTCGTTGCAGCGCTGTGTAACCAGTCAACTAGGGACCCAAGAACCGGAACATCGAATGCTGGATACATGTTGAAAGGCCTTGGAAACTTCGTAAATCTCCAGTCTTGATACAACGTGAAAGCCTTGGGTTCCATGTGCAGGCATGAGAGATGGTCGTTCATGATTCTGCCAATGCATTCTGTCCTATGAGGTCTTCATGCCGACATTGTCGGAGGTGTGTACAAAAACGACTCGCCATTGTCAAACATTCTCCTGTTGCAGGGAATACCCAGACAACTATCCTGCTACCATTAGAACTCTGGACAAATCCAAGTATACTCACAGGCGCACACTATCGAAGGCATGCCCGTATGCACGTCCCGACAAGAAAGCTACTGTTCGCATCACCACTCGAGACTTACCACCATACCAGGTATATAAACTTGGAGCAAAATATATTGAACCCCCGACTTGCCCTTGTTACTCCGTAGAGGTGGGAACACTACGCTCGCCCATAACCCAGAAGGAAGAAAATGAATTACGCGTCGTCAAGACTTGAGCGACGGAAGCAGAAGTCGGGGGCTCCTGCCGACGCTTGTTCGGAAGCGAGCCTGTGAGTGGTTGCGGCCCAATTTAGCGTTTGGATTGAATGAAGAGTGCACGCTGAGTGGCTGACGCAGATAGAACTCGCTGTCAGTTTGCGACAAGGGCCCGGTTTGCACGGCAGTTAAGTAGTAATAGTAGGAGGTAGAGCTTCTATAGCAGCGATCGACTTTGTTTGACGCATATTCATTTCATGAAATAAATCCTCTACATTATTGCTGCTCGACGCTATCTCGTTATCTCTTCTGGGATGTGATCGCGAGCCAGAGTGAGCAGATTGCGCGTGCGTCGTAGCGATAAGCCGGACGGCCGAACGCGGGATGTAAGACTGTGCCACATCGCTGCAGCGATGTCGCAATTGCCCGAAATAATGGCAATATTAGTGGTGGCAGGTAGTAGCGGTGGTGAGAGGAGGTGGTGAGGCCAGCTGTCCTCTGTTACTAATTGTATGAGGGAGAATCTGAAACGATAAAACGAAATCATAACCTTTTGAAACTTTCGCAGACAAACCTTTTCGCACACGCATGTTTTAGAGTAGGGAGAGTTGTCAAGTGTCATCTCAATTCAGGCAAAAGCTTGATTGAGATTATGGAGGTGAAGTCGAGCAGTTTTGCGTCGATCGCTGAAACATAGGTTGGTGCGTGACTCGGTTGTGCTGCCGCAAGACGGCGATCGGACGGTCACGTGTGATGTCCTTGTAACTTCCAGGTTAGATATAGGGAGCGAGTCTGGCCTACCAGGTCGCTTATCGCAGCATCGCAGCCGAACGGGAAGTGGTAGCGAGAGTGAGGGCAAAGTTGGGAATTTTCTTTTATTGAGCATGATTAGTCTATTCTCGCAGGAACCCGTTCCGCGCCATCGCTGTTTGGGCGCAAAGGAGAAGGCGAGGAGGTTGGTTGGTCGGGCATGTGTGTAGGGCTCTATACCTTCCCGTCGCGCTAGTCGACGCCTAAACCGGATCCCAATTTCTGACAGATCGGATAATACTTCGAGGCGCAAACTTTGCTCGCAAGGCAGTGTAAGCATCGTCTGTTTGTGGCCCGCGCAAGTCCAGTCGCTGCCTCTGCCGGGTTTCGACGATCGGTTGTTCCAGATTTTTGCGGCGCGTGGTTGTTTGTGAGACATGCAACCAACTACCTGAACCAGACCCAGAGAACTACTGCACTGTACTGTCATCATCATTGTCATCGTCATTAGCAGCAGACCAGTCAGACGAAGACGCGTTCGACCGGTTTGGGCCATTGCACGCCCCGATTTGCGGCACAGCGTACTTGATCAATTTACATACAGCAGCTCCTTGTCTAGTAGGAGGTGGTCCCTCGGGGTCCCGCAGTGCTAGAGCAAGATCCAGGGCCCATCTTTCATCTCCGAGGCCAGTGCTTCTTTCTGAATCCAGAGCGCCACGAAAGCTGTGCGCATGGCCCCGCTCGATGGATTTTCCTATTGCGCGGCCAATCGTCGTCGAGCAAGTTGAGTAAGGGCAATATCGCAATGGGCGATGATGCGCCACGCCTTGGACGAGAGCGATTGTGGATTTCTACTCAACTGGTGATACCTACCGACCCACCCACCGCTTCTAACATCGACTGCCTAAGTCCGCCGGCGGAGCAGCTGCAACTGGATGCGGTGAGAAGTGTACTCGCTGTACTCGCAAAAAGTCTGCAGGGAGCCGCGGTGCTGTGCCACGCTAGGAGTTATTGGAAAAGAAAGTTACGAGCAGCAGTGCGAGCTAGTGCGGTTCCTCCCGGCGTGTCACAGATTAGTAGAGGCGAGAGACTGGAGATTATCGATGCTCTGTTTTTCGTATAGCTCGGCGTGCCCCGGTGCTACACGAGCGAGCGAGTGGGCTTCCCGCTGAAGGCAGGATTGGGAAGCATTGTCCAGGCGTTTCGCTGCACGCGAGGCGGATTATTTTGGGTTCAGGTTATTGTGTCTTGTGTCAGCGAGCGCGAGCCGGATCGAGGAGGCTTGACGAGATTGATGACGAGCTGGACTGGGATGCAGTTCCAGGGCAAGTACTTCGTATACATCTCTGGCCTAGGATGCATCTGGTGCTTGGCCCTGCACGCAACAGGTGATGCAGGCGGACAATGGAGTATAGAGCTAGAGCAGGCGTGCAGTACAGCTGTCAAAGTGGAAGAAGCTATGTTTGTGTGTATGTGCATTATCATCGTTATTACAATGATACACTACAAGACTACTGTACGAGGATGTGCCAGGATAGGGTGATCAATGGCAGGGCAAACAGTAATATAGGCGTGCAGCGTTGGCTATCGCAATCGCGCAAGGGCTAGCGGCGTCAGGGCGATTGGCAGGCTAGAGAGCAACGGCGGGCAGAATAATGGGCATGATGGGTGCTAGTGGGAGGACCTTGCGCAGGAGGAAGTGTCAGAGGGCGTCCCAACGACTTGCTCGCAGATGGGCAAGTGGCATGTGCTATACCCGCGCTGGCGACGCTGATTTGCTGCGGCGCGGCCATTGGCTCGGATGTTTTAGTATAGAGTACGAAAGAGGCGTAGTCGCTGGTGGAGGGCAAGCTGGTAATCTCGACGGGAAGCTACTATGGGAGGCGTGCAAAGCTACTTTTCTGCTGCTGCTGCAGCCTGCGTATCTTAGCTCCAGTCATCCCATGTCGGTGCTGCGTCTAACTTGCCTTACTTACTTACCCTTTGCCAGCGCGAGCCTTGTCTTCCCATTACATATCATTTCTCGCTTCCTGATCAAGGCTGATGCTTTCGCCTGCGCCGTGGATCCGCCACTACTACTACTACTGCTACTACTGCACCACTGAGCGCACGCGCGGCACCCACTAATAATAATCATCATCATCCTCCTTGGGTACGTCCGCCCTATCCCTATCCTGCCCACTACTATTATTCCATCCCGTCCTATCCTGCCTTTATCCCTTGACAAACCACCACCTGCCGCCAGCCATCCATCTATACATACATACATTTGTGTTTCCTCCGCCGAGCCCGCCCGGCCCTCCGCGCAGTGAAACAGCAACTGACGATCTCGTCCAGCGATCGCCGCCAAGCCCGGCACGTTTGTATACAGTGCCAACGTCTATTAACCCCCAGCGCCCTCCTTGCGCCTGAGTCAAAAAGTAGCTTGCTCGCCCGTCGCATGGGATCGCCATTCTCATGGAGAAGGAGAGGGTAGCAGAGGCAGCTGCTGGCGCACCGTCATCGTCAACACCATCATCCATGCCTGTGCCTAGAGACGCTGCTGCTGCTTCTTCATCATCTTATAGAGACACGCCACCACAGGCATCACAAGCACCACCAACATCACAGGCTCAGGCACCACCGCCATCACAGCCGCCGCCACCCCAGCATTCGCAGCCTCAGCAACAATCTCACGGCCACTCACGGGTCAACTCAATGGGCGCACCCGCAGCCCAGCATCCCCAGGCTGCTCGCCCTCCTGCCGAATCTGACATGAGCCATGCCATCATTCGTCTCGAGCAGCAGGTCGCCTTCAACTACAGCATGATCCAAAACCACGAACAGGCCATCCAAAGAATCAGTGACAACGTCCTTCGCGTGCAGCACGAAATCGGCCAGATCGTCGTCGTTATCGACGACTTCCGGAAAGATGTCGTCACGGGACGCATCCAGGTCAACAGACCATTGGATCCAGCCCGCTACGATCCTGCCGATGTCGAAGTGCTGGCCAATCAAATTGCTAACGTTACCAACAAAGCAAACGAAATCGACAATCTCAAGGTCTCGATTGAGCTTTTGAAACAACGCTTCAAGCGCATCGAGAGCGCGCCTGCCACCCCAGGCCAACAGCCTGCAGGTATAATCGGTCGTCCAGAGCAACATCACTTCGAGGCCGCGCGAGCTCAGCAATTGCAACAATCTCAAGGCCACCCTCAGCCACCGAACCGTCCTGGTGCCGCGCTTCCGGCCGAACATGCTAGACAGCCTGCGCATCCTGCCGGTCCTTCAGTACTCGAGTCTCAAACCTCGTCGGGCTTCCATGCTGCCCATGAGCGACAGCCAATCGCCACAGAGCAGGCTCAACAAGCGGCTCGACAGCCTGCTTACAGAGCAGGGGAGCCTCTCCCACCGCCAAGTACTATCACCAACTGGCGTCCTGCAGAAGGAGGCTCCTTCCCGCCTTCTGGAGCGCCACCACCGCAAGCTCACAGCCATCCGTTGCGCTCGCATCCTGGTGAGGCAGAACCTCCGGCTAGTGGCTGGGCTGCTGTAAACCTCGGTCAAGCTGCGAAGCGTTCCCTCGACGAACATCACCCTCCGCACGACTCGTCTCAGCCCGGTTCGCCCAAACGTCAAAAGCTGGCGCCTCTAAAACCAAGGAGCAGCTTTGGCGATGATCACCACCAGTCACCCTATGCGCAGCCAGCACACATTGAAGCAGCGCATCAAACACGTGGTCGTGTACCATCTGGCGATGTCCCGCTTCAGCCTCATCCTCAAACAAATCCAGCACCGGCATCTGGACCAGCGGCTGGAAACTCCTATCGGTTCATAACATCGACCGGGCAGCCTGACGTTCAAGAGCATTGGCGTGCCGGAGAAGGTGATCCTGCCGCCGGCGGCCGATTCGAGCACACCACCACGGGTAGCACTGGTCGTGGCCGTGGTCGTGGCAGCCGGGGAGGACGTCGTGGTGGCCGAGGAAGAGGTGGTAGAAGCAGCTCAGGTGCTGCAGAGGCGTCACCCCATGGTGCAGATGCCCCAACTCCAGAGCATGCGCATGGCGCGCAAGCCCCGCCTGAATGGAGGGAACACCAGTGGACGGCCACACAACAACCTCCTTCCAATGGACACTATCCTGGCCAACACGCGTACTCCCCACCTGACCCTTCACGGCCGCATCCTCACGACCTAGCTGTGCACACCGGAGGACCTCAGCACCACAGTCTACCATATCCCGCCGGACACGAACATGAATTCCCTGCGACTCCTGTAGCATCACACAACGACCCATACTCCGTGGGCAACGAGCTCGACTCGGCAAACAGGAAAACGCGCACAAAGCCTATACGCAATTCGGAAGGAGTACTGATCCGTAAAGATGGCCGGCCAGACATGCGCAGCGTAAGCTCTGCCAACAACTTACGCAAAGTACACGCGAAGAAGGAAGCAGAGAAGGCGGAAATGGAGGGCCGAACACCAACTTCTGGACGATCATTGGCGCCTGCAAATAGTTCGAGCTTATCGGACGAGGAGGAAGGAGATTACATGGAGATGGACGGTGAGACGGACAGGGGACGTTCAGAGGGCAGAAACGGCGCTTCTCAAGAGGCTGAGACGTCCGAATCGCTTCTGCGACACCGCGAGCTGATGAGTCGCATGTTCCAAGAGAGCTCGGCTAGGTCGTCTAAGGGTACCGCCGAAGCCTGGTTCCCTCGAGTCGAAGGACCTCCTCCGGACGTCAAGCGCGAAGAGCAAGAGAACAAGGAGCGAGAAGCGCGCTGGCGCGGAATGGAAGATACAACCATGCGCGACACCGAGCCAGCAGTGAGCGAGCGTGACGCTTCGCAGCGGCCTTCCGAGCCGGCATCTCGCGAGCAAACCCGCGAGCAAGCGTCAGTCGAGGCCACGCCCAACGTCGCAGTCACTTCTGAGCCAGCCGCCTCTGAGCAACCCGAAGGCGAAGTCGAGGCATCTGCGGCACCTTCAGTTCCTGGATCTGCTGCTCTGAGCGTGGCTGGAGAGAAAGATGTCGCCGCCGGAAAGAAGGACTCCACTCAACTTGAGTCGCGAGTGGCCAGCGAGTCTGCCGCTGCTGGCGAACCAGCAGCAGCAACAGCAGAGTAATCTGAATCTGTTCTTGTCAAGCCGGATATGAACAAAAGATGAGGAGCAGGAGACGACGAGATGCGCAGTTCATTCTTTTTTGTTTTTTGCCCCCTATGCCGTCATTGCAAGACGATTTTTGATTTTTCTTGTTTACTTTGTTGTCATTTCTATTCTTCTTCTTCCTTGCGTCTTCGTCGTTTGTTTCTCCTTTATCTTTGGCTCTGTCTTATCTTGACTATTCCTCGATCCTTTTTTCTTTTCTCTATGGGAGGCTAGTCGCTTGTTGTAGATATCGTGATACCCAAATATCTGGCTCCTGGGAATGGTGATGTTAGTATATATTGGAAGGTCGTCTTGAAAATATCTTGAAGTTGTGTGCATTACTGATTGAAATGTGTCGTTTAATCTTCAATAGTCAAGTCGCTTACACGCGCTCATCTCAAAGCTTTTGCTATCACACCCTTTTCCTTCTGTCTGGTCTGGTATGACCGTTTTCATCTTGATTCGAGACGATACTACTAAGCGTAGGATGGGGATTGTAACACTGTTCGCTGTTGACTGGGCTATTGTGATGTGGATAGGAAAGCCTAACAGACATGTCGATTCTCGAGATGATGGGCGATGCAAGGTCTTGCTTGTAATTTGTATTACTATGTTTCAACCGATGATTTACTGGCAAAAATGTGCTCTTTTTGAATCCCACCAATACATCTCCCATCTATTCCAGTCCACAATCACCTGACCTTCCTGCCAGGTACACCCGACTTCAGAATCTCGGCATTGCCCTTGTACTCTTGCGGTTGCCCGGCGATGGCGCCGCGATACAGAGCGTCCCTCACACCGCGACGGATGCCTTCCTCCAGCGACACGATCGGCCTGTAGCCCAGTCTGCGCTTTGCCTTGTCGATGTTGAAGTACCGCGCGACGCAAGCGTACGTCACGCGCTGCGTGGTCAACGTCGGCTCGCCTTTCCTCAGCAGCCAGAATATCCACTCGAGCATCATGGCGATGAACAGGCTGAGGTCGCGCGACAGTGCCCACGCGGATTTCGGGTCCGTGGTGTCGCCCATCTCGGCCCAGCAGCGGCGCGCGAAGTCGAAGAAGTAGACCGGCTGGTCGTTGGTGATCAGGAAGGCTTCGCCGTCGACGCGCTCGTGTTCGAGGGGGATGGCGCCGCCGGCGGAGGTGCGCTCGTGGGTTGCGAGGAGCGCGGCCAATGCCAGGTGGTGCGCGTGCGCAATGTTGGTGATTTCGGTGTAGTCGAAGAGGTTCTCGTTGTCGCCCAGCTGGAACTTGGCCTGGCCGCGGTAGTAGGAGGCCAGCATGGGCGGGAGCAGCTGGACGTCGCCGGGACCGAACATGGCGCTGGGCCTGATGGCGGCGGTGAGGAAGTCGGGGTAGGAGGTGGTGCGGTTGGAGGCGATGACGTGCAGCTCTGCTTGGGCTTTGGTGGTGGTGTAGTACTGCGGCTGGTCCTTGCCCATGATGATCGGGTAGGTCTCGTCGGCGCAGATCAGGTTGGAGCGGGTGTCGTGGATGATGCTGGCGGAGCTGGTGTACACGAAGGCTTTAACTCCCGACTTTTGTGACGCGGCGACCATGCTCTTGGTGCCGTCCACGTTGACCTTGTACATGAGCTCGTCGCTCTTGACGTGCGCATTGGGGCTGGCAGTGTGGATGACTGCATCGGGCTTGATCTTCTGGAAGAGGGCGAGCATGGCATCGGAGTCGGTGATGTCGCCGGTGGTGTACTCGACGCCTGGCACAGGGTCGGCAGAGGGCCTCAGGTCGAGCACGGTGATCTTGGAGCATGCTTTGCGGTCATTGAGCAACTTGACAATGGTGTTTCCCAGGAATCCTGTTCCGCCAGTGACGAGGACATGGCCCAGCGACCTGGTGACCTCCTGAGGTGGGGCTGCCATGGTGGGAGTTGGATGTGTGTGTTGGCGTAGCAGGATCTTATGCGAGACGTCCTGGCGAGGTCGTCGATCGTCAACAACAGCGAAAAGGAAAAAAGTGTCTGTGGTGGGCGCTGGGTGGTGTTATGCGATTGATGTCGATGGATTGCCTACTTGGGCTCCCAGCCAAGGGGACCTTGGAAATCCTGGTCAAGCCCCGCCAATGCTCAAAGCCCGCCCGCCATATGGAGTCGAACCACTTTGCTTCTACTCAAAGATACACATACCACACGGCAGCAGACAAAAGTAGCACCACGACAGGCGCAGCTCTTCTCGCAATATCCATCAAGCCCCTGCGCATTCCTTCGGCGATGTACACTGCCACCAGCTTGTTCAACTCTTCCGTGTCATTGACCCTTGGAAACGGCACGTCTGGCACCGGCTTGCCCAAAAACTCACACAGTGGCTCCCAGCCCTGTCCGACTTGGAATAGCAACAGGCGCTCTGGCGGTGTCACCCGCTTCACCTCTGCGTTATGCGCCAGATAAGCCGCTTTCGCATTCTGAAGCCATTCCTCGAAGAACTCCGGATTGTTCCAGAGCCAGGACTCTCGCTTGGCTTTGACGTGGAAGTAGTGCTCACAAATCAGGTCTGTCTGACGTGCCATAGCGCCCATACAAGCATGGTCAATCCGCCTCACGAACGGGACCGCTGCTGAGTTTGTCCCTGCTATCACCGTGTTGCGAAAACTCTCGAACCATTTGTCGACGTCGCGCTCGATGAGCACGACTTTCGCTTCGGGATACGCGGCCACAAGCTCTTCTGCTACGATAGAAGCTGGTTGGTCGGTACATGCTCCAAATTGGCCCAAAAGGTTGTCAAAGACTCCGCGGTCGAGTAGCAGGCGATTAGGGTTTTCTGGATGGAACTTGGACTCCAAGACTTCGATCCACATTGCGAGGTCGAGGGTGTTCTCTGCCATCTTGACCCAATGCCAGGATGGGATGCCGAGAATCTCGAACGCGGCTGCCATACCTGTGAGTCAATCAGCGTGCATGATCGTTGAGATGTAAGACGCCTGGCGATTAGCTGGGCTACCAGACGCATGATGCTCATTGTTGTGATTAGATGTCTACAGGATGGAATATATGTACATACTCATGGTCGCGGTACGCGAGTAGCCCAACGACAAGACTTCCATGGGCACCGTCCGAACTCGCGTTCGCGGATCGACATTGCTGTTGCCGGAGATGTTTGAACTCTTATCACTTGCAGTAGACATATTTGCGCGTGCTTTTTATGAACTGGTGTCGCTGGCTAATGCAAATATTGAGAAGTTCTGCCGCTCTCAGCGAGGAACATGCTGTGCTGATATACACCTGCGAAGGTACATAAGCCTATACATGTAGGCGACCGCCACGGTGTTCAGCCTGATCTGAGGTGCATCGCTTCTATTGTCTGCTCAGCTCTCTGCAGAATACATGCAAAGACAACCCAAATGCGTTAGCCGTTCGATCCTTGTGTAACGAGACGCCGTGATATGCGGGAGCACGAGATGCTCCACTTTGCACGTAAGACACGATCCGTAACGAGCCCACATTGTTAGTCAAAGCCAGCTTCTCGAGGCCATCAAGTCGACCTTTCCAACTATATACTGTCGCCTGCTTGTCTTTGTTCGCATGTGTGATGCGAAACACGAGCATGGACCTGTACGCCATGCACGCGCCTACCGAGCTGTCACTCTTGGCAGGCGCTTAAGAACGCATTCTCCTTCCCTTCGATTGGCTCCGACTGCACGAGACAATCTCCAAATAGACGACATCTGCCGTGTAATGTCTGAACCTCCGACAACGCAATACAGTGCACAGATCTCACGGCGTTGCGCAAGCGGCTCTGCATCATGCACGAAAGCCAATGGACTGCAGCTGCTCAAAGGCTAGCGGTTTGGCCTGGCGCCTGGTGAGTGTGGTATGCGTATACAATACACGGTCTGGGACATGGCCATTGTTCGAGCTACACTCTCTATCCTTTCCTTCGCTACAGTCTGTCGTTCATCTTGCTGTCCTTTCGCTCTTCTCTTCTTTTCATCGCGCATTTCCTTTGTCACGAATTGTATTCTGGTGGGCTTTCAGCTACTAATTATTTTCCGACTATCCTTGCATTCAGCATACGGCGCAGGCGCCTTCATCACGCACGACAACATCATCACTACCTCTGCGGTGATAGAATATGTTCCGGCTCAATAATGGCTCGATAGACCGCAAACAATCCAGGACTGGAAGCAAAAGCGGCATCAAGGCCATCACCTCCAGACTGAAACCGGAGTTGCGACTTGCAGTCGACACAGATGTCTCGCGCCACAGAGGGGCTGTGCCAGAAGAAGTGTTCCCTTACGAGACAGCATCTCAAAGACGAAACGCCGAACAGACGGCATCGATCCTATCACAAAGGAAGAAAGCGAACCTAATAGGTCTGAGGCGCGAGCTTGAGAACAGGGATACGGCACAAGCTGGACTTGTGAGGAACGATAGTGTCAGTGGTCGCGCGAAACCATCGTACCCTGGACTACCACCACGGCCCGATGTCAACAAGAATCCTCGCATCGCAGATCGCCTCGAAACTGGCAACACCCTTGCCGCACCGGCACTGCATAACCGGGTCAAAGGACTACGACCTTCGCCGTTGAACCTGGTGGACGTCTCTCCATCTGATCGAGTCATACCCATTGGAATCGCGATCCCGTCTGCTGCAGTGTCCACCCACACCACGAGTCCGCTCACAGCAACGCCTCGGACTTACTCGCCACCTCAACAGGGTCATGAGGCAGTTACTCCTACGATCATTGTGACGCCCGCAAGGGAGGATTTCGAGATTACACCGCCCTCATACCTGTCTGCAGAGGATCAGAAAAACAGGATTGCGTCGAGCATCTACAGCAGATATACTAACTGTGCCCCAAGAACGGCCGAGTTCACAGCAACGCCCCCAGTCCCTCCTCTACCACTTTTTGCACAGCAGCCACGCAAGCAGAATGTACAAGAGTCAAAGCTGCCAACCTACGAGGAGTGCAATAGCGCAGTCAGCCACAAGGCTACTTTGTCAGTATGCACCGTGTTCGAGGAAGATGAACATCTGCAGCCTCCAGCATCAGCGAAGAGTTTTTCGGGGTTCAAGATCAGGTCTCTCAAGCGCCAATCGACTCTCTCAACGCCGCGACGTAGCCGTGGATGGTGGAACGTAATCACTTCTCCGTTCTCAGCGCGCTCCAATGGTCTTTTCTGGAGGTCTCCCACTGAGGAAACACTCGATCGAACGGCAATCCTCAATGACGCATCCGCAATGGGAGTCGCGGACTTCTATCGTAGGGATCTACAGCAGTCGTCGACAAATGTTGAAGATATTGAGCCTCGATCAGCGCCTGCAACCCAGCTGCGTGCCGTACCAGGCTCGGAGCCGAGATCTGCGCCAAAGAGATCGATCACTGCACCAGGAGCCCTGGACCCGAACGCCGATGTCATGAACATCTATCGCATCCCAAGTCAAGGCGAGGCTGCAGCGTATTATGATCAGACAAGGCACTTTCCTAGCCTTTTGGTGGATCCGATGGACGTTCCGCGATCGATGTTTGAAGACGACAGTCCACTCACTGACGTTTGCGCGTGTGAGCATCACCGCCATGGACACGGTTCTGATTTGGCGGTCACAAATGGAGCTGATGAGAGCAAGCGTGCAAGTACTTGCAGCAAAAGCCATGAGTCCACCCGGGATGGCGGAGTAGTCATTGCTGGCGGTCTGAAAAGCCCATTCGACGACTCTCACGCCATCGATAAGGAAAGCGACTCGCCGCAACCACCACGAAGGGCAATGTTCACGTCTCCGACTGCAGATGAGCTGCTCTCGCCATCAACGATCCATGGCACGCCCAACAAGGATTTCCCGCGTGCCTCTATTGAGACGCTGACTCCAGTAATTGAGAATGCGCATGTGGGAACTATGGTGGGTCCTCGCTCATCCAACGGCGAGCAGAGAGCAGTCATGATTCCACCAAGTCGCACACCTAGCCCTCCTAGTAGCACACAGGAAGCCGCAGTGGTCGACCGAACTCCCAGTCCTGCGCGGAAATTACATGACCCTTTCGTTACAGTCACGGATCTCGATAATCGACCGCCGATGCACCGCCGCGAAGAATCTCGTGGGCTCGGGATATCGAGCGATGATGAAGAGCTCTTTCCACCACCGAAGATGTTGTCCGAAAAGCCTCGCCTGGCTACAGATCGCTTTGGGCAGTTGAGAATAGCCACCGAGGTGATCCAACGTCCAGCACAGCCATGGTACAGGCGCTTCTTTTGCCAAATTTCCGCTGCTTGCATGGCCCTCCTCCTTCTAATGATCGTCCTGCTTATCATCCTGGTCCCCCAGAATCATGCAGACAATGCGGTGCAAGCACAATGGCTCAACCTCACTGGCTTCCCACCAATCCCAACAGGCGTGGCAACTGTGATTCAGCCCAGGAATACCTTGGAGGAAAGTAGATGCGTCGACCCACCTAGTATCTGGAGCTGTGCCATGCCACAAACCCAACCTTTATCCAGAAACAAAACCTCAAGGACAGATCTGCCAAACTTCCGCTTCGAGATCCGTTTCCGCAATCACACTCTCGACAACACTACTGCCCTGATGCCAGCCACAAATCATTCCTCTTCCTCCGGTCCCGCGTCAGTGAAATCGCAGCTCCGCGCTCGCAGCACCTGGTCTCAGATGCTGTACTCTTCCAGCCCAGCACCACCGTCAGAGGCAGACCAGCTAGCCCTCAGCTCAGCCACAAACAACACTACCATCGGCGAGGAAACCCCTTTCTACATCTCCCTCTTGAATCCGGAGCCCCTAGACCGTCTGAAAAAGCGAGACACCACCGAAGAAGACCACAAAACTCCAACTGTCATTTCAAACCCTTACCCCTACCCGAACCCATCCAACACAACCACTTCCAAAAACCTCACCACCACCTCAACCACTATCCCAAGACCTATCCTCCTCCCCAACGGCGAACCACAGACCCCGCTCCTCTACCCCTACGCTACAGCACAACCCCTCCGCTTGTACAACCGCAACCAGCCAGACGAGCACTACGCCTTCTACACGTACTTCGCCAAAACCGCGCTCGTCGCCGACACTGCCGTGCAATCCTCCATGTCTGATCCCTCCTCTTTCTTCAAAAGCACCGTATCTCCCGCGCAGGCTGACTCTGCCCGTCCGGTCGACGTCGCTAACACAAGTACCACCATGTCCGCCATGCCGAAACCGCAGGCGCTCTGCGAGTTTGCGCAGACGAGTTTCAGAGTGCAGATTTGGACGAGGAGGGGATTCGTTGCGGATGTCCCTGCTGCTCCTGCTGCGGGATTGGATTCTTCTTCTTCTGATGATGATATTGCCGCGAGGATCCAAGCGGGGGAGTCTTCGGCGAACGAAATGCAGGCGCCGGGATCTTTCCCATATGGTGTTACGATTTCGCTTGATCGAAAGTCAGGGCCGGATGGCGATGAGGGGAAGGGTGTTTTCTGTTGGGCGCTTGATAGGGATGGGAGGGTTGTTGGGGAGGGGGTGAGGGTTGGTGAGAAGGATGTGAGTAGGAAAGTGGAGGTGGAGAGGCGAGATGATGATACAGGATGTGGGTGTCAGTGGGAGAGTTGAAGAGAGATGGAGGTGAGATTAATGTCGTTGCTAGGAGGCGTTGTATTAGATTGGCAAGACTAAAACTGGTTGTGGCCATTTTGTTGTGACCTCTTCTTGCTTGTCGTTGTCCTTTTGTGCTACCGGAGGATGAGTTGAGTTCGAGCTCTGAGCTTAGCAGCGGAATTGGAGAGTCATTGAAATAAAATACTATACGCTACCATGTACACGATTAGCCTAAAGAAATTCACATGATTATAATTCCATAGATTTCCCATCCGCGTATGCCTTCCTCAAATTCTAATAATGTTTCTTGTGCTTGCTTTCATCCGTATACTGGCACCTCATGAGGCGCGAAGAATTGTCCCCTCACGGGCGCGCCGTCCTTCTCGGCGAACAACGCCAGAAGGGTGTCGCGGACTTCGAACTCTTCGATCACGGCGCCGAAACTATGGTCCTTGTTAGCAATTTGTTTTTTTTTTCTTTGAACCAAGGCGATGTCAAATGTCATGACTTACCCGTAGCAACGACACTTGTCCAACAGGCTCGACTTCAACTTTTCGTAATCCTTCATGTCCAGCTCCCCCAGGCGGGGATCTGATAGTACTAGCATCCAAGCCATCACGGGCGTGATCTCGCCGTCACGATCCATCGGTAAGCGATTGCTTAGGTGGAGCAAATTTGCCAGTGCGCCGGTATCCATGCCTTCGGGCATTTGGTGTGCGTAGGGCTCCGCGGGCTTGTGCATGATGTGCGAGTGCGGTGGTGCAGTCGCCATCAGTGCGTGGCCGGACATGTGCTCGTGATCGCCATCGTCGGCTGGCTCGAGGGGATGGTGAAAAGGCTGATTGGCGGCATTGTGCGAACGCACGAGCAGATATTGCATGTGTTCCATGCAGGGACGCTCGAGCCTGTGAAGGAAATCAGATGAGCTGTTAGTGTAAGTTCCGGATACTCGTGGGCGGCGTACCGGGATGGAACGAATGGGTGGACTCCTCAGCGGTGGGGCGAAGGCGAGGGATAGGCGCCTGCGATACTGGGATCAGGGAAGATGGGAATGCCTTGGGAGTCGTACGTGAGGACAAAATCGATGCCTATCTGGTCGTAGTTGAAGTTGTTGTTTGGCAACTGAATGGGCTGGCGTGTATTGTTGACAGCGGGTGCTGGCTGAAGCGGTCGTTGTCCTTGGGAGTGTGGCGGGCTGAAGTTCGTGCTCGTGCTCTCCGATCGTGGGTTGTAGCTGCCCACTGTGCTGCCACCAGTGCTGTGACCGTATCCTGTGCTGTCCTCACGTGAGAAAGTCAAGGGCACAGAGGCGAAGTCGTAAGAGATTCCATGGCTGGCGAGAAGCTCTTTCAAACGTCTGTTCTCTTCGGCGATGGCATCGCGTTCTTTTGTCGAGGTCGTGAACATTTCCTTTAGCCGTAGGACTTCTTGCTCTAGAGCCTTGATGTACATTTCCTTGCGTTCACGGTGCGTCCTGTGGTTTGTTAGCTTCGTCGATGCCATGATAATTGTTCCTGGCAAACACTGTTTGAAAGTGCTCAAAGCCCGCCACCGTCGTTCGCAACATGTTCTTGTGGAAAAGCTAACACGGCAATAACAGGGGAAGCGAAAGTGATCCGACGCGAAGCCCATGCAATTCGCAATTCGAACCTGGCGTCTCAGGCACAGCGTGGCTGGGAACAGGCCCTACATCACGAGCGACTGGGAAAGGAGAGAAAGAGATTCGATAAACGAACCTTTGTGCTTGTCTGTTGAGCTCCTGGCGACGTGTCAAAGCGGGCTTGCTGTCTGGCTTGGGTCCTCTGCGTTTGGGAGGCTGGCCATCTTCAGAGCCATCAGTATATGTTAATGGCGTGTGATTATAATGCATAGGACACACCCTTAGTCTGTTTCTTGTCACTGCTTAGGTTTTTGAGAAAGTTGAGCTGGCTCAATGGGCTTGCTGAGTCTTTCTGCGGCGAAGCATGGCTCTCTGCTGTCAATGGTCATCAGCAAGATTGTTAGAGGGACGGTTGAGGACGGTGGACATACGATAAGCAGAAGCGAGGTCTGCTTGTTGTGTAACGGGGTACGTAGCGTATGAGGACATGGTTTCGACCAAGCGGGTGATGGTATTGGAAGTTGAGTGCCGTCAGATTACTGAGACAGGAAGTGTCAGTCTTGCAAATGCTATTGTTGCTTCTTTATTTTTCTGGCGGCTGCAGTGAAGAGAGGCGGCGTCGATGAACAAATAGTCAGCGACGAACGACGTCCTGAGGCTACCCAAAGCTTGCGGGGTGTGGCAGCGAGAGTCTCGGCCAGGTTGCGCACCAAGCTAAAGAGAAGTATGCTTTTGGGCGTTTAATTATCGAGCCGAGCACGTTGTGATATGTGTCGGAAGCCGGAAGTGAGGTGGGCTTGCGCACAGTGGCCACGACTTACTCTGATCCGCGGAAAAGAAGGGGTGGATGCTCGAGGCATAGAGGAAAGCGGTAAAGCGTGGCCTGCTCGTATTGGTACGAGTAGAAGCAAAATGCTGACTGTGTTGGTGGAAGTCGGGTAAGGCGAGTCCGGTGGCTGAGCACAGGAGAGCACGCAAGGACAGCGGCTGTGGTGGTGGTGATGTCGATGACGAGCGTGCACCGCAGCACACAGCACACGACAAGCGGGAGTCGAAGGGACGAAGGGACGAAGGGACGAAGGGGATTTGGAATTGAGCTGCAGACTTGCTTGGGTACGCGGTCGACGCGGTCGACGTCAAGGCAGCGGGCGCTGCCGGGGACGGGTCGTGCGCGAATATAGGTGTACGTGGTGGCAACGGCACAAGGGTTCAGGATGTCTCTTTTGGTGTTCGCAATGACCCAGAACGGTAGACGCAACTGATGGGCGAATGGGCGAATGGAGCAGATACGCCCACAAGCAGCAAGCGGTGGCAGGCCGGTAGGCGCTATGTGGACGAGGCGTTGGGAGGATCGCACAGCAGCCAATCATCGCATCGACCGTTTTGTGCTTGCATCCGCTTGCATCCACCTCGTCCAGGAAGGCTGGCAGGAGCCGAGAACTCTCGTCGAAGAACCCTTGGACTACTCTCTTAGAGGCAGGTGCTAGGCTGAAGACACGCTTGTGACTTGAGTGCACCGTGAAGTGTATGAAGCATATCGAGGGTCTCTCACTTTCTACTCTACACAGATAATCATATGGGGTGCACGTGTCCCTCGTGTATGTCTTGTCTACTGGCAAGGCTCACATCCACTCTCTGTTCTCCAGTCTCATCTCTCCAGAAGCCTCGTATCTGTCGTGCATCCAACCTAGGGACTCTTGGACCGTGCCGAGGACCGAGTATGTCATACCGAGTATGTCCAAAATTCCGGCTCGCTGGGCCCCTAAACTTTGATGGGATGGAAGGCCTTGCAGGATTCGTATGCCTCGCAGACCAAAGTATATCGTCAGTTGACGTACAGCAGGTCTGGGTGGCATGTGCTGGAACGTGCGCTACTTCTCATGTTTGTTGTCCGACGGGGTATAGTTGGGATCGGTATCGTGGCCCGACGCTTTAGCAGGTACCAAACGCAAGATGTTGTTGTTGTCTACTGGCAGCCGTATGTCAGGTGAGACATGCATATCAACAGCGATACCATGGTAGACAGTCATCACTGCTGCGGATACGGGCGCCTTCCTCAAACAAGTGCCTGCTAAGTGTTGGAGGACCGGCCATCTTGAACCCCAGAAATGCCTGTTCATGTGCATACGTAACTGGACCAACGACTTCGTAGCCACGTACGATGGTACGGCTGACATACCGAGACATATTGTTTGGTTCAAGGAAGACCGCTGGTAGACCTTTGGAAGAAGTATGCTGTCTTCAGATCGGACGCTCCGTGCAGCAGTGCCCGCGTCTTCCGGGCCGGCTGCTAGTATGGCTGGTGCGAAGTGACCATTGAGACATCGTCTGCAGGCTTGGGATAGCTTTATGTTGGTTCTGGTTGTGCCAGAGTACAGATCCGATCGGCTGGTACATACCCGACCAGCCGCGTATAGCTCGTATGCGGGAACATGGATATCGAGATATCGAGCGAAGAGAGCAGACACGAGGAATGTTGCAAGTCTGAAGAGATGATGGTCTCATGGCACGAGGTATGCTACTTGCTAGTGCCGCTAGGGCATAGATTGTGGGTAGAAGTTGAGTTCTTGTGACCAGACACTCGGGACGATGGACTGACTCGATCTTGTGGATCCGACTGAAGGCATGCAGACTTATGATCGCTTTTGACGTGTTTTTCGGTGTCCGACAAGCCAATTGCAGAGCAGAGCTGTGACATTTCTCGCCATGTCCTCTGATTTTAATTGTCAATTCTCTTTCTCTTTCTCTTGCTTAGAGTGCGTTTGTATACATACATACATATTATACAGATTAGACGCCTGACCCAGCTACCCGGCCACTTGTTCAATTACCCTCTGCAAGACCCGGGGAGATCGACCGTCCGCTATTAACTGCATAGCACGCATCCTTGTTGTTATGATTAGAAGACCTCGGTCCAGACCTTGATCGCCACCAGGCTGACCTTCCAAGCTCCAATCCCCCACCAAAAGCAAGCAAGCAAGCGTCCTGCGCCTGCAGGCACCACAGATCATCATCACGCCGTTGATCATCATCGTCCTTGGCTGTGCTGCGAACTGTCCGTCCGGCGTCCACCTCCACCCGCGCCACCACCATGCGAAACACTTCTCCCGCCCTGATGCCACTTTTATCGTCGCTGTCAACGCCTCCGCCTCTCAAGCGCCTCCGCCACTTTTTGCGCGCCGCCCTGCATCTGCTGCCGTGGCTGCTGCGCCTGTGCCTCGCAAACACCTTGCTCTCCCTCCTCCTGCCTTTCGCCCTCGTCGCTCCCACTGCTGCCTATAATGCTGCCTCCCTGATCGCCGCGTCGGTATGGCTGCACATCCAGACCATCTTCACCGCTACCAATAAAGCAAATATCATCGTCGCCGGCGATCCGCTGCCGTCCGGCGAGTCCGCGATAGTCGTCTGCAACCATGTCGAGTGGTCGGACTTCTACATGATCCAGGAGCTTGCCTTGCGCGCCGGCATGCTGTCGCGATGCAGGTGGTTTGCAAAGAAAGAGCTGAAGTGGGTGCCTTTCTTGGGCTGGGGCTTGTGGGCCATGGGTATGCCGCTGGTCAGCCGCCAGTGGATGGAGGACAAGAAAGAGATGGATAGGGTGTTTAGTGGGGTCGTGCAGGAGAAATGGCCGATATGTAGGTTACTCGCTGTTTCATTTTCTTTTTGTACCCGTCTATACCGGTATCTATATGCATGTTCGAGATCAGATCAGACCTGGCCCCAGACCGTTTGTCAATCACACCTCGCTAGGCTTGCTAACCCAAGACATCCATCCTCGCACCCGATCCCTTATCGTCATTCTACATACCTCCATCCGAAGATCGAAGCACTCACATAACTAATCTACCTTCTGACAGGGCTCATCTCCTTCTCCGAATCCACCCGCCTCACTCCGGCCAAACGCCTCGCCGCCGCTTCCTACGCACACGAACATAATAAACCTCTCCCCAACCATCTTCTCCTCCCACGGACCAAAGGCTTCGCTGCCAGTGTCCAACACCTGCGCTCGGCTCCGCACGTGAAAGCCGTCTACGATGTGTCTATCGCTTATGCTGATATGCAAAACGCTCACCCTGCCGGCAAGACCGCGCCTTTTGCTTTCCAAAGTCCGCCCACGTTTGCGCAGAGTGTGCTCACGCCGGACGTGGGGGCGAGGTGGAAGACCTTGGTGCATGTCAGGAGGTTTGCGATCGATGAACTGCCGGCTGAGGAAGCAGAGGTGAGGACTTGGTTGGAGGAAAGGTGGATTGAAAAGGGGGAGTTGTTGGAAGAGTTGCGGGCAAAATTGTTGAGAGGTGAGAGTTGGGAGGAGCTGGAGAAAGGAAAGGTGGAGTGAAGATCGATCGAACAGGGAGGGAGAAACGAGTAGTAATGAGCGATGGCACTCGGAACGACGCTAATGCTAATTCTAACGACGGACTGGAGGGTTCCAACGACTGGGGTAATGGGCTTGGTTGTAATGATAAGCTTAATACTGAGATTGAACATAAGATCAATGGTTGTCTCTGGGGATGTGCCTTGCGACCTTTTGGAATCGCGTTGCTCTTCTGAACACCATGCCTTCGCTCAGTGGACCTGTCTCCCTTCTGAAGATATCTTGCCAGGGCGTCTGCGCTTCGACTGTGGCATAACCTCCCTTCTTTTCCAACTCCGCCCTGCGCTCCTCGATCTCACCTTCTGGCATTAGCATATCGACCCTGCGCTTGTTCAAGTCCACACGCAGGACATCGCCATCCCTGAGGATAGCTAAATTGCCGCCCGCTGCTGCTTCTGGGCTTGCGTTCAGGATGCTGGGAGATGCAGATGTGCCGGACTGCCTGCCATCGCCAATGCAAGGCAGCGAATACTTCAGGCCTTTCTTCAGTAGGTGTCCTGGCGCAGTCATATTGACTACTTCCGCGGCACCAGGGTAGCCTATCGGGCCCGTGCCGCGCATGATTAGGATTGTGCGCTCGTCGATGGAGGCCGTTTCGATGCGAGTGTTGTAGTCTTCTGGGCCGTCAAAGACTGCGACTTTGGACTCGAAGACGTTCGGGTGCTCTGGGTCTTCCAGGAATGCTTTGCGGAACTCCTGCGAGATCACCGATGTCTTCATGATGGCAGAATCAAAGAGGTTGCCGGTCATGTGTAGGAAGCCGGCGTCGGTTTTCATTGGCTGGGTGTAGGTTTTGATTGTCTCTCGGTCCCAGCTATGCTTGCCTTGGGCATTCTCCTTGATGGTCTTGCCATTGCAAGTTATAGCATCGCTGTGCAGTTTGCCCTGGTCTAGCAGTTCGGCCATCACGGCGGGGAGACCGCCTGCACGATAGTATTCTTCGCCGAGCATAGTGCCGGCTGGTTGCATGTTGACGAGTAATGGGATGCTGAAGCCAACTTCTTCCCAATCGTTTAGATCGAAAAGGACGCCGATGTGTTTGGCTATGGCGTTGAGGTGGATTGGGGCGTTGGTCGAGCCGCCGATGGCAGTGTTGACGACCACGGCGTTCTCGAAGGCTTCCCGCGTCATGATATCTGAAGGCTTGCGATCAGCGTATACCATTTCGACGATCTGCATGCCCGTCTTGTATGCTGCTTGTGCACGCTCGCGGTATGGGGCTGGGATTGCGGCGCTGCCTGGCAATGCCATTCCGAGGGCTTCGGCGAGGGCGTTCATGGTCGAGGCGGTTCCCATGGTGTTGCAGTGGCCTGCGCTAGTTGTGCCACGGGTTACGAGATCGAGGACTTGTTTGTCGTTGATTTCGCCTGCGGCGTGCTTTTCGCGAGCTTGCCAGACGACGGTTCCGGAGCCGATGCGGTCCTTTCTGCTGTAGCCGTTCAGCATTGGGCCGACATTGAGGCAAATCGCTGGAATGTCAAGGGTGGCGGCTGCCATGAGCGCCGCTGGAGTCGTCTTGTCACATCCTGTCAGGAGAACGACGCCGTCGAAGGGGTAGGCGTGTAGGAGTTCTACGAGCCCGAGGTAGCTTAGATTTCTGTCTAGAGTGGCTGTGGGCCTGCGCGATGTTTCCTGAATGGGATGTGTGGGAAACTCTATAGCAATGCCACCGGCTGTTCGAATGCCCTCTCGAACACGCTTTGCCAATGTCAGATGGTGGCGATTACAAGGGGCGAGGTCAGATCCAGATTGAGCAATGCCGATGATGGGCTTGTGGGAGAGTAATTCTTCTTCCGTGAGCCCGTAGTTCAAGTATCGATCGAGATACAAGGCGGACATGCCCGGATCTTCTGTACGACGGAGCCATTGCCATGATCGGAGCGATTTCGTCTCTTCGTTGGTCTTGCCTGAGATTTTGGATTCCAACGCGCGCATGCGGGCTTTGAGGGCGGCAAGTTCGGTTGTGTAGTCCTCAATGTCGCCTGCAGATGCCGATTGGCAGGCGTCGGTGGACGATGGACAGCCATTGCAATCTTGGTTTTCTGAGGCGCAGGACATCTTGGAGATTGTTTCTACTATAGATGGTAGCAGTATAGTGTTTGTCTAACATTAGACGAGTGATTTCTCGCGAGATGTAGATGACCTTTGGCTCGCAACAATGATACACCGAACCGAACCGGGCCGGCAATTGACGACTGTTGAGCAGAGGCAGAGGCCGACAGAGGTCGGGTGAAGTGGGGAGGGCTTGGAGCAGTAGTCTACGTATGGTTTTCGAGAAGAAAGAATTGATTCCTTGCAACGTCCTCGAGCATGTTTTGAGGTTGTCTTCGACCATCGGCCTCAATGAAGCAAATTTCGCCGATCGCCTTTCCAAAGTGTGTGTCCGCGATACACCACGACACGCCTATTCTCAGCTGCTCAGCTGTAACGTTGCACTATTCCCAAGCGTCCTCGCCCTACTTGTGCCTCACCCTCCTATCACTCACAGTAGCCATATCCTTCTTGCTATCCTTACTGTTGCGTCGACATAGTCTGTGCCTCTTAATCTTCATATTCACTGTCGGAAGCCAATACGGAGCCAGCTTTCCCCCAATCGCTGCTCGATCCAGGCTCCTGGCCAGCCTCATGCTGCTCGACACAGATGTTGGCATATTCCCAGCTCCATTTCCATGCCAGTGGTAGGAAAAGATCACTATCGAGGCCTTCTGGAGGGTCACTCCGAATTTCGTTCATAGACTGAGGCGGGCATTCCAGCAGCACGCGAAGAGAGTTTCGCATGTCTGCAAGGCTCATCTCTCGCACGACGTCAGGATCTACCCACTCCGATGACAGTAAATGGCGCTTCAGGTAATCGGAAGCCCACTCATCACGCTCTCCAGGATAGTTTGCGTCAGTCGGTAAGCCGAGAGAAGCGTGGTCTGGAAGCATGGCAACGCAAAGACGAGCGAGCTGCACAAACTCCAGTGGGTCCAGTAGTCCAGAAGAGCTTTGAGTAGCCAGGCGGTCGAGGCGACTGGACGTGATGTAATATTGGACCGCAGCGTGAGCAAGGAGACTGGATTTCCTGACCGGCTCAAGCACGTACGACGGGTTTGGCAGACTCGCGAAAGCGAGCTTCTGTTGCTGAATCCGCCGCTCAATCGTATGCAATCCGCCATCAGCCTCAACCCAATGTTGCGCAGCGACGGTGTTAGACAGTACATCCGAGCGCGGGTCGCATCGGAATACAGCTACATTAACCTCAAGGTATTCTGTGGCCCAACCCAACGCGTTGGGGTTATCTCCAGCCTTCAGATGTCGTAGGTTGAGTGTTCTGGGCTCTGGCAGCTTCGATGGGTAAGTCAAGTAAGGGAAGCTGCTACGCCTGGAGAGCAATGTTGCGTCAGCCCATTGTCTTGCCACACGGAGTTTCATCCTGTCAGCGTCTGTCATCGATCCATCGTCTTGTTGCGACAGCTCGACTAGCTTCCCTGACGTCTCCATTGAGGCTAACTCTTCGTGCAATCCGACCCAGCATCTGAATGAGGTCTGCAAAGTCAAGGCTATCTGGTCGTCAACGTCGGTGAGAACTTGCCACTGTTGCATGAGAGATTCGAGATGAGCCCAGGCGTCGTAATCTGATGGCACAGCCTGAGCGCTCGGCCACATTGCAGTGAGTTTACGGTTGACGACCTGGACTTTGCTATACTCTCCGTGCAATTTGTACCGACCAATGTCGATGCAGGTAGTGTGACCGAGCTCAGCAACATTCTGTATAAAATGTGGGACTGTGATGAGTCGGACAACTTTCTGAGCTCCCCGAATATCCAGATTATGCGGCACCAGACCGCTGAGACAGTCGCTGAGAATGGCGATCGATCGGACGCGAGGTAGTTGCTGCAGTCTCTTGAGTATACTAGAGCAATTACTCAGGTCGGCATGTCCCCGAGTGTTCGCGCAGTCGGCGACTTCAACGAACTCAGCGTTGGCGACAAAGTTGTCGTGTCGTAGCAATCGTTCGAGCTCGGGGAACGTTGCCCGGAACGTCCTGTTGTGATAAAGAACTTGGGTTGCTTCTTTGTGGATGATTTTGTTCGTGGCAAGTATACCGGTCTCGACTGTCGCGTGTTTGATTTCCTCCTCAGCGGAAAGCGCAAGGATCTCGTTGTCAATCCCGAGGGAGGCAGTGCTGTCGCTCGGTTTGATGACCCTGCTCGAGCCAAAAAGGTGGTCATAGATGGCTACTCGCAACTCGGGTGCGAGCTTGTCGAGGAAAGAGGGCGGTGACATCGTGTTTGAACTGGCGGGGAGTCAGCTCGGAGCTGTTTGTTTTGGCGTCGCGTGATGCGACTGTTTGCTGTGAAGGAGTCGGAGGTTTGGTAGTGCTGTCTGGAGGCGAATTTGTTCGTGTATAGAGTTTCGTGGCGGGTCGACGATTGATGCGCTGGTGTGTGCAGGATCCGGCACAATCAGTGCACGGTATCGGATTAGGGTTAGGGCGGTCGAAAATCAGTATCAGTGAGATCGCTGATTACTGACTACTTCACTTACACTGATTTTTCGTTGTCCTGGGTTGGTGTACTTTCTTAGGAAAAAAGCGATTGACGTGGTGCGTTGGTGATTGTCAGTGGGCGGAGACTACAGGCGGATGACTTGCAGTCAACAGAATTGGGAACGTGGGATGGTTTCACTTTTGCAGCGGCGGCCTCATTGCGCATGGGCGCTGCATTTGTAGAACAAGGTAGCGTGAATTGCAGCAACAGTCTTTTCCACAATTCTTCAACTCATGCGCCAAACACTCTATCCATTGAAGTTCGACTCGGTAGCACAATCCCGTAGAATACGGCGCGGCTCCTGCGGGGCTGCCTGTTCCCGATCTACCTTTTCACTAGTCACTTTGGCATCCTTGTTGTAAGTGCACAGGCTCATCATTTTGCGAAAATTTATGCGCTACGTCCGCTCGAAGGTATTAGCAGAGGGTCTTCGGAGATCTATGTGCGCAGACTTACAGGAAAAGCTCTTACATTGAATCCACATTGTCATCCTGCCCTCACTCTTCACCCACAGCTCCATGCGCACCATGCTCCCCTTCCCACCGGAGACTCTTGATTACACCTCTGTCGAGTTCCCGGTCAGCCTCCAAACTTGCAACCTTCGCGTGGAGCTCCACAATCTTCGCCTCCTTCGCCTTCAAAGCCAACCGTGAGATGTCTCTTCCCCTGACAACGCCTTGAAACTTCAAGTCATGCTTACTCAGTATCCCACGTAGCGTAGTGAGAACGTCATCTGGCACCCGGGTTTCTGACATAGCCGCAAGGACTTCATTCGTCAAAGAGCTAGTACCATCAGGTGGGTTCGCCAAAGCATCCTTATATCGACCTTGATTCGAGGATCTGGAATAGACAGCCGGCGTATTGGCTTGCAGTGTCGGCGTTGGTGGATACGGTTGCTCTGGAATCGGAGGCAGGGTCTTTATAGACTGTTTGGAAGGTGAATCGAGGTGGTCGTTCTGGTGACTTGCAAATATGGAAGGGGCTTCCGGCATGCCGGACTCATCGAGCTGTTCTTGTAGCCACGGTAATGTGCGTTTCTTTTCGACCGTAGTGGCAGGAGTTGCGTAGACACCCGTCTTGACAGCTTTGCGAGGCGTCTCAGGCGCCGGGACTACCGAATCAGCGGCATCGATGAGGTCTTGTTCTTCTTGGCCAGTAAGAGGCCATGGTGACAGCTCGTCATCTTCGTTGTCATGGTCACTGTCCAAGTCCGCTACGTCGGCTTTTCGTTTTGCTCCGCTGATGTTATGTCGCTGCGAAGAATAAGCTGGTGGAGGGCTGTCGTCGTCTGTAGTCTCATCATCCTCTTTTTGAGGATCTCTGTCAGCTCCTTTCGCCATGGGGTTAACGCCCGCGAACATGCCACCTCTGCTTCTGCCAGCATCCCAGCCGTCCTGGGCAGCAGGGACTTGTCTACTCTTGGGCTCGGACCTGCTGTTGTTCAGTACCGCTCCCTCTTCTCGAAGTTTGGCGTCTTCATCCCAGAGGAAAAATCCGCATCTTTGCGGTTCCTGATTTTGACATGTATAGAACCAACGGCCCTGGTTCTTGCTTTCTTTTTTCACTTTGAAATGCTCGGCAGGTAGGCGTGGCGTGCAATCACAATGCCAGATGCCATCTGCGAAAACGCCTCTTGGTGCTGTCGATCTGGAGCCGCCTCTACTACCACCGCCACGGCCACGGCCGCGAGAACTATAGCGATTGTTGTATCCGCCTCGAGCATACTGGCCTCGGCCGCCACGGTTCATGATGAGAAGTTCTCCAGTTTCATTGACAGGATCAGTGTTGTACCATTGATGGAAGTGAGCGGTGTGCTCGAACGTTCTGAGCGATGCACACGTATAACGCTCAAGCGTGTAAGTTTGCGCTGGTTGGCACAGCGATGTGTTTGGTGCTTGTTCGATGGAGTGGAGGCACCGTGAGGCTGGCGCCAACGTCATTGCGCCAGGAGGTCGGCACGGGCCGAATCCTCGCGCTAATCCCATTCAGGCGGGTCAAAACGGGCATCCACTATTCATCATAGAGTTCGTGGCTCACGCCATGCATTTGTAAGCTATTTCTTCGACGTGTTATTTTCTCTTCTGGTCGTTGTGCCATCATTAATATTTCCATCTGCCAGCAAACTTGGATCTACATTGGTGTTACTTTGAATTCACCAGAACAACAACTACGAACCTTGATGCCTCAGCCCGTCAAGTCCCGGCGAGCTGACGTGGACGATGAAAGAACTCCATTGATACTCGTGCAACCGCCTACGGGCGAGCGCGACAGAGGTCTCAACGGTCCAGCAGATGCTCACAGCAAAGATGATGATGATACCTCGCAGTCGATCACGATTCTTCGCCTTGTGTTCTCAGCTCTGGCTTTGGGGGTCCTGATCTTTTTACAGTCAACCAACATTTCGATCCTGACTACTACTCAATCGGCGATTGCCGGAGACCTGGATGCTTTCGAGAAGACATCATGGTTCACGTCTGCTTATCTTATCGCCATGAGCGCTCTCGGACCGCTTAACGGCAAACTGGCGGCTGTCTTTACGCCACGACTCACGATATTTGCCTCTACAGTCCTACTCGCCATTGGCACCATAACATCTGGTCTTTCAAACGACTTCGCTGGGTTTATAGTTGGCAGAGTCTTCACTGGTGTTGGAGCCTCCGGCATCTTCACGGTCTCTATAATCATCGTGCTGGAGGTAACAAGCCACCGACAACGCGGATTGGCCATTGGTCTCTTGAACAGTGGGTTTACGGTTGGCGTTGCTGTGGGTGCTACAGCAGCAGGTGCCCTACTCCCGAAAATTGGTTGGAGATATCTCTTCTTAATGCAAGCGCCAATTGCCTTGCTTGGTGGCGCTGTTCTCCTCCTGAGTATCCCAGCTTCTTTCACTACAGGAAAGCAAGACGACACCAAGGTACCCACACTTACTCGCCTCGCCAAGCTGGACTACATTGGTGCTATGTCTTTGACCGCGTCAATTGTTCTGGTGCTATACAGTCTTGGTGCTCCACGCCAAATTCCTCTACTACCTCTCATCTTGTCGCCATTCGTCTTCGCAGCCTTCGTGCTGAACGAAGTTTACCTCTCTAGCGATCCCATCATTCCTGTAACTCTCCTCAAGTCCCGTGGCTTGCTTCTTACTTGCCTGGCGACCGTCGGGTACATGATGGCTCGTTGGGCTGTCCTGTTTTACACACCCACCTACGCCATTGCGGTCCGCAACTGGTCACCTGCGAGCGCTGGAGCGATATTGGTGCCTACGAATGCCGGATTTGCGCTTGGAGGTCTTGTTGTTGGCGCCTTGCACATTCGGCGCTCGGGATCTTTCTATGTGCCCACACTAGTGGTGTACGTGTTATTCCCGTTCACAATGGTTCTACTGGCGGTGCTATCAACACACGACTCCAATAAATGGTTGTATGTGCTTGACTTGTTATTATCCGGCGCTCTGACGGGTGCAGCGCTCAACTACAACCTTGCGCATTTGCTCCACCTCACGCCCAAGAACACTCATTACGTTGCAACTAGCCTGCTTGCAACATTTCGTGGGTTCTCTGGATCTTTTGGGTCGGCGGTCGGCGGCGGCATGTTCTTGCGCACTTTGTACAATTCGTTGACACGGCAGTTTGCGGAGCGCGGTATCAAGAATGAGGATTTGGTCATCAGGCTACTCGGTTCACCGGCGCTTGTCGGAAGCTTGTCGGGCGTGCAGAAAGAAATTGCAGTGAAAGGCTACGAGGAGGCACTCAAGTTGCTCTTCTTTAGTGGAGCTGGGTTGGCGGCATTGATGGTCTTCCTGCAGGCGGGAACAGGATGGAAAGCCGCAGAGGAGGAGGCTGTCGAAGCGGACAACGGGCCTGAAGAAGAAAGGGAAGAACTACTCGATGGGGCAGAGAATGCCGCCTAGTATGGTCTCGAAGCATCGAATCGTTGTAATTTTACAGGCCGCTAATTAGCATACTTGGTACACCCAAAGCACCTTCCGAAAATAACCATAGTTTTCGACGAACACCGGGGATGTATACCTGACACCTGTGACAACAACGATGGCAACGCTGCTGTGCCACTTGGAGGACGGGATGTTGCGCTGTTCAATGGTTGGCTTGCAGATCTTCCCAGGTTTTGCGGCATTTATGGCACCTTGAGCGATTTTTGGCTTTGGTGCCTCGCACAGGCGCCACATCCCACACCCTGATATCTAGGACCAGTAAGCATTTGACGGCGCGAAATTGATGACAAGAAGTCGAACATACAGAGATAACAAGATAACAGACAAATACCGTCCAGATCTGAGTTGCAGCGCCATGGCGACGATAAAGCTTGCGCTGCTTGGGCGCCGCTCTGGAATGCTTCTGTCTCTACTCCCGAACTCAAGCCCGCCTCACCACGTGCATCGCCACGTGTGTTTGTGTTCACCAGACGATCTGCACAAACTCTGTTCACAACGGCTTCCAAGATCTCGACTACAATAACAAGCGTTTCACTACGGCAAGGTCATGACCACAACCAACATTCAGTTCAGCGAAGATGTCTTACGCCGCTATCCCCCACGCCCCGATGGCGCTTCCGATAGCCCTGGAATCGTCTTCTCCCGAATCAACTCAAAGGGACGAGAATCAGCAAACCAGACGTCCAAGTCTCGATCAAGCATAAGCGCGGATGATCCGGACTTCGAAAAAGCATCCCCCATCGATCATCGAGTGAAGCAAACCTTTAAGGGTCGACACCTACTCTGGCTCGCCTATCAATCAATGGGTGTAATCTACGGCGATATCGGCACGTCTCCCCTCTATGTTTTCTCCTCGACGTTCTCCTCTGGGCCTTCGAAAAACGATGTCGTTGGGGTTCTGTCGTTGATCATCTGGTCTCTCCTCACGATGGTAACACTGAAATACGTGTTCATCATCTTGCGTGCGGACAATGAGGGCGAGGGTGGTACCTTCTCGTGCTATTCCTTGCTTTCGCGCTACGCCAACCTGGGCAACATCGATCCGAAAGAAGCGCACTCGCTCAAAATACAACGTGTGCTCACAGGAGAGATGCCGCGCGGGAACCGATCGATTCGTGCTCGCATTGAAAAAAGTGCGGCGTTTCGCGGTTTGCTGAAGGTGATTGGCGTTTTGGCTGTGTCGCTGGTGATGGCCGACGGTGTTCTAACGCCTGCGCAATCGGTGCTTGGAGCTTATCAAGGGCTGAACGTCATCACCACGGTCAAGACCTCCACAGTGGTAGGAGCTACATGTGGCACCCTTGTCTTGTTGTTCCTCATACAACCATTAGGTACGACTAAGATTGCGTCTACGTTCGCGCCAATTGTAGTCATATGGCTTGGCTGGATAGGGGGCATTGGGCTGTTCAACCTCATCAAGTACGACTACACGGTGCTGAAAGCGTTCAATCCGGGTGAAGCCTTCTCATTCTTGATCCGCCACAAGGAAGAGGGATGGCACAGCCTCGGTGGCGTACTATTGTGCTTCACCGGTTTGGAAGCACTGTTCGCTGTAAGTATCTGCCATGTCGCCTTGCAGTCGAACGCGAGGACAATGCTAACCATCGCGAATAGGACCTTGGCGCATTCAGCAGACACGCAATTCAGATTAGTTGGCTGGGCTGGTGCCTTCCGCTCTTGCTGCTGACATACAGCGGTCAAGCAGCCTACATCTCCGTGCACCCCGAGGCTTACGCATACCCTGTGTTCTACACAGCTCCCAAAGGTACCCTGATACCGACCATGATCCTCGCGGTCCTCGCTGCTGTCGTAGCCTCGCAAGCAATCATCACAGCGACATTCCAATTGATCGCCCAGATCACCAAACTCAGCTACTTCCCTTCGATCCGGATTGTCCACACCTCAAAAGTGTTCCACAACCAGCTCTACGTCCCTCTCGCCAATTGGCTGCTTATGATCGGTACTGTCGTCGTCACGGCGGTCTACAACAACACGACCTCGCTGGGTAATGCATATGGCGTTTGTGTCATTATGGTCACCTTCTTCGACACATGCATGGTCACTCTGGTCGCCCTTATTGTCTGGCTTCTGCCCTGGTACGTTGTCGCCTTCCCGGCTGTGACGATTGCAGCCCTGGATGGTGCATTTTTGTCGGCCGCGATGACAAAGGTACCTCTTGGCGCATGGTTCACTTTGACTCTCGCAGCCGTCTTGGCCATATTTTTCATCATCTGGCGCTTTGGAAAAGAGCAGCAATGGGCAGCAGAAGCTGCCGATCGTGCACCGCTTGATCGTTTTGCACTGGCGGATGCAGAGGGCACATACAGGCTGACACGCCACGACAACGAACCAGTGTCAACGAACCGCGGCTTTGGTATCTTCTTTGATAAAATTGGCGACGGCAGCACGCCCATGGTTTTTAGTCAGTTCCTCGAAAAACTGGTGACGAGGCCGGAAACCACCGTCTTCCTCCATCTCCGCGCGGTAGAAAGGCCGACTATTCCAGACGACGAGCGTTTCTTCGTCTACGACTTGCCCTGGTCAAATTGCTACCGCCTAATGATCAGGTATGGCTACATGGACGAAGTTATCACCCCAGACCTTGCGTCAATCGTGCTTGAGCAGATCAGGCAGCACGTTATCGAGCGCAATGCGACTAGGTACCAGAATCACGCTCACAGGATTGGTGTTCGCCACGAGATCTCAGAAATCCAGCCCATTGACCCAGTAACCAAGAATTCAGTCACCGCGAGCACCGAGAGCGACACAGCCTCTGCTCTTGCATCGATCAATGCAGCGTACGCCCACCGTATTGTTTACGTCATCGGGAAAGAAGAGATGAAGATTCGTACGGCATCGCCATATTGGCGATCGTTCCTTCTCTCCATTTTCCTCTTCGTTCGCCACAACACACGCAGCAAGATGGCGAACCTGAAGGTGCCGATTGACAAGCTGGTCGAGATTGGCTTCGTCAAAGATATTTGAAAGGCTTCCTGGAAGTGCAAGGAAATGTACAACTTGGGGCGATCGGGCGTCTCAGGCTTCAAAGCAAACTTCGCTCCGTAGCTTTTTGGTGTCATGATGGGCCTTACTACGTCGGAGCTCAATACAGCAGCGGCAATGTCTGAGGGGCATATTTGACGTTACTGTGCAGCTGACCTGGTGTCAATGCGGAGATGCTTGATAATATACAGCTGCGCGCACGTACTGGCCCAGACAGGATGCCGTGGATCAAGGCAGGCATGTTGCTATCCAACAGACCGTCTGCTAGCAGGTGGTCAAACAAAGAGGATTCAGCAATTATTCGAATACCCCGCGAGGGATGGCACTGAGTAACTCAAATGTTGCAGACGAGTGAAAGACCGCCTCGCGACTAGGTACAGCTGTATTACGCGTGCTGTAGCTACCAAATCTCTCAGCCTATGTTGGAGACAATGGTCGATAATATAGGCCAGACGTACGTAGAGAGTGGCAAGCCAGATCACTCGCCGGCTTGGTGATGTCCATGAGCAACCAATATATGTAAATGACGATGAATTTAGGTTCAGAAGTTTCATCGTCGCCATAAACAGCTTCAGGAAAATACATACTAGCCACTGATATCTAATGTCAGGCACAAGAACTGTTCACAAGTGGACATTCATTTCGTAAACCTAACCCTATGTGCCCACATGTCACAGATACACTCATGCATTTCTAACCAGCTCCTATGCTTTTGCAGTCCGTCAGGGATCACTTCCAAGCTAGCTGCATGCAGCAGGTAGTAGCAGACCTGCAGCTTTCCGGAATTGAGCTAAGTTTCTTATCGAATCCCGCGTATTAATGATGATCATGTTGTCAAAGCCATGAGCCTGTTGATCAAAGACGCACACCGGTCAGATGCGACAGAATGCCGATACATAATGCCAGCGAATCCGGTGTTCTGTTGCGTGCATGTGGTCGCAGCATACTGTACGTACGGCATCTGTAAACCCACAATCAAGCATGACAAGCTCGCTGGTGGCGGAGCTTGAACCTGGAGATCCCTGCCGTTTTGTTGAGTTTCTCCACTCCGTCTAACCTCGCTTGTGCCCACGTGCACCAAGATAACGTTTTTGGAAGGCCCAATGGCACGGGAGCGATGGCGGCGATGATGGGAAAATCACACACAGGCGATCACCGAGCCGTCTGCAACGCGTTGTGCTGCGTCAGGAGATATACTTCATTGCTGCCCACTTCTACTCAAGGCATTGACTTTGTACAGGCAACGGTGAACTTCTCACGATGCATTGGATTCCCGCGACTCTCCTGCTCTCTGGGATAAGCACTGTAGCGCTCGCCTGCGAGAGTTGCGAGCACCCAGAGCGAGATGTTGTGCTGACGAGAAATGTTCGCCGCATGCAGCCTGATGCAGTCAACGCGACATCGCAACCAAGAGGTCCACTGGCGTGGGGACAACTCAACTTCCTGCACACGACTGACACTCATGGCTGGCTGGTAATATCTTCCTCTTGCAAATAGTTGAATCAAGTCCGTACTGACATGCTTGCCTACAGGAGGGCCACTTGAAAGAGCAGAACTATGGCGCAGATTGGGGAGATTACGTATCATTCGTGAAGGATATGCGTGCGCAAGCCAAGGCATACGACGTTGACTTGTTGCTTGTCGATTCTGGTGTAAGTGGTATTGAAAATTGCGGTCCAAGCAAAGCTGATCGCGAACTTGACAGGATCTACATGATGGCGCTGGCCTGAGTGACGCCACGAAACCGAACGGACTCGAGAGCAACCCAATATTCGAGGTGAGTGTCTCCCCTGGTCAGATTATTTTAATGGAACTGTGCTCTTGAATCTTGAGAGCAGAGTTGTCCTACTCGGAAGGGCAGAGCAAAACACTAACAACGGATTAGCGAATTGACTACGATGTTCTCACTCCTGGTAATCACGAGCTCTACGTGAGCGAAATTACATATGAGCACTTCTACAATTTCAGCCGGAGATATGGTGACCGCTACGTCTCATCTAATGTCCAAGTCTTGAACCCCGCTACTTCTCAGTTTGAGTACATGGGCGTGACACACCGCTATTTCACGACTGACCATGGTCTTCGGATCATGGCATTCGGCGTGCTGTTCAACTTCACAGGCAACAGTAATGCCAGTAGGGTCATTCCGGCGGCCGAAATGGTCACACAGCCGTGGTTCCAGGATGTCCTCACCTGCGACGAACCCGTCGATCTCTACCTACTTGTTGGACACAATCCGGCAAGGCCGACAGTCTCCAGCTCCACATTCGCAACAGTCTACGATGCCATCCGTGCTAAGAGGCCGGACACTCCCATACAGATTTTTGGTGGACACAATCACATTCGTGACTTTGCCGTCTACGATGACAAGACGACTGCTCTGGGCTCTGGACGATACTGCGAAACACTTGGCTGGCTTTCCATGAGTGGAATCGAAAGTGACACATACAATGGCACCGACAAGCCCAAGGGTGCCCCGAACCCCACGACAAAGGCAGTCAAGGTTAACGCCACTGTTGACGGTAACGCTCCATATGCTTTACCCACCAACAGCTCAGGTTTGACTTACTCTCGTCGATATCTCGATTGGAACCGCATCACATTTGAGTACCATGCTACAGGCAGCCAGATCAAGAGATTTGATACTACCAGAGGGCTCAACACCTCTCAGGATATCTACGACATACGCCAAGATCTGAACCTGACAAAATTATACGGCTGCGCCCCGCAGACGTGGTGTGTTAACTGTGTTCCCTTCCTGTCCGAAGGCAGCATCTATGCCCTGCTACAAAAAGCTGTCTCCACAGTCATCGTGAACCAGTCGAGGGCAGACAACAGCCGTATTCTCATTCAGAACACCGGTAGCGTCCGCTTCGACCTTCCCAAAGGCCCTTTCACATTTGACGATAGCTTCATCGTGTCTCCGTTCCAGAACGCTTTCCAGTACATTCCGGATGTTCCATACGAACTCGCTGGCCAGATCATTGGTATCCTCAACAACGGCAGCTTCTTCTCGAAGCGCTCACTCGAGACCAGCGACTTCGGATTCTACAACCCTGCGCTTCAACTCGGTGGGGATGATTGCGTTGATCCAGGCGTCTTCCATGACCACAGCACGCAAAAGCGCTCGCTCGGAAAAGTGATTCGTCGCCAAAACACTGACACCCACCCTGGTTATGTGACGAAGGACGACTTCGGCGACGATGGCGATGACACAGTCCACAGTCCCATCCCATTCTACACCAACCCGCAGTATTTCTCCGCGAATGGCACTTTCCCATCGGACGGATCTGACCCCGAGACTGTCGACTTGATTTTCATCGACTTCGTACAGAAGGACGTATTGGTAGTTCTGTCAGACTTGGGAGCTTCTTACACAGCGGCTGATGTATCGAACTACTTGCCTACGAACTATACAACAAACACCTACCTGTCTCTGTACGCACAGACGGCGGAGGATTGGCAGGCGGACCTTCCAAATTGCCCAGTCGGTCTGGGCATTGGTTACAATGAGACTTCGTCATGAATTTGAGGTTTGATCAAGACCTGAAGCGGACGGGAAAAGTGGTCGGTCCATGATGTTAGCGTGTCAGAGTGTGGGTCGCGAACATGTACTCTGCAGCCTGTTGATAATGGTGCACTCGCATGCGAATTGCCACGCAGTACACCCGCACGAGTTCGTTCCCAGCTCAAGCACCAGTATCGCTTGGTGTTACTCTCGATAGACCCCAATAACATAGGTTTCAGGCACATCAAAAGATACGTCAACAATTGAGAAATTATTGTGTAGGCTTACCTTCCATTGAGAGTCTGTACACAAACTTGAGCATGACGACCACGGGTAAACAGAACACTCAGTCATGCCTCTTAAGCAAACACTGTGAACAGAAATCACTTCTCTTCTCAACAAGCATCTCTGCTTCTCCTCCTCGCATGGCCTTTCTCCATCAAGCCTCGAAGCGAGGCGGGGTCATCATGAGCTCGAAGCTACGCTGCCTGCCATGGCTATTGCGGCTGCATAGTCAGCATGCAGGCACAAGATCGATCATTGCCTGATAGAGCAGTCGCAGGCGAAGCATGACCTTCCTCGGTCGACCACTGTCGAAGTGCATTCACGCGAGATAAGTTGCAGCATCGCTAAGAGCAGCTACAGCTGTTCAGTCTTATCGGCCAAAGTATGTGAGTTTAGAGCAATTATAAAGCAAGGTACGCAGCCAGATGTATCGCTTTCAATTCATTATTTCATCGACTAATATACAATTTCCCTAGCAACTGTGACTACAAGATGGTTCAATATACGCCTGACCACCTTACAAAAGCGAACAGATACAGTCACCGAGGTAAGACCAGCAACATCTTCTTAATTACATGGATATAATACACGTATATACTACATAAGTTACAAGACTCAACGCTAATGATAACACAGCCAGCTACGACACCAAGCTCATCCATGGCATAGTCAACGAATGCCCAATCCTTCATGTGTCCTTCAACGCTCCGCCCAAAGATGGCCCGCAGTTCCCCACTATTCTACCCATGCTCGGAACTATCGCTACATACGCCAACGATGAACAAGCACATGTCTACGTGCACGGCTCCAATGTAGCGCGTCTCTTCAAGCTCACATCTGGCGGCGAGATGCCAATCTGCGTGGCCGCCACAATCCTAGATGGCTACGTGCTCAGCCTTGCACCATTCCACAACAGCTGTAACTACCGCTGCGCCGTTCTGTTCGGCTACGGCAGCGTCGTCGAAGATCCAGAGGAAGTGCTCTGGGCGATGCGTTTGATCACGAACGAGACAGTGCCGCAACGATGGGAGAACAGCCGACACCCGCCATCGAAATCGGAAATCACGGCTACGGCAGTTCTGAAGATTAGAATCGAGACGGCATCTGCGAAAACGCGAACCGGCGGGCCAGGGGACGAGAAGTCTGACCTGCAAAATGCAGAGCTGTCTGGCAAGACGTGGACTGGTGTGGTTCCAACGTACCAAATGATTGGCCAGCCTATTGAGGATGCGAACAACAAGGTCAAGGTTCTTCCAGAGTACTTGGCTGACTGGGTAGCGGATGCGAATTCGATGGCTGAGCAGCGGGCTGTTGACTCTGTGGAAGGTTGATTCGGCGGAACGCATTGCCAGGGTGCTGCGTGTTTGGAGGCGTTGACCCAAAGGATTCCAATTTTCGACTTGCAGCTTGTCGTTCATGTCTTGAATTGAAATTATCAGCGAATCGGAATGAGCTTTTTTCCCATGCTCGACGCCGACTTTGCAAGTTTGGAAGTGCCTCATGCCACGTGCCCTCTTCTTTGGCGGTGGCCCAGGCATCGACGTCCACCCAGTCGCCACGTTCCTGACTGGCGAGACGTTGACTTCCAAAGACTGCACGCAATACCTGTGCTTCTGTAGAGACGCCATCGGCATTTTGGGGAATCTCATACAGTGGTTGATCCCAAGCATTGTTTGCGGCCTTGACATAATCCATGATGGTGAGTCGGTTACGGCGAATGAAATGCAAGTTGATACGCCGCTTAGAAAACCCAGGGCCAAACAGCATCCATAGGATACCAGTGACGGCGCGTCTGACATCTTGGGTTCTTACACGAAGACCCATCTGCTTTAGTTGCAGAAGGAGCGTTATTCCACGCGTCCAAGAAAAGTCAGACACTGTCCGCAGGGGCGGCATTGATGGCTGAAGAACATTGCGCATGCCGGCGTAACGAAACTCCCATACAATTATTGCTCTGAGCATGACAGGATTAAAGATCTTTGCCCGCGCCGAGGTGTCATGGTGGGGACGATGGAGCTTGCCGTTGCTGTTAGCGTACTCTTCCTCTTGTTCCTGGGTGAGATGCCTTCGCATAAGCCAGTGAATTAGACGTTCGAGTCCAGGCAATCTACCGGTCATGCCGTATCGCTTCAGCAACTCGATCCATCGATCAGGCATGAGTGCTTGGTCGTGTAATGCGGCGTACATGTGCGCGTTCGCCACAAAGTTATCGGCATCAAATCCGGCCACTCTTGGGGTTTGAGATAGCATTGGCTTCTTGCTCACCGCACGAGCAGGCAATAGATACTTTGTCATGAAGTTGAGACTTCTAGACGTAATGTAAAGTTTCTCGGAACACATATGATCGAAGATTCGTACAACCTCCTGATGGTTCTGGTTTTGGATGTAGTGCTGGAGTAAACGATTCCAGGCGCGGGAAGTCTCTCCGATGTCCTTGCTTGAAAGACTGATGAGCGCAATGTGGGCCAAAGGCCAATCTTCTGCCTGCAAAAAATTCGCGAGAAGTGTCTCTTGTGTGTGCTGGTCATCGTAGCTTTCAGGATGTTGATCATTGGCAAGGAGTGCCTGGAAGAGATCGGTCTGCGA
This sequence comes from Cladosporium oxysporum, assembly GCA_021018855.1. Lineage (NCBI taxonomy): Eukaryota > Fungi > Ascomycota > Dothideomycetes > Cladosporiales > Cladosporiaceae > Cladosporium > Cladosporium oxysporum. The sequence continues at coordinate 819,591 of JAIQXY010000015.1, forward strand.
GTTCCTAACTACTGTATGCAGAACGTGTGCATATTTTGATGGCGAGATCGCTATGCCCGCATCTTTGAGGTCTGCGAGCTTCTCTTTGAGAAGTTCAGGCGTGCCTGCTCGAACAGCAAGCTCACGCAGAGCCATAGGGCCCAATGTTTCGGTTCCCAATAGAGCAAGCCCTCGGATGCTAGTCTCTAGTGAAAATGCTTGCGTCGCGAACATACGAGCACAGAATTTGTCGCTGATGACCTTTGGTTTGATACCGTGTACGTCACCTACCAGGCCGCTCATCAAAGCCCGAGAAAGCATTGGGGACGTTGGTGGTCGTGCATCGCCGCGGTCTTCATTCAGGATCGCGGTAAGATTTTTCAGCTGTAGGTGATTCGCAGAAGAGATCTTGCCGCTCGACGAAATGTCCATGAGATATTTCACAGCTTGATTGGTTGCAAGTTCTGGACTGGGCACATCTTTGTTCCCAACAAGGAAATTGTGCCATGCAACGACAAGAGCAGGATCATGTATGTCTGCGTGCAGAAGAACAAGTGGCATGCAAAGATCGTACATTCCGCGTGCGTCCTTCCCGAAGAACAATTGATCATCGCGATATAGCCCCTGCCACCTTGCAAAAGCTTTAGTTGGTTTATGGCTCTTCAGAACATGCAGTACCAGAAAAGCCAAGGAGCGACCATCACAGAAACCAAGCTCACATGCGAGTCTATGCCATTCGAGTTCCGGCCCGGAGCTCGTGCTTCGAGATCTCTCCTTGTCGCCAGCTGGGACGACTCGCAAGAATCGTCCGACGAGGATCTCGTGGAACAAGCGGTAGTAGCCATGTCCTTTGGCCTTCAGATTTCTTGCGTGCTCAAATATCTCCTGCAAAAGCCGTGTGTGCGATTCACCAGGGCTTCGAACAATCCCGGCTTTCAAGAATGTAGGCCACAGAACGTCGGCGCAAGGGCCGTCCACTGGTAAATCGATTCTTCGTTTGCGCATACCAGCCCAGACGTCGAAAATGCCGGCAGACCCATCCGTTCGTTTCCGATACTCCAATATCTTGCACCATGCCTCGAGATTGACATGGTTCACAGGATGATCGATGAGCAAGCCTCGAGCATCCGAGAATTCGCGGACGCGAGCTTCGGAGTATAGCAGGTCGGAGTAGCTGGTCGAAGATGGAGTTGAGGTTCGTTGATGATTGGTACGCTCATTGTCCTCCTCCCGTGGTAGACGCAATCCTAGCTCTTGTGCAACACGCTTCCGCTGCTCGCGTGATGTCTCGATGGACGCTGCAGCAACAGCAGCAGGAGACCCTCCGTCCTTTGAGACATGTCCGGGTTTAGATGTGACCAGCTCTGGTCGTGCTATTGAGTAGTGTCGTGGGTTGTGTCCAGGCGACCTGTTCCATCGTGGTCGTTTCGTGTGGACTGCAGCAGGCTCAGGGCCTATGAGCTGGCGCAAGAAGTGCAGTGTGGACGGCCGAGCGAGCCACTTGTCGAATCGCGCACCCATTGCAACGCGCGGCTCAGCTCTCTTCCTCTGTCTGGCGCCATTGCATATGTGAAGTCGGGCGCCCCAATGGCGAATGTTGATAGTTGGCAGGCGACTTTATTCCCATTGCTCCCTCTAAACTTTTGGTGAAGGGCACGTTCTGCCTGATTTGATGCCTTAAATCCGACTCAGCGGAAACGGCCGAGCTCTCTCTCGTCTCGCTGCATCCCGAACCTCAAACAACTGCACTCATTCACCCATTGCGCACTACCCACCACCTCAACACCTCAGACCACTCCACTCCCAGCCAAAATGCGTCCCACTATTGCTCGCCGTGTCGCGTACGTTGCTCCCAGCCCGTCGTGAACCTCTGCGCCCGACCCGCGACCACCGGCGTGACCACCGAGCCCTCGAGCACATCCGCTAACACATAACATAGCATGCCCAACTTCCCGGGTCTTCACCGCAAGAACAACGTTCCCGCGTGGCAGAGGCTCCACCAGAACCACGACGGTCTCAGGCAGTGGCAGAAGGTGGGTTGACACACAAGCTTGCGCGGAAGAGCAAAGACATTGGAGACACTGGCACATTGCGCACGAACCGGATCACCAGGGAGGAGAAGCAGGCTGACAAAAGACGAACAACAGGGCCCTCGCGCCAAGATCATGCTCTACCCCTACTACGCCACTTTGATCGCTACCAGCGGCGGTACGTCCTCGAATTCACACGCAAGCGGCACCCTTCAGCGACTGACAATCACGCAGCCACCATGTACATGATGTTCCGCATGGTCTTCGGCCACAAGACCTGGTACTAGATTGCTCACCCTACGCGATTGGTTGGAGCGGCTGGGCCGGGATGATGATCAGGCAGAGCACTGTACTGTAAATAAGCTAGAGGGTCGAAAACGAGCTGTAACACCATACCCTGGCAGCCACGAGCGCTCTCAAATACGATGCTGAATTTCTTTTGTCTGATCTATGAGCCTGTTGTGTTGTGACCGTTGATACCAGCGATGCTTTAAAGTGATGGAGTCGGTCATTGATATGGTTCCAAAGGTTTATTGAACTACTTTAGTCACACGGCCTCCGTTAGAGTCCACCATGATCACCAACACATCGAAGAATGTTTAACGTTAATCACTGCCAATTTTCAAGCAGATACTCCGTCGAGCACATTACGTTTCAGTCCCAAATTACCGCCTCGCCATCCCCCTCCTCGCGGATAGCACTCCCATTGTACAGCTCGGCGTCTCCAACCTCGTACTTGGGCAGCTCATCCGGTGGAAGGTGGTTACCTAAGACCGTGCGGCAGGTCAGAGCAAAGCGCAGACTCCCAGTCGGTTCGACTTGGTGCTCCAAGAACTTCTGAATGTCCTCGCCCACCATGATGACAATGTCACCATGGGTCAGGTGGAAAGTCAGGAGGGGCTCGCCAGCTGTTTTCCTCAGCTCTAGCTCCTTGGACAGTTCTTTGCCGCGTTTGCGGAAGCCTGCACTATCGCCTACTTGTTTGAGGTGCTTGAGCTCCTCCCAAGCTGCATAGCGGCCTTCGTGAGTGTCTTTGCATGGCTTGGGAGTTTTCTTGTTCTTGCCCCTGAAGCCAGAAGTGTACCCTGAACTCTGGAGGACGGGCAAGGGCAGTGGCTCCTCGTATGTGAAGACGCCAGTATTGGACGTATGCCCAAAGTACTTGGCCTTGATGCGCAGAAGCATTGTAGCCCCTCCACCAAGTGACAGAGTGGCAATGCGAGGTCCAAGGCCTTTTTCGCCGTCGTCATGATATTTGATCTTCTGGCCGTCCATGTATGCGAAGATAAGTTCCTCGTTGAAGTCTTGGTACCCTTCCTCGTCGTTCACGAACACACGCTGCGCCCAATTGAGCAGAGATCGCGCATTACGAACAGCAGCTGGGGCTTCATCGAAAGAACGACTGTCTCCGCTCGCGATGAACTTGTACGGCATGCCAAAGTTCATACCGAAAGCGTTCATGCGCATTCCTGCCTCGGCATTTTGTTCATCGTCATCGTGGTTGTGGTCGTGGTCGTGATCATCTTCGTCGCCAACCTTTGGGTGCTCTTCCGCCTCATCTGCAGCTTGAGTAGCTTCGTCGCTAGCTTTGATGGAATCAATAGGGGCGGCATTTTGCTGAGCAGGAGCCTTGCGCATCATCCGCCTCTCAAGACCCACATCCACAGTCTGCATCTCGCGGAACATATCATCTGCGCCACCAGGTTCGGAGACGACCTGCTTATTAGCTTTGGCTACGATCACCGCACCGGAAATTCCTTCAATGGTGTACTTGATGACCTTGTAGTTGCTGTGATACTTGACTTGGGTGCGAACGGCAGGCGCAGTAGTGGATTTGATCAAACTTGGGCCGTCACTTGCCATATCCCATGGTGTGTGGCTGAGGTTTGACGGCATCACGATTTCATGTTTCGGCTGTAACTTCCAACGACATCCTGGTGTGTCGCAGCGCCAATGTGTGAACATATACCTGGAATTGCACCTGCCGCAATCTGGGCAAACAATGCCTTTGGTGTTCACGAGTGACAGGTTGTCACCGAAGTGCTGGCCGATTTGCGGAACGCCTGGATTGAGATCAAATGGTGGGACTTCACGCTCCCAGGGCGTGCGTTGGAGGAGAAACGCTGGGTGGTAGTCAAGGTCGCCGTAGGGGGCTGGTTGGCCGTTCGACATTTGCCAGAACGCGGTGCATTTTGAATTTGTGCAAACCCAATCGATCAGGTACACTTGTGGGCAAGGCTGCGAACACTCGGGGCAAGTTCTGATTGGCAGCGCGACGACGTCCGCAGATTCCGCAGGCTCGCTTGTTATGGGATGATACCAGGAAGGCTTTGATGTGTCAAGCCTTTCGAAGCGGTATCTGATGGTTGTAAAGGTCTTTTTCTTGGTAGAAGTCTTCTCAGCCCAGACATGGGTTGGTTTGAACCAACCAAGCACGCAGTACCTGTGTGGCATTTTGGTGATGGCTCCAGAATTCTTATCTCCGCAAATGATGACAATGGGGTTTTTGTGGATCATATTGTTCAGAACAGATTGCGGCTGCTTTGAACCAATGTCATGATCTTCTTTCTGAGATACAAGACCCGTCGTCAGGTCTGATTCCATGTGCCCTCCCATTCGAGCAATGATGACATCCGAATCCATGTACTCTCTGCCAACACCGGCACTGTCGAACATGAAGGAATAGATGGTAAGGCCGTTTGAGTAACAACCACTGTGCGCACTCTTGTAGTATGGAAGAGTCTCGCAAAGCTCCTGTCGTCCAGGAGCCCATACTTCGGGCTTGCCACGTGGTACAGGTTTCTTCTCTAGAGGTTCTCGGTGGGCTAGCCTCCTAGAAAGCTTCAACAGATGCGGGTCAATCTCCACTCCTGAAGTGTCCAAGTAGTCCGAAGTTGACATCGGCGGCGAAGGCAGTTGCAACGCAGCCTTCTGGCGGGTTGGTGTTTTCTCTTTTCCCTTGCGTGGTAATGGTGTCTTATGTAGCTTTGGTTTGACCTCGAATGACTCGTCTGTTGAATTGCTGGCCTTTGTAGTCTTTTTACGAGGCGTGATTGCCGGCATCTCAGCTTTCCGTTTTCGCGGAGTTGTACCCTTGGCAGGGACAACGGGGACATTGGGGACATCGTCAGCTAGGTCTTCAAGAGAGAGTTTCTCTTGAGAAATAGGCTTCTTGGCGCGAGTGGTCTTCGCAACAGTATCATCACCATGTGTTGGCTTTGTGACATTGGCCGGCTGTTGCCTTCGGCGAGCAGCTTTAGGTTTCGTGTCGGCTGCAGAAGCTTTGGTTTTCCTAGTGCGAGACACCTTTAGTGTAACAGGGCTATCATCGCCGGAGATCTTCTCAGATTCTTCTTCCACTGATTCCTGGTGCTCGGGCAGCTCCGTTGGGGTTGGGACCATGTCACCAAAACGGGTAGGCTGTGCTCTTGACCGTCCAGACTGTCGAAACAACGACGACGGCGTCGAGAGTGACGATGGATTCTGAGCTGCTGAACCTTCTGGCGGACGAGGATTCACCTTGAGCTTCAGTTTCTGCTTTCCCTTCGGCGCAGGTTGAGGCATTACAGGCTGTGAAGGCGGTGGCTGCGTTCTAGAGCTCACAGACAAGTCGATGGAAGCGTCTTCATGAGCAATGGTATCTTCTGTATCCTTGACCGGCTCGACATAGCTCTTCGGGGCCTGTGACGGAGCTGGAGGACTTATTGGGGGTGGAGTACGCGCAGCCATCGCGCCGCTATTCGCGGATTTGATGGGCACACTGTCTGGGACTGCATGATCGGTTGGAGAAGCGGATATGTAATTGGAGCCGGAGACATTGTTGCTCAGCTTCTCGGTCACCACATCAAGCTGTGCTGTGATATCGGGAGCATCCTGAGGCCTATAGCCGGCAGGTGTTGGGCAGTCCGGAGTTGGGCCAAGTTCGGAGAGGTCCGAGTCAGACTCGTCGGACATTTCGATTTTGTTTCGCTTTGTGGCAGAAGGAAAGGTGCCAGAAGCCGGCAAGACCTCGATCGACTCTCCAACCTCTGACTCTGACTTTGTCACCCAAGCTCCAGCACCACCGGAGCGCTTTCGAGATGCTGTGGGAGTAGTCTGCGCTGTATCTTTCGCCGAAGATCTGCGCCTGGCAGTCGGAGTAGGTTCCTTGCTGAGGAGTGTTGTGAAGTTAGAATAGACATTGTAGTCGGGAGCAGCTTCGCCCAAGCTCCTCTTCGTAGCGTTCCTCACAGACCCTCGGCGTTGTTCCATGGTTGGTTGACAACTGCTGAGGTTGTGCGCAGAAGTTCTTCTTTGTGCGTCTGCCGAGATCTTTATAACCACCTCGTCAATGCCAGTTCGCGCTAAAGCCAGCCTCGTTGCCACCGAAGAGCAGCTGACCGCTCAATCTGCCAGCAAAAGCAGGGCACAGGACAATCAATGAACGAGCCAAACACAACGTGACCAAAGACCAGCTACCAAATAAGCCAGTGCCAGCAAATGCCGAAGTGAGCCGAACAGACCAGCAAACCAAGGGTTCCACGTGCGTCCAGATGAAAGTAGAAGTGATGAAGGAAGAGACCAAGTCAGTCGTCGTAGCTCGTGATGCAAGCAGCAAGCCAGCAGCTGCAGTCAAGGATTGAAGTTAAGAAGAAGTCCAAGGTTTCTGATCAGCGATCAAAGTCAGCACGTAGAATTTTTTCCATTTGTTGAAGACGGAGTCATACCAGACCTCAAAGCTTGAGACAGCACAGTTACTATTGTTGTATTGTTCTGTTGAGTTGGAGTGAGGCGAGGTCTATTGAAGGTGGATTGAAGGTGAGCAGGAGCGAATCAGATTGCAAGAAGGAGGGCGGGGCTTGGTGGCTTGAGCGTTGCGAAGGTTCAGGAAAGCTGCGTTTGTCGATACTGAGGGTGCGTGAGTGGCTGTTGTTGCTGCAGTATACGACCGTGTGTTCTGCTCTCTTGCCATGGTGAGTCATGATGAGAGATATGATGGAATTTGTAATGGTGTACCTATTCGCTGTTGGATATGTGAAGCCAATGCACGCAACTGAGCGAGGGAACGGTTGGGATGTCAGGACCGAGGAGACACATGTAGACAGTGAGCAAGAGGACGGTGAGACTGCGATTGAGGAGTAATCGTTATTCTTACAGACTATGAAAATGCGAGCACAATCGATGTGCATGCGCCATACACCATAGGTAGCTGTGCCCTAGCAGAGACGAAGGGTCAAAGCCAGCCTGTCCTTTACTAGCCCTATGCCCTTCCCTCCTGTGGCCATAAATGCTTGTTCGCTCTCTGACTGTAGAGGGCATTGAAACAGCATCGCTGCTAGTTGCCAAGGTTCAAGACCTCCTGCAAACTACTGTGCGCGGCAATGCGCAAGCCGAAAAATTAAGGCCCACTGGCCATGAATGAATGCATGCCGTCGCACAGGCTACTCGCTTTTGAGATCATGGCCATGTCGTGTCTCATGCATATTATGCAAGGCTGTATCCCAATCGTGGTCTCAAACCCTCTGGGACGTTTGCGCAAGCGATATCCAATGCATGCGCTGCCCGACGGCCAGCGTCATCCATGTGTCAAAATCCGTCAAGTCCTCGCCACCCGCTTCGCATCTCCTTTCCATATTTTTTGCTTTCTTCTCTCTACGATTGTCTTTTTTTTTTCACTGCGACGTGGAAGCAGGATTGAGGTTGAGGATCTGATCTGGGTTGCCGACAAAGTCACGACGATACTGAGCAATGCGAGCAGCGATCGCATTCACATCCGTACCTTGATTGGAATCGCGCAGTTGTTTTATGGTTTCAGAAAGACCGTTGCTCCAACGGACCCTCTCCTCCTCGGTCTTCCATGGAGGATTGCGTGTGCCGAGATCTTTTAGCAATTCGCCATCTACATATTAGTACACCTACGTCAGCTCCATGAGGCTCGGACAAGGCGCGTGATGAAGTGGATAGGAGTGGTGCAAAAAAGCGGAGGAAAAGTGGGCAGGTCAATGATCTCTCTACGCACCATCGATAGTCGTGTTGTAGAAATGCTGGTGCGAGCAGGACTGATCCTGGCACGTTCCGTTGGACAATTCGTTCGGGCACATAGCCTCTGTAGGGTCAAGCTTGTTGCTGTAAGTTAGTGACTTGAACCCACCCTGTACGTCTGAAGTGAAATGGGGGTGGAAGCGGTAGTCCTTGAACATCCTCAACGGGCTTTCGTAGGGTTTGTAATAAGGCTTTGTGGTTGCCTATACAGGTTAGCATTTGTGAGAATGTTGATTGAGGGAGGAACGAACCTCAGGAGTCACATTGCTCGGCGCCTGCTCACTCCTCAAGAACTGTAGTTCTGGCGCAAGGTCAACGTCTTGTGGACTGGCCCCTGTTTGCGGTGTAGGCATCGATGATACAACTTCAGGTGAGGTGGCAATCGAATTTGGGGCCTCGTCTAGGCTGAGAGGGTCGGCAGAAATTGGCTGTGCGTCAACACTCGCATCATCCGGCACTGCAGGTGCAGGCTCATAATCGTCTTCGGAATCCTCGTCTTCGGAATCCTGGTCCTCAGAGTCTGTGGAGGAGTCGGATGAATCGTCTGAATCGCTGCCCGAATCCGACATTGTGGCCACTTCGTTCGCACGCATCGAATTGATAGGAGCGGATGCACTGCCAGAATCAGAGTCAAGATCCATATCAGCATCAGCGGGCTCGGTGTTGTCCGCATCTTCTTCAGGTTCGCGCTCATCGCCACTCGAAAGGTCCATTGCATCATCATCATCACTTGATTGGGAAGAATCGGCATCCGGTACATCGTTCGCTTCCTTCACGACAGTCGGCAGCGAAGTCTGGGAGACTGCTTGCCTTTGTTCGGAGATGGTCTCCGCTTCTTCTTCAAGCTGAGCAAGCTTAGCCTCCATTTGTTGCTGTTGCTGCTCGACGGGGTGTGAGGCAATATCATTATCCACATCGACGTTGTTGGCTACACTTGGGAGACCAGGGAGAGCGTTTGTGGCGCCGCTTGGGGATGCAACGGAAGTCGGCGCAGGAGTTGTAGGTGGTGGCGGTTTTGCCTTAATCTTCCTCGTTTGCTTCTGCATCTCTGCGATTCGACGGTGCATCTCATTGATTTCCTGTAGTTTACGCTCGTACGCTGAGCCGCCTGGTGTTGTTGCTCCAGGCGTTGTGGGCGCAGAAGCACTCGCGCTCATAGAAGGGTTCGGAAAATTACGCAAAGGCCCTGGCTTCGTGGCGGGCACCGCGTTGACGAGTGTCGGAGCAGGAATGACTTCCTCGTCTTCCTCCACGTCGTCGATTTCGGAATCTTCTTCGTCACTGACATGGATGATGACTGACTCGTCGTTGCTATCATATCTGCTCTGATTGAAGGGGTGCTTCGGTGTTGCTTGTCCAGAACTAGCAACACTTTGTTTTGCAGGAATCGAGACTTTGTAGGTAGCCGAGTCAGCGTCAGCCTCCACCGAAGACGTGGCGTCGGAACTCATGAGAGAATCTAGACTTGACTGAGCATCCACTTCGGGCACAGGCGCCGTCACATTTTTAGGTGCAACAACTGGCGCAGTAGGTGCTGCTGATGACTGAGGCGGTGTTCCCGTCATGAACAAGCCCGGCAGACCAGGGAACTGCGAAGTCAAGTCGGAAGCTGGAGCGGGCGGAGGCTGTGTAGCGATGGTGGCGAGTGCTTTCTGGTTGACTGTCGTGTTCGTGAGACTGGGAGCTTGTGCATTCTGGGGGGTACCATTCATAGATCTGGCCGGTGTTTGAGCAGCTGCCGAGTCCACCGAGGGCGTCGCAGGAGTGATGTTGGCCACCGAAGAAGCGGCATGTGCAGCGTTTGCAAGGCGCTCAGCTTCTTGCCTGCGTGCCTGCTCGCCCTTGAGCGCCTCGAGCCTCTGACGAATCAATTCAGTTTGCACTTTGGCTTTCTTTGGTTGCGCAGGCGTTGGCTGCGTCTGCGCAGGCACAACTGGCGCAGCTGGGGGCGGTTGTGCTCGCGGAGCTTGACTGGTAGCTGGCGTTGCAACAGGCGAGGCGTCAGTGCTCACGACCGAAGCCTCATTCTTTTTGTTCTTCGCAGCCTGCAACCTCGCCAGATATGCAGACCTGTCTGCGGTCGCAGGAGCCTTCGTGATAGCCACAGGCTTAGTAATGGGCTTGATCGCATGTTTGGCTACAGTCGTGTTGAGTGGAGAACCTTGTGCCGGAGTGGCGCTGGCGCTGACAGGCTGGCTCTTTTCGTGAGCCTGTGCAAAAACAGATGAAGACTGTGGCTGTTGGGGCAGCGGCTTCTCAGTGGGAGCGTTGAGTCCAAGATCTGTGAACAGCACCCGGAGCACCCTCACATCTCCAAGTTCACGAGCAATGTCATCAAAGGCGTAGCCGGCACGATACATAGCAAGTACAAAGTCTTTTGCAGCGTCCTGCTTCGCTTTACGCTGGCGGAAATGTGATCTCGGAGGAGAAGATGTGTGACCATCTATTATCCTTTTGTTAGTGTACGAGTAAGAGTGTGTTGGGTGGTATATTCTTACCAGTGCGAGGTTCTGGCCGCCTGCGATCGTAACCCTGTGGTTGCCGAGGGGGAGATGGCTGTCGCTTTGCACGTTTGTCCACGCTGTCATGACCAGGGCGCAAATGAACGCCACCACTACGCTTTCTTGGGCCCGTGGGTGGAGGGTGGAGGAAGTCAGGCTCTCTTTGCGGTGACAGTTCCCCGTCCTCGCGGTCACCATTGTCCTTGTCTACAAGCATTGGGTCCTCCTCCTGTCGCGACACCGGGTTTGTCACACCGTTTTGCTGCACAGCCGGCTGCGCTTGCGCGTTTGTCGCTGCGGGTAGAGTTTGAGCTGCAGGCAAGGGAATCATGCCGGACTGATAGAGCTGACCAATGTAGGCTAGTTGCTCGGGAGTAATGCCCTGGAGGACTGCAGCCATCTCGAGGCCAGGTAGCTGCGAGTTCTGCATGAATGCTGCTTGCTGCGTTTGAGGAATACTCGGAGGAGGAGCAGTATTTGTGGAGGGCATGTTGGGATAGCTGGTTTGGTGCTGGGTGGGTTGGTATGGAACGCCGCCGCCAAAAGGAAAGGGAGGAAGGTGTTGTTGTTGCGACATGGTGTCGGTGAGCGGCGATTTCACGCGCGCTGCCGCGAGAAGGCGTGCGCGTGAGAAGTGATGAAGTGCCTACTAATTAGAATGCGCTTGACCGGTCTTGGTAATACCACGACGATGATGTCGCGAACTGTTGCGAAGCTTCACTTTCTGAAAGGCAAAACCTGTTCGCGTCAGCGTCGACAGCACAGACTCGGTTTGCGGCAAGAGCGATGGCAAGTGATGGCAGCCCCGTGTGACAACAATCTGGCACGGCAGATGGACGCGAAATGCAGCGCGAGTGCGTGCAAGAGAGCGAGATGGCAGTCAGTCTCCTCTTCCTGTGCGCGCGCGTGAAATTCGCTGTTCGCAGGCTGGCTGGCGGGCGTGTCCTTGGTGCAAGCGTCTGTGGCCTGGTCTTTTGCGGAGAGACTTATTAGACTTGCGGAGGGATCATCGACGATTGGCCCACGCCGACTAATGCACCCTAGCTTCCCGTACCACGCCTAATACGGCCATATTGTAAACAGACCACGCTCAGCACCCAAACACTTGAGACACATCCCACCGTTGTCTAATTGCCTTGCCACGCTCGATACCCTTGTTCTTCCTTGTATATAACACGCCGCTTCCCGAGCCATACACCACTTTCGACGCACCACCCTCCCTTTTATGGGCGCGTGAACCAGGCCCCGGATGCGCCAACCCCACGGCGCCCCGATTTACCGACTAACAACAACAACAACAACAGCAACACAGCCTGAGCCCAGATGAGCTCACAGGCACAAGGTGGGCCACGATGGCGCAATGGCCCATTCCAAGGACGAGAACGAGACCCGGACACTCCCTCACCAGGACCTCCTCCCGGCCACGCGAGATCGAAATCGAGCATCATGCAGCCGCTTTCGCCGGGAACACCATTGGGACACGTACGGAACCAATCAGTATCTGACCTGCGGTCTGGTGGACTCGGCCGCAGTGACTCGAGAAGAAATGGCTCAATAAGAGGCGGCGCATCTCCTGGTACTTTCGCGCCACAATTTATCAAGCCTGAGAACATGGACGGTGCAAACGGAGATGTTCGCGTCGTGGAGGGTGAGAACGACCTTTCTGGCAAGAGATATGTTTGGATGCGCGACGATGAGAAGGCCTTTGTGAAGGGCTGGGTCGTGGAGGAGCTGCCTGATGGCATGCTCAGGGCGCAATGTGAGGATGGCTCGGTGAGTAATTGCAAGCAACATGTCAGAGATGAGATATTGACATTTTTCACAGCAACGCGAGGTAGCAGCCGACAGTGTCGACAAGGTCAATCCAGCCAAATTCGACAAAGCAGACGACATGGCCGAACTCACACACTTGAACGAAGCCAGTGTCGTTCATAACTTGCACCAGCGATACCTGGCCGACCTCATCTATACATACTCTGGCCTCTTCTTGGTCACTGTCAACCCTTACACACCACTACCCATATATGGCAGAGATTATGTGAATATGTACAAAGGGAGGCATCGCGAGGATACAAAACCGCATATCTTCGCGATGGCGGACGAGGCATTCCGCAACTTGGTGGACGAAGGTGAGAACCAGTCTATTTTGGTTACTGGAGAATCTGGAGCCGGAAAGACGGAGAATACAAAAAAGGTCATTCAATATCTGGCATCCGTCGCGACATCCGATACACCACGCGCGAAGTCGGGAGGACGGCAATTGTCAAATCTGTCTGAGCAGATTCTACGAGCAAATCCGATCCTGGAAGCCTTTGGTAACGCCCAGACTCTGCGAAACCACAACAGTTCGCGTTTCGGCAAATTCATCAGAATCGAATTCACACGTTCTGGTCAAATCGCAGGTGCTTTCATCGACTGGTATCTGTTGGAAAAGAGCAGAGTTGTAAGGCTGAGCTCACAGGAGCGCAATTACCACATTTTCTACCAACTGCTTGCGGGAGCGGACAAGGAGATGCGCAAGGAGTTCCTTCTGGACAACATGGAGGTGGAAGATTTCGAGTACACCAGGCGAGGCAACGACACCATTTCTGGTGTCTCGGACTCTGCAGAATGGAACGGCCTCCTTGAGGCTTTCGAAATCATGAGCATATCCGGGAAGGAGCAACGTTCGATTTTGTCAACCATTGCAGGTGTCCTCCACCTTGGAAATATTTCAGTGGTCAAAGAGAGCTTGCGAGCAGATCAAGCCGCTTTGCACCCTGATGCCGAAGATGCCGTCAGACGTGCTTGCCACCTGCTTGGAATCGATGCTGCTGCATTCGCAGAAGCGCTATTACACCCTCGTGTCAAGGCTGGAAACGAATGGGTCAAGAAGGTACAAACGCCTGAGCAAGCAAGTCTTTCGATTGATGCACTGTCGAAGGGTATCTACGAACGTGGCTTCGGCGACCTGGTGACCCGTATCAATCGTCAACTTGACCGAACATCGTCTGGATCATACAGCGATGGTACATCCTTCATTGGCGTGCTCGATATCGCGGGTTTCGAGATCTTCGAGAACAACAGCTTTGAGCAACTTTGCATCAACTACACCAACGAGAAGCTACAGCAATTCTTCAACCACCATATGTTCGTTCTGGAACAAGAGGAGTACGCGCGAGAACAGATCGAGTGGAAGTTCATCGACTTCGGCAGGGATCTGCAGCCAACCATCGACCTCATCGAGCTGCCCAACCCAATCGGTATCTTCTCCTGCTTGGATGAAGATTCCGTCATGCCCAGAGCCACTGACAAGAGTTTCACGGAGAAGCTTCATTCTCTCTGGGACCGAAAGACGCCCAAGTACAAGCGATCACTCCTGAGCCAAGGATTCATGCTCACTCACTATGCGGCAGAGGTTGAGTACTCGACTGAGGGCTGGCTGGAAAAGAACAAGGACCCACTGAATGACAACATTACCAAGCTCCTTGCGGCTTCCTCTAACAAACATGTTGCACAGCTGTTCTCGGATTGTGCTGATGCCGACGACCACGTGGAAGGTGGCACGCGCAGTCGTGTGAAGAGGGGTCTTTTCCGCACTGTCGCTCAACGCCACAAAGAGAACCTTTCATCACTGATGGCCCAGCTGCACTCGACACACCCTCACTTCGTCCGTTGTATCCTGCCTAACCACAAGAAGAAGCCGAAGCAGTTCAGCACCCCTCTCGTCTTGGACCAACTTCGATGCAATGGTGTGCTTGAGGGTATCAGAATCGCAAGGACCGGTTTCCCCAACAGACTTCTCTTCGCTGAGTTCCGCGCACGTTACGAGATTCTCTGCACAAACATGCCAAAGGGCTACCTCGAGGGTCAAGCGGCGTCCAAAATCATGCTGGAGAAGCTCAACCTTGACAAATCATGGTACCGAGTTGGTCTCACCAAGGTCTTCTTCCGTGCCGGTGTCTTGGCCGAGCTGGAAGAGCAGCGTGACGCACTCATTCGCGCCATCGTTGCACGTTTCCAGTCTGTTGCTCGCGGTTTCGTCCAAAGACGACAGGCCAACAAACGGCTATACAGAGCTGAGGCTACTAGAGTCATCCAACGCAACTTCCAGGTTTATCAGCAGATGCAGGCAAACCCCTGGTGGCAGTTGTTCGTGCGCATGCGACCTCTCCTTGGCGCCACTCGGCAATCGCAGGAAGTCAAGAAACGCGAGGAAGAGATCAAGAAGCTTCAGGAGAAAATGGCTGCCGAGGAGCAAGCTCGGGCGAACATCGAAGAGGAGCGTAGACGAGCTGAGACCGAGATCCAGCGAATCCAGCATACTCTTGAAAGTGAGCGCGCGCTCGCTCTTGACAAGGAAGAGATCTTCCTCCGCCTGCAGAACCGTGAGGCCGAACTTATCGAGAAACTCCAGGGTGCTCTAGAGGATCAGGAGAGTCTCGAGGGACAGGTCGATGCGCTCATGGCTGCTCGCAAAGCCGCCGAACAAGAAGCTGGCGAACGTCTTAAGCAAGTCGAGCAAGCAAGTCAAATCATCAGCCGCCTCGAAACCGAGAAGGGCGACCTCAACGATCGCATTGCTGAGCTTGATGCCCACCTCGCGGAAGTCGAAAGGAGCAGGTCGCTGAGAACTGAGGAGGAGGAACGCCTCACCCAGGAGACCCGAATGTTGCAGAGCCAACTCAGCCTGCGTGAACGGAAGATGCAGGATCTCGAAGCGAAACTTCTCGAGAACGATCAGGAATTGGACCTCAAGCTCTCCGCGGCCAATAAGGAGCTGCAAGGCACCAAGAAGCAAGTTCGCGACCTGCTTGAAGAGAACCGGTCTGTGCGTCAGCAGATGTCTGACCTGTCGTCTACCTCAGCTAGCTTCGAGGATGTAATTCGTCGCAAAGACAGCGAGCTTGCCATCCTCAAGACCGACTTGAAGAAATACCAAGACGACCGCAAGCGTTTCGAGGATGAGAAGCACAACCTCACAACACAACACAGCAGCATTCAGAACCGACTTCGCTCGGTGCAAGCAGAGATGGAGGCTGTTCGTGCGCAGCATGCCCAACTGGAGCGTGAGGCGGCTGACGCAAGACGTGCTCTTGAGGAACAGACTTCCGCCAATGAGCAGGTTGAGATGCTCGAAGCGCAACTCCACGACATCAAGGGCGAGCTGTTTGAAGCACAGACCGATCTTAGCCGCGAACGCCAGTCTAGGGATGATGTCAAGCAAATCGCGGAGGCCGAGCTGGAAGATCTCAAGCGCGAATTCGAGGCACTCAACGACAGCAAGGTCACAATCGAGAAGGAGATGTACGCTCAATCTGACGTGACTAGGCGCGCTACAAGTGCCAGAGAGCAGGCCGACGCTGAGCGCAAGGAATACCAAGCAGAGCTGCAAGATCTCAGAAAGAAGTACATCGAGTTGCAGGAGGCCAAGATTGATTGCGAAGCTGAGGTCGAGCGCAACGTGACCAAGCAGGCGAATGAGCGTCAAGCTTTGATGCGCCGCGACTTGGATGACAAGCTACAACAAGTCGAGGAACTTGAGAGCGAACGTGGTCGCCTCTCTGGCGAAGTCCAACGCCTCAAGCAGCTCATTGCTGATTCCGACGCTTTCAAGTTGCACCACGACCAGGACAAACAGCGTCTCGAGCGTGAAGTCATCACCATCAAGGGCCGTCTGACTGCTTCCGAGAACGACAACCGAGCTCTGCTCAACAAGGTCCAGCAGAAGAACCTCGATATTGCTAGGTCAAACTCCAAGGCCAGTGACAACCAGCGTGTCAGGTTGAACCAAGTCATCGCAGAGAAGACCAAGGCAGACGAGGAAAACAAGAAGCTTCAGCGCCAGCTAAACGATTCTCAACTGCAGATCACCTCTCTTGAGAAGCAGAAGGAGAAACTTTCGCTCAGCTTGGAGGATCTGAACCACGAGATGGAACGCGAGCACAAGACAACACGCAATGCCGAGCAGCAGGCATCTACTGTGAACCTTCAGCTAGCTGAGGCCAACAGGAAGCTTGAGACTGAGAGACAGCTTCGCACCCAAGCGCAGCAAAATACTCGCACTGTGCAGAATTCTTTCGACGAAGCCAACAAGGAGCTTGTTGAAGCACGTGAGCACCTGCGACTTTTGGCTAAGGTCTTCGATCCAGAGAACGGACGTCTGCCTTCCAACCTGGACGGTGCTAAGCCGGAGCTTCAACGCACTATCGACATCGCACAGAAGCTCGAATCTGCCGAAAGTGCTCTCCGTCTGGCTACTGACCGTTTCTCACGTGCCGAAGCGCAGCTTGAAAGCCTTCGCTCTCAGCACCACGAAGAATTGCAAGAAAATGACTCCCGTCATCACAACTCGAAGCGCGCTTTGCTTGAGGAGATGAACTCAAGCCAGGTTAACGCCCGTTCTTCACCTTCCAACATCCGCCGCGACTGGGAGGCCGGCCGTAAGAACTTCTCTCCCGCAGGTGTACACACGCCCAGCAACCACCAGCGTCAGATCAGTAGTAACACTAATGATTCGACACGCTCGGACCGTACTGTTGACACCGTGACCTACCACCAGCGCATGGACATGGCCGGAGAGCTCGAGCTTCTCCAGAACCAATTGCAGATGTCTGAAATGAAGAACCACCACCTTCAGGCTCAGCTCGAGAACAGCCCTAGCAAGGGCAACTGGCAAGACGACAGTCCTTCGATTCGTCGTGTTCAGAAACTCGAGAAAGAGAACTTCCGCCTTCACGATATGCTCGATGATTCTTCCAAGAAGGTTACAGCGCTCGAGCAGAGCATCCGTTCTGGTCAGCTGTCGCTAAAGGAGGTGCAGACCAAGTCTCACGAGGAGCTGTACGACTTGATCAACTCGCAGGAACAGTCGCGCAGATCTTTGCTCAACTCTCACAACGCCGCGATCGCCGAGCTTGCCGATGCCAAAACTTCGTTCGATGAGATTAAGCGCAACAAGGCCAGCATGGAAGTTGACTTGCGTGATGCTCAGTCCGAGCTCAACGATATTCATTACGAACGTGAACAGGAGGCAGCCAACCACGCCCAACTCCTGCAAGAGTTCTCCGATCTGCAAATCAAGCTTGACACCGAAGTCTCCAAGCTTGAGGATGTGGAAGACAGCCTGGACATGTACAAGGCCCGCTCGGACGAGTACTTTGCTAGACTGGAGCAGGCCGAGATCGCTGTTCTCAAGGCTTCGCGCGCTGAACAGTTCGCTAAGTCGCAGGCGAAGGAAGCCGAAGAAACGTGCGCGAGCATCATGTCCGAGCGCAAGCAGATGGACATGGCTGTCGAAGACTTGCAACGCCAAACCCAACAGTACGAAGAGAGGATCGAAGATCTCTCCGCCGACCTCGATGGCGCCCTTCAAGCGAAGAAGCGTCTGCAAAATGAGCTTGAAGACTACCGCTCACAGCGAGCAATGGATCTTGAGGACAAGGAGTCTTCTATGGAACAGACAAGGAAGAAGTACCAATCCGAGATGGCATCCCTCAGCAACGAGCTTGAGATCGAGCGCGACAACGTGATTAATGCTCGTGCTGAGAATGGCCGCATTCGCGACGAGCTTGAGGAGCTTCGCGGCAAGTGGGATGATGAAGTTCTTAACAGCTCCACGTGGGCGAAGGAGAAGTCTCGTCTCGAGGTTGCTCTGCAAAGTCTGTCCGACTCTCGCGACGAAGCTGCCAACTCTCACAACGAAGCGCAAAGCAAGATTGTCGACTTGCTGGGCCAGGTTCGCCACCTTCGCAGCAACGTGGACGACATCGCTGCCGAACGCGACATGCTGATGACCGAGAAGAAGGGTCTCGAAACCCGACTCGCAGAAGCCGCAGCCAGCCTTGAAGATCTATCAAGAAGCGGCTCCCCAACCAAGCGCGATGCTGCCATGTCAGACCGTGAGGTCCTTGACCTCAAGTCGAAGCTTGCGCACCAAGAAGATGTGGCTTCTGCCGCGGTTGGCAAGATGCGCCGCTCTGAGGCTCTGGCGCAGGAAGTGCAGAAGGACATCGCAACTGAGCGCGAGAAGAGCGTTGAGTTGCACAAGCAGAAGGCTGCTTTGGAGAAGAATTTGAAGGACTTGCAGCTCAAGTGCATCGATCTCGAGACCAAGGGCTACTCTAGCGGAAGTCAGGATGTTCGATTCCTGCACGGACGTGTTCAAGAGGTAAATTATCAAACAACACACTAGTCACAATGAACACATACTGACATACCTATTTAGCTTGAGCAACAACTCGAAGACCTGGAGAAGAGCCGCAGCTCAGAAGCTCGTAGCGTGCGCAACGTCGACCGCACAGTCAAGGATCTCCAGGCCCAGATCGACCGCCGCGAGAAGTCAGTCACCATCTTGTCAGAAGACCTCTCCAAGTCCCGTGACAAGGTCGAGCGTCTTCTCCAGACAATCGACGAGCTACAGGCCTCCGATTCATCCTCGCAACTCACCGCCAAGCGTGCCGAGCGCGAGCTTCGCGAAGAGAAGGAGAAGAGTCTTCGCCTGGAGCGCGAGCTCGAAGGCCTCCGCGGTGGCCTGCGCGGCAGTGTAGCGCGCAGCGAGCGTGTTGCCGCTCTGAGCGACTATGGCGGCGGCAGCAGGCGAGCCAGCTCCGTGAGGCCACCTAGCGTGGTCGGTGATGTGAAGATCGAGGTTCCACAGAGGCAAAGCAGTCTCATGAAAGGTTTTTTATGAGCAGGGCGCGTGAGGAGTACACGGGCATTGCAAGCGGCGTTAACAGTGTGAAGGCTGGCGTTTCTGATTTCGTCGATTCCTGGGATGCGGACAACAACAACGACAGGGGTGACAGCAGGGGGCCTGGATACATTCGGGTGCTGGCTCTGAAGAGCGAGGCGTTTTTGTGATTTTTCCTTTGCATACCTTCACTTCTTTTTTGTGGGCTTTCGCTGGGCTTGGGCATGGCTTTGGCTTAACTATACCTTTTTTGGGAGGCGGTTTGGGGATTATTTGATTTAATTATTGATGGGTTTATTGGGTTTTCTTTAATGGGTCGGACCTAGTTGTCTTTGACGTGAAGAGAGAGGTGGCGACGATCGGAAAGGCTTCGGCTGTATATCTATTTTACAGAGTTTCGTATTGTCGAAATAATCACCGCAATCAATCAGTATCTCAATCGATCTTTAAACGGGCAGCGTGACAATTAATGATAGAGGTGTAAATTAGTTGCATAAGGTTCAACGCCATCCTCCCCGGTGATGTCAACATAACTCAACTCCAATCCGATCTGCAGCCAAGCATATCTGGCGACGCGCCTCGCCCTGTCGCAACGAACGCCCTCAGATAGCTTCTCCTCACTTTCTTGTACGTACATATGCACCCCGCAGGCTCGCTATGCACATTGTCGCGTGGCGTTTGATGACAAGCTGCAGCTGCCAGTAGATAGACATCCCGGCGAGAGGGAATATAAGAACGTGAGTATCCGCCTTGCAAGGTACACCTTCGAGCATCGACACCCAGGGCTGACAGCATTAACAAAGACGAATAGCGCGTGCTGCTTTAATCAAAATGGCAGACCAAGAAACTGCAGATACCGTCTATAATGCTCAGCTCGTAAGATACTTCTCTTCTCTCTTCTCTCTTCATTCCGCTGAGTATGCCGATCAGGACGCTTTCACCCTCTATCACAGGATTCAGGAAGAGGCCAACAAGGGATATTCGGTCGGCGGTGGGCCAATTCTACCGGCTTTAGGCCATGCTGTTGCCGGTTCTGCGGCCACGGCCGCGACGAAGTTGTTACTGTATCCCTTGGATCTGGTCATTACGCGTCTGCAAGTCCAGAAACAACTCTCCGGACCGAAGGAAGCTCCATCTGCGGCCAAGGATGCTGACGCGGAGTACGACGACCTCATTGATGCTGCACGGAAGATCTACCACAGTGAGGGTGGACTTAAGGCGTTCTACACAGGACTAGGGCCCGATGTCCTCAAGGGCATCGGAGACTCGTTCTTGTTCTTCCTGGCGTACAATTTCCTGCGCCAGCGCGAGACGAAGAATTATGGCAATGCGTTGCCTGTGTCTCGCGAGCTGGGCATCGGTATTGTTGCTGGAGCATTGGCGAAGTTCATCACTACGCCTCTGCAGAATATCATCACCCGTCAACAGACGGCTGCTCTTGTGGCAGCGCGCGATCCGACTTCAACAACACTACCGGACCAGAGCAGAAATCTCTCAGTGAAAGACATCGCTCTTCAAATCCGCTCAGAGCGTGGATTGAAAGGCTTCTGGGCCGGCTACAGCGCCAGCGTCATTCTGACTCTCAACCCTGCCATCACCTTTGCCGTTGACAACATCCTTCACGGCTTAACTCCAAGATCCCAAAGAGACAAGTCCCAAATAACATTCCTCATTGCCGCCACTAGCAAGGCCATCGCCACGGCCATAACATACCCAGTGAGCCTGGCCAAATCTCGCGCCCAGGTCCAGGCACCAGCCCAGAACCAGTTGACAGAGGTCGATGAGAAGCGCGACACACCCATCCCTGTTCAGCTTGATCAAGAGAAAATGCAGCAGACTCGTACTCGTCGCAAAGCTGCCGACGGTCTCAAGAAAGCACTCCGACTGCTTTCGGCACAGTACGCCATCTTCGTGTCTCTACGCAAAATCTACCAGTCCGAGGGTGTCGGCGGGCTATACTCAGGCCTCGAAGCCGAAGTCCTCAAAGGCTTCCTCAGTCATGGCTTGACGATGGTGATGAAGGACCGGGTGCACGTTGGAGTCATTCAGCTCTACTATGCTTTGCTGAAGGCCACGAAGAGATGGCCGGCCGAGCTGCAGAAGGCACAGGCCAAAGCGACTCACGCTATGGAATATGCAAAGGACAAGGTCCAGGCTTCTGCATCTCACGCTATTGAGGAGGTGAAGGAGCAGGCTGAGAGCGTTGGCACCTCGGTCGTTGATGGTGGCAAGCAAGTCGTGTGGGGCGATGCGAAGAAGGATAATTAGTTTGGATCGAGTATACCTCGACGGTCGGACTATGTACGATGGGCAGAATGTATCAGTGGCGTTCCGCATGGCGTTTGGAGAGCGTTCGCCTTTTTGTTTGCGGCCTTAATGATACTATAATTTAACTCGAGACCCAATTTGCGCACATATGCATGAGTGCAGGCATAGAAAATACGCGTTTCCAACGAGATACCGCATCTTGTGCCAGGCGACAGACATCCATGAGATTCGTTTCGTTCGTCTTCTGTACGTGCTGTTGTACCTATCTAGTCTTCCTTGCCCACCCGAAGTCCATCACCACTGGAGGTAAACTTCTCGCCCGCCGCACATTATTGACGCGCCTCATGGCCAGTATCATCCTGCTCTCAGCCTCCAACCACATCGCAGCCTTCCGCTTCTCGACACTCAGCTGGTCATGGGTCTCAGCTTCCACAGCCGGCAAAGTGTCCATGACTTCTCGAACCAATTGTCTATCAGAAGATATGCCTTGCTGTGTCGGCAATGCCTTGAGGCCTGCGTATGTCGGTAGCCAGCCCTGTGCGATATTGATATAGTTGAGATTTTTCCAGGCATCCGTGAGTACCGAGAAGGCGGCTGCTCCGCTGGATGACCAGTCATCAGGACTTTCAGCACTGGTATGAAGCTCTGGCAAGGTGGCAAGCAAGGCTAGTGCAGGCGCCCAGGTTGTACATCCTTCAATGTCTAGCCATTGAAGCCGCAGGAGGTTCGTGCTCAACTGCCGAAGCAGAGCAGCTGGCTCGTTCAAATCTTGATCGAGCGCAGAATAGATATGCGAGCCACCGGCAGCGACGTCCACGCCGTGCTGACTGGACACCGTAGTTGTAGACAGATTCGGTGTAAGTGTAGGCCGAGGCCAGTAGGCCAGTGACAGATGAGTTATTTGGTGCGTATGCTTCGTAAACGCCAACAAGTCGCGCCAGAGAATCGTCGGAGGCGGATGGGATAGTGACAGGTGTGTAAGATGTGAGAACCGTGACGGGGACAATCCAGTGTCAAGCAGGTTCTCAACAGTGTCTTCGTCTTCCCAAGATTCTGCCACATCATCTACGGCGGACTGCTCCACTTTGTGTTGTTCTAGTCGGAACCGCTTGGTAAGTCGTGGCAGCGTAAGCGTATTGTGGCCAACAAGTCCTGATAGATCCAGATGTGAGATTTTCTCCCAGCCTTGTGTTAATGCCTCTAAAGCCTCGATACCGATGGTTGGACCATGGACACACATGTAAGACAAAATCTGCAACCTCAGTCGTAATGTCAGCTCAGCAAGAGCTGGATAGTCTTCTTCGTCCAGCATGTCCCATTGCTGTACCACGGTCTTCAGGGTATAATGCATTAGCGAAGCGACACCTCGGTGATAATGATCGATCGTAGCCCCGGCTCCTGCCATACGAGTGAACCGGTCGAGCTCTTGAGGCTTGAACCTTTCTTCATCATTACGATTGCCATTCTTGCCCTTTCGCTTCTTCCTGAAGGACAACGCGGAGGTCCATCGTCCACTACCAACAGCAGTCCATGATTTCGGCGGCGCAGGTCCAGGCGTCCTAAACCTGTCCCGCGTTCTGACGCCTGCTCGGGCTCTGGGCGATGCAGTTTCTGGTACGCCCAATATCCCACGCAATTGTGGCGGCAAACTGGACTTTTGACTGACAAGTTCGGCGATCTCGCGTTTCTTCGCAGTTGCTTCCGGGCCCTCGATCTTGCGCAGTTCGTTGAGCTTTTCGTTCACAGAAGAGACGAGTCCCACATTTTTGGCGCTGTTTGGCTTTGGGCCCGATGATGGACCTTGGTGTTGCTTGAGGTTGAAGGTATGCTTTTTGGGCATTCAGGTGGTTTGGTGGCGAGAGTTGGCGAACAATGAAGGCTTCGACTCGTCTATTATGGCTTTGAAAATCAACACCTGATGACTCGTCTTCCGAAGATATGTTTGTTAATTCGAACGATTGATGACATGCGATGAGTCGCTCGCGACATTGATCATTGGCTGAGTAAGAGTGAAGCGCCCGAGCTTTCAAGCAGCTTAAATCCGGCGTAATGGGAAGTTGTAACCCGAACCCTGAGGCTTTCTTAGCAGCCGTTGATGACCTACAAGCGCAAGTACACCGACAAACCATTACGCTCATTCCAGTAGGGATATTCGGCAGGCAAGATGTAGTCTACCTTTGTATTACCACAAACTTTGGATATAATTCTCATACAATGGCCAACATTATTATCCGCCCGCCAACGTTCTCCAAAGCAGCCGCCCCGGCCAACTTCGCTATACCCACTATCCCATGGCTCACCGAGACCTGGCATGTCACCCACTCCAGCCTGCCCATGTGGAAGTCGAAGCGGAATGTTCAAATCAAATACACTCCTCTTCCACCTTCCTCGGACTCCTTCCCAGCCGAGTCAACAGACCGCTTGGACGACCTCGTATCCTACCAGTCCCAGTCATCCACCAAGCTCCAAACAATCGAGGGGGTAGATACTGCGAGTGGACAGGGCCGAGGAGAGTGGGATTGGAGAGGCAAGGGATGGCTCAAGATCGCGTCTAGTCACTGGGAAGTGCTGGGCTGGGGAGAGGAAGAGACGACAGGGAACAAATGGGTCGTCACCTGCTTTGCGAAGACGCTCTTCACTCCTGCAGGCGTAGATCTATATTCGAGGGACAACACCGGCCTTCAAGCAGAGACCGTCGCGGCTATAAAGAAGAATCTCGCGGAAGTAGAAGACGAGGGCGTCAGGAAGATGGCTGGTGATCTATTTGAGGTGAAGATCGATGATGCTAGAGATGCGAAATGAGCCCCCTATCATAGCAATTGTTCCAGGCTTTTGCAGTCTAATCATTGTCTTGAAAATGCAATGATGTTGGTATATTCTTCCCTCTGTAGTCTGGGTGATGCTGGCATTCGCGCTGAATTAAATGTGAATTCATAGCAACATACCCTACTGTCCTCCTTCTGTTTTTGAAAATCCTGGTCGCGATCATAGCTACCAACAACATTCATCATCTGTCTCATGAACATGTTGCCTACATGAAGAAAATGAAGGAGGACACGTGATACTACTAACAAGCAGTCGATACCACAATCGTGAGCGCGTCGCGAAACCAAGTACTACGTCTCGGAACATGTAATGCCTGTACCTGGAATTAGGGTATGACTTGGGTTAGTATGCACTTGCATCGCGTTGTTGCTGGAGGCAGATTTCATAGCAACGCCTTTTCTAGACTTGTACACGTCAATAGCAACATGTTGGCCGTGTCCATACATGTCAGGAATAGGCACAGTAATCTCTCGGTGTATAATATTAATGCAGAACCCACCGATCCCAGATATTGAATCTCAGTCGTTCGCGTTTGCGTCAAGGACATTACACAGTTTATGTGCTTGATTATGGAATTGCTTACAGCTCCTTTTGCCTGTTAGCCGTCCCTCAAATGACAGGTATAATTACCTGCATACTTGATTATCATGTTATAAGCATACTACGCTCTGAGATGCTAGTTCGGTCCCGGTACTATCTCAATGGTAACCCTGGCTAAGTAAGGGACTATACCTGTTGATGCTAAGGTACCCTAGCCGCTGAAATTGCCGTACGTAAGCTCACGCGTAGCGACTGTACTCGAGTTTCTTTCGACAACAGAACAGGTCTCCAAGAACGCTCGTGTAAATATAGTTGTAGCGCGACCAGTGACTCAGAGAGCGCGTAGCGAAACACGAAGTACCCTACACTTGTAGCAAGTATGATGCATTAGTGTCAGCATGCATGTGTTTCGTTGTACGTGGTTGTACGAAGCCTGAGAGAGTCCATGGCAAACCGAACATATCACCGATCACCTGCCGAAGTGCAATGATGAGCTAGCTTGTCAAGTGCCCTCATATCGGCCCGCGACTGTGAATTGATTCTTTGTTAAGGTATGGAGATGATGTGCATACGCAGTCCATTGGACTACCTCAAACCTAAGAAAGTTAGCCCACGGATTCGCGGCCCACAGACGCCAGGGCTGAGAAAAGCTCCTTCGTGGTATGGCGTGCTGGAACGATGGGAAGTGTTGTGGTTGCGTGTGGTCGTGAGGCACGAAAATATAAACCACAGCCAGGTGAAAGAAAGACCATTGTTTACTGTGACGTATTTATTTGTATACGTACGTGGGTGGGAACAGCGCATAGGGATTGGGCACCTGTACGTGAGTGAGGCTGAATGATTCGAGACCCTTTGTCCTCAAGGTTTCAGGGTGTAGCCGTCTTTGCCGAGTCGTCGCAAGCTCATCAGCCACAAGGAGGGAAGCATCCAGGCATCTATCTTCTGCAACTCCTACTACTGCTGTGCTGCTTCCCACCTCCTGACCTCTGTCCATAACACTCGAAAATCCTAACCAGGAACACGTTTCTATACAATAACCCCGAGATTTCGACACAATGTTGAGCCGTTCAGTCGGCGTCGTCGCCACTGTCGCCACCCTGGGCAACGCTTTCCTGTTGCCTCCACATGCGCCCGGGCCCGATCACCACGCTGGAATACAGCCCTTTGTCAGCATCAACCCGAAGAACCAAGTTCTGGAGCTCCCGTGTTCATCATGCGCCTTCAAGGCACCTAAGAGTGAAGAAGAGGCCACAGAGGCAGATGATACAGTCTCAATTCAGGGTGGCGCGAACAACTTAGTCCTGAACTTCACCGTCTCTGAAGATGGACAAGAACTCAACCTCAACGACGTACCAATTTATCCTGTCCAGGCTGGCTTCGACGCACTGGGCGCTGAGAAAGCACACGCATGGACCGTAAACCAGCTGCCAGCTTCGAGTTCTATCGAGGAGCTCGAGGTTGACGCTTCCAAGGGCGTACCCCTCCGCATCAGTGGTGCTGGCACCAAGATGTCCAAGACAAAGATCATCTCGGCCAATGGAGACGAGATCATTCCTCTGGACTTCCAGATCCTCAGTCTCAATGACCAGCCTATGACTATTGACGAGATCGCCATCCAGCTTCTTAAAGACGAAAATGGCGAGCTCCTCATTCTGTCGGTCGAGCCAGCTCATGAGAACATGATGGACCACTTCCCCATGTCTTTCGGCCCACCGCCACCACACCCACACCACGGCTTTGGAGAACATCCTGACGGTCCCCCTGATGGACCTCCCGGCCCTCCACCAAAGGAGTGCGACTCTCTTCCCGCTCCACTCTGCCGCTTCCTACACGCCGTTGATGAGAAGTTCGAGGCTGCAAAGCACAGCGGTCTCAGCAAGTTCCGTGGTTGCGGCGGTCACAAGGCTGGTTCGCCTCACGAGATGCCTGGCCACATCAGACCTCACTTTGGTCCACCAGATGCTGAGGGCAACCGCAAGCTTGAGAGCGGCATGCCGCCACACATGCGTCCCCACGGTCCTCCCGGCCACAAGGGCCACCACGGCCACCATGGCCACCATGGACCCCACCACAGACACCCTCTTGGACACGCGTTCTTCATGGGTGTTGTCGCAATTCTCATCCCTGTCATGGCTGGTATCTTCGTTGGTTTGACCGTCAGCATGGTCGGTCTGCTCGTTGGCAAGCTGATCAGTTTTCTCTGGATCAAGTTCGTTCGTGGAGGAGATCGCGGCTATGCTTCGGTAGCTTTGGACGAGGAGACAGCCGACAGCGAGGCTGACAAGAAGGAGGTTGAGCACGCAGAGGCGCCTCCTGTCTATGAGGACGCCCCCGCGTACGAGTTCAGCGATGAGAAGGAGGTCAGAT
Organism: Cladosporium oxysporum; assembly: GCA_021018855.1. Lineage (NCBI taxonomy): Eukaryota > Fungi > Ascomycota > Dothideomycetes > Cladosporiales > Cladosporiaceae > Cladosporium > Cladosporium oxysporum. Next base: position 846,794 of record JAIQXY010000015.1, read on the forward strand.
AGACTTTCCCCTTTCATTGCCCACACACACAATTTGAATACCCACTGAAGCATTTCATGGCAGCCTCACTAACAGGAACGGCCTTGAGGGATGGACTGGATGCGGCGTTACCTTTTTTTTTTTTTTTTTTTTTTTTCCCTTTTCATGATTGCGGGACAGACACTGTAGTATAGCCATCAAATCGAATTTCTTATGTCAGACTCAAACCTCGAGCGATTCTCATTCACGTATTTCCATACCTTGTAATCCATAGTTCATCGAAAAGTGAAGACAAACAAATATACAGACCGCCTCGGGCGCTCACTATATTTCGGCGGGGCTTTTCCGCAGTCCAGACGTTCAAAGCTCCATACAATCAACAACACCTCCACCAATTCCACAAGCCCAGCCCAGTTATCTCGCCCTGCCGCCCTCCTCTCCTTTCCCTCTCTCCACCAACCCTCCAACCATGGCCGATCTCCACAACACACCCATAGTAATCGACAACGGCAGCGGTACCATCCGCGCCGGCTACGCTGGCGAGGACCTGCCCAAATGCTACTTCCCGTCCTTCGTCGGCCGACCCAAACACCCGCGCGTGCTGGCTGGAGGCCTCGAAGGCGACACGTTCATTGGCAACAGGGCGCAGGAGCTAAGGGGACTGCTGAAGATTCGCTATCCACTGGAGCATGGTGTTGTCACGGATTGGGACGACATGGAGCGGATTTGGCAGTATGTTTATACGGATGAGCTCAAGACGCTGAGTGAGGAGGTAAGGATTTTGAAAGCTCAGGAAAGGGGATGATGGGGCATTGTCGGACGGAACGAGAGGCGGAGACTATGCAGGGGGGACGTTTTGCTGACAGGAGTTGGTTGAACAGCACCCAGTCCTGCTGACAGAAGCACCCTTGAACCCGAAAGCCAACCGCGACACCGCTGCGCAAATCCTCTTTGAGACCTTCAATGTTCCAGCACTATACACATCCATCCAGGCTGTGCTATCACTGTATGCCTCTGGCCGCACGACTGGTATTGTCTTGGATTCGGGCGATGGTGTCTCCCACGCCGTGCCCGTCTACGAAGGCTTCGCGATCCCGAACAGTATCCGCCGAATTGACGTTGCTGGCCGCGATGTCACCGAGAACTTGCAGACGCTACTTCGCAAGGAAGGTCGCGTATTTCACACGAGTGCTGAGAAGGAAGTGGTGAAGCAGATCAAAGAAAAGACGTCTTACATTGCGCTCGACCCAAAGAAGGAGGAGAAGGAATGGATGGTCTCGTCCTCGCGCGGCGGAGAGACGAAAGCTATCGAGTACACCCTTCCTGATGGGCAGAAGCTGAAAGTCGGTCCCGAGCGCTTCAGAGCACCTGAGATCTTGTTCGATCCTGAGATCATTGGTGCCGAGTGGCCGGGTCTTCACCAGATCGTTGTCGACAGCATCAACCGATCAGACATGGATCTGCGCAAGGCTCTGTACGGCAACATCGTGCTTTCTGGTGGCTCGACCATGATCAAGGGCTTCGGTGACAGACTCTTGACGGAGGTGCAGCGGTTGGCGGTCAAGGACATGCGCATCAAGATCTTCGCGCCACCTGAGAGACTCTACAGCACCTGGATCGGAGGCAGTATTCTGGCAGGCCTGAGCACCTTCCGGAAGATGTACGTGACAGTCGATGACTGGCACGAGAGTAAGTGATCGCTCCTCACGATCTGACGACGATGTGCGTGGTGCATTAGCTAATTATCGATCGCCTGCAGATCCGGACATCATTCACCAGAAGTTCGCTTGAGCCCATTCGCCTCCAGGTTTCCAGCTGACAGCAGTCATACGCTACTTCGCGAAGGCGAGGATGATGATGGGAGACGTCAGATTACGTGACGTGGTTGCCAGACAGGTCACCGCTCTCAGACGCGGCCCTATACTCGCGACATCATGACTTTTTCTAATACAGGCGAGGCGAACCCGGCCGGCCGGCTCCGCAAAACCTGGCCAAACAGCCTCATCGATCGCTCCAGAACTATGCCACGAGGCACTCGGCAACGGCGCCTGAAATCAAGCAGGTACCTGAGACTTGTTCCCAGCTGCCCAGAAGTGTCAAGGAACAAGTGTCACTTTGTGGACGGCCCTCGGTCCAGAATAACCAATACGACGACGAACGAGGGGGCCTGGCTGACCGGACGGGTAGCCCTTGGCGAGCAGGATGGGAGATGCGGGGAAAGTTCTTACTGTTGGTGTTGTTAGGAGGCCAAGGTTCACGGTTTCACGTAATGTGACCATTCGGGCTAGGCTCAGACGGCCCCAGCTAGGTTTCTTACCACAACGCGTTCATGCGGAGAGCCGCCAGGACGGTGGTACCTTGCAAATCATCAGGGTGGTTGGCCCAGCCGCAAAGGCGCATCGAAGTAGGCAGGTAGCAGACAGAAAAGAGGTACTGACTGTACGGTACCTCGATGGCACGCAACGCAAGCATGTAGTAATCAAGCACGTCAAGCACGCAAAATCGCAACGTGGCCCAATGGATCGATCTAGTCAAGCATGCAACAAGTTGTCGAAACTGCCCTCGTGTCTTACCTGCCAGGTAGAGCCGGCAAGGAGGCGGTCATGTGTTGTGTGTTATGACCATTATTCGACTACGACTACTCGACTCGCTCGCAAATGAACGCAAAACTGGCGTGCGATGGCATCAACATAATACCTCAGCGGGCTGTATAGCCCGAGGTGACCAACTACAGTACAGCCTCTAGCTGGCGCCCCCATCCGTGCCATGGAGAAACAGCAGCGTCAAGCCATCATCGCGGAGAGCACTCGATCGACGAGACACGAGCGGGGCTATTACCCCCAGGAAACTGAACAGAATGAGGAGACGAGGCAGGCCGTAGATGCAACCCCGGGCCGGGCGTGGTATAGGCCTTGGAGGCGCGGCGGAGAGGTGGTTTCTGTTACCCTAGGAATCCAGAAGTAGAAATACTATTACCCCCATTATTCGAGTTTAGTACGGCGGCCCCGCGTCTAGCTGTCTCGGCACACGGACGGCGCATGACCCGTGACCTTTGGCACGGCGTCAGAGGCGGCACGTGTCTGGGTGCGGTCTGGGGTTGGCGTAGGGGGATTCGCCGTTGGAATGGTCATGGGATGAGGGTTGTAATGATGATGATGCGTCCAAGTGGTGACAGAGGGGCAAGGCGCGGCCAAGCATACAGAGAACAGGAGTGAAGTGAAGTGTGGCGAATGGGCGAGAGAGAGGACGGGCACTGCTAAGGCTGACAGAGCACGCAGATCAGTGCGTGCGTGCTGCAACGGGCATCGTGATGCGATACCCACAAAGCAAAAGTCGATCGCAGGCGATGGGGCAAACAATCTCGTCAGCCTCTGCGCAATTTCTGCAGCGCCTCGTTTGCTCGGCCAGCGGCGGGCGCGGTGCGTGCAGTCGTCATGCGAGACCCAAGAGACGTTTCGCCGTTGCCCTTTGGGCGTCTCGCCTCTCCACATTGGCAGCGAAAAAAAGTTTTACGTACCGTGCACGCACTGCCGTCGCACCAAACTATGCCACACTATTCCCCTAGCTGCAAGTACATCCAACTCTCTCGCCAGAGGAGGCCAGCCAAGCGTGCGCGTGATGGAATCGAGTGGATATTGCGAGTGCCAGCTCGGCCCTCGCGCCATCCATCGGTGTGCGCGCGTGCTGAGTCGATGACATTTCGCCTGCTCTTTGTTTGGCCCTATAAGTCATCCACGCCCGGGAGGCTTTTGAGGCTCTCTTTGCCCTGCACACTCACACCGATCGCTCTTATAAGCTCTCGTCTGCCGGACAAAGAACTCTCATCCGCTCCCATATCCACTCTGCAAACATCTCTATCACTCCCGCAACCGTCGATCTTCTTGGAAGTCACCTGACTTGACTTGATCTTGATATCTACACACTACCAACCAAAACAACCATCCATCCACACACATCCACATCAACAACAACAATGTCTCGCAACTACTCCGTCACCGAGCCTCACCCCTCGGTCCCCAGCTCCGGCTCTTTCGTGCTCGGCAGCGGAATCGGTGGTGCTGGCAACTACAAGCGCTACGCTCAATCAGAACTCACATCTGGACCTAGCGCACAAGGCCCTCCCTCGCGCATCACCCTCAACCGCGCTCCCTCATCACAGCGTCCCGTCCGTGTTGGTCGTGGTGGTGCCGGCAACTTCGTCAAGACCCCTGAGACCGAGCAAGCCATGTTCCAATTCGACGAGGAGATGCACGCCCGTCGCGAGAACCAGGCTCCCGTCTACCACATCGGCCGTGGCGGCGCTGCCAACTTCGTCAACGAGTCCAAGCCCAACGCCCAGCGCCAGGTCGGCTCCGACGCATCATCAATCTCCAGCGGCAGCAGTGCCGGCAGCGCAAGGCGCAGCATCGAGGGCGCCATTGGCAAGTTCACTCGCAAGCTCTCCTCCCGCTCATAGGCTTCGTGGGCCTTAACACTTGCTTGACCTAATTCGACCTTGCCGCTTTCTTCAACCTCATCCGGCTGCAAGGCTCTGTCAGCATTTGCCACGAGCAACCAAACTCTCAACTCATCACGACCTGGCTTGAGACTTTCATCTTTTCAAGCGACGGCGTACACGGGAACCACCAAAAAAGCATTCTGATTTCTGGGACTTTGTTTTTATCACTCTGGGGCTGAGATGACACATCATCATCTCATAACGACTTGTTTCATCACGAACGACGGCAACCCAGCGAGGCGTTATCTGGGAACTGAGATTCCAACCAAAAAGTTTTTGAAAGACCTTCCAACTGTGAAGGCTGCCTCACAATGGCATTCTTACTTGTTCTTGTTTCTTTTGCATCGTGGAAGCAACAATGCACCACGGGGCGTATGGTTATGAAGTCAGTGGCGCTGGTCCACGGACAGTCCACTTGGCTATTGTGTTTTTTTGGGAGATGTTCTTCGAGTCCTTGCATGGAGGGGGTTGGTGGTGGTAATGGGTTTTCGGTGGTGTAGTTTAATGACCGTAGCTCTGATGCTGTACTACTCTCTCTTGAGGCCTGAGGGCTTGAGATTTCTCTCTCACACACATTATCATCTCATCATTTCACCGTCTGCGTTTCGCTTTTCGTCTTTCTTTGCTTTACCTTCCGACTAACTATATTGCTCGCATTGTCGACGATTTCGATCTTGAATTGGACTTGCTGGATCGCTTCCAGCTTGGCGCGAAGGACGTCGCGATCAGCATAGGGCCTCTAGTGCCTGGTGGCTTGAACGGCTCTTATCAACCAAAGCACAATCAACCTCGACATGTGTAGGGCTTGTCTTATGCAATCCACACATGGTGGCTTTATCGTTGCACCATATGTCCATGTCGAAGCTTACCAGCTGTGAGGGTGTTTGTACAAAGGTTGCAAGAGAACTGGCATACGTGATTCCATCTTGCTGTAGGCGTTCGCGACAACCCTCATGTTCAGTTCTAATGGTACCCATTTGAGTTTATCAACATTGATTGCACTGCTTGCCTGTGCCGATTTTGTAGCACAGCCAGGACAGCTTGATGCTCTATGAAGAAAAGATGGGGCACTTGATTCACTCAGGCGTGTGAGCTATTATTACAAACAATGGTGTTCCACGATTTGCCCGGCTGGCTGTTGGTAAGCATCGAAGCCTCAAAGGCCATCGTTCCAGTACTGCCACATGAGGAACGCAGCAAAGAGCGAAATGTACATCCAAGCAGCGTAGTCGTAGGGCAGTGTGACCACAGAAGTGCATAAGATGGCGACAGTGTCCACGAGCCGCGATCCGCTGCCGGGGCGTGAGCGGAGATAGGCGATATAGGGAATGATATCGACGAGTTCCGTACGAAGAGCAAGCTGTATGGACGCCTTTATTGTGGCCAGCATCAACTCCGAGCCTGTTGGTAAGCGCCATTGCCAGACGCAAGGCACAGCCCACGTAGCACTCAGCACAAGGTAGACCCACAGCCAATGAACCGCGTGGGGCATAAAAATTGCGACTAGGCTTCCGAAAGGCACAGCTATCCGGATACCGAGTTGCTGTTGTGGAATCTTCTCACACAGCGGACATGTGTCTCGCTTGCACAGCATGAGAAGAGCGCAATCGCGGCAGAAGACACGGTCGCAAGAAAGCTTGCGTGGCTCGAACATACGATCGATATGGCAGGTAGGACATCTATCATCTCGCGTAGCTGGCTGGAGGAGAGAATTGATCGCCAATCTAGGAGGTATTTGCAAGTTGTCTTCAAGGCGAAGTATGATGTTCAGCGCCACTCTGATAGTAAGGAGGATACCCAGGCCAAGTTGCAAGAGAGACGATGTGCTGCTGAAGATCAAAACTGACATCGAGAACATCAGGACAAGGTCCAGCAGGAAGACAAGAAGTCTGAACATGGTGGTCAGATGGTCTGTCACAGAGATGATGTAAGATGATTGGCGAAGTGACCAGGCGTAGATTGCTGTCGAAGAAAGGGACTTACTGCAAATCAAGATCTTGCAGCGATGGCAGTGACGAAGAGAGCGTGATGGCTAAGGTGTTGACTTCTAGCTCTCCCTAGTAGGTAGGGCTGCAAGGAACACCTTATATGCGTTGCAGTGTTTGTGCCGGTGAGACAGATTTTGTTCATCGGTTGTGGTTCAGGTTCATCTGCTTGCTGCAAACAAAGCAGTATTTAGTGAATTTAACATACTTATCAAGGTATACACAAGACATGCATGAGTCGATTCAGAAAGCATCAGTCTGGTCATTGTTCGCTATTGTTGTTGCTGTGTGTATCGTAGAATCACAACCATCTCTGATGTGGTGCTTGTGAACAAGATGGCTTGAAAACACCCCAGGGAACGAATATATTGACCGTAGCTTCTGTAAGTCGGCGCATGTGTAGGGTGCCTCATATTCGAAAAAGCACTGAATGGCAACGACGGCGGCCAAGATTATAGACAGATATTGAGTCGAGCATGGACAAACGAGAAATTTGGATGCGTGTATTAACGTAGATCCAAGAACATCCACTAGACTATATTCAGCAATGTAATATGGTTTGTTTCGTAATGTTGGTTTGTAGGTATTTAAAGTCAGAGCCTGAGGCAGCGTTTCTCCACCCTCGAGACCATCTTCCGAAAGGGGATCGCCTCCGAAGCGCATTCAGGAAAGCAACAGACGAACACAGGCACGCTTTGGGCAAGGAAACACAGAAACATCGTCCGCAACAATGGCGTTCCAATCACTCAATGGCTCATTACGCCCTTCGCTTCTCTCTTCTTCCGCCGCCTCGGAATGGGTCTGCTTCTCCTGCCGTCGCAATGTTTCCTCCTTCCGCCGCACACGAAAAGCTCTCCGCGTGAAGCCAGATGCCTCCTTCGCTCCCTCGGCCACCGAAACCCAAGATCACATCGTCTTCAACCCGCCTTCCAGTGCGCCTAATGTCTATCACACACCACAAAAGTTCTTGCCTCCGAACGACCCCAGACGGCGCTTGAGGGCTCCGACTTCGAGCTCAACACCTCCTTCAACTCCTGGCAGCGCTTCAGGATCACAACTACCAAACAACTCTGGCGTACTTCCTGCTGCAGTGCGGGCGCAGTATGAGAAGAAGTACCACCTCACACCGGCGCAGGTCGAGGAGATGCGTAAGCTGAGAAAGGCGGACCCCAAGGCCTGGACCAGAGTGAAATTGGCCGAGAAGTTCGAGTGCTCACAGTTCTTCGTGAGCCTGTGCTGCTCCGCGCCTGAAATCAAGGAGCAGAGGGATAAGGAGCTGGCGCAGATCAAGGCCAGGTGGGGACGCAAAAAGACCGAGGCGAGGGAAGACAGACAGACGAGGAAGGCACTTTGGGGCCGGGACGCTTGAGTTGGGTAGGGAAAAGCTGGGATTTTTGTACATTACAACCATGAGAGAAAGAGACGACATCAGCGTGGCATGGCGTGGCGTGGCGTGGATCGGCGTTGTTCCTGTTGTTCAAGCCGCCTTCAATGAAGCGGGTGGTCACTCGGAAGTACTGGCGCTGGATAGGAAGATCACAGAGCGCTTTCTGTCGACGCACTTTCTATACGTTCAAAATGTATTCTATTGTAAAAATTGCATTGTTTAGGCATTCCTGGTACAATTTGGGCTCACATCAATCTTCGAATTGCTGGATACAGAGCATGACACTGCCAGTAACACGGCCACAGTCTGAGAACGTCAATCTGTAGCCAAGTCCTTCGCCAAACAGATTGCGGGTACGCGAGCAGTCTTGCGAGGAAGCTGCGTATCTCGTCATGACAGTATTCATCACGGTTGGTGTATAACTGCTTGCATGTCACTACATGTATGCATAGATCGGATCACCGTAGGACTCCTGTCCTTCTGGAGCCTACTGTGATGCAAAGTACCTTTAGGTTGCATGACTAGAGCTAATTGTTTGCTCTGCGTAAATGACCCTTCCACATCACAATATGTTAGTACTCCTAAGAAGTCGCAAAAGCTGACAATACCCTGGACCGAGTGCTGCTTCTTTCTGCTTATTCAATCTCCTGGGCGGATTCCTGCGCTCAAAACATGTGTGACATTACCATATTGTTGATCACAGTCCAATATAACGTTTTCAATCGTTGCATACAAGGAGAATACTCTATGATGTTACGAAATATATAGATAAATGTACTTAGGTGACCTATTATCATCATGTATTGAAGCTGGCCAACCACATCCCCGGAAAACGGAGGACGCCGGTCCTGCTTCCTTGGCGCCTCGCAACCTCATCCGACCGCGAGCTTGACCTCGTCAAGCGCTATACCAGTCAGCAACCCATACCCACGCAACAACTCCAGCAAATACCTCCAAGATGCCCGCCACCACAATCAAGCCCATCACTGGCATGCTCAGGCGTGGCCTCGTCCTCGACCTTTCCGTCGCCTTCGGTATGTCTCCGCCCTCCCGAATGGCTAGCGAATCTGGCACCCAGGTCGGACTGTGAATGGAGGAGCCATTGGGCATAGCTATGCGACTGTGTATATTCTCCAGGTAGCTAATATGCATTTTCACAGGTCTCGGCACTGCTGCCGGCTACTTCTGGTGGTACGGTACGTAAAGACAGTCTGCGCTCTGCAACGCGACAAATCTCCTTCACCCGCGAGGGAATCTTCCCGAACGACCCGACCCTCCACATCTGGAACACCGAGAGTCGGCGAACACAGCATACTAACAGGGACCTCCTACAGGCTACCACGTCCCCGCCGTCCGCCGCCGCGACATGTTCTACGCCAAGCTTGAGGACCAGAGAGCCGAGGCCGCTGGCTCCGCATAGAGTAGCGAATGCAATGGAAGAAGCAGTGTGACGATCAAAGAGAAGCAAGGGAGTTTGGGAACTACGTTGGGCTGAACGGAGAGAGGTGCGAGATGTACATATACTCCAGAAACAAGCGGATGGAAGAGGTCCCCTCTCGAATAGCCGCGCCTGCGTAGAAATGGAGAATGGTGCTTTCTTTTGTTGACGATTCGTCTTGCTATGGACAATTGCAGTCTCAATGCTTCCCGGTATTTTGGACATGAGTTGAGCTGATGTTGCGTGGCGTCGGACTTGAGCATTGAACTACAAGGGTCACAGTATAACCGTGGGTTTCCACGATCTAATCACTGCACTCGCCCCATCGTATCCGCAACAGCTCTGGGTGTGGTTTCGAGACATGCGAGCCGTGAGATTCTACTTTCGGTGGCAACATTATTGGCTGGTTGTATCCATCAATGGCGAGAACGCTAAGAGCAGAAGCTCGTCAAGTGGAATCATGGACCGGCTTGCAGCCAATATACCAGCCTCATTGTCAGCCACCTGCACAATCTCTCAACATCAAGTATGCTGCAGCGAGCTCAACGCCACACATGCAGCGTCGCTGCTAAGCGGGCCGTGTAGCAGTCGATAAGATAAGGTAGGTGACAAGGCTCTTGCTGACTGCCTTCGCTTAAGGACAAGCCCTCCACAAGAGACATGTACCTGTACGAAAGCATGCTAATGCTGATCGCTCAGGACAAAGGCTCAGCAACAGGTCCTACAGCTCGCACCGATGTGTTTGCCGTACAGATCCATTAAATGCACCTTCCGCGACTCTACTCTTTGTTGATGACTTAGACCAGACCAAATGTACATGTACTGTGATTCATCGCAAGATGTGCCATATTTGCCACACCAGCAGAAGGCTCCCGCCCTACTTCACTGTACCATGTACCCCTCACGCCACAAAGTGAAGATTGTGGATCATCTGCCGCAACTAGCAAGCTTCAAGTACCGCTTCGGCCAAAAATACAAAAAAGCTGCTGACGCCGTACAACTTACCTGATTCAGACTCAACACCTACTTTCTGACGAGATGGCTCCGAAACCCTCGCACGAAATTGCCGAGACGCTGGTTCCAGCTGACGCAGAACACGATGTCGCACAAGATATTGGCAGTCCTCCCAGCTTCTGGAGACGCAAAGGCTACGGCGGCACCTTACTCTTCAACATTGCGGCATTCATTCTCCCGGCGCTGTACAGCACGTTGAGCAAGTACTGGGTGGCAAGCTTCGACTCGTCCATGGTAGTGACCACCGATGCCTACACCTACATTGGCGTGTTCGCCGAGGTGCTGAACGAAGGTCTACCACGAGCCGCCTGGAACATCATTGCCGATCGTTCCAATCGGTCGCTCGCGGCCAGGCATGGACTGTCGCATACCCTTATCGCCATACAGACCGTTCTTGGACTCATCATGTCCATTGCATTCGTCGGGGCAGCCCACCAGTTTGCTGCCGTCTTCGTCCCAGGCCAGGTCAGGGATCTTTCGATCATTTACGTCCGTATCGCCGCTTTCTCTGCACTCTCGTCGGCAATCGAAGTCGCTGTCGCGGCAGCGACCCGTGCGCTCGACAAACCAGACGTGCCACTTGTGATCAGCTCGGTGAAATTCGTGGTGAACATCATTCTTGACATGATGCTCATATCCAGATTCCACATACCACAAGTCACGCCGTCAGTCAATACACAAGCTGCAACCCAGCTTGCATGCAACATGGTTGCATCTCTTGCTGGGTTGGTCTACTTCCTCGTCATAACCAGGCGTGAACGCCGCAGAGAGGGGGTCGCCCATGAATCAAGCCGTCCAACCATCAGTCATCTTCTGGTACTTGCTCGCCCAGGCTTCTTCACTTTCACCGAATCGGCGATACGCAATGCGCTGTACCTTTGGCTCATAAGTGGTGTTGTGGCCATGGGTTCGGACTACGCCACAGCTTGGGGAGTGTTTTCCACAATTCGCTGGGGTCTGATCATGGTACCTGTCCAAGCTCTGGAAGCAACATCGCTAGCATTCGTGGGACATGCCTGGGGAGCATGGCGCAAAGACGTGGGAGTGTTAGTTCGCCGTCCACGAGCAAGTCTACGCCAGCTTAGAGGTTCGTCTCTCCACATCTTCGATACATATTCATGACATTTATTGACGCTTACAGACATCATCAAACCGGCACTACTGTCCTGCCTGATTGCCCTTGGTGTAGAGGTCCCCCTTTGCCTCTTCATGTCGTTCTACGGTGCAGAGCGCTTCGCACTCTACCTCTCGGCATCTCACGATGTGGCGAAGATCACTGCAAAGATGTGGAGGTCAATTGATTGGTGCTACATCTTCTATGCACTATCGACACAGCTGGCAACGATTTTGCTTGCAACCAGACCAAGATGGTACCTGTATCAGTCCCTCGTAAGCAACCTCTTCTGGGTGCTGCCATGGGCTATCGCACTCACCCAGATCACCATCGAGTCGGACAATGCTTGGACATACCACTCGATTCTCTTTGGCGGCAGCCTCGTCTTCAGCTTCGTGGACATCCTGCTCGTGGAGCTCATCTGGGCATGGACTTTGCTGAAGGGAAAGATGAGACTTCCTCCGGTGCTGAACACTTCTTGACAGGCGAAGTCTGGGAGAGGCAAGATGGGTTGAAGTCACTAAAATCTCAGTCTACAGTTTCTCAGTGGTTGTTTCAGAGGCAGTCTTCGCCATCTCGACTGCGACTTTGGTCGCTTCGTCAAAATCTTCCTTCGGCAGCCCCAATGCCTCGTTGTCCAAGACAGCTTGTATGTCAACAGGACTGTCTTTGTAGAAAGAACGAGCATACAACATCATTGCGTAACCTTCCATGTTTCCCTGGGCGAGCAGTTCGCCGCCCCGTTTGTACCTTGCCTCAGCACCTTCGTAATGAATCTTCCAGTCCGCTTCCTTAGTCGCCGTGACTCGCAGCACCGACTCGAACATGTCCTTCTGACTGACGTAGAATGACCCAATCGAGGCAGACCTATTGCGGAAGTGACTAAGAGTCAATTGCTGATCTTGCTCATTCAAAGGATAGACAGGCAAAGATAGCAACGTCGCCAAAGCCCGGCCACATTGCAACCACGTCGATGTGGTAATCTTGGTCTTGCCATCATCAAAGAAGGTGACCTCGCGTTTCTTAAAATCGAATCCATAGCGAACGGACGTACCAGCCAAGCTGAACTCATACCAGAACGAGCAGGCCAGGGAGACGAAGTTTAGACCAGCGGCACGGATAGACTGGCGTATCGCCACGGCAGGTGGTCCGAGTTTGGTGTCCTCGCCTACCTTGGGGAATCTCTCGTAGTCAATGCCATATTCGTTGGGCATGATCCACTTCACGCTGGCGTCTTTGGCAGCGGCGATGAGCTTGGGTTGGGCATCCGGTGCGAACACGCTCATGGAGATGACGAGGAAGTCATGGCCTCGAAGTGCTGATACGAGGGACTCGTGGTCGTTGTAGTCGACATTGCGTCTCGTGACGCCGTCTGGAAGAGTCGAGTTGCTCTCTGCGCGAGTGATGGCAGTGAGGGTGTGCTTGCCTGTGGCTAGCAGTGCACGAGTGATGTATGATCCGACTTGACCACCGACCTGCGACTCTTGTCAGCATTTCATGGTGTAGCTTTGTAGTACAATGCCACCTACCCCGACAATGGCAACCTTCTCGATCCTGTTTTTCGAACCTTGGGGTTGCTGGTTGAAGTATTGAGCCATTGAGACGACTCCTTTTTTTTTTTTGTTTTGGAGATTTGATATGTTTCGCTCCACAATGATTGGATATGTACAGATAGAATGCATTCAATTTCGGTACCTTCTGGTCGCATTTATATATCCAATGTGTATAGCTTCATGGCAAGTACCGGTGACCTCGTGCATACGGACTTTACGTCCTAACGCCATATCTCCATCTCAGCCGGTACATGGGCTCCTACTGTGGCTTACCCTGGACCCCGTCTGCAGCCACCAAAAGCCATAAAGATTTCATTGTTCATTTGTGAATACGAAAGAAGGTTTAGCGGCGACATGAAGTACGCCGATGATTGATCATCAGCGGATCATTGTACAGCCAGATTCCACATGTTTGCATACGACAGCGACAGCGACAGCGCTTCCGCTATAGGCTCGGGCTGGCGGAACTTGCTGTGCTGATGAACGATTCGGGAGTCTCGCAAGATGAGTGTTGAGGTCGAGTAATCGATGGCTGTGTGTATGGCTGGTTAAGTTTTCAATTGAACACTGTACCGTATCTAGATTTATGCTTACAGGATCAGTGGGCTAGACGTCGAAAGACTGTGCAACATGTGCAACTTTAGCTAACTCACTAGGAGGAACAGGTTGCAGCCGAAGTTGTGTAGCGAGAAGATATAGTGAAGACGAAACAGAGTGAGATAGTGGTCATATGATCATATTATCTTTATCAGAAAGCCCGTTTCTTCGGGGCTACAACTAAATATATACATGTATGCAAGTGTAAATGCTATCAATGGCAAGGCAGTGCATCTAGTAAACAAGCGCACGCTTCGACCTGGCGCGCAGGACGGGACCCCACTTGTAAGCCACGAAGGGGATCATGCAAAGCACAGTGCCGGCAATGGAAAGGATGAGACCGGCGTACTGGCTGCCGACGTTGTGGAAGAACTGGCTGGCGAAGAGAGGCGAGACAGCTCCGAGGGTGTTACGGAGGAAACCCTGGCCTGCGATGGCGGAGGAGGCGGATGTTCCGTAGCAGTCGGCGGTGTAGGAGTAGGTAGCTTCGAAGACGAAGTAAATACCGAACGAGATGGGTGCGAGCGCGATGGTGGGTGCGATCCAGTGGACGTAGCCGTACTGGGTGAAGGAGTAGATGAACAGGCCGATGGGAAGCCAGATGGCACCGTACATGGCGCCGTAGAGACGGTCCTCGGGGGTGACGTTGCGGGTCTCGTCGGCGACGATGCGGTTGTACTTCTTCATCTGCCACTGGTTGGCGATCCAACCGAGAGTGCAGCCAATGCACAAGGAGATGTAAGGAAGGCCAGCAACGCCCTCATTCCAGCCGCGCTTCTCCTGGAAGGTGATAGGGATGACGCTGAGGAACATGAAGGTGACGAACCATGTGAAACCGATCCAGAGACCGAAAGCAAACACGACAGGTTCGGTGATGAGCATTTGAATGGCCTTGACGGAAGAGTTCTTGAGGAGGACCTTGACGCTAGGTGTTTCGATGTCGTCGGCTGCGACGTAACGCTCGTCACCGGTAGCCTTGCGGACAAGCTTGGCACGCTTGTGAAGTGCGACACCACCACGAGTCTCGGTGAAGAGAACGACGATGGCGATCAGAAGAGGAACGTTGGCAATGCCCTGGACACCCTCAATCCACCTCCAGCCGAGGGTCATGTTGATGAAGCCAGCGTAGATGGGTGCACCGACCGTACCGAGAATAGCGATCCAGGAGAAAGCGGCCATGGGCTGACCACGGTGCTGGGGCTCGTACATGTCATCGAAGGTGCCACCGACGAGAATGGTACCGATGCAACCGAACAAACCGAGGAGGACACGGAGGCCGATGATGGTGCTAATGCTCTGCGCCAGCGCAAGGCCGATGAACAGAACAGAGAAGCAGAAGAAGCCACCGACGTAGACAATCTTACGGCCGACCATCTCACAGAAGGGAGCCAAGAAGAGAGGAGCAAGAGCGCAGGCGAAGTTGAAAGCGAAGAGACCGAATTGACCGATGAACGCTGTTGAGTTGAGGTCCGCCGCCATGCTGTTGATGCCAGAGCTGTATGCAGTCGTGGCCAAACCGATGAAGAGGGTCATCAAGTTGAGAATGGTGGTGATCAACATCTTGTACGCAGGACTCCAGTTGAAAGGGTTCTCCTTGTCACCGTGTGCGAACAGGAGAACGATGTATTCCTTGTCGCCCTCCATAACCTTCTCGGTCAATGTCAGAGGAATATCCACGTCGGGCAGCTTCATCAAAGGAGCCATCTCGTTGTCGGCAGAGTAGTCATTGTCGGCCTTCTCATCCCCCTCGTACTGTTCGATGTATTTGCCACCAATGATGCGGCCGTATTGCTCAGAGCCTTTCTCGTTGTCCTCCTCGCCGCTTTCAGGAGCGCTGCCAGCCACTTCTGACCTTGTGGTAGCTACAGAGCCATTTCTGGGAGTCTTCGCGCCGGTAGCGACTGAGCCACCCCTAGGTGTCTTCGCGCCCAGCGCGCTCTCGACATCCATGCTCCATACACTGGCATTCCTTGAGAGGGTACCCCTCGTGGGTTGGGATTTCACCATGATGTCTGATGTGGTGATGTGATGTGCAGGTGATCGACAAAGAGGAAGGTGGAAAGAGTAATCGGTCCGGAGCACATGGGAATCCAGAAACCAAATAGAAGGAATAAATAGGCTACCTACCGTTTTGCTTGGGTGTTATGACGCTCTGCGCCGACCACCGCATCGGGGTCTCCATTCCCAACGACAGACACAGACATTGCTGACGAAGGTGGCCACTGCTTGGCGAGGACGGCGGCACTGCAATCACGTTGACCGACGGCTGTACAGAGGCCCACGATACCACCGAGGTGCCTCCTAACACCCATCCGAGCGTTCCAGATACGGACGGAGGTCGCCACACGTGCGCATAGTGGTCTCCTTAGACACTCACTTTGCCTCTGAATGATTTGAGAGTGTCAGTCCGATTGTAAACCAGCTTCCAGAAGGCCGTCTAGACGGGTGCGGTGGCGTCCTCGGCCGCTATTTTCGGACCCTTTGAAGCAAATTCAGAGGTGAGGTCTTGAGAGAGCGCCCAACAACGCCTCAAGCCACCGAGCAAGCACCGGACCGCACGTTACCAGATCCACACGTGCCGTCCCTAGCGCTATCAGGGCGAGCTTAATTCTACGATCCTTCACGATGACGGCATGGTCGAGAGCCCGTTGCGCTCCGAAAGGCAGATCGTGAGGCGGCTCCCAAGGGCTCGATTGTCCTGGAACGTTGGCGGTGGCAGAAAATGCACAGGTTTGTTGGCCGAAGTTTTGCAAGCGGTATAGCTACACACGTCAGTTTTAGAAGTAAAAACTAAAATTCAGCAATGCCGTGCTAGTCGTCGCCACTTGGCGTGCAATGGTGCGAGGTCTCACGTGGTGGTGCTGCAGTGGCATTTCTCTGCGTCTGCTTGTCGATCCTCCCTGCATTTGCTCTATCGGAGCCGGTTGTCGTGAAATTGCATCCCGACTTCAGCTGCTGCACGTGTCTGCGACAAAGCACAACGGTGAGGCTCCATTTCCCGATGTTGCTCCATCTCAACACAATACATAGTGCGCTGCCCTCCATAACATGTGGTTCGATCGAGTCGTGGAGCCGATGATTTGCAAAGTAATTCATCTGTAAGTAGCTATAAGCCCTAGCAACCACAGCGACGACCTTGTGCGAATCACGCCCGGGCACGTCCTAGGGCGCGATGCACTTCCTAGTTCCAAGGCACGAAGGTGGAAGTTCTGCGGCTTCATATCCGGCGAGCAAGATTGTGATGCATACCGCCTACTCGGAGGCCGGAGCGTGCTCACTCACGCTGTGCACAACTGTGCAACAGCACAGCCTAGGCCCCGACACATGATTCAGGAGGAATTGGAGTCATGACGTGATTGTAGTCGAACGCGAAACACTCCAAACTGCTATTCTGATACAATACACATCAAACCAGTCTACCTTGTCTGCCTCTCCTCCCATTGCCGGTGCTTGGTCCCTCTCCCAGTTCACTCCCAGCTGCACTTGTCGTCCTGCTCATCGGCTCAGCACCAACGCCCACCTGACCTCTCAGTGCTGAAGGCGTGTTGCCTCCAACAGCCGGAGCAGGCGCAGAGCCTGGTGCACTCGCCGTAGCCGCTGCCTGCACCCGCAATCTCTGCTCCAATAGACTGGCCACAGGTGCGAACCCCGTGGCAGGCACGCGATCGACTCCACGTCCGATGAGCGCGGGGCCCGTCTCCAATAATGGCAGACGGTAGGGCTGGCTGGCACCGAGAGACACGCCGAGAGCTTGATCCAACAATGCGTTGCGCACCTCCGCCCCGTTAGCGAGGTCCCCGCCAGCATCGCCCATCTCGAGGTCCCCGCCGTCGTCTGCTGCACGCGAGCCGGGGAAGTTGCTGCCCGCTCTCCTCATGAGCTCAAAGTCATTCTCCGCATCCATGGTGCTAACGGATGGGGGTGCAGGCGCTCCACTCTTCTCGCTTCGAGTGACCGCGTGGTAGTTCGGCACGACTGGGGCGAAGGGATTGTCTCTTGAGGGTAGCACAGCGGTCGTGCCGCTTGCAGCAGCAGCTGCTGTTGCAAGATCTGACAGCGCGGCGAGTGGGTTTGCACGTGCTCCGCCACGTGTAAGAACTTGATGCGAGGACGTACGCTCCATTTCTGGGGCCGCACCTGGCGGTGTGTTGACAGCATCAGCTGTCAGAGAAGCGGTGGCCGCATCGTCGCCGTCGACCGCCATCGCGTTGTCACGTCCCTCATTGTCGACTGACGGATCGGCTGTAGCATTGCCGTTGGACCCAGATTCTGGTTGCTGAGGAGGCTGGTAGAAGTATTTGTATGTCGCGTTTTGCGCAGTGTTCGTGGCCAGGGCAAGCTCCTTGTCGGTGAACAGTCGTTCCAAGCTGTATGCGGGTGCCTCATATTGTGTGTAGATGCTCTTATCTCTAGCGTCCTTGAACGGGCTCCTGCCACCTCCTAGGTTATCAGGTGGAGGTAGGGATCGGAAACCAGGAGCAGGCGACTCGTTGCCTTCCTCTTCCATCGCAGGCGCCTTTCTCTTCCTCTTGCCGTTTTCGTCCCCGCCAGTAGGGCTGACGGCGCGATGGCGCAAATGTCTGGTCTTGCGATTTTGACCGCCACCTGGCGAGCCTGGATTGTTGATACTGAATTGATTTGGATTGAGTAGGAGCGCGTTGTTGTCCGCAATGTCCAGTTGCTCCTTGTCGCGTAGCAATTGTTGCCGCCTCTTCGAGATCGTTGTAATCAATCGTTGGCGAATCTGGCTTGCCAGAGCCTTATGTTCTTCTTCAGCTTGGTGCATCTTCTGCTGTGTCAGGCGGTCGACTTCGGCGACTGAGGTTTGGTATTGGTTCTGATGTAGTGTGTCAGCACGATGATCAATTTTGAGCAACGAATTCGTTCAACGTACGTGCAATGCGGTCAAGTCTGCATCCCGCTGTTCAATCGCATCGTTTGCTTCGCGCACGAAGGTCCTGTATCGATTTCCTGCCATCGCCCAATAGTCTCTTTGCGCGGCGTCGTCCCCTGGCATATTGGCACCCATGCCTTCTACCAGCGATCGGATTTCGTCTCCGCCATCTTCCAATGGCAGACCTTCGTACGGATCGGCGCGAAGGATCAGGTTCATGTCGACTTGAACCGCCTGCAGTTGAGCACGGTAGTGCTGGTGTTGGTTGGCGTTGAACGAATCCATCATCTGTTGGAGCTTCTCGACCATGCGGTTTCGGCGGACGTCGCGTTTAGTCATTTGTGGTTGCGGTACTGGCGACGGCGAATCGCGCTCAAATGGTGAACCATGACGAGGTTGAGATATGGCCATGGTGGAATAGTGCCTCTGATTGCACGTGGGAGGTGGTTGTGTTGGTACGAGGCGCACTTTGAGGAGGATTGTGTGCACAGGACTATGTTGATCGTGATCGACGTGCAACGATCGAGTGAGAATGTGATTATGACTGGGACAAGGCGGACAGCAGCAGCACTGCGACAGAGATACGTTGGGTAGTTGGGTATTGGGTTGATTGATCGAAGGATTGTGTGAGGAAGCTCTGCAGGAAGGTTGTCTTGTCTTCTTCCACGCTTGCTTGCTTTCGGCGACTGCCAGCCCTTGGTCCGACGTCACTTCATTCAGGGCAGGTATAGCGACTGCATATTGAACCAAACCGACCTTGGCATGTGCCAATCAACATTTGTACAATAATAACGAAAATCACATATTCAATTCCGAACATACATTACGGCATGACCAAGGGTGCCTCCAGGCACATCACTTCATTTGTTCCCGTGACCTCGCGTGCGCTTCTTATTACCCCGAGCTTGCCCAGCAATGTCGACAGCTGCTTCATTCAATTCAGCCGCTGCAACTGCAGCTAGACAGGAACCCTCTCTCCCCGCAGCAGATGTCGATATTTCTCCGTCCAATCCCTCGCCTCTGGTGCTGCACTATTACCACCAGTATGCAGATCCGAGAAACCTTGGACCACCGTGATGCTGTTCTGGCGGATGAAGAAGCCATATTCCGTCTCCATAGCCTCTCGCTTCACACAAGCGCAATTGCAAAAATGTAGGTATAAAGGTCGTCTCTTTTCCTGTCCACTTTTCCATATCTCCAGTCGTCTCATCAGCAGCCAAGATGCTCTTCTCATCTTCTCTCGGATTGCTGCTCGCAGGCGGCGTGGGTTCTGTTGTGGCTCAAGATGGATATGGCAACACCAATCATACCGCTCCCGGAGGCAATGATTCTTTGGCCAATGCTCCTTACAGTACGTCACTCCCACCACTATTCCTTCATATCAGCTTTAGGGTGTACATTTGTGAACAGTCTGCTATGTCCTTTCGTGTTACTGAGATGGACATGATGCTTGTGGACTTCAAGACTTGTCACCCGCCTCTTGGACTACATGCACATGACAATTCGCAACATATACTAGATACAGAAGGGCTAACATGCACAGAAAACCCCGACTTGCCCGTGGAAGACCGAATTGCCGACCTCCTCTCCCGCATGACGCTCGAGGAGAAGACCCTTCAATTAATGCAAGGCGATATCTCGAACTGGTTGAACGTCACTTCCGGAGCTTTCAACCGTACAGGTCTTGAAACCAGTTTCGCGCAGAAGGCAGGATCGTTCTACGTGGGCTATCCTATTAGCTGGGAATGGCTGGCCGACAACATTAAGATCGGCCAGGACTATGCCGTCAACGAGACACGTCTTGGTATTCCTGCGATTGTCCAGACTGAAGGTATCCATGGCTTCCTCATTGGCAACGCTACTATCTTCAACAGCCCGATCGCTATGGGTTGCTCCTTCAATCGTGATTTGATTGAGCGGGTGGCTGAACAGACGGCCATTGAAGCAAAGACACTGGGTGTAACTCAACTGTTCGCACCGGTAGCTGATCTTGCAAGAGAGCTAAGGTTCGGTCGCGTCGAAGAAACATACGGCGAGGATCCATACCTTGCCGGCCAGTTTGCTTTGCATTTTGTCCTTGGCCTTCAGGCTCACAATGTCTCTTCCATGATCAAGCATTTCGCTGCTTCTGCTATGCCAGAACAAGGTCTCAACACTGGCCCAATCCACGCTGGCGAGCGCGAGCTTCGTACCACCTGGCTTGAGCCATTCAGGCCCGCCATCGTCGAGGGTAAAGCCTGGTCAATCATGAGCTCGTACGTCAGCTACGATGGCATTCCTCAAGTGGCCGATCACCACACCGTCACCGAGATCCTGCGCGGAGAGTGGGGCTACGACTTCTATGTCATGAGCGATGCCGGTGCCACCGATCGTCTGGCAAGCCCTTTCAGAATCTGTCCTTCTCCGCTGAACAAGTATGGCCAAGAGGTCAACGAAGGCAACGACTGTGTGACTCTCAACGCTCTTCCTGCTGGTACTGACGTCGAAATGGGCGGTGGATCCTTCAACTACCGATCTATCCCTGAGCTTATTGAGGCTGGTCGCCTTGATCTCTCCGTTGTAGATGAAGCTGTGACCCGCCAGCTCCGCACCAAATTCACTATGGGTCTTTTCGAGAACCCCTTCCCCGCTGCACCTGAGAGCGAGTGGCATGACTTGATCAACACCCCCGAAGCCAAAGACCTTGCCAGAGAGCTTGACCGTGAGTCGATCGTGTTGCTCAAGAACGACGAAGAAATCCTTCCGATCAGCAAGGATGCCAAGGTCGCTGTCATTGGCCCAATGGCTGATGGTTTCATGAACTATGGAGATTATGTCGTGTACAGATCCCAATATAGAGGCGTCACGCCACTTGCGGGCATTCAAAACGCTGTTGGAAACGGCACTGTATCATATGCGAAGGGCTGCGAGCGTTGGTCGAACGATCGAAGCGGATTCCCAGAAGCCATCGCCGCAGCAGAAGAAGCTGATGTTGCCGTTGTCGTGGTCGGCACATGGTCTCGCGATCAGCAAGAACTATGGCAGGGTGTCAACGCTACCACTGGCGAGCACATCGATGTTTCTGATCTCAACCTTGTTGGAGCAATGGGACCTCTTGTCCGTGCTATTGTCAACACAACTACTCCTACTGTAATCGTTTTCAGCTCCGGCAAACCTATCACGGAAGACTGGATCTCCAACACCACCGCCTCTCTGGTTCAGCAATTCTACCCCAGTGAGGAGGGTGGCAACGCTCTCGCTGACATCCTTTTCGGAGACCACAGTCCTTCTGGCAAGCTCTCCGTCAGCTTCCCTCACGACGTTGGAACACTCCCGATCAACTACGACTACCTCAACAGTGGCCGTACAACCTACCCTGGTTCAATTCTCGAGAGCGGCGAGATCGTCTTCGGGTCCAACTACGTGACCAACACCCCACAGCCCTGGTTCCCCTTCGGATTTGGCCTGTCATACACCACCTTCGACTACTCCAACCTCACCCTCTCGGCATACAACGCCGCCGCAACCGACCACATCACCGCGTCCGTCTCCGTTACCAACAACGGTACGCGCGACGGCGCCGAGGTCGTCCAGCTTTACGTCAAGGACATGCTCGCCTCGGTCGACATTCCCAACATCAGGCTCAAGGGTTTCGAGAAGGTCTTCATTCCTGCTGGCGAGACTGCCGAAGTGGAGATCACCATCGATGTTGGCGAGCTGGGAGTGTGGAACAGGAAGATGGAGTATGAGGTCGAGCCGGGCAATTTCACTATCTATGCTGGCGCGAGCAGCTTGGATCTTAGGTCCAATGCTACGCTGACGGTGGCTTAGATAGAGAGTACTTACAGTGTAAGCTTCAAGCAATAGACTTATACTGTATATGCATTAATTGCACCGATGTCTGTGTGTTGATTGACCCCAACCCTGACCCTAAGCCATCTTGGTCTCGATATCCCTTCGCTCACACAGCGGCCTAACATCCTGCGAGGTCTTGTATATTGGATAGAATGTTTATATTTGTGCTTATATTATGGGTCGATGAGCAAAGTTGCTCCTATTGTGCCAACGTGGCGGTTCAAACATGATACTCCTCGAAACAAATGTTTCTCGTCGAACTTGCTATTGATGACCAGTGACTTTCCAACTCACGACCGAACAAGCAGCAAAAGCATACTCAAAATCATACCGACTGCACAGAAGATGAAGAGTCTTTCTTACATACAAGAGCATCATTGCGATTAGTTCGACCTGCTGGCTATCATTGCTATCAGATGCTGTTTCGATTCACGTGGTCTTTGTTTCTAAATAGACAAGAATGATGCTTTGGTAATGCTGCTACGTCGAATTAGAGCTTTTCAAAGACTTCTAGTATTGCTTCAAGCTATTCAAACAGATAGGTCTTCATTTCAACGCCTTTGATCATCGATATGGCATGTGGTTATTGACAGAAATTGATGTGAGTTCATGAACGATTCAGTGCAGGTCTTGGCATCAAGCATTGGTGGTTTAGTGGTAAAATTGGCCGTTGCCATTCGAGATCAGATCTCCTTTGATTCGGCCAGCCCCGGGTTCGATTCCCGGCCGATGCATGGTATGAGCCTCCGGGCGATTTCTCTTTTGCTTTTGCTCGGTCATTTCCAGAAGAACGATGGAAGTTGATGGCATGCGCTCATGGAATCAGAGACCAGTACATTCTCACATGCTCTGAAGAGACCAATGGCGAAACACTCGAGTTGACCCCAGATTAGGACCTCGTTCTTGTCTCTATATCAAAAAGTGAGGATGCTGTGTAAACAGAGTACATGAAGTGAAGTGCTTGACAAAATCATAAGTTTAGGTACATATTCAAACCTTGGAACTCCAGACGGCAGCGCGGCGCGAGAACATCTGGCTGCTCTCGGACCTCAATGTTGCGCGTTCCGAGACGAAACATACTCCTTGCCGTAGAACAGTACTCGATCCTCTCAGCGTTTGAAAAGGGAGTGACGTGCATACTTCACTGGACCAATCGATTGACGGCAGTATTCTATTCGACAAGTGCATTTGGGGGACAGTTCACACTTGCTATTCTGGAGCCAGCTATGCTGAGGCAATAGACCTAGCATCCCTACACAACGTCCACGACAATGCCACCTCACACGACTCCATCACATCGCCCTCGGCGAAAGAGAAAAGCTTCTCAGCTCGTCTCTGCTAGCAGCAACGGTACTGTCTTACTTGACGCTACAACTCAACGCGAGAAGCCAGCCTTCCCTCTCGCGGCGTTCTTCTGGCCCATCAAAGGCACTCCAGTATCCCAATGGGTCATCTTGCCTCTGATACTGATGGCAACTGGTCTCTTCAGATGGGTCACCGGATTCTGGCAGTACTCGGGCTACCAGATGCCTCCTATGCATGGCGACTTTGAGGCCCAGAGACACTGGATGGAGCTCACTGTCCACTTGCCTGTCACGCACTGGTACTACCACGATCTTCAATGGTGGGGTCTCGACTACCCTCCTCTCACTGCGTATCACTCATGGATCCTCGGCATGATTGGAACGTATATTCAACCTGACTGGTTTGCGCTGTACCTGAGCAGAAGGTCTGACGATCCGGGACTCAAAGTCTTCATGCGCGCCACGGTCATTCTCAGCGAGTTTGCTATCTATATCCCTGCAGCTGTGCTCTGTATCAGACAACTGGCTCGTCTGCACAACATCAACTCATGGGAGTCCGCCATAGCTCTCACTGCACTTCTCATGCAGCCTGCCACTATCTTGATTGATCACGGCCACTTCCAATACAACACCGTCATGCTTGGCTTCCAGCTTGCTTCGATTGCATCTATGCTCGCAGGACGACGCCTATGGAGCTGCCTTTTCTTTGTCTGCGCACTTGGCTTCAAACAGATGGCCCTCTTCTATGCCCCGGCTGTTGCCGCCTATCTCGCCGGTTCATGCCTTTTCCCTCGCATCAACATTGCGCGCTTCATCGGCATGGCAATTGTCACACTTGGATCTTTCGCTGTACTGTTCCTGCCAATCATTCTAGGCACAGGTTTCGACGTCTACCGCTCCATCCAGCTTCCTACTGATGCCCAGACGCCACCTCTCCTAGAAGCTCTTCCCTTCGATGTTCCGAGCTCAGCTTGGTACCGACCCTACCTGATCCAGCTCCTGCAAGCAATCCACCGCATCTTCCCCTTCGCACGCGGTCTTTTCGAAGATAAAGTCGCCAACATATGGTGCGCAATCCACGCATCAGGTCTCCACAAACTCACCGCCTATGACCAATCTCTTTTGTCCCGCGCCTCGCTGCTGCTCACTCTCGCAGCCATCACGCCACCCTGCGCAGTTATTTTCTTCAGACCGCAAAAGCACCTCATCCCGCTCGCTTTCTCCGCCACAGCCTGGGCGTTCTTCCTCTGTGGCTTCCAAGTGCACGAGAAGAATGTGCTCCTGCCATTGCTGCCCATGACTCTCCTCCTTGGCACTGCAGAGGGTATGAAGCCTGCTATCCGCGCGTGGGTAGGGTATGCGAACCTCCTGGCTTGCTTCACCATGTTCCCTCTGCTCACACGTGATGGTCTGCGAATCCCATACGCGGTTCTCACGCTACTTTGGGCATACCTGCTCGCTCTTCCGCCATTCTCGCTTTCTGCTTACATAGCGTCTACAAGCGAAGGAGGACCTCACTGGACCAGCAAGCTGATCCATTTGGGCACCTATGCTGCAATGCTAGGCTGGCACGGTGTGGTGGCTTTCAAGGAGCCACCACAGGATAAGCCTGATTTGTGGGTTGTTGCAAATGTCTTGGTCGGCGCTGCTGGATTTGGATGCTGCTACCTGTGGTGTTTGTGGAGGTTGGTGGCGGGCAGCGGCACACCTAGTGCTTTCGAGAGGAAGGCGAGGGAGGTGGAGAGGAAGAGGCAGTGATTGATGGAATGTTATCTGCGAGCGCTAGCGAGATCGTTGCGCTCTGCCTGCCCTTTCTTTTGCCCATCTTCTTCGTACAGTATGGCTTGGGATCGTGTAGAGCGTAGTTCTTGGTATTTCACAGATGTACTATACACCATCTTCTTAGAATACAGAGCCTTTCTCAAGAATTGTACACAGCTCAGTGCTCTTCCGCACCCAAGCTCTGATTAGCCCAAAGCAAAACATAACGCCTCCCCAATGCCGACAAATGTCCTTTGCAGTCCCATATCATACACACCCAGCCCTTCTTCATCCCATCCATAATCTCTCCCCTTCAATCCCTTCACTCTCTTACAAATACAATTTTCTCCTGACCACCCTCCACCATTCAATTCTCTACGCCAAATCAAACCCGAAGCCCTTCATACAGCTCCTGTACTTGCTGACCAGATCTCCGCACGCGGCCTGGGGGTCTTTGGCGGTGGAGAACAGCATGCACTCGTCGCGCGCGGCTTTTTCCTCTTTGCAGACGCAGCAGGGCTTGGGCTTTGCCGCGGCGGCGTTGTCGGCGCCGGAGGGTTTGTTCGAGGCGGCGAGGTTGTTGATTTGTAGGGAGTCGGAGGCTGGAGATGGTGTTAGTTTGGGATGGATTTCTCGGTTTTGTTAAGATTGGTGGATTGGGATGGGAACTGGGTGGGAACGTACTGCTTGCTGTGGGGGAGGACATTGTGAATGTGATGACTTTCTTTGCTGTTTATGCGAGGGTATGATTGTTGTGACTGAGTTCGGAGGTGGTAGAGGCGCGATTGAGAGATGAGAGGCGAATGCGACTGGGAGCTGGGCCGATCACGTCAACTTTTGCTTAGTAACGGGGCAGGCAGTCCGACTTTCTCGATGTGACGATGCCGACGGCCGCCGATCTTCTCTGTCTCTGTCGATGGCCTTGACCCTGCATCTCGGCCCGAGCCCAGAAACGCGGAGCCTCAGACATCGTTGGTCATATATATGAATATGGTCGTGCCTGATTGTAACGAGGATCATGGTGGACGGAGACTTGATCTGAGAGTCAGTCTTGCCCAAGAATATCTGTAAGAGACTGTGGTTTGTTTCAGCATCATCTTTTTCTCTCCTCTTCTCGGCAGGTTCATGTCTGGACAACGACCATAAGAAGCCGTCATTCACTGAGACCAGTCCCGTACGCAGACCTGTGCGGAGGATCGAAAATGTCCCGCAGCCCGACTCATGCACAGTGTTTATACAACACACCATAAACTCTTTCCCACACCTCCTCGTCTAGACGAAAACTTCCACATCTCCTCTCACACTTACCCCCTCTCATCAGGATCGCTATCCACCATGGCTGACACCAAGATCTTCTCCCTGCGCGGTCGCGCCCTCAAACTCAACACCGCCGAAGACCTGGCCCCTCACATCCAACCCCTCCTCGACAGCACCTCCCTAGAAGAAGTGCACCTCGAAGGCAACACGCTCGGCGTCGAAGCCTGCCAGCGTCTCGCCGACATCCTCGCCACCAAGACCACCCTCCAGCACGCCAACCTCGCCGACATCTTCACCGGCCGCCTGCTGTCCGAAATCCCTCCCGCGCTCGACGCCCTGCTCACGGCCCTGCTCAAGTGCGAGAACCTGCACACCATCAACCTGAACGACAACGCTTTCGGCCTCAACACTGTCGAGCCTCTGCGTCCCTTCCTCAGCAAGCACGTCCCGCTCCGCCACCTCTACCTTAACAACAACGGCCTCGGTCCCGCCGCCGGCACCCTTGTCGCAGAGGCCCTCGAGCAGCTCGCCGCCCGCAAGCAAGAAGCCCGCGCCCAGGGCAAGGATGTGCCGCACCTCGAGACCGTCGTCTGCGGCCGCAACAGGCTCGAGACCGGCAGCATGGCCGCGTGGGCCAAGGCCTACACCGCCAACGCTCACGTGCGCACAGTCAAGATGGTGCAGAACGGCATCCGCCAGGAAGGTATTGCCGCTCTCCTCCAGCACGGTCTGAGCAACTGCGCCGAGCTCCGCGTCGTCGACCTGCAAGACAACACTTTCACCGCCCTTGCCAGCAAGACTCTCGGCAACGTCCTGCCTGCTTCCTGGCCGCACCTCGTCGAGCTTGCAGTTGGCGACTGCTTGCTGTCCGCTCGCGGTGGTATCGTCCTCGGCAACGCCCTGGCCCAGGGCAAGAACAACAAGATCGAGATCCTCCGCCTGCAGTACAACGAGATCGATGCGCGCGGCGTGAAAGCCATCGTCGACGCAGCAACCTCCACCACAGCGCTCCCGCGCCTGCGCCGCGTCGAGCTCAACGGCAACAAGTTCCCCGAAGAAGATGCCAACATCGAGAAGCTCAGCGAATTGCTCTCCGCGCGCAAAGAGGAGAAGGCCAGCGAATACCCCGATGTGGACGAGGACGACGAGGATGCATGGGGCGTGGACGAGCTGGACGAGCTGGAAGAGGAGGACTCTGAGGACGAGGGCAGCGAGGTGGAGGAAGATGCCGAAGAGGAGAAGGTCGTCAAGGACGCCGAGGCCGCCGAGGCACAGCCCGTGAACCAGGTCAAGGACAACGAGATCGACGAT
Source organism: Cladosporium oxysporum (assembly GCA_021018855.1). Classification (NCBI taxonomy): domain Eukaryota; kingdom Fungi; phylum Ascomycota; class Dothideomycetes; order Cladosporiales; family Cladosporiaceae; genus Cladosporium; species Cladosporium oxysporum. The sequence goes on from JAIQXY010000015.1 coordinate 874,720, forward strand.
CTCGCGGATGCGCTTGGAAAGACTGCGTTGAAATAGACACGGAGCTGCTGCTGGAAGATTGCTTCCGAGAGTTCTAATTTTTTGATTCAGCAAGATCACTTGCAAGGCAGCGATTTGTGGCGGACGAACCTTTTTTTCGTTTTGTTTCGTGCGTTCCTTTCTTTGTTTGATTTTACCTTAGCATTGCGCGGTCGTGGAAGTAATCTCTACGCTACTGCTAGCATTTTGGCGGGCATTGGTGGTGGGAGCGATGGGAATTACGTCGATAACGAAGATACCAAAGATCATCAGGTGGGACAGGGAACGATAGACTAGAATTTGCAATATCATTGAAAGCATAGGCATTTCTAAGGGACTTCTCTCTCTGCTGCACAGTGTGTTTCTATGTGTATAATTATGTGCTTTTTGAGCCGGGACTCTCGAGTCTCTTTTCGCTTATGAACAAGCTTGCTGCGGATTATCTCTTCCACCGGCATTACAAGCAGTCCCCTTAAAATACAACCCTCCCTTCCCTCCGACTTATATCTCTCATCTTCCAAACCTCATCTCCGCCCCACCAAACCTCCTCAAACCCCTCAAGAAAACGTGATACCCAACCCCACCCGTCCAATCCTGCAGCGCGAAGATCTCCGTCAACCGCACCTGCCACGGCGGATAACCTTCGAGAACCGTCTTGTCCCCAAACAGCAGCAGCAAGTCCGGCTCGCGCATGACGCTCTCGCTGATCTCGGCGTCGATCAGCTCCTGGCTGATGTCGGAGGGGTGGAGCTTGTGGGACTGCGCCATGTCGGTGAGGGTCTTGGTCAGGTCGACGAGGGTTTGGCGGCCGTCGGTGGCGTCGAGGAGGAGGATTGTGAGGTGTGGGCGGGTGCTGCCGTTGGTGCCATTGGTAGTGACGTCTGAGGGGGGTTCGTAGGAGGGGATGTTGGGGGCGCGGAGGGTGAAGGTGGGTTTTTGGGGGGAGGAGGGGCCGTAGTATGCTGTTAGAGAGGATTCGATGCGGCGGTGGAGGTGGGTGAGGGAGGATTTGAGGAGGCCTGTGAGGGTGGGTTGTTAGCAGATGCGTGCAAGTGAGGTGTGTATTGAGAAGGAGGTTTCTTTACCAGAGCGCTCGTAGATGGACAGGATGGGAATGCCAGCTGCGGTCGACCAGGCGGCAATCTCGCAGGCATCGTGGATCAGGCCGTCAAGGCGATTGAGTAGGAGGCTGACATCTTTCTGGTCTGGTGGGAGGGAGAGGACGACTGAGAGGTGCTTTGGTAGGCGTGGAATGGATTTGACGTCGCGGGCGATTACTGGAAGATGTGTTAGAGTGTTGTAGGATAAGTGATGTTTCTCAATGGTCATGCATACGCTCGGGTGTGCGGTGGTGGTAGTTCAAGACTGCGGACAGACGATCGAACAGGGCATGGTAGAGCTTGCGGACCCGGATGTAGATGCTGAAGATGGTGGAGAGAATGAAGTGAAGGAGAAGGTGAAGCATTGTTGCTATGTGGCGTTCATGCGACAGGTATCGTTGGGGGTGTATTAATTAAATATTGAAATGCGACTGGGTAGGCTGGCTGGTTGGCACAGCTTGAGGTATGAGGTTGTCAAGGCAGGCAAACGTCAAGTCGGCATCCCAAGCCCGAAGCTGCGCCTTCCTACGCGGCCTGTTGCGCGTGTGTGCTGTGGCTTGTCAATACCTTATCCTGATAGACAATCACATGGTAAGGAATGACCTACACCTTCAAAGCAACAAGCAGCATGCCGTCTTCTCCTCATCACCTACAAATGCACACTCGTTGTTGCAATCACTCGCGATACAGCTGGCGGGCGCAAACAGCCGTGATTGGCTGCCCGGCAGCGCTGCCCTTACACCGCCCAAGATCTGCCGTCAGCCTCGGACCCTCGAAGGGAAAGAGCGATGGAAAAGCTCTGAACCTGCCACGCACAGACCACTTTCGCCCAAAAAAGTCTCGTGCTGCTGAGACTTCCTTCGCGACAGGCCAAAGTCTATCTACTTAAGACGCCATTTTTCCCTCCGCCTCTCTCTTCCCTTCTCCATCCACCTACTGCCGTATCAACATTCCCACGGCTCCCTTTCTTCCTAATTCAACAACATCCTTCGGTTCGTTTGCACCTTCTTCCTCTTCACATCGCTCCCCGAGCGGTCGCATCGAGTGGGCTTCTGCCAGCAAAGGCATTCGCAAGATCATACATACATACATCCAGTCCGCTTACTGCTGCTACTTCGCCTCGGCGTTTGTTGTGGGAACACACCGCCTTGTGCGTGAGCAGCACCTATCGAGACTTTCGGCCGACCTTCACACCGTCGCGCCGCGTGGGCACCGTGGGCTTATCAAAGAATCATAATCCAAAGTGGGTTTGACTTGAGGGCTATAGACATCACGCCGCACTGCACCGTGCGCGCTGGTCTCAGGGCATCGCTTCACTACACGTGAACGTCCCGTCGCGGGGTATCGAGGGCTTTTACTGCGGACTCTCGTCTGCTTGTGGGCTTGGCTTAGACTGCGCGACTTCACGTTGCTGCTGCTGCTGTTACTCGAGGGCTTCGAGGTCTCTTCTCCGCAAGAGTCCTTGCCACGCTGGGTGTTTGAGACGATCCGACCGTTGCTGCTGCTGTCAGACCCACCTGATCAAAGCTCGGGTGCTAATCATTGGGTTTGGCACATAACTGACTGTTGGCGTAGTAGCTTCAAGGATTATCATAAACCTTCAGCAATAATGGGCAAGGACAAGGGAGCCAAGGCCGCCGCGCCTGTCAAGGAGAAGAAGTCCTCCAAGACCGACGCCGTCAAGTCCGGCCGTGTCACCAAGGCTTCTGAGAAGCCCAAGGCTGTTGCCGAGAAGACCGCAAAGAAGACCGCCGAGAAGGTCAAGAAGTCTTCCAAGAAGTCCAAGAAGGAGCCTACCCCCGAGCCTTCCTCCAGCGAGGAGTCCTCCGAGTCTGAGTCCGAGGACGAGAGCTCCAGCTCCGACTCCAGCGAGTCTGAGGATGAGAAGCCCGCCGCCAAGAAGGAGGCCAGCTCCGACTCCGACTCCAGCGACAGCTCCGACTCTGAGTCCGAGGACGAGAAGCCTGCCCCCAAGGCCGCGAAGAAGGAGGACAAGAAGGCTGCCAAGAAGGAGGAGTCCTCTGACTCTTCCGACTCCGACTCCTCCGAGTCTGAGGCCGAGGCCAAGGACACCGAGATGAAGGATGCCGACTCCAGCGACTCCGACTCCGACTCTTCTGACAGCGACTCTGACGAGAAGCCCGCCGCCAAGAAGGACAGCTCCGACAGCTCCAGCGACAGCGACTCTTCTGACGATGAGGAAGAGGAGGAGAAGAAGGAGGAGCCCAGCAAGAAGCGCAAGGCTGAGGAGGCTGCTGAGCCTGCCCAGAAGAAGATCAAGGTCGTCGTCAACGGCGAGGAGAAGGAGGCCACTGCCAACCTGTTCGTCGGCAACCTCAGCTGGAACATCGACGAGGAGTGGCTCACCCGTGAGTTCGAGGAGTTCGGAGAGCTCCAGGGTGTGCGCATCATCACCGACCGCGACTCTGGCCGCAGCAAGGGCTTCGGCTACGTCGAGTTCACCAACGCCGAGAACGGTGCTAAGGCCCTCGAGGCCCGCAACGGCTACGAGCTTGACGGCCGTGGCCTCCGCGTCGACTTCTCTGCTCCTCGCGACAGCAACGCCCAGACCCCCCAGCAGAGGCAGAACGACCGCGCCGCCAAGTTCGGCGACGTCAAGAACCCCCCTGCCCAGACCCTCTTCGTCGGCAACATCTCCTTCGAGGCTGACGAGAGCACCCTCACCGAGTACTTCCAGGAGCACGGTTCCATCAACAGCATCCGTCTCCCCACTGACCGCGAGACCGGTGCCCCCAAGGGCTTCGGTTACGTCGAGATGGGCTCCATCGAGGAGGCCCAGGCTGCCTTCGAGGCTCTCCAGGGCGCTGACGTCGCTGGCCGTCCCATCCGCCTCGACTACGCCGCTCCCCGTGACAACAGCAACGGTGGTGGCCGTGGTGGCTTCGGCGGTGACCGCGGTGGACGCGGTGGCCGTGGCGGCGGACGTGGTGGCTTCGGCGACCGTGGCGGCCGTGGTGGTGGACGTGGTGGTCGCGGTGGTGCTCCCCGTGGCGGTGGACGCGGTGGTTCCTTCAACCGTGGTGGCTTCGGCGACTTCTCCGGCAAGAAGGTCTCTTTCGACTAAGCGGATCGCTTCTCTTGTCGAGGGGACGTTGTACGAAAGTGCGAAGATAAAAAAGGCGTTTGGGTTTTGTTTTAATTATGGAGCGTGTCGCGCGTCGTTCGCTTTTTCATGAAGGTTTTGAGCATTGTTTGCTTGAATGGGATGGATAATACCCATGCCTATCCGTGTATCGAAATTCAGAAGACCTCTCTCTTACTACCTTACTTATCTTGTCTTATTCCCGTTGATCGTTCTTTGTCTGTGTGTGATGTCTACGAATACTAATGAAGCTGTTGTTAGCTGCCTTGCATCACACTGATTCCGCCCTCGTTATTGCTCTTCATGGATGAAGATGTGGTCTAGCACAATACATGTAGACCCGATGTAGCCAACGTGCATGATCAAGCTCCGAAATCAAGCTCTCAGCGCCTCCGCAAAACCGCATCCAAGATCTCGATCTCATCCTTCTTGATTCCATCTTCCCCGCGCAGATCTACAGGAACGGCTACCATATGAAGCTACGAGCGACATCTTAACCTTTACAGATGTCTTTGCAAATACCAGAAGCCCGTCGCGCGGGCTCTTACAGCTGCCTTTTGAGCAGCGAAAGGCGGCTCGGCGGCTCTTGACGCCATCAATGTTCGGCTGGTACTGGTTTGGAGGCAATTGGGACCTCGATGGGTAAGAATGATCTGCGGTTGTCTTTTTGGGTTTATTGTATGACGGACTGTGGTCCGCGGTCGGTGTCTTATTGACCGTGTGATGGGCATGACGGAACGTGGGTGGTTGTGGTGGTGAGGTACTAATAGCCTCCTACTACTGCTTGCCATGGCGGGATGAGACATGAGCTCGTTTATCGACTTCTTTGCTACACGGAATGTATGGCACTCGCGCGTTAGTCTGGGCTCTGCCCGTGCTGGTTACAGGTACGTGGTGTATACAGAACTGTCCTGAGCAAGTCAGAGAGGGCAGCAGACAACATCCATAGCTTACACTACGCCGAACAGCACAAAAACCGCAATTCCCTCCAGCATTCCCACCAACACCTATCCTGCCCATGTCCGTGAACTACGCTCCTAGCGTGACACCAAACGTCCTGGATACCACTGCGCCGAACGCCCAAGACGTATGCTCCGGATACAAAGCCTCCAATGTCGTCGAGACAAGCAACAGTCTCACCGCCGACCTGACTATACTGGGCGACGGCTGCAATGTCTACGGCAACGACATCGCCGACCTGCTGCTCTCAGTCGAATACCAAGCCAAAGAACGCCTCTCCGTTCGCATTTACCCCAAACACCTAGCTCCCAGCAATCACTCCCAATACATCCTCTCCCCCCATCTCACACCCCAACCATCCTCCGCCCCAGATTGCAGCAAAGACAAAAGCGACCTGTCCTTCGAATGGACAAACGACCCCAGCTTCCAATTTCGCGTCTCGCGCGTGACTTCCGGAGAAGCCATCTTCGACACTTACGGGCACAAGCTCGTTTTCGAAGACCAGTTCCTGGAACTCGTGACGAACATGGTGCCGGATTACAACATCTACGGCTTGGCAGCGAGTATCCACGGCTTTCGCCTAGGTAACAATTGGACCCAAACCTTCTGGAACGCGTACAACCTCGACAACGACCAAGAGATCGACGTCAACGGGCATGATACGCATCCTGTGTATGTCGAGACTAGGTACGGGGATGGGAAAGGCAACTCGTCTTCGCCTTCAACGTCCCACGGCGTGTATGCGCGGAACGCTCACGGGCAAGACTGGCTTTTGAGAAACGATAGGGTCGTGTATCGCACCATCGGCGGCAGTTTCGATCTGTACTTTTTGAGCGGGCCGACGCCGAAGGAGGTTATTGCACAGTATCACACGGGGATCGTTGGGACGCCGGGGATGCAGCCTTATTGGGCGCTGGGGTTCCATCAGTGTAGATGGTGAGTTGGCGTTCGCCCTCTCCGCCGTCCATCGCAAACTCGATTCTGCTGATTCAGAGTTTGTTGTTATCGGCGAATCGCAAAGGTACTACTTGCGTAGAGAACCCATGGTGCTGACTGAAGTTGCTTTTAGGGGTTATCTAAATTGGACGAACCTTCAGGAAGTCATCGATCTGTACGCCCAAGCGGAAATTCAGCTCGAAGGCATTATGTCGTGAGTATCGACTTGGCATCGTCTGAAATAGTGCATGGCCGCTGACGGAAGTACTAAGGGATCTGGATTATCTTTACCTCAATCGCATCTTCACTCACAATGCCAACTATGATGTAGAAGAGGGCCGCAAGTTTTTGGCTCGTCTACACGCCAACGGGCAGTACTGGCTTCCAATCTTGGATCCCAATGTCTACGTTCCGGATCCAACGAATGCTAGCGATGCATTCGCTACCTATGACCGTGGCAAAGCTCTAGATCTTTACATCAAGAATGGAGACGAAGATTACGTAGGGACGGAGTGGCCGGGCTTCAGCGTCTGGCCTGATTTCACTGCAGACACTCGCGTCCAGGAATACTGGACCGACGAATTCAGACGCTACTTCGAGCAGCTCGAATACGATGGTTGGTGGCTCGACATCTCGGATCCAGCCTCCTGGTGCACTGGCAGTTGCGGATCTGGCAAGCTCGAGCTGAACCCAGTACACATTCCGATACAGCTACCCGGTGATGCGAACACGAGCGTCGCGGTCGACTACCGATACCCAGAGTTCTTCAACGTGACAAACTCCACCGAGGCAGCTTCTGCGAGCGCTGCTTTGGCCTCTCAGTCTGCGGCGTATCCTACGCCTTCAGTCACTCCGACACCTGTATATGCTCGCACGCTGCCGACGCCAGGCGTGAGGAACTTGAATTTCCCGCCATATGCTATCAACAACTTCCTCGACGGGCACAGTCTGGTGAAGCAGGTCATTTCGCCGAATGCGACGCACAACAACGGTCCGTACAACAGCACAGAATATGAATTGCACAATTTGTATGGACACGCAAGTGGCAATGCTTCGTACAACGCTCTGGTGGCTACATACAGCGGGAAGAGACCTTTCTTCCTTGCGAGAAGCACTTTTGCCGGAAGTGGAACTTTCGCTGGCACTTGGGGCGGTGAGTGCGATCATCAAGTCTAATGATGGGACAACAAAGTACTGACCGAAGATCCCAGGCGATACCAACTCCATGTGGGGCAACATGTATTTCGGCATCTCACAGGCCCTTGCGTTTGGCATTGCAGGCATTCCGTATTTCGGCGTAGAGACGTGTGGCTTCAACGGCAATGCTGATATGGAGCTTTGTACGCGCTGGATGCAGCTGAGCGCTTGGTTCCCGTTCTACGTACGTCTCACACAAAGTCGACTTTATCAGTTTGGAGTCATCATGCACAGACTAACCGCCACTTACAGAGGAACCACAACAACCGCAACACCATCGCCCAAGAAGCCTACCGATGGGCCGACACGGCCGAATCTACGCGCCGCATCATGAATATTCGCTACTCGCTGCTCCCATACACCTACACCCTCTTCCACAAAGCCCACAAAGCAGGCGAAACCGTCCTCCGCGCTCTAGCGTGGGAGTTCCCCAACGACCCTCAACTGGCCGGCATCGACAACCAATTCATGTCTGGGCCCGCTCTCCTCATTACCCCAGTGCTCGCTCCTCTGGCGACAACCGTCCGCGGCGTCTTCCCAGGCGTCGCCGAAGGAACCAGATGGTACGACTGGTACACTCTCGATGAAGTCCACGCTTCCCCCGGCGAGAACAAGACGCTGGAAGCCCCGCTGCTGCACCAGCCTATCTTTATCAGAGGCGGCTATATCCTGCCGATCCAGAAAGCGGGCAATACGACCAAGACGTCGAGGCTCAATCCCTGGAGTCTGATCGTTGCGCTGGACAAGGATGGGAAGGCAGAAGGTAGTTTGTATCTCGACGATGGGATTAACATTGTGCAGGAGGCGACCAAGGAGGTCACGGTACGTTTTGGAAAGAGGTTTTTGCGCGGCTGCTGATGTATCGACTGACTTTTTGTTTCTTTAGCTGTCGTACGCGAACAACACACTGCACGCTAGTGTCAGCGGCGAGTACAACGACTACTTGCCGCTCGCGAACGTCACGATCGTGGGAGTTGAGGGCAAGGCTCGCGGCGGTAGTGGTTCTGTCAATTGTGGTCGTGGTAAGGGACACGCGCACACTGACTGGGACGCGGAAAATGGCAATGATGAAAGTGGTGTCCAGTCTCGCTCTGAGAACGGCGTGGTGTACATCACGGGTCTTGAGAGCGCGACCAAAGGTGGCGTTTGGAATGAGGACTTGGAGATCATCGTGGGGTGACTGTGGTAGACTATGTTGAGGAGACAGGATGGACAGTATTGAACATTGCAGCCAGGAGATTTGCAGTGCTCGCTCCCTACCTGATAGTTTGCGCGTGCCTGCCAATAATTGACAAGCCGAAAGTGTCGGAGATCACATGGCGCAAAGCTGCGCACACAGCCACCAGTATCAGTCAGTCTGTAACAAGCAAGATCTTGACATGCGTTCGATGTGCCAAGTGAGTTTAAGGCCAGTGCGAAGAGTGATCTTTATCTCGATTTGCTTTGCCTGGTCGCGACTACGCAGAATACCAGGTGTTTCATGTCTTTGCATCGATGCGTCGGCTAGGGAAAGTGTAGCAGTTGCCTTTGCCGCCTGATTCGAGTGTACAAAAACCCCATGTGTCCAGTTTTAGCTGTAATCACCAAAAACAAATCACGTTTGCCAGATGTGAAGTCTGGAAATTCGAGATTCAAGAGTCCAAGAAGCAGGGGCTGGGTCTCATAACACTCTGTGATGCTCCACTTTGTAGCATCCTTTGGAGGTTTGTGGCGGGTCATGGCGGTTACGGATTAGGAGGTCTGTGGAGCCTGTGCGGTCGAAGAGGCGAGATGGCAATCTCGCGAGTAAGGTTTGATGACTGGGGGCTCTCACACGCATCGACAGACCAGAACATCCATCGGTTTGGGCGTGCGTGATATATTTCCGGACGCCCCTCTAGCCGTCTGCAGACATGCAAACAGGTATATGCATCCTGCAAACATGGTAACATCATGACCTTCGGATTCCGGTGCTGCTAGCAGTCTTGTGCGATCTAGGGCAGTCGCAAGCCCGCCACCACACGGCCGATCGAATTGCTGGGCGCTCGTCTCACAACTCCATCTTGCTTGCTGAGCGTCCCAACCAACCAAGCAGTATTTCATACCACAACGCGCTGCGCCACTCCCAAGACCACTCCAAAACGAAGTCAAGAGATGGCCTGGGATGGGCCTAATCAGCTAGCATTCGCCGTCGGCCTACCACGATAGTCAGATCCGTGGGTTGGCATGGCTGGGCAGCGTCTGCGTCTGGTCTTGGCCACTTGGTACTACGCGTCTGTCGACTCGGCAGGGATGGAAAGTCTTGTGTATGCCAGATGTGTTGAATAAGAGCACTTCCAATTGAGGGCTGTGAGTTTCCGTTGGTTTGTACCTACCTTTCCCGTCGCTTCTTCATCTACTCTGTGCTTGTTACAAGCATTATTTCTTCTCTGCCACCTATTTTTCTAATTGTCTGACCCTTTATACCACCACATTCGTTACACCCACCTGGCAGTCGCGCCAAAACCAACATTATGAAGTCTGCTTTCACATCCGCCGTCGCGGCGGCTTCCCTTGTATCGGGTGCTGTTGCTGGCGTTATCAAGCGCCAGAGTGGCAACCTCGCTCCTGTACGATTTGCCATGCTGTGGGAACTTCGTATCGTATCGAGACTGACATATAATGCAGATTACCGTCGAGGGCAATGCCTTCATGGCTGGAGACGAGCGTTTCTTTGTCCGCGGTGTTGCATACCAGCCCGGTGGAGCTGCTGATGCTCAGGATCCTCTCCTCGACACTGAGGCCCTCACTGCCGACATTGAGATGTTCAAAGAGCTTGGAATCAACACCATCCGTATCTACACCGTCGACAACTCTGGTAACCACGATGAAGCCATGAGGATGCTCGACGAGGCCGGCATTTACCTCGCCCTTGACGCCAGCACTCCTAAATACTCCCTCAACCGCGAGAGCCTGGAGACTCTCCACCAATCTTACAACGCCGAGTACTTGCAGCACCTTTTCTCCACCATTGATACATTCGCGGGCTACAGTAAGTAACAAATATGCATTACCCTTCGAACGGGCAGGCTGACAGATCGACAAGACAACCTCTTCGTTTTCTTCTCTGGTAACGAGGTCATCAACGCCAGGAACAACACCAACGCTGCCCCCTACATCAAGGCCGTCACTCGCGACATGAAGCGCTACATTGGCGCTCAAGCTGACCGCCCCATCCCTGTTGGATATTCCGCCGCTGATGTCGAGGAGAACATCTACGAGCAGGCAGTCTACTTCTCTTGCGGTGATGACGACAACGCCCGTAGCGACTTCTTCGCCTTCAACGACTACTCCTGGTGTGACCCCTCTGACTTCCAGAAGTCTGGCTGGAACAAGAAGGTCGAGCTTTACAGCAACTATTCTCTCCCAATCTTCCTCTCTGAGTTTGGCTGCATCACCAACCGCCGCGACTGGAACGAGATTGAGGCTCTCATGAGCGAGAACATGACTGCCGTCTACTCTGGTGGTCTTGCATACGAATTCACCATTGAGCCCAACGGATACGGTATTGTCGAGCTTGGTGACGACGGTGCCGAGCCCAACGAGGACTTCGACCGTCTTGCCGCTCAGTTCAAGGCTCACCCTGCCCCTACTGGTTCTGCAGGCGCCAAGACCGACCAGAACCACCTTGACTGCCCAGCCCAGAGCGAAGACTGGCCTCTCCGCACCAACAACCTTCCCGAGATCCCTGAGAAGGCCGAGGAGTACATCAAGGATGGTGCCGGCGAGGCTCCTGGACTCGATGGCCCGGGCTCCCAGTGGGGTACTTCCACCAGCGCCACTGACCCTGATCTCAGCAACGGTGTCACCACCAGCGAGAGCACCAGCAACAACTCCAGCAGCAGCTCGAACGGCAACAGCGGCTCATCTGGCAGCAGCAACGGTGGCGATGCCGAGAGCAGCGCCGCCTCCACCAGCGCTGCCTTTGGCACTGTCGTGATGGCTGCCTTCGCCGTCCTTGCCCTCGCATACTAATTCCACTAGTCTGCCGGCCACTTACGCCCGTACAGAGAGATCGTCTTATCATTTTACAGCACAGCACTCGGCGCAAGATTGGGGAAGAGGTTGGCACGTTTGCCTGTCTGGCTTGAGCCATTTTTTGTCTAATCTGGCGAGGAACAAGGCTTCTCAATTATAAACCAGCGACTTTTTGTATTTCTTATCTGTCCAAACTTATTACTTCTCACACGTGGATGGTTGGATTTCTACCTATCTGTTGTAGACTTCTTTTTGCATAGCATACGAACAATCGAATCTCAGACAATGGGCTTATATGTGCTCGCCTCCTGAGATTCTCATTTCTGCTGATGTTCAGAAGCCAGTTGGAAAAAACGGCGGACTGCAGATGAGCACCTATCTGATACCCTAGTGATTAGCGATATGTGCTCGCTGCCTACTCGACCTAAACAGCTTGTACAGTCTGCGAAACTGAACCCTAAAGGATGCTTAAACATCGTGGAGAACACCTGGTCTAAGTCATGACCCTTTAGGGCACAGGACGAGACTCACAAGAATGCGTATACCAGTAGTATACAAGCATACAAATTGACAGTCGACTATCGCACACGCAGCGAACCTGGGTATTCTAACGCCAGCCACCTTCGATGTGGTCATCTCGACGACACAGAGCCAAGTTAAGACATCAGCGATCGGACTACTGCCGATTCTCTAGCATCCATCGCCTCGAGTCAGTACGCTACACAGCCAAAGGCATCTCGTTGACGAATTGAACATGATTAGGCAAAGATGGCGAAGATTCCTGCGCCGATCGCACGGCGATCCGAAACTTGGCACTGTCAGGACGCAGTAGTCATCAGGAGTTGGAGTTAGAGCACGTATCTAGTTTCTGCTGATCATGTTCAAGAGATTGACGACACGATCGTGTCCAGTCCACATGCTCGCGCACACGCAATTCTTCGGGAGTTCGACAGCCAGTACTTAGTGGCGTTCTTGGTGTAACGTGGCTCGCGTGGTGAGTGGTGGAGACACGAAGTTTTCCCAGCGCAAAAGACAGGGTATGGGGTGTTGTGTTCAGGCGCATAGACCAAAAAAAGGACGACCATGGGGACGTTGGTGTCACAGGTGCCTAGCGGTGAACATGCCATTATCGGTGTGTGATGAGCTTCGTCCATCACTTATATCTTGTTCTATGAAGCTTGTTGGCTTAAATAAGTATGGATCCAGATTCACGTCAAATCTGAACCTTGTTGCGCAGTACGGAATGTCGCGGCAAGTCTTGCCTGTCAAGCGCATCTGTCAATACTGTAGTATTTGGCATCCTCGTAAGCAATTCTGTGTGCCGATGAGTCGGACATTCGGAACTCGGTCACGGCATGTATGTAACGATACTCCGAAGGCCAGTGTTCGGGATATATCGGCTGTTGTCCATTTAGTACTGCAACATCCCAGATATCATGTGTAGAACATTGCGAATTTCCCTGACTCGCGGAAGGACGATCATCCAGAGTCAGACAAACGTCTGCACCAAATTCGCATTCGCGCCCCTTGCCCATTCAAAGCTGCCGGAGTGTGCTCAGCTTAGTCAAGGAGCAGCGGTCAACATCGGCCATTACTTAATATCACTAAAACGAAGAGACCGCAAACACATCGAGTGTCTTGATACTGCCCGCATTCTTCGTTGTGCATGAAGGTACTGCCCACAATCGAAAAGCATGGGTTCACGACATAAGCCCGAGCTCCCTGCGATGAGCCTTACAGCCAACTCATCACCACTCCCTTTACTCGAAGTAGAAAAGGCACTGGAAGACCAAGACCCGGTTTGTAGACGGCGCTGCCACTACAGCGATTCGTGTGCCACCTCTACCATCAACTGGGATTCGTTTTGGGGTGTGCACGGAGTCCACGCCGTTCCTTTTTAGATGCCAGCATGGTGCCGACATACTGCCGCCGCTCCCGTAGCGAATGAAAAACAATCAATTCGGGAACAGGGTTCGTGATCTTCATGGTATACAGCACGGACTGCCAATCAGAGATCCCGGCATAGCGGTTCCAGGTCCAACGTCCAGCACACACTGCACAGCAGTCAAGGTAGGATGGATTGTGGGCAGGCACGTGGAAGACACGTGTGTAGCGTGCAAAATCCTGCTCCTGTACTACCCTCTGTATAACTTCCACTGGCTCCCCAGTACTGCCGTGAGCTAGGGCTTACCTCACTTCTAGCCACTCTCTCGTTATGCACTTTTTCAAACCGACATTGCTGACATTGGCTGCGAGCTCGCGGGCAAATGCGGGCTTGTCGGATCTTTTGGGCACCATAGGCCTTGGAGGATCTGTCCTCAACCCTATTCTGGAGACAGTGGACTCGACCCTTCAGGGCGAAGGCTTGATCGATAGCACACTCGGAGCTGTTGAAGGCATCCTCGGGGAAGATCAGACTTTCGACTATGTGGTGGTAGGAGGTGGTACTGCAGGCAATGCAATCGGCGTCAGGCTGGCTGAGGCCGGCCACAGTGTTGCCATCATCGAAGCTGGAGGATTCTACGAGGTTGAGAAGCCGGTCTTGGGCACGACACCGGCAGGAAGCTTCCTGGGCATCGGTTCAAGCTCTATAGATCAGGTCGTAACGACGGATTGGGGTTTCGAAACGGAACCACAACCCTACCTCAACGGCCGCAGGATCCATTATGCCAGAGGCAAATGCATTGGTGGTAGCAGTGCGTTGAACTTCATGGTCCATCACCGAGGCAGCACAGCCAGTTACCAAAAGTGGGCGGATACTGTCGACGACCAGAGCTACACTTTGGACAACCTCACCCCTTACTTCAAGCGATCGGTGACTTTCACCCCTCCAAAGGGCAGATCCCTGAACAACGTCACTGAGAAATACGACGCATCCGACTTCTCCGACTCCGGTGGACCCGTACAAGTCGGTTATGGTCAATGGCTTACCGTTGGTGCAACCTGGCTGCAAAAGGCCTTCGAGACTATGGGACTTCAAGAGACATCGGGTTTCAACCACGGCAACCTGTTGGGATACCACTTTTCTCAGAGCACGATCCGAGCAAGTGACCAGACACGCAGCTCGTCAGCGGCCTACATCCATGCCGTCGAAGATGACTCATCGACATCCAACAACCTCAAGGTGTTCACTCACACTCAAGCGAAGCGCGTCACCTTCGATAAGTATTCCGGAAGGCCCAAGGCTACCGGTGTCGAGGTCACCGCTCTGCTCGGCCTGTCAAACTACAAAATCGCGGCTCGTAAAGAGGTTATTTTGGCCGCCGGAGTTTTCCAGTCTCCTCAGCTGCTCATGCTCTCTGGTATTGGACCTACAGATGCGCTTGCGGACTACGATATCCCACAAATCGTTTCAGCACCTGGTGTTGGCCAGAACATGTGGGATCACATCTTGTTCGGCCCATCTTACTCCGTCGTCTTCCCAACGGTCGGATCTTTCCTCCTAAGGCCAGTCGCCTTAGCAGCCGCTCTCGTTGACTACATTGCGAACGCAGTGGGCCAGCTTACATACGCTTGCGACATGCTGGGCTGGGAGAAGCTATCCAAGCTATCCTCATACCGCAGCAAGTTCAGCTCCGAGACTCTCGACGCGTTGGCCGACTTCCCCGACGACTGGCCAGAGGTCGAGTACATCAACGCAGACGCCTACGCCGGCAACTTCCGCTTCCCTATCCTGCAACAACCTCTCGATGGCAAGATGTACGTCGGCATTCTCGGCGCCATGGTGGCTCCTCTCTCCCGCGGCAACGTTACCCTCAGGTCTTCCAACCCCCTGATCAAGCCCGCCGTGAACCCCAACTGGCTCTCCCACCCAGCCGACCAAGAAGTCGCCGTCGCATGGTACCGCCGCATGCGCGAGATCTTCGCTACACCCGAATACGCCGCCCAGCTCGAGAAGCCCGGTGTCGAAGCATATCCCGGGCTTGAAAAGTCCAGCGACGCCGAACTTCTCGCCGTCATCCGTGACAGCGCCATGACCGTCTGGCACGCCGCCGGAACCTGCAGAATGGGCAAGAGCAAGGTAGAGGATGGCGTGAAGGTCCGCGTCGACGAGATGGATGTTATCGACTCGGAGGCCAGAGTCTTTGGCGTGGATGGCTTGCGCGTTGTGGATGCTAGCAGTTTCCCATTCTTGCCGCCTGGACACCCCATGAGCACCATCTACGCTCTGGCGGAGAAGATTGCCGACAAGATCATCAAAGGTTGAAGTCGATGATGTGATATCGGTGTTGTTATAGGGAACCATGATGGAGCTTCCCCTTTTTTCATTTGTCAATTTCCTTTCTTTTTCCCCTCTAGCAAAACATTTGAGACGACGTTTCTGAACGACCTTCTGTATCCCTACTTTCCTTTACTTTCATTGCGATCGAAGGCTTTCCACTATCAAAATACTACATAGAAGCCAAGACGAATTTAATTATAATATTAGAGCGCACAATGCAACAGCGCTGTTGTAAAGAAACAACCACCTCCCGAAATATACCACGATCCAAGCGATCTCACGACACACGAAGTGTTGAGACATGTCTAACACGATGCGATTGTTCCCAGAGGTGCACCAAGGACAGATGAGCTCATATCTACACGCACACCGCGGACTATAACAATCCTCACGATGCTCTGGAACTGCCCATACCTTAGCATTCAAGTGGTAAACAACCTTATCGTGGCTCTCCGACACATTCGTGTTCCAGACGAGCAGAGTGTATCTTCCAATAATTTTGACTCTTTTCGTGCTCGAGAGATAGCAACTCACCTAGATCCAAGGCGAATGAAGCCGAGTACATGTGTGAGGCTTATAGTCTGATTGAAGTAGTTTTGCTTCCTCCCGTTCCGCTTTGAGACGTGATTGATTTCTCCGTACTCCTCAAAGGACATGATATCGACTTACCCTCTGCAAGCGGCGACAGGATCTTGCAAGTTGTGCCAGCCATCGAAGAAGTCCCTACAGCTCAAACAAGTTCTTCAAAACCACAACACTCCGCTGTCAGTGGCACTTGATCACGGCGCCGAATCCTCATCTCAACATGTTCAAGAATTGATCAGCCGCCATGCGGACAGCGGCGCACAGAGTCCGATCTCTCGAAGCACAGCCAAACAACCCCCATCTCACATCTCCAACAAACCCACGAGGGCCCATCCTCACCATCGAAATATCACCAGCGCCTACTTCACCAACCATCCAGGCACACACACAGATCTGTGCACCACGCCGTACCGTCGGCAATCTTGACCAGATCTCGAACGCAAAGTCATCAGCACACACGTACCACGCCCATCACCTCGGGACTGCACCCACACGAACGCGGTTACAAACATATCAATTACCATGGGTAGGAGCCTGGTAATGGCTTCTCGAGTGACCACAGGCACCTGCAAGCAGCCATGGAGCTTGGGGACAAATGGCATCCTCTTGTCCTACCAACTCAATTGACCTCCGGTCCGGTTTACCGACACGACAACCGTATACGAGAGCACGAGCAGAGTCCAGCAGTACCTCATCAAGATGGTCCTAGGTAAGACTGATGCAGAACACGGAAGCCTGCAGTCACAGAAGCTGGCCTGTCGTACATGTCATGTCATACCCTGTGCCTGCTTGGAGGAGCCAGCATCGCACAGCGCGAGCTCCGTCTCCCCGTGCAGTACCCCATATGGAGCAGAATCGGCAGTGGCATTTTTGTGGGAGACCAACGTGGTATGGTGTTGTTGCCGCCGTATGAGCTGCGGATGGATGCAGGTGAGATTAGGGGAAGCGGCCTTTCCCCGTTCCACCGAAGACTGATCTCGCGATGGAGTCTTGGAAATAGTGAGCATCTGGCGGGGAATATAGGGCACATCGAAGCGGGTACATCATCTGGCAGTCGAACATAGGCGCAGGAAGAAGCCCTAAGCATGCTGTCTGATGCCGGCATTGTTGTCACTGTAGGGAGATGTATGCAGGCGTACGTGCAGGCGCCCGGGCAAGATGGTTGCTGTAGGAAGCCATGCTCCATGGTGCGGAACAAACCGGGGCTCGCAGATACGATTCGCGGGAGATGCACCGATATGTTCAGCCGCACGACCGTGTCCGTAGTCCTGGGTCGAGTGCAGCTGCCTGCTGTCCGGTACTGTATTTCATGGGCGATGGGCAGGCAGCAATTCACCTCGCCGGGCGTGTTGCGGCAGATATGACGGTGTTGCAGAATCACATGTCGAGAGCGGACAGACGGGTGTAGCCAATGCCATGCCCGGGCCGGGAAGCGAGGATGCCATGCTCGGCAGGAGACAAATTGTACAGATACATGGGTAGACATCCCGGCTTCAGGGGGCCTGCCTTTTTGTTTTGTCTTGGAGGCGAAGAGATCCGCATGAAGATGCCGTTGCGTGCTTTTGGAGATACCTGGTCAGTGTCACTTCCCCGGTTGACCCATGTAGGATGCTGCGTTGAGCCGCATGTTCGACATGTTGGCGCTCAACTGTCAGGAATTTGGAGTTGATGGAGCATGAACCTCGATGCTGCTTGTGTACCTTGCAACGGCATGCATGTTGAGGTAGGAATGTGATCCCGTTGAAACTGGCATTGCGGGAAGCCCTGTCACAGTTCTAGATTGTCAGCTGCGGGGTGTCGTTGTTTGTGGACCTCGAAGATTGACAAAGACATGGAATCGACTGGTCCCAGTCGCCGCACGGCCGGGAATAAAGCTGGAAGAGGCAAGTGAACAGTTTGCGGATGTCACAGAACCTGCAATGTCTCGTATCTTAAGTGGAACGCTGCTTCATTTCTAGGCATGCTGTACCTTTTGTCGCGCGAGGTTTTGTAAAGCGGCAGAGTTGTTAAAGGCCTCTGACGAGATATTCACATGCTTCGGCGAGAGCCCTGACAGGAATGCAGTATGCGTGCAGGCCGGCAGCTACCCATAGCTGAGATGTCGCAACAGCGGCAGTGGCTTGCATCTTAGGCGCGTCGCAGTACAGTAGTGACGGCGAGCTCGGACCTGTTGGGTAAGTGTGTTGAGCGCGAAGGTGTGAGAGTCTTTATGTATGGCGTCTGTCAAAGTCGCACGCTATTCGTAGACCTGCAGGCTACTACGCCCACATGCCGGCTGACAGTCTCGATGGTCGACAGGCGACCTCTAGTGGGCCAGGCGTCCGCGGATGTCGCTTCCGAGTGTTGAGATGGGAACCTTGTCCTGGCGGCAAGGTTGGCCCGAGTGATAGCGACGACATACCGCAGGTCGTCGAGGTGCGCGTACAGTATTGCTCGTGCTGGCGTGCCAATTTTGGCAGGTGGACGATCACGATTTGCGATCGAGAGGCCCATGCCCACAGTCTGCATACTCGCACTGCTCATCGTCAGATGTCAGAGGTAGGTTCGCAGTGTGCAGGAGTGCGTGCAGGACTGGACGCGCATGCACCAGCCGAACCAATGCGCAATGCGCGGCCGTTTTGCTGAGCGCGCGTGGTTGTGGAGGGTGGCTGCGAGCCAACATGGTGCGCTGGCAATTGGAGACGAGGATTAAAGTACAGCCCTTTGTGCCACACAGCAGATCCGAGAAAAATAATAATATAGAGCTAGGCGCCACTCGCTATTTTTCGCGCCACGCCTGGTGGAGTAAATGGTCTTTCTAGGAGGTATTATTCACTCTGCGCGACTTCCAAGACGGTGCTGGCTTGAGGCGAGACGACATCACGATTGGCCATTGCAGCCTCGAGGTGGAGAGGAGCTGGCTGGCTGGGGAGAGGTCTCGGCACCAAAGATCGAAAAACCAGGGGACCTCATTGCGATGCACCTAAGGCTCACAGGGTAAGCAGTGTGGAGACGGAAGATACGGTTGGAGAGATAGCGCCATCGCTGTCTGAGATACAGCAACGACTCCCTAATATCGACAAACTGGTGGGGCGAGTCGGAGGGATTGCTATGGTCATCAACTGCTGATATACGGTCTCGCACATGGAAGCCGGGAGGATGTTCGATAGAAGCTGGTTAGCTTTCTCTTCGCATGGCACGCACGCCGTGGTCTTCTTCCTGGCCTTCCAAGGCAAGATCCAGATTGCTGAGAAGAAGAGAGTTCGAGGCAGCATGAAGTACTCGTTACCTATCGGGAGTGTTGTGTTCGCCAACTGCTGGGGAGCTTGCTGCAGCCACACAGCTCTGGCGTCGATCATCCCTGCATTCGCTCCGACTTACTCGCGCTGGCTCGTAACGCTGCTGCATGGCAGATCATCCAATTTACCACTGAGAGCGTGGATGAATTACAGGGCTGGGACTGGTGAGATGCATACTCAGAGATAGAGAGCAGGGCTGTGGTTGGCACGAGCAATGGCGTATCGCTCGTTCTCTGAGACACATTTGGTCCACGACGCCGTGCAACGATGCAATGCGATGCGATGCGTGCATGGCCCATGGGAGCTGGGGGACTCGGGGTCGGCACGGATAGGTGCATTTGTGTGCGTGTGTATATTGCTATTGCTACAGTACTACGGGGGCCCTGAGGGCTTGGGCGCGCACAGAGCAGGCATTGGTTTCTACACACATACATGCGCGATACTTCTGACAAGGACGTGACGCGGCTGGACGACGAGGAAGGAAGGCAAAGAGGCAATAATGTCGCATTGTTGATATGGGGCCTGAGGGTGCAATCGGGCCGGAGATTTATGCAGGTCAAGGCGTTGAAGTGAATGTGGCGAGGGAAAGGAGACGAGACGGGAAGCTGGACATGGTCGTGCTTAGGAGCTCAACTCTCTCGTCAGATGCTTTTCATCGGACGTGTTGTGGAGATGCAGATGTTATTGAAGCATGGGGAGTACGGAGGTATCAGGCCTCCTGCTACAGTATTCCGGTTTCGTGGCCATTAATGACGCGGGCCCGGCCTTGATCAGGGCGGACAATGGCAGAAGCGGGTTGGCTTTGTGTAGGGCGGCGATCGAAGAGCAGATCAGAGAGTAAAGCCGAGCAGACGCTGTGCACTGGCCAAAAAGAATACATGAATAAAATGCCTGAGCGCGCGTGTATGCAACAGCGTTGGTAGTCGACAGCAGTGGATGAGCTGCAAGCCTGCAGGCATATTGCATATCGCTACGCAAGACACGCATCTTCAGAGCCATCTCGTCCAATAGTCCCGCCTGCCATTGACCACTGCACGCGCTGCACTCCCAATCTCCTCGTTATTATTCACGGCTGTATGCAAAAGCTACCTTGATCATTATTGTCTGCACGCCGCCACCTCCGCCGAGAACATTACCCTTTCCGCCCTCCTCCACTCCGCCCCTCGTTGCGCGGCACCGCGCAGGATACTCGCTCACCCGTACCTCATCCCTCCTCATCCTCATCCTCAAAGCGGCGAGGGTGCAAAGTCAAAGCGTGTGCATCCACACCCTGCTGCTTGCCTTGACTCCACACCTGCTGCAGGCCTGCACGTTGCTGCATCTTGCTTGTCGCCGCCGGGAGCAGCAGCAGCAGCTCATCATCGCCCCCGCCCCCCGCAAGAGAGGCGTCCTCGATTGCGGTTTTGGCCGACGGGGCTAGCGTATGCTCAGGCTCGTCTGGATCGCCCATGCCACACTTCCGGACCCACCCTGCCGGACCAGATTTCCAGAGCGAAACCAGCAGCGACAAACACAACCTCTCCTTCATCTCACCGTTGCACCTCCACGCCATACCCTCCCATCGCATCGTCGCCTGTGTCTGAGAACCCGCCGTGCCCGCCATCCGTTCGCATCATCCGTCCTCGCCCTCGTGCCTCCTCCACACCCGCGAAACACCACTCCCTCTGCATTGCCTGCACGCCTGGATCAGCGAACAGCCAGACCTGGTGGACTGGCCTGCCTCTGGAACCCTCCTCCCATACACATGACGATTGTCGTCCAACGACCGAGCCGCACGCTGCAGGCATCGCTGTTTCTCGATCTCAAGTCGCGCTCTTCGACCGCGCTGAAGACAACCACCCTCTGACCCACCCGCTGCGCACACTAGCCGCACAATAACAACACTTTCGCTTCCCCGCGTCCCGGATACCGCAATACCAATACCACATCATCACGCCACCATGGCCGAAGTTCTCGCGCCTAGTCAGAACGGGGAGGGCTCTTTCTATAACTCTCGGAAGTCGTCGCCTGCATC
Source organism: Cladosporium oxysporum (assembly GCA_021018855.1). NCBI lineage: Eukaryota > Fungi > Ascomycota > Dothideomycetes > Cladosporiales > Cladosporiaceae > Cladosporium > Cladosporium oxysporum. Next base: position 896,129 of record JAIQXY010000015.1, read on the forward strand.
CTCGTCACTATTCCTGGGCAGCTCACCACCTACACCAACTTCCGCATCGTCAACTCCTCGGCCCACAATTCAGTCTCCTCCTCCACAATCAGATCACGCCGAACACAACGAGCGGATATCGCTCCCACCCGCCAGTCTGGCATCATCAAGAGCATCAACATCAGATCTCAGCAGTCTTGTCCGCCCGGGTTCTGGGATCATAAGCTCCGGCATCTCTTTGGCCGACAAGTATGGCCAGCAAGACGACTTCGAGGACGATTATCCTTGTTTCGATGGATTCCTCCAGTCCAGTGAGCCGAGCGACTCGAGTGATGATCACACAGAGTCAAATACCACTGTTTCAGATACAACGACATCGGACTCTCCTCTGCCAACGCCCGTTGCAGACGATACCGCCATCAAGCAGGAGCCCTCTCAGCACGTAGACTATCTTAGCCATGACTGGAGAGAAGAGGATGTATGGTCATCCTGGAGACACATTGTCTCCCAAAGGAAGGTCTACGGACAGCAAAGCCGTTTGGAGAATGCAGCTTGGCGAACGTGGGTGAAAAGCAAGTACCAGCTACCGACTATCAGTCCAGAGACGCTTAATTGGTAAGTAAAATCGGGCATTGTGATCGTGGCTTCACATGTGCTCACAAAAAACAGGCTCAAGGAAAGTGACGTGACTTGGCTATACGGACCTCTCAAGCCCGCCACCACACATCCCATCACCCAGCAAGAGAACACAGCCAGCACTGCTGTCTCCCGAAATGCATCATTTACTCACAAGAAGCCAATTCTGAAGAAGCGAAGCATGTCCGAGGTAATGTTACAGCGGTCAATATCGGCATCTTCGCTATTAAAGCAAGCCGCTGCATCCATCGAGGCACAAGGTCGTAGATCTGTCCTCAAAAAGTCTCATGAGCGCACATTCTCGGACTTTGTCCCAGGCGCCAATTCTGAGGTACCAAGCCGTGATCAGATGGACTACTTTACCAGCAAAACCACATCGGGCACCGAGACGCCCTCGGAATGCCGAGAGAAAAGGCATATTCGCTTCGCCGACAGGGTCGAACAGTGCATTGCTGTGGATTGCAAACGAATTGATGAAGATGACGAAGAAGCCATCGAGAGCGAATCAGCAGGCAACTCAACTTCAGATAGCGAGGATGATGGCATGGTCATGATGAAACGGCTGAGACGTCCAATCGCAAGGCGAGGCACGTCAAGTGCTGGTCTGGGAGGAAGCAGAAATGGCTCGCACAGCAATCTCAAGACGATCGAGACATTACCTTCTACGACCCTCAAGTACAAACGCGAAGCGGAGGAAGAGCGCCAGGAGCCACCCCAATCCTCCGGACTTTCTCGTTCTTGGAGTTCAAGCAGACTCAGCCCGAGCGCAAGCCAGGAAACTCTCCGACCTGCTCGTCCAAGTCGCAACTTCCTCCTCGGTCATGACGATGAAGAAGACGACAGTGCTGCAACTTCTGGCTGGTCGTTTGGTGCATCAAACCCGAAGTCTTCTCTTGGCGCCGCAGCGTCTCCGTCAGAAGAGACTCCACCAACCCTGACCAGCCACAGGAGTCGAGATGCCTCCAACGCAGCAGCGGTCAATGAGGCTCGCGCTAAAGGCGGTTACACCATCTCACGTGATTCTTTCAGCGACGACGAAGATGACCCAGTACGACGTGCATACGGAGTCCCATCTTCAACGACGTCTAATGACTCGAACGAATCGTGTGAAATGGAAGGCATGCGCCGAACAGAGAGCGGCATGTTCATGCCATACGAAGAGGACGAAGACGATCTAATGGCTGCGGGTATGTTTGGCAGAATCTCTGAGACCGTGAACACCGCGAGAGATATCGCGCACGTCCTCTGGAATGTCGGGTGGCGCAAGTGATCGCGCGGCCTGGTGCGGGAGGCTCATTGATAGAGCTTTCCCGCTTTTACATCTACCACAATCTCCTGCTGTGTGTTGCCACTTGGTCCATAGTACATACCTGGCCACAGCGGAGAACCACATCTGAACGTCAGCATTGAAGCAACATATACGGCAGCTCGACCTGGCGCACATGTTAGGCGGCGGCAATTTGTTTGGCGAAGCCACTGAAACCGATTCGGTGTACGACCACGACCACAGCAGACGGGGCCTGTCAACCTTTGCTTTTTACGCGCTCTCCATTCCGGAGCTACGCTGCAACGGGCTTCATCAGAATCGCCTCGAGACATCTTTTGTCATTGAAATCCGATCACACACAAACTGCTCTGACAGCCTCTGTCGACAATGACAAGATCTTGGAACATCACGCATATCATCGAGGAGGACACATACCTTGCGCAACTGACCGGACCCAACCATAATCTCACCACCATTCATCACCAAGAGGCTTGGGGTCCCGGCAGCATCTTGGAATCGAACAAGCGACTTTTCTATGCGTTCGCGCTCAGCGGAAGGAAGGAGGCTACATAAATGGAATTCATGGGCCTGTGTTTTATTGCATGCAATTTCTGGTGGGGGTGTTTGTTTTTTGGCGAGGCTATACAATGGACTACGGATCACCCGCAAGGTCATAACGCGGAACGGGGACCGGAGAAACGACATTCGCATTAGCGCATTATCTGGGTTATGTCTTGTATCTTTCTAGAAGCGACCGAATCGTGGTTGGGCATGGTGAGAGTAGGGAGAAAGGGAAGCCGGTGTAATTCAGATCGGGGGAATAGACGAAGTACAATGCTGAATGGCGAGCGAGGGAGCCCTTTCGTGTCGTTTTATCGCGTCATGTGTTTTGCTGCCTCTCTAGCAATTTCATCACGGCTGGTCTCTTTCTTGATTGACTGAGAGCAGTCAACATTCTTCCTAACACGTAATTGATCGCCTTTCAAGCAACTTCATGCTACTCCTCTTAGCTCATGCTCTTACGTGGAAATGTCCCGCGCAGATGGGACATACCGCCTACATCCACCATTGTAGAGTGGACAAAGACCGATGAGAACCATGAACTTACTCCTCTTCGACTAGCGACGAGGCGACCCACGATTGTGTTTTCTTGTTCTCGAACCGAGGCCAACTGTTCGTTCCAACCCAATCGCTAGCATACGGATATGGGCACGTGTCGTGCGGCCGAGGGATACACAGGTACATGTAGGTTTGATGATCGTCAAAGATGTCTCTGCGGTGAAGCAAGCGAAGGGATCGGCAAGCGCCTGGCCAGAACTCAATAATGGCTGGCCTGTGAAGAAGGGATTCGGTAGATACTGGTGTCAAGCATGAATCCGCATCTGCATTCGGTTTCAATTGTAGCCCTGAGGTGATTGTTGGTTGTTTCGTCGCTGCGTTTTCTGGAAATATCGAAGAGAAGGATACTGTTCTTGTTTTTGCTGCTCGTAAAGTGGTGATGCGGTTGGTCTGACGATAGCGCTTGCCCCGTGGGGAGATTTGTTGAACGCTCGCCAACGCATGTGAAGACGGGCCTTTTTGGGCGATTACCAGGGGTTTCATACTGCTACACGGCGATCACGATCCTTCGAGTCGCGACTCGAGCACCTGCTGGATTGGATTTACTGGAAGATACTGGAATTCAGTGGTCGACGAAAAAAGAGCCAGGGAAACATACGTCGAGGGCAGGGAACGAACACCCGCAACACGCGCTCTAGCTCATTGCATACAATCCACCATGGACGACCCTCCTGACGTCGCGACCCTCGTCGCCGGCCTGATCGCCGACAGTGAGAGCGCACGCAAGTACGCCGTCTTCAAACTGCAGGGCCTGCTGGCCGATCCGTCGTTCGCGGACGCTTTCATACAGGGCGATGGGCTGCCGGCGCTACGGCTGTGTGTACTGGAGGCTGGCGGCAATGCGCAGGCGTATGCGCTGGGCAGTCTGCTGGTGCTGCTGGAGCTGGACATGGGTTGGGAGATTGTGGACGGGGAAGTTGTTGAGAAGGTAAGCAGATACGATGTTGGAGGGAAGAGTTGGGATAGCGATGCGGTTGAATTCGCGGTGACGGGCTGAGATGCTGCTGCTGCTGCTGCTATGAAGGAATAATGCGGTGGGCATGAGCGCTGACTAAAATGTTGTGTAGGCTGTTGAACTCGCCGTCACCCATCCTCTCGTTAACATCGTGCGCAATGCACTCACGCTGCTTGTCTTGATCGTCAGCCGTCCGCTTGCTGGCGCTTCGGACTACGTGACCGCAGCAAATACAGGCTTTGGTGCTATCAGGCCTGCCCTAGACGAGTGGCCGACTTTCCTGGAATCTCTAGTCCAACGCTTGAGCGCTTCCGATCATGCACTATGCGCCAGTGCTCTCCACCTAGTTAATGCTTTAATGCGAGATGCTGTCGCCAATGGCGGCGAGAACGAGTGGCCCAAATTTATCAAGCGCCTGCAAGATTTGGGTGTCATCGGTGGCGTGGGAATGCTCATGCGAGGTGAAGCAGCCGTTGACATGAGCTCGCCGCTGGCCGGCGCAATCCTGGAGTTCCAAGGCCTGACCAAGATCCTGCTCCGTAAATGGCGAGGCGTCAAAGTGAACACCGAGCTTTCGGAGCATAAGCGAGCGCTCAAGACTGTGCACCTCCTGAGTAGGCCAGAGAAGTTCGAGCCGGGTGCAGACGATACGAACGGCGACCTCAATGGCCGCAAAAGCAGCAGGAAGCACGATCCTGAGAAGTGGCGAAGACTTGGGTTCGAGACCGAGCGTCCTGCATGGGAGTTCGAGGAGACTGGCTACCTGGGTATCATGGACCTGGTTGACTACGCACGAAGAAACAACGACAACTACCACAAGATCTTTTTGGAACAAGCTGTGCAGCCGCGAGAACAACGATGTCCTGTTGTGCGTGCAAGTTTGAGTATCACGCTCATCCTGTATGAGCACTTCGAAGTCGACGAGACTGCCGAGATGGAAGCGCCAGTGACCATGGGCCACTCACGCAGTGTTTCAGCGGGCGGTCAATTCGATCAGCCAAGGAATCTCAACAAGGTTTACCGCCCTCTTCTCTTACAATGGGGCAGACTACACACCGCTGCTCTCAATGCCTTCCTTCGCTTATGGAAGCTATCCGGTGCAGAAGTCGACGATTTTTACAAGATCGAAGAACTTATTCGTGTTGTCGTTGAACGAGTCGTGGGAATGGCCCCTCGCCGAACGGATATCGCGAAAGTGGAAGAAGATATGCGAACTGTGACCCTCGACGCAGCGCGCAAGTGGCAGATGGACAACCTCAATGAAGTCTACGAAGACGCGTGGGGTCCACACCTTGTCCAAATCCGAGAGCAGCTGTACCATGAGAGCTCCCAATTCATGAAAGAGCAGCGTATCAGATGCATGCTCCAGGGCAGCTGGTTCCCTACCATTCCCAATGCCAATCCTGATCGCGATCCGTCGGTCACCTGGCGGTTTGTTCGCCTAAGCCATAACCGCCGCTGGCTACACCACCAGGTTTTCGCAAGCAGAAGCCTGAAAGATCCCAAACTCGAAGACTTACGCGAGACCATCGATCTTAACACAGTCACAAGCGTCGATAGCAACGTCTCGGCCTCGGATCCAGCAATAACCTTCGGCGCCCGCGCCAGTACTAACTCATCTATGTCAACGCCACGCAACTCCACTCATCCTTCCTTACGACCACTTCAACCCACGACCAAGATCACAATCTTAGGAGGCTCCGATGCAGCACCCGAAGCCACGCTCCTGGACCTCTATCCACCTTCTGCGCACTCGGCTGCCGAGTGGCTCGACGGTCTACTCATGCTGCTCAATCAACAACCGATCACGAAGAGTACGACGAGCCTGATTCAGATGATGACTGACTGGGGTGTGCGGTTACGAATGTTGAATCTGCGCTGGGAGGATGTCGATTGGCATGATTTGGAGATGCGCGTCAAGGGGTTGCAGGTTGAAGGAAGGGAAGTGCCGGACCGAGAGGGGTTGGACGAGGAGTATTGGTACGCGATGGAGAATGAGAAGTAATTCATGTGTAAGTAGTTTGAGAGACGGGGTCTTGACATGTTTGATGAAATGTACAATCAGTCATACTTCGATTCGAAAGCTTGCATCGTCGTTATCATTTGAAGGCATGCGCATATTGGCCGGTGGTGCAAGCACTCATCAGGCATCCAAGCAAAACCGCATTACACAGTTACGAAGACCTTCCCGTTCCATAAATCAGGTGAGCTTGACACATGGATACCAATCTTCCCTTTCCAGCTGCAAATACTATCACACGTCAAAAATTGGTGTTGCCAAAAATCAAAGTAATTGCGCGCACGGAGAATCGAACTCCGCTCTGCCGCTGATCTGTAAGATGGAAGGCGGCAATCATAAACCACTAGACCATACGCGCTTTCATTGGTCGATGTTACTCGATGTTTGAGGCAAGTTTTTGGCCATTATAATCCAAATCCAACAAAAGTTCCAAGAGTGAGGTGTGAATCTGATGTGAATAGTAGGCTAACAGAGGCTGGAAGATTGTTGACCCGAATCACGACGACACAATATCACAATGGCTTTGAGATAAACGATCTCCTCTCAATTGGAACGCAAATTGTAATAGTACATATTCCGTCAGATGAGATGAGAACGATGAGTTTGTCTTCGCGTTTGGCATCAGATAAACGTGCGAGGGCAAAGCCGCTCAGCCACGCCAGAGCCGGCCATGGACAGAAAGAAAGCTGATGCAAACATCGTCCCAGTCAATTCTGTAGGACCGCTGGAACTGTGCACCAAGTTTGTCCAAAACATGCAGCGAAAAGAGCAAAGTATCCAGTGTAGAGCAACATTGATAGTGGTGTCCTTCATCGCACGTGGGACGAGAGTAGATCTTGGCAGGGTATATAGGACCGATGTAAGGCGTACCTTCTACGGCAAGCTGGTTAACTCTAATAAATAACAGCGATTTCCATCCGACCAGGGCTGCGCTGTATTCATCGTTCCACATGGCTGCTATCAGAAAGTTTGCATAGCCACAGACCTCAAAATCAATTACATTGAGATGGCGTGCGCCATGAAACTTCAGTGGAACAAGATACATCGACTATTGCCGAGCACAAGTCGGATATCAAACGCCGTTACAACAGAGAATGCACGAAGACTCCGTCCAAAGAATCTCGACTCGACTTGCTTCCTCCTCGCTCGGCTGCGGGTTCGCCTCCACATCTCCACGTTGCGATCGGGCAAACTCGTGGAGAATATATAGTACCACCTCCTCTTCCATGCCGTTGACAGCTCCACTACTGCAGTATTGCAAGAAGCGATCTGTAGGCGAGCAGCGACCGTTGGCATCGGCAGGGCGAGTCCGATTGCTCGTCGGGGAAGTGTCCCGTTGACAGCGTTGGCAAAACCGCTTGGCGGACCGGGGTTATTTCGACGTCGGTTGCTGTTCGGGTGGACGAGGGTTTTCGGTATTGACCGTTTCATGTCATGGTTTTAGCCTCGTATGCGAAGAGAGGGGTGATAGAATCGAAGGGTATCGCGGGGAACATGGGCAATTATCAATTGCATCAGGACGGGACATTCTGTGTCACGGCTTTTGCGCTCTCTATTTGGGTTCAAACCATCACTGCCACTTCGTGGACTAATTTCGGAACACCATTTATTTCATTTATGTACAATTGAAGAAACGCCGAATCTCGAATAATGTGCTAAGAAAACTCTACCCCGCTAAACTCGTCATCAAATATGAATCGAAAAAGAAGGAACGTCTATCAAACGTTGACATGGTGCATCCAGATGGGCTGTGCCTCTCTAGCGCCGTGGCGACTAGCCTTCAGAATGGAACGCATCTGCTGCATGCTGGTAAAGATGTTCCGACGGGCCACGAACCACTTGATCGACTCTGAGCAAGGCGGAGTGGTCAAGCTGCCGTCGTAAGTCCAGTACTGGTCGAACTTGTTCACGCCATCGAGTAGCAATTCAAGGTTGAGGTCCAACGGTTCCTCGACACCGGTTTCGTTCCAATGAATCATAGGCGTAGGAAACTGCTCAAAGAAAGTCGAGTTCGTGAGACCGGGCTCGATACGGACGCCCAAGACAGCCGCTGGATTGCCTTCTTTGTCAACGTGAACAAGGTGAAGCTCAGCTCGAGCGAGGTGTGCATCAACAGTGTGCTCGGCTGGAGTATGGATGTGCCAGCCGCTAAGGTAGACAGTGGTGTTGTCGTAAGTGAAGCTGGGGTTCTCAGTGTAGACGCCTTCTTCGTGGGACAGAGTGAAAGCAGGACCGAAGCCGCCATTGTAGAAGTTGCCCTGGTAAGTGCCACTGTAGTTGAAGCTCGGCTTGTGGGTCAATGCAGGACCATGTTCAGCCAACAGACCGATCGGTGATTGGTTAGCACCGGAGTGGCACAGTTCATAGTCTGGAGGAAGTCAGTTGTAGTTGGAGATTGCATCTTGAACGTTATATCACTCACCCGGAGAGACACTTCCCCAATCGTTGGAAGTCGCATAATCCCAATCTCTCTCTTTTGCTGCGTCTGCACGCTTCTTGATCTGGGCACCAGGGTAATGGTAGTTGTCGTGCTGTGGGCATGCCAGTACAGAGGCGGTAAGCGTTGAGATAGCGATAATGGAACGCAGCATGGTGAACAAATCGTGGTGATCGGTGTAGAACGAGGAAATGTGTCTGTCGAATATGGTCCAGCCTCGGGATATTAAGGAATACGACGAGCTCTTATACATCATGCGGCTTTCAGGCGTCTCAACTTATCAGCCACTGCCATGGCTAGGCCTCCGAGGTCGAAGTAATACCGATGTATCAACGTCTTGGGATGTCGTCAAAGGCCAAGGAGTGTTTAGGGTTCTGGGCCTTTGCGGAGAAGCCATGAGGAGCCAGCAAGGATTGATATTGATAGCATGAGCATGATCGTCATACATTCGATGCTACTCTGGCGACAAACTATGCCCAGTGAGTTGAACGGTCTATCGTGGTTGTGGGTTCAGCCATCCTTTGTGAAATACTGTTGTTGTGGCATTGTATTCTAAGATCAAGTTGGCTTATGCCATACTGCTCTTTGAGGGCAGACTAGCCTCGCGACTAAAAAGACTCATGTCTGACAGGCTTAGTGTTCTTGCGATGCTGCCAAGCACCTATAGTGATATTCCAGGGTCACAGCCCTGGTCAGTGAGGCTCCAGCCGCTTCCATAACCCCTGTATAGGAAAAGAAGTGGCAGTCTTGGGAGCAGCAAAGAATCGAGACCTACTCCAGTAGTTTTCGTAGGTTGCAGGGGAGTCGCTGTTCATTCCGTTGGCGGCCGCAATTTTAGAAGCTTCCGGTTCTTACCATGGCATATCGCGGGCAATTTTGGCAACATGCCTATGGGCATGATGTGAGCCTCACTTAACACTGCCTGCCTTGGCTCGACACGTGAGCATCGTGTTAAGTAGATTGTAAGGTTAGATACATATCGCACAAGATCAATGTCAGAATAGCCACGCCGGAGGTACGCGTTCGCAGACTGCAAGTCGCACGTGGCCACTCTGAGCGGCGGTCGGCAGGCTTCGGCATCATCAACATGTCAACCGATTTAGCCTGCATATAACGGTGATGCAGCAGGATAAGCAAGCATACACAAGTCTTGGTCCGACATTCGGATCCTCCAAGTGGAGTGTGAAGAGACGGTTGGAGGCTGAGAGAGGTAGAGTTACATCTTGGCTCTCGTCAGCCCTCATCAATTCGATCTGCCTGCGACCTGCCCAAAACGTTTGCCCCGCAAAAACACCTCAGGCGCGTCTCCAACCTCACGCGTCGCATGTATACTAGCTACAAACAACCATGCCGCCTTTGCGATGAGCAGCGCCAGAAATACTCGCGTGGAGAATGCGCTCCAATCGCTGCTGGAGCGCCTCGTGCCCCAACAATATCCTAATGAGAGCGAGGAAGATGCCGAGCGCCGGTGGGAGGATGCGAATATACTGGCACAGGATCTTGTCAACACACAGACGGACCACGAGACTGTCGAGGATGTCAATCTTGCAGCAGACTTGATCAGGGAGAAGCTATCCAGAGGTGGTGCAGGCCGAGCAAGTTTGGAGCGCGCCACCAGTTTTGGGAACCTCTATTCGAGATTGCTCGCACAGCCCGTGTTAAGCCAAAAATGGGGCATTCTATACTTCTTGTATCGTGTAGGACAGGAGGAGGACCAGCAGGAAAACGAACAGCCGAGGGGCGGTTCTCGCGGAGATTGTGAGGAAATGGACGTGGACGAGCCGGAAGAGGTGACGAGAAGACCAAGTGGGCACAAGAAACTATATGACGACGCATTTGCGAGAGACGGTCTACAACGGATACCTAGAGCTGAAGGGCCAAAAAGTCCCAGGCCGCCACCTGTGCGAGATCGACCGGTGGCTCCACGAGCGAAGCACTCCTCGGGTGAAGCGATACCACAACAACTCCCAAATGGATCTCATGACAATGCGGAGCCAAGCGAACCGGCTCTGCTTCGAGATCTCCCTTTTACGCTCCAAGGACTTTCTTCCAACAATCTGCCGTTCGAAGACGACCTGGCCTTGAAGTTGCCCACAACTGTGCCAACACCTCTTGTCTCGTTACTGCACACTCTCGCTGAGCCAGCTCTGCTGTACAGATCACTGTCTCAATTCGTAGAGAGCAGCGATAATAGCGGTTTGGTAAGCCAAAGCTTGCGCTCTGCTATCGGAACGGAACTTCGATCGTATCTGTCACTCGTTGCACAGTTGGAAGGGCAGATCCGCCGTGCACTACAACAACTGGACCAAAACTTGCCACATTGCGGCTTAGGCAAAGCAGGCGTGACTCTGAAGCGTCTTGTGGTCTGGACCCGAGACGCGACAACTGGACTACGCTTGATGAGCTTGATCGTCGAGAATGCAAAGGGCAAGAAGGGCGGCGAGCTAATCAGCCTCATCCACACGTACGCCACCTCACATGGCGATCCGTTCGTCCACAATTTCGCCGAGCGACTCCTTGGCGATATTACAAAGCCTTTCTATAACATGCTACGCGCCTGGATTTATGATGGCGAACTAGAAGATCCATACCAAGAGTTCTTCGTATACGAGAATCGCGATGACAGGGACGGCATGGGCGGAGGCGCAACAAGTGTATGGGAGCACAAGTACGCTTTGCAGTCCTCCATGATACCCAGCATCATGACCTCAGACTTTGCCAATCGAGTCTTCCTGATAGGCAAGAGCTTGAACTTCATCCGCTACTCCTGTGGCGATTCAGCCTGGGTGGAAAATCATTCCCGAGACGCCTCTCGGGAGCTGAGCTACAGTGATTCTGCAACACTGTACTCGAGCATTGACTCGGCATACTCGACCGTGATGGCGAGACTGCTGAGTCTCATGGAAGACAAGTTCGCACTATTCACACACCTTACCGCACTCAAGAAGTACCTCTTGCTAGGACAAGGTGACTTCATTGCCCTCCTGATGGAGTCTTTAGCCGATAATCTCGACCAACCAGCCAACTCACAGTATCGTCACACCCTGACTGCTCAGCTTGAGCATGCTATCCGCAACTCGAATGCTCAGCATGACGATGTAGATGTTCTCCGCCGCCTCGATGCGAGAATGTTGGAATTGAGCCACGGTGAAATTGGATGGGATGTCTTCACGCTCGAATACCGTATCGATTCGCCGCTCGATGTGATTGTGACACCCTGGGCCAGCAAGCAGTATCTCAAGGTGTTCAACTTCCTTTGGCGTGTGAAGCGCGTTCAATTTGCACTCGGCATCACTTGGCGGAGGTGCATGACAGGCGCTCGAGGTGTGCTGGGAGCTGTGAGCGACAAGCTCGGAGAAGACTGGAAGATGGCTCGAGGTGCTATGGCGGAGATGATCCATTTCATCGACCAGCTACAATGGTATATCCTCTTCGAAGTCATTGAAGCAGGCTGGGACGGCCTCCAGAAGGAGATCCGCAAGCCGGACGCTACCCTTGACACATTGATCACTGCGCACACATCCTATTTGCGATCAATCACACGGAAAGGCTTGCTGGGAGGCGGCCATGTTGACTTTACAAGTCAGCTCCATGAGCTTCTGAAGCTCATTCTCGCTTACAAAGATGCTATCGACTCTCTTTGGTCACACAGTGTGGATGAGTTTGGTCGTCGACAGGAGCGCGCTGCAAAAATTGAAACACGCACCAAGGCCGGCAGATGGGGCCTTACTGAGGCAGACGACGACGCCGAATCGCCAATGTTTGGCACCTCGGCCAATCGTCGCGGCGCAAGAGAAGGCGAAGTCGACTCCCCGATTCCACCTCTCATTCCTTTACCTGGTGACCCGGCTGCTGTTGCTGGCAACGAGGGTGCAATCCTTGATCACCTACGCACGCGACTGAGAGCACTTAGGGGCGACTTCAAGGCGAAGATCACAGTCTTGTTGGGTGATCTGCGCGACCAGCCTGATACCGATATGAGGTTCCTGGGTGTCGTGATGAACTTCAACGATGTGTACCAGCCTGTCCGGAAACGTAGGGCGAAGGCCAAGGCATGATCAGGTGTTGCAGGCACGCGGACATGCCAGTAGCTCTAGCACAGCATGAATTTACGAAGCTTTTACAAAGTGACTCTTGACCGGTATGGGAGCATACGAATGTGCGTGCAACTTTTTGATCGTGTCAGCGACCAATATTCTCATAGATTTCAAATCGAGCAATGAAAATGAACGGCATGCACAAAAGTATTGTCGAAGGCATCTGATTCTCTGAATGGATGCACAACATACATAGACGCCGTAAAGTCCCTGCTTGCTTGCCATTGGCCTCGTGACAGAGTATTGCGGCACAGATGGTACGCCATGTAACAATGTTCCTATCGTACAATGCACAATGACATGGCCAAAGAGCTCAAGCTCGAGCTGGTGGGTGGGTACGTGGGTACATTGTGAGTTGCTTGTTCGCCTGGCGGGCGGGCTCCGAACTCCGCTGACCACGAATGGAAGAGTCTCGAGCGTTTCGTTTCCCGCGCCATCGCCTCCATCTTCATCTCAACCTCACACCACCATATCGTATTCCTACCCTCGTCGCTGCAAACACATCAGAACCTTCGCCATACGCAAAACTAGCTACTGCTCCGCCCAATTTTGCACCTCACGTCTCCTTCAGCCTAGTGATGGGCCTCTCCGCCCTCTCCCGAGCACGCCTATTCCAATCGCTATAATATAAAATCCACTGATCGCCTCCTGCAACACACCCAAACCCTCACAACCGCAACCGCAACCGCAACCATGGTCAAATTCTACTCCTCCGACTACACCTACGACTATGGCTTCAGCACCGTCTCGCTCGCCTACTTCCTGCGCTACCCAAACCCCTACGCCCGCCACGTTGCTTCCACGGACACCATCGAGCGCACATTCGACCCCGAGACTCAGCGCCTGACCACTGTGCGCTTGCACCTCAAGCGCTCGCGCATGCCGCCAGCTGTCGTCAAACTCCTGCCGAGCAGCTACCTCGGAAACGCAGGCGCGGATGGCCGTACGCAGAGCTTCATTCTGGAGCGCAGCGTGGTGGACGTGAAAGAGGGCTGGATGGAGAGCGAGAGCCGGAATCTGGACTGGAACAATGTGCTCAGCGTGATTGAGAAGCACCGGTACGAGAGGCCGAAGGCTCTAGCCGAGGGTGCGGGCTATAACGAGGAAGCGACCAAAGTCAACATCTCTGTTACTCTCAAGTCGCGGATCGGCGAGCAGATTCGCAAGCGACGGGCGATGTGGGGCGAGCAAGCGACTGCGACATCTGTCATGGGTGGAGGTGAGGACGATACGCCGCTGAAGAAACAGGGCTGGTTGAGCTCCTGGGGTTCGGGCGCTGTGAGGACTGCGATTGAGACCATCAGCTTGCAGAGAACGGAGAAGAGCCAGCCAAAAGCGCAGAAGGGTATGAAGGTTGTACTTGAGCGGCTGAGACGAGGCGGGCTCGTCGAAGTACTGGAAGGTATGCGGGCTGACCGAGAGGTTGAGATTTGAGGGCGGGACAAGCCCGTGAGTTTTGTACGATTTGGAACGGTGGATGTGAACATGTATTGCTTTGGTTTCAGCGCTGGTGTTTGGGATATGGGATTTGTTTCGAAAAGGGGAAGACGTTGCAGGACGAACCCTGTCGTTTGCGCACTCTTGTGTAGTTTTAAGGAGATACGTTCGTTTGAACTGTGTACGAGGAAGGTTCTCTTTTCCAGAGCTGTGGGACGTGGGAGCTCAGAAATGGTATGATTATATCTCTACTCAAAAAATTGCCAACTCAAGCTGTCCGTCTCATGTTAGCACTCACCAAATCTCCTCTTTGTGTCAAAGCAACTTTTGCTGACGGAGTGCCTTGAGGAAACCATGCACATCTCGACGGCTTCCATGCGAATGTTTGGTACCAAATATGCATCTCTATCTATGTAGCTGCCCTCGCGGTCTAGCTTCGAGCACCGTACTACTTACTCTGCCGCTGAGACGCTATCAACGCTTGAATTTATATAGTCTAATTATATGAGTATTCTCGACCTGTAGACTATTATACATGTATTTCACTGTGAAGGTACGCTCTAAACTGCACGTTTGCTTGATGTTTAGTGCGCTACTACGTTGAAAGAGTAATAACGTACAAACGTTCCGGTATATACATACACGTATCCATTGGCATTTGTGCAGAAGTCTCAATATGTAGCTAGTTGTTACAACCTCAAAATATCGCTCGCTCAGTCGCTGTCACTATCGCTGTCGCTGTCGCTGCTATCTGAACTGCTGTCCGAGCTGCTGTCCGAGCTACTGTCTGAGCTGCTGTCTGAGCTGCTCTCATCACTCGACACATCCGTTCTCGCCTTCCTCTTGCGTCTCGCAGGTTGCTTGGGTTTCACAGCAACAGGAGCAGGCTCATCATCGTCAAAAGTAATTTTCTTGCCAGGCTGCACGGCAGAAACGCTGCCAGCCCATTTGGCGTGCTTTGGTGCCTCGGGAATATTGGGAATGACAGGAAGTGGCTTGTTGACCGCGGTCGGTTTCTTGACAGGGAGTGCCACAGGTAGCGGAGCATGGTTGAGCAGCTGTGTGAGGACTGCTTCGGCACGTGTGGCGCGGTCAAAGTCATCTTGGTCCAAATTAGGCGTTTCGCTGGATG
Source organism: Cladosporium oxysporum (assembly GCA_021018855.1). NCBI lineage: Eukaryota > Fungi > Ascomycota > Dothideomycetes > Cladosporiales > Cladosporiaceae > Cladosporium > Cladosporium oxysporum. Next base: position 911,208 of record JAIQXY010000015.1, read on the forward strand.
CTCTGAACCTGTTAAGAGCACTGATGTAGGCTTCTCTGCGAGTCTCAGGTTCCTCGTAGCCATTGAAATCGTACTTCTGACCTCCCTTTTCGGTCACCTCCCTAAGAACCTCATCTGCACCCTCAACAAGTCGGGTGCGAGCGCCTGCACCTTGCAAGCCGGCAATGTACATGATCAGAGCGTCAGTGTAAGACGCAGGAACGCGGTACATGCTCCATAAGCTCTTGAGGAGATGGTTCTCCTTAGATTTGTTGAATTTCCAGTTGTCTTTGTCGTGCTGGAACTGGTGAAGGTACTCCACGTAAGCCGATATGGGAGCCTGAGTGGACTGCTGGACTTGCGTTTGCGCTTTGCGCTCCTGCTTCGCGGCCTTCTTTGCTGCTTTGCTTGCTTTGCGTTCCTGGAGACTGGGCATGTTCTCTACGTCCTGGTGCTGAGTCTGGGCCGCTGCTTGTTCGGCCTTTTTCTCACGCTTGGAAGCCTTTACTTTAGCCTTTGTCTCTGCGGGTGATTCCTGGGGTTTGGCTGGTGATTGCTTCTCGGCTGATTCTGGAGTTGCTGGTATTATGATTTCTGTCGAAGGCTTCGGTGGCGTGTGAGGTTGGCCAGCTGCCCATGCTTTGAAGTAGTTCTGTCCAGTCTCGCCATCCTCAGCTTTGGTCTCAGCAGAAAACTTCACGGCTTTCTTATTTGCAGGCGTTTTGGTTGGCGATTGAGAGCCACTCAGAATGCTCCTGGGTGCTGGGGATTCGGTCCGTAGCTCGCGTGTCGATTGCTTGTTGCGTTTCGAGGCGATGTCTTGCTCGACATCTTCCTCCCGTGATCTTTTGGCACCAGCATGTGAAGATCCATTTGTCTCTGATAGTGTGGAGACCGGCGCATCGTCTGCAGTTTCTTTCGCATACTTCAATTTGAGGCCAATTTTCTTCCAGGCAGGCACATGTTGAGACATTTTGGCAATCCCAGTCCGTCAGAGATAGAGAATGGCTACTTTACTAGCCGATTTCCTTGCAGAATCCTGTTTCCCAAAGCAATATCAGTTTACTTCGAGGACTTGGGAATATTTTCTGAAGTCGCTGCAGGAACGGCTGGCGATCGCGGACTCAACTATACGCAAGCGTGATGCGTCCAACTCTCTCTGACGCCAGAGCTCCAAGTCCGACCAGGCAAACAGCCGCCGCGTAGCTGTTACTACCTACAGGTACACCACCTACCACCAACGCGATCAACTGCATCACCACCACATCCTTCACCTATTACGACAATTCATCCGGAGACACTCCCCATTCCGGATCAACTCTCCCTCAACCACTCTTCACAGCCAACACCGTCAACATGGCGAGCAAGTCTCCCCGTAGCACAATACTGAATGGGCACTCGGCTAACAGGCTATCTTTGAACAGGCGGCTTCGACAGACACATTACCATCTTCTCAGACCAGGGTCGCCTTTACCAAGTCGGTACGTGACGACTCGACCAATATCCGCTCACCGCAGCTGGGTTGAAGACACTAGACCACACTCACTTACACATTTGCCGTTACAGAGTATGCGTTCAAGGCAATCACCGCAGCAAACATCACATCGGTCGGTGTACGAGGCAAGGACTGCGCGGTAGTCCTGTCGCAAAAGAAGGTTCCGGTATGTTTGGGCGATATATCAATGAGGAGTGAGAGTACGGAAAGCTAAGAGATATGCGACTTTAGGACAAGCTGATCGACCCTGCGTCGGTGTCATACGTCTACAAGCTCTCGCCTTCCGTCGGCTGTGTCATGACAGGCTCGATAGCAGACGCTCGCGCCTCAGTAATGAGGGCGAGAGGTGAGGCGGCAGAGTTCAGGTACAAGTTCGGCTACGAGATGCCCTGTGACGTGCTTGCGAAGCGTGTCGCAAACATCAGTCAAGTCTACACTCAGAGGGTATGTTCACTGGCAAACAAGCGAGACGACCAACGGAAGATGCTGACCAGCGCAATAGGCATACATGAGACCGCTCGGTGTAGCCATGACCCTCATTTCTCTCGACTCCGAGTTTGGCCCTCAACTCTACAAGTGCGACCCTGCTGGATACTACGTAGGCTACAAGGCTACTGCTTCAGGACCCAAGGCCCAGGAAGCGCTTAACTTCATGGAGAAGAAGCTCAAGAACAAGGATCACGCCGAGGGAAACTGGGAGGAGGTTGTCGAGTTGGGCATCACCGCGCTGAGCTCAGTGTTGAGTGTGGACTTCAAGAAGGGAGAGTTGGAGATCGGCATTGTCGGTGGCCCCAGGACCGATGGCAAGGAGGGCACCGACTCTACATTCCGTGCGCTGACGGAAGAGGAGATCGATGAGAGGTTGAACGCGATTGCTGAGAAGGATTGAGCGATTGTTGGTTGAGATTGAATGTCGATGTTTTGGCAGGCATTACGGCCGCCTTCGCCTCCTGCTGACAGCCTAAGCACTGGCGCGGCAGGTGGGCATACATGAGAGGAGTCATCTCGAAGCACAGTCAGAGCATACCAATGATAAAATGTACGAGTAAGTCAGATCCATGACGGTGTCGTTTCCGGTGCTACTATCCTCGTGCGGTGGAGTACTTTTTTGCACAGCCTCCCTTGAGGTGCATGTCTTCGACTGCTGAGCTGTTGCTGCAAGCCATCCGCTATTTCAAGCGGCTCGTCGATTGGTCGGAGCTCAGGCCCGCCAGCCACGAGAGCCACAGCTGCTTTCAGCTTTGAACGCCGCGAAGAACTGCCACCCCGACTGACTCTACTGACTTCACCTCCTACCCTAACTTGTGCGATGGATACCGGCTAGCATGTTTTTTCTCTTCTTTCAGCTGCTCGACGCCACTTATGCGCCTAGCCATGGTGAACCAGCCACGTGCCAGTGTCCGAAGCGAGTCGGGTGCATGAACTGCCCAATACCAATTCGTCCACATATGCGCTCCCAATGGCATACCATGCCAGATATGGCATCCACGCCAGTATAGCGTGCCCTTTTACCGCACTTCCCTAGCTGAAAAGCAGTCATATCCTCAACCTGTGGGCCTGTGCAGCGGCATGTGCAAGCGAGAACCGTCTGTCATGGCGGTAATTGACTTTCAAGCGGAGCACTGTGGCTTGATGCTGGCGACGCTGGTCTGGATAGCGTAAGACCCAGGCTGACTGACTTGGACATGTCAGCGACCTATTGCGATGCGTGCGCTTTGCCTTTTGCACTGCAGCTGTCGTGTAGCACATGGCCTCTGACGTTTGTATTACGCCCACGGCGTGAGCCGCGCATGTGCTGGGAGCCGGATGGGCACGCTTGCCTCCCGGTACCTGCAACGCTAGTGGTAGATCATAGATCTAACCGTCTCGTACCGCCCTACGAGCCGTACGACTCCTGCTATCGTTGTGACTTTTTATTTTGATTTCGCGTGGCTGCCACGAGATGTGTGGGACCCCTGGGTGCCACTGCTTCGACCATCGCTCTCGCCGGAACGTTCACTGCCTCAATCGCTGCCCAGCTATGCCGTTTGAGTAAACCATTGGACAGTTCATGTTCATTAGACGAACATGCCCTCAGCATGGGAAACCACCGTCTAGTGCTATCCCGTCCAATGGACACTGCTAACCTCATCACCAGGGATGGATGCTCACGGTGATGTCCAGGGTATGCCTGACACGGTATAAGGACAGCAATCCGCCACTGCTCCTCATGATGTAGGGACTCAGCATAGTTGTCGATCATTCCTTCGTTTCTTCTTGTGTCGAACCTTGTTTAATCTCGGATATCGTTAATATTTGCATACGCCGCATCCATTCGCTTGTTGATCATCCCTGATCCCTCGCTCATCTCCGGTCCAGGACGACCAGAGTGCCTTCAGACCTGATATCGGTCATGGCCGACGGCCGTAAGTCAACACTAAACAGGCTGTTGATGTCTCGGGCCATTTTCCCACCCACCTAGCAACGCACTGACAACAATTGGCAGTGAACCAGGCGAGAGCGATGAGAGTCACAGAGATCATGAACGACTTTCGAAACATCCAAGTACGGATCGCTGCGTTCAACGCCCAACCTAGCCGAGAAGAATTCAACGAAGAAGGCTTCGTCTTGCTCAGACAGAGTCAGGCTGAGGCCAAAGCGCTACTCAATCAGCCCTTTGAACAGAGCTCGCGAGGTAGAGGAACGGAGGAGCACCACAAAGTGCAACTGAAAAGGTACGGTATCTCGCTGAACTTCGATGTTGAACAAGAATGCGTTCCTGACAGTAGTTCCACAGGATCATCATCGATGCTGCCGTCCGCAGACATCGAGCACAAAAGGCTTTCCTCCAAGCTACAGCTGCGGTTCGCTGGATGAACGCGCGAGCGTCGATATTGCAAGGTCAACGACCGCAGGCCTGCCATGAGGTAGCGCTTCAGCAAATTCGCAGTGCCTTGCGAGCTGTAAGTCTCACTACTCTTGCCGAACAGGATCGTGTCTGCGCGTGTAAACCGGAAAACTGATCATAGTTATCCTCAGGAAGTGGCACGCATTACCGACCAGCGTGTCGAATTCTCCCTTCGCTCAGCAGACGCCGCCGCAGGCAAATGGCTGCAAGAAGACCCGCCACTGTCCACCGTGCAGCGAATAAGTGGATCTGAATGAAGCCGGCAGGCCTCTTATCGCATGTACGATCAGAAAATGAAGCTGGAGGTCCTGTCAATGCTCTGAGAGCAGACAGACTCCCGCATACGAAGGTGAATGTGTTTACGAAGGCATACGGCAGCTGGATCTGTCTGTCGCGGTCCTGGCGGCTGCGTGCGTTATTTTCTTCCTTTCTCGTTTCTGAGCTGTCTTATCATTTCTTTTGCAGGCGGGCATAGTCATAGAGCATGTGTGAGATTTGAATAGTGTAATCTAGCATGAGGGGCCAGGGCGTTGATCCACCGGAGGTTTTTCGATACGTTCATAGCAGACTGGTGTCATACGCAACGAATGGACGTATCAAGTATCAAAAGCTCCTGTCATGTTGTATCGTATGACTGACATTGCCGCACTCATAAAGCATTCTACAATGTACAAGAGCTCTTCTGTGGCTGGGATCAGTGTAGTTGTGTAAGAGGGATACTTGCAACAAGTGAAACGGCTATAGTCTTAGTGGTCGAGGCTAACACTTACTGCATAGACGATGTCTGAGCCGCGCGATGTCAAGATATAGTATGCAGACTTCTGATGTCTCTGCTTACTCTCGATGCTAGCATCGACCGGATTTAATGTTGTCTTATCGAACTTATAGGCATAGCTGCGGCTAGTGAAATCTGCCTGCTAGCATTTTGGCATGTATTACTCATATTACGGTCATGATCAGTTACTAGATAAACGAGTATGTCGCAATGATCGATTTACAACAGAGGTGAGACTTTGATTTTCAAAGATTGATCGATGATCCACATCAAATGACACCCACTACACGCTTTTGAGGCCCAGGTACAGGTCAACTATCGATATAGATCGAAATTAACCTCCCGAAATAAAACCATAGAAGAGTAAAAGTTACTTAAATATCAACACAGAGGGAGCAGAGGCATATATGCTCTCATAGACCAGGGTTAGTGTTGGGGTGATTTGCAAGACAGCGGAAATGAATACATCGCCTACGTCGTTTTAAACCGTAACAATCGGGCTAACGATGTCACTTTCCCTTCGTGCTAGTACTCTAAACAGTGTGTGCACCACCGAGCATGCCGACCATCGAGCTACCATCCGAAGTGCTTACTAAAGTCATGTGCGAATGTGCTAGCAACATAGGCAATGTTCATATCACCGAATATACCAACCATTGAGATACTGTTCAGATTGCCTTTTAGATCAGGACCGGGTGTGCTAGTATCGACAATCATAGGCTTCGTGAGTAGCCTTAAATGCCACCAAGAGCCTATGTAAAGACATGAACGCCACAGCCGTACAGACTCCAGTGCGTACATATTGATCCGCTAGTTGTACATGTAGTACGCTCTGTGTTACACTCATTTTGGCAACTTCAGCATGGAGTATCTCGGTGTCTCGATACATTTTCATGTTCGTCCATATATAATTGACAGACGCGTCACACATGAGGGTGATGAGATGCCCAAAAGAGCTGCGAAGCCGTGGACCACTATACCAAGCAAGATCACTTCACGTGATTACGCAATAGCGACCAAACAAATAGCTAGGATGCGAGAGTTCGCCGCGGGCAAGAGACGGTGCGAAGTCCGAAAGAAGACGGTTACAAGGCCCAGCGTTCCTGTGGCTGCCGCGCAAGAGATAGATAAGCGGGGATGACGATCGAACTGTATTTTTTCGCATTTCTAAGCAGGCAGGCGGAGACTAGACTGCCGTGAAGAACGCGGTGGAGATCGATGCCCGCGCGAAACAGCGTGTATAGTAATTATAGCGTGTGAAATAGCCACGCAGCAGAGGCAACTCATGTTCCAGGCGTGCACATACACGAACGCAGATCGCAGTCATCTCCGTGGGCGCGAAAGGAAAAGTGAACGTGAGGTCGATCGCAGCAGCTCGCCTGCCCAGATCGACCGATCGAAACACGGCAGCCCTCACAGCTCTCGACCTGCCGCGAAAGCCGAACTCGTCTCCGCGCCAAGAGCTGTTGTCGCGCAAAACTTCTCGTCTTCCTGCCTCGACGTCATTTCATCATCCCTCCAGCCTCAGGACCATCACGTCACAGTGCACTTCACATCTCCATTCGGTACATGCGCGTTGCAAAAGCCGCCTCATCAGAACGAAGATATCTCTACCATTGAGAGCGCTGAACGACCGCCTCATCGCGTGGCACAGCCCTCGAAACAAAGCCAGCACGCGCGTTCTTTGTTCGCTCTCCTCGACCGCGAAAGCTGGGCGGATTGCGACAGCATCATCGCCTGAAACACGCGTGGTTGGCCAGCCATCACCGCGCGCCTTCATCGCAGCAAAGTAAGTCCTTTCTTCATCATCTCCGTGGCAAGCGAAACCAATTCTCAGGTCGAGATCCGTTTCCAGTAGCAGTCGAGGTACGCTGGTGGAGTTGCAAAACCAGAGCGCGCCCGAGCAGAGCGCGATTCGCCACCGGGCTAGCGGGCTGGGACCAGTACTGGAGATTGGAGTCTGCGTTGGGATTTTTCGCCGCCGCTTGCTGAGCATCACCGCTCCATCGCGACGCGACACTGACAGATTTTCGCAGACAATCCAAAGCAACAATTGTGCACAGTCGTGTGGTGTGTGCAAGAAGAGAAGCGAGGTCAAAATAACCACAATTTAGCTCCCTGAAGCCGCACGAGGAGCAACTTCGTCATCGCCTGCGTCGCCTGCGTCATGGCAGCTTCCAACTCTCCAACTCAAATGGGTGACCGAAGCAAAACATCCTCGCCGGCCACGAACAGAGGTCCCACCATCAACAATCCTTCAGGTACGTTGTCGTCACTGCTGCTCTCCGCATTTTCCCATCAGACAACGTTCGCGCCTTACCTGCGCGTTGCTGGCCCTTCGCATCGCCGTTTCCGCCACTGCGCATACTGTCGTCATTGTCGCATTGAATTTACTAACATCACCTACAGACAAACCAAAGGACCCAAGCGAGCCTAGGGATACCAAAGAGGGTACTTCAATTCACACTCGCCGTCGCCGTCGCGCGTATCATATTACTTCATGCTAACAACATCATCAGAGAAGCAAGTGCCATCGATCAAGCAACCCGACAGCGACGAAAGCAAAGAGGGCTTGACAACTAATGCTCCCCTCGCCCCACCACCCAAGCCAACCCAGAACGGCGGTGATAACGACTACTTCTCATCAGGAAACAAGCCGACTCATTTCTCCAGCGAGCCGAACCCATTCGAGAACGCGTTTGGTAGCAACCCAGCAGACACTCCCGGCAAACCACAATTGCCAGGTGTGACTAGTCTCACATCACCGGCTTCGCTTCTCCCATCGGCTACGCCTGGCTGGCCAGGCTCATTACGCTCTGGACCATTGAGCCCAGCTATGCTTACTGGTCCTACCAGCAACAACGACTACTTCAGCGGCGACCATCACTTCTCTGGTAGCTTCCCTACGCCTAACGAATCCTCTTTGCGCACCGGATTGACGCCAGGAGGTGGCGGGTCTATGTTCCCGCAGCCCTCGCCTAATTCCCAAGCTCTCTACAACTCCCTCCAGAGTGGTGGCGCAACCCCAGGCACCCTGGACTTCCACCGTACTGCTATGACTGCACGAGCTCACAGCCAGGCCAACAACAACTTCAACATGCCGGCATCAACATCTCAACCCCAGCAAAATCCCAATATCCAACCAGACCTCGACAGCAAGCCGTACAACCCCAACGGCCAGTCTCAGCAACCTGAAGCTCAAGACCCCTTCAGCTCGCATCAAACGAACGATGCTGCAAACGGCCTCTTCATGCTCGCACAAGCCGGTGGTCAGCAGCAACAGCAGCGCAACGGTCAGCAGAACTTTGGTATGCAACCACAGCAGCCCCAAATGCAACAGGGCTTCCATGGTATGCCTCAAGACCAGGGCGCAGACGCCAGGGCAGCGAAAAACAGCATTGGCAGCAACATGTCAGGTGACACCGAGAACGGCCCAGGCGATTATTCCGATGTAGGAAGCGAGACCAAGCCCCAGGCTCGCAATGCCCGTGGCAAGAAGGGATCTGCCGCCAAAGGCGCTGCAAATGGCAAGAGGAAGAACGAGGACACTCCGAGCAAGCCCAACGGCAAGCGCCAGCGTACCAATAACAGCATGGACATGGAGCCGGACGACGAGGAAGAGGAGCACGACGAGAATGCGATGGAGGACTCACATCCCGACGGCAAGAAAATGACCGACGAGGAGAAGAGGAAGAACTTCCTAGAACGCAACCGTGTCGCCGCTCTGAAATGTCGCCAGCGCAAAAAGCAATGGTTGGCCAACCTACAGCAAAAGGTCGAGATCTTCTCAACAGAGAACGACGCTCTTGCTGCGACGGTCACGCAACTCAGAGAGGAGATTGTCGGACTGAAGACATTGCTCCTCGCTCACAAGGATTGCCCCGTGTCGGCTGCTCAAGGCATCAGTGCACAGGCTATCCAGCAGATTGCTGGCAACAACAACGATCACCAATATGCCAACCCGTACGGCATGATGGGTCACGGCATGCAAGGTCAAATGCAAGGTCAGATGCAGAGGAGGTAAGCAAGCAGTCCCTGTCTCGATACATACTCTTTGCCAATGCTCTCACAGCTAGAGTCTCCATCCGCCAGCTGAAATGCCATTCTACACCAACGCAAACGACCAGGGGTTTAGTCCTTCGTCTCCTTCCCCATCCACCCACCAGACTTCTATTCCTCGACAAGAAACGACTCCGGCTGAGTGAGTCCTGCCGCTGCGCCGAGTAACAAATTTGAATTAAGTAATATTTTTTGTATTGTACATGGTTTGCAAAGTCCGTCTTGGCTCGTGTATTCCAGCGCTTGCACGAAGGGCTGGTCAGGCCGACCAGACGGACTTTGCTTGGTGGGAAATGAAAAACTGAGGGCGTTCTGTATACACAAATTGGAGGTCGGCGTCGGTTGATTGTTTTTAAGGCTAAGGGTGTTGGAGGATGATTTTTTTTTTTGCTATTTATGTTGAGTTGAGTCCACCTTGGACAGGTCAATTGTGCGAGGCACTCGCATGGTCGTCTCCAGGGTTTGACGTAAGATAACAAGATACGATACGATAGGAACTTTTGTTACTTGAATGTCCAGTTTCTGTGTGATCTTATCCTACATATCGAATTTGCGTATAGCTCTAGCAACTTTAGAGACTGTCTCTCAAGAGGTAAGCATATTCAGTTCTCGATTCAGATCTAATAGTACTAACATACTGGATACTGAGATACAGACCAAGCTCGAGTAGTATCTCAATGGCTCTCATGATGTGTTCTTTCGCTGATGCTTCAGCCAGCACGATGATCGTCATGCAGAGGAGAACGGATTTGTCAGTGCATTTCGATTAGTCTTACATCGTTTTGCTTCGATTGTCACATGTGGAGCTCAGAGCACTAGTACATCTCAGTGGCGAGGGTGAGTGGTTGATTGTTCGAATAATTATGATACTTGCATATTGAACACCAGATAGGAATGTAGCTTCGATAGCGACTCACCGGTAAAAGTGAGTGCATCGCCGTTTTGTATACCGAGACATTAGTACAATATACGCGTCAGAAACAGTTAAACTGAACATGATCTGAGTATGGTTGATGACCAAAATGGAAGCCACACCGATCGATACTACCTAGTGGTTACCTAGCCTCTTAGATTACGTATATGTAATCTCGATGGGAGCTGTGACTTAGCGGAAGTACACATGATAGTACCGACATGTTCATTGAAAAGCCAAATGAAACACAAAGGCAACGGAGCTGCGACTCACAGCTCTGCTTTCTACGGGTGATTGTAATAGCATGGGTAAGGAAGGTAGGAGGTAGGTAGTTAAGCGTACAGACGCACATGTAGACATATGCACGGGGCCTTTACGTCAGAGAAGGGGTGCATTCAATATGGAGAGATGTTATATTGACCAGAGGACCGGTACAATTGCATCCATTCAATATCGACAAGTCAACCTCGTTCTCAATGTAGTGATTACTGCCAACCATGCAGCCACATGTACACGTATGCAAAGTAGTTGAACATGCCAAATGTGAGGTGATCGACAACCAACAACCACTTTACGGGGCCGCAGAGCGCGCCTTCCCGCAAAGCGCGCGAAAGAACGTTCGTCGCGACTTCCCTCTCCCAAACGCAAGCATCGACATTCTCCCCACCCCAAAAGCCTTCTCCCTTCCACCATCACATTCGCGCCACGCGCAACAAACACACCTCGGTCGCAACACACCCTAGTCCGCCATCAGCACACAGCATTTCCACGACCGCGACTCGCGACACTGCTCGAGAACGCGCAAACGGAATTTCCATAGACCCTCCAAAAAGGGTTTCGTCTCAAGACCTCAGCGCTGAAAGCGCGTCAAACGGCACTCGACAGAACTACGCATCACTCGACAGCAAGCATGAGCGGCGCGGTTGGCCTTGGTGCCGGTGATGGCACTTTGCCCGACCTCGACACGCCCGATTACACAGACTCCGAATCCAACCCCACTGGAACCGCCAACAGTGTGGTCGGCGATGCCGCGCCTGCAGATGGGCGCAAGCGCCGCTGGGAAGGCAACGCGCTGCGTAAGACCGTATTGGGCAAGAAACACGACAGACTCGGCGAGAGCAAGGAAGATGATTCAGTCAGGCGATTCCGCTACTTGCTCGGCTTGACCGACCTGTTCAGACACTTTATCGATACGAACCCGAACCCGAAGATCAGGGAGATCATGCAAGAGATTGATCGCCAGGACCAAGAAGAGGAGGCCAGGCTTGCGGGCAGCAAGCGCAAAGGCGGTGCCGACGGCGGTAGAAGGAGACGGACTGAGAAAGAAGAGGATGCCGAGCTTCTCCGTGAGGGTAAGCAGGAGGGCAAGCAAAACGAGACTGTTTTCCGCGAGAGTCCCAGCTACATTCGCGGCGGCGAAATGAGAGATTACCAGGTCGCGGGTCTCAATTGGCTGGTCAGCCTGCACGAGAACGGTATCTCTGGTATTCTTGCCGACGAAATGGGTCTCGGCAAGACATTGCAAACAATCTCTTTCGTTGGCTACCTGCGTTTCATTCAGGACATCAAGGGGCCTCATCTGGTGGTTGTGCCCAAGTCGACACTGGACAACTGGAAGCGTGAATTTGGACAATGGATACCCGACATCAATGTCCTCGTCTTGCAGGGAGACAAGGACTCTCGCGCCGACCTGATCAGAGACCGCCTTACGACGGAGGACTTCGATGTCTGTATCACTTCATACGAGATGATCCTGCGCGAAAAGAGCCACTTGAAGAAGTTCGCATGGGAGTACATCATCATTGATGAGGCTCATCGTATCAAGAATGAAGAATCATCGCTCGCACAGATTATCCGCATCTTCAACTCTCGCAACCGCTTGCTCATCACGGGTACGCCACTCCAGAACAATCTCCACGAGCTGTGGGCACTGCTCAACTTCCTCATGCCTGATGTTTTCGGAGAGTCGGAGGCTTTCGATCAGTGGTTCTCTGGCCAGCAAGAAGATCAGGATTCAGTGGTGCAGAAGCTTCACCGTGTCTTGCGACCTTTCCTTCTGCGTCGTGTCAAAGCCGATGTCGAGAAGAGTCTTCTGCCAAAGAAGGAGGTCAATCTTTATGTTGGCATGACACCTATGCAGCGCAAGTGGTACAGGCAGATCCTCGAGAAGGACATCGATGCCGTCAACAACGCTGCAGGCAAGAAGGAGAGCAAGACGCGTCTACTCAACATCGTAATGCAGCTACGCAAGTGTTGCAATCACCCATACCTTTTCGATGGTGCAGAGCCAGGCCCTCCGTACACCACCGACGAGCACCTGATCGACAACTCCGCCAAGATGATCATGCTTGACAAGCTTCTCAAGCGTATGAAGGCAGCTGGAAGTCGTGTTCTCATCTTCTCGCAAATGAGTCGTGTCTTGGACATCATGGAGGACTACTCGGTCTTCCGTGGCTACCAGTATTGTCGTATTGATGGCTCTACGGCCCACGAGGATCGTATCGCGGCCATCGACGAATACAACAAGGAAGGCTCGGAGAAGTTCCTGTTCTTGCTCACTACTCGCGCTGGTGGTCTCGGTATCAATTTGACGAGTGCTGACATCGTCGTGCTTTTCGACTCAGACTGGAACCCGCAGGCTGATTTGCAAGCTATGGACCGTGCGCATCGCATTGGACAAAAGAAGCAGGTTCAGGTCTTCCGCATGGTGACTGAGCAGGCAATCGAAGAAAAGGTTCTCGAGCGTGCAGCACAGAAGCTTCGCCTTGACCAGCTGGTCATTCAGCAGGGTCGCGCTCAGCAACAAACCAAGACTGCTTCAAGCAAGGATGAGTTGCTCGGCATGATTCAGCACGGTGCCAGCCATGTCTTCAGCAATGACCCACCTGCTGGTGCAGACGATGAAGATGCATATGACATTGACGCTATTCTCCGTAAGGGTGAGGAGAGGACCAAAGAGATGCAGAGCAAGTACGAGAAGCTTGGAATTGATGACCTCCAGAAATTCACTTCTGAGTCTGGCAGTGCGTACGAGTGGAACGGAGAGAAGTTCACAACACTAAAGAAGGACATCGGTTTGAACTGGATTGAGCCGTCCAAGCGTGAACGCAAGGAGCAAAGTTACAGCATGGACAAATACTACCGCCAGGCGCTCATGACTGGCGGAAGGACAGCAGACCCTAAGCCGAAGGTACCACGCGCACCCAAACAGCAAGCAATGCACGACTACCAATTCTTTGACCCTCGTCTTGGCGATCTCCAAGAGAAGGAGACTGCCTGGTTCAGGAAAGAGAACAAGATACAGGCACCTCTTGCGGATGGCGACGAAGACACACTGGACCAGCGTACAGAGGACCAGGCTCTCGAACAGCAGATGATCGATGAAGCCGAGCCCCTGACCGAGAATGAAATCGCTGAGAAGGAGCAGTTAGCAGCACAAGGATTTGGTGAATGGAACAAGCGTGACTTCCAGCAATTCATTAACGGATCTGCGAGATACGGCCGTACTGATTACGAGAACATTGCACTTGAGGTCGACTCGAAGAAGGCCGAAGACATCAAGGTGTACGCAAAGGTCTTCTGGAAGCGCTACAAGGAGATCCCCAACTGGGAGAAGCACATTTCCGCGATCAAAGAAGGCGAGCAGAAGGCACAGCGCGTTGTCGAACAAGCGGACATGCTGCGCAAGAAGCTGAAGATGTACCGCGTGCCGCTGCAGCAGCTCAAGCTCAACTACACCGTCTCCACAACCAACAAGAAGGTCTACACCGAAGAAGAGGACCGCTTCTTGCTCGTCATGCTTGATAAGTATGGCCTCGACAGGGAGGGCGTCTACGACTTGATTCGTGATGAGATCCGCGAGAGCCCTTTGTTCCGCTTTGACTGGTTCTTCCTATCTCGTACCCCACAGGAGATCAGCCGTCGTTGCACGACCCTTATCACAACAGTAGCCAAAGAAATGGAAGGTGGCACCGGCAAGGAAAACAAGCGCGCTGTTGAGGACGAAGAGTCTGAGGAGATCGAAGAGCCTACCAAGAAGAAGAGCCGTGCGAGCACTGGAGGCGCGAAGGTAAGCTCACATTCTAACATCATCACCGATAAATGACCGTGTGCTAATTGAATCGCAGAATAAGGTAGTCAACGGAGTGAAGGCTACGCCGAATGGCTCGTCTCGTGCCGCTAGCGTCGATACCAACGGCTCAGCTGGTGGCAGCGCGAAGAAGGGTCGCTCTCGCAAGCGCTAATTGTATGTTATGGGTTCAAATGGCGTTCAGTTATCAACGTGGGAGGTCATCACCAGGAATGTTGGCATTAATCAGGCAACGGTTTTGATATCCGTGTTTCTTGATGGCATGTTATGCCAACTCTATGTTTCTGTCAAAGTAGACTTACTCTTCTGCGAATGAAAATGCATGTGTACTTTTAGGTCGTCACTTCATCGCTCGGCGCGGCATCACGTGGATGATTCTGGCTTCACGACTGATCAGGTATTACTCGCGCCCCCGAGTCTCCACGAAGACAATCTACTTGTTTTCCAAACAAAGGTCAAAGAAGTCTTTGGGCGTGTAAGATTGTAATTCTCTACGAAACAAAGCCGACGTGATGGACCACAGCTCAACAATCATTTTCCTTTCAGACAAAGCCCGCATTTAGAAACCCGGCCCGGAATACAATTACCTATCCTGATCTCCTTCTTCTGCTCTCTCTCCTTTCCCTTTCGACATTCACGACTTGACAGTAACACGGTGAGAACACCTTTCCACTTTCCTTTCCCCCTTCCCCATCTCCTTTCTCTCTTCGGTCTCTGCTGGTCAGAACCACGGTTTCTTTTTTGCTTGCTTACTACACACTCACTTCAGCAGAAGAGGAATAAAACATAAACAAAAACAGACTTGGGTCAATGGACGGGTCCTTTGATCTCCACGACCTCGAAACCGAAACACTTATAACCACACCACGAATGTCCGGAGCATTGCCTAACGACCAGATGATTATCGATCAACCACACGGTGGCAAGGGCCAGATGACTTGCCACAAGTGCGGCCAGACAGGCCACAAAGCCAAACAATGTCGATCGGCGCAGAACAACCACGGCAACAACAATGCCCCGCGGAACCAGAAGGGACGTGGCAATAATGGCAACAACAAAAACAACAATGCCCAACCGAGCAAAAATGGTGGCAATCCAAACTACGTTGACCCCTCGTCAACAAACGCGGGCGACCGATGCTATATGCATTCTAAAGGGAAACACACAAACCTCGAATGTACAAGCAAGAATAACGTCTGGTACGGCAAGGGCCACGGCAACAATAAGAAGAATAACAAGAACCAGCAGCAGCAGCAGCAGCAGCAGCAACAGCAGCAAAGCCAGAACCAGCAGCAGAACAACCGACCCAAGCATGAGAATCGTCACGGCAACAAGCGAACCAATAGTGGCCCTATCTCCGGTGCCGAGTACAACTACTGCGAGCGCTGCAACATCGTTGGCCACAAAAGTGTCGCTTGCTTGGCTCCGCCTCCAGAGTACCTCGCCCGTGGCATCATAACATGCCTCCAGTGCGGGAATACTGGCCACCCTCACACTGAGTGCCGCCACCCAGCTTTCTGTGCTGATTGCAAGGCTTTTGGTCATTCCAGGGAGGACTGCAGAACAGCAAAGCCGGACAGCGTTTTGCTCAACACCAGGCCCACCGGGCCAGCTGATTGGGTTGTCCCCACGGTTGATGCACCATCGATGTTCGTTGAGTCATGCAGAATGCCATTGCCTCCCCAGCATTACATCCCCGTGCCCCAGGTCTACCCACAAACCTTCCCACAGATCTGTCCCCAACCACAGCCCGGCATCACCAAAGCCTTCTTCGCCAACGCCCGCGGTGAGCTCGTTCTCGAAGCCCCCATGGACGAAGTCACCTCGCAAATCTGCTCCATCGCCGCCGAGAACGAGGCCGCGCGCCGCCAGGCCATCGCGACCAAGTGCTGTAGCGCGCACATGATGTACAGCATGAAATTGCTGAACGACGAGATCGTGTCCGGCGAGCGTTTCTTCCGCCGTGTAGACCCCAGCAACCCTCAGATTCAACTGCCACCGAACGTGCAGAAGACTGAGGCGCTGGAGCGTCTGTGCCAGTTCTGGATCAACGACAACTCGTTCAGCATGGCGGCAGCATTCGTCCGCAAGGGCTGGAACTTCTTCCGCGACCCGCGCACGCTGGATGCTATTGCGAGGTCGTCGACGCCCGTCTGTCACTGTTGCTCGGGCAAGGGTCGCATTCTAAGCGCGACTTTCACGCAGTTACTGCCTGGCACTGATGTACTCACTGTTGAGGACTACGACATGTGGGGCCCCAGTGTGATGTTCAGCTGCCAGTGCAGCTTGAACGGATACTCGTTCTTGCAGGGCGAGGACAGTATGGAGGTATGCTGGTCATAAAGGAGCAAAGGTAAGTGGATATTTGAGTGTTTTCGTGTTTCTTGATTTGAGTTTTGCTGCGATTTAGCGTGCATGAGCATTGTCATTGCTACGGCAGGTACCTTACTGGACCTGGAACCAATCTATACCGACTGTTGATCAG
Organism: Cladosporium oxysporum; assembly: GCA_021018855.1. Classification (NCBI taxonomy): domain Eukaryota; kingdom Fungi; phylum Ascomycota; class Dothideomycetes; order Cladosporiales; family Cladosporiaceae; genus Cladosporium; species Cladosporium oxysporum. The sequence goes on from JAIQXY010000015.1 coordinate 927,891, forward strand.
TCGCGCTTCACAAAAAGTACTTTCCATATTTGCGATTAATGCCGATGTGAGAAGAATGTCTTACGATCATTGGACTGAGGCCGGCAAGGTGCTGGAACGTGCAGGTGTCGTTCATGGAAATTTGCAGTCATTGACCACAAAAATCTGGGTTCATACCAAACTTTTCTCGTAACAAACACTGTGATCAGAACCCTTATATCCTCCAAAAATCTCACAAGGCAAGTAGTGGTTTTTCTCGTAGAATCTCCGTGCTTGTGGCATACCCTTGCTCGTCTCAACTTTGAGCATCGTGAACTTCTGCTCCAAGGCAGCTTGTTCCAAAGCGTCCAGTATTGTCAAAGCCACCGAAGGCGCTTGTGACTTGCTAGAGCTCCGCCTGGAAGGCACGACATACATTCTCTTGACCTCAGCTTGTCCAGGCAATCCTTGGCTATCCAGTGGCCGAAGACCGCCACAGCCTACCGGCTCATCGCCGTCGTATGCAACGAGGAAGATAGAAACGTTGGCGGAATTCGCTTGTACGCCAGGTCCAATCGGGCGGAGATCGCTGATTTCTAATTGCTGCGCATCGCGCAACAAGCAGGCGTCCTTGTGAGTCCAGTCGACTTGTTTGATGATGAGGCTCTCCATCGTACTGGCCGTCAGCTGGTACCAAGATCGTTTTTATGAACCAATGTAGCACCTATTATTGAGAAGGGTTTGCGAGGTGGCAGTCGCAGCAGCGATATGTATAATTTGACGATTGCGCAGGTAATGATTGAGATGTGACAGTTACTTGCGAGGCTCACATGTAGCATGCAGATGGATACGAAGTAATCACATGCAACACGTGTCCCTCGTGGAAGACCTTTATTTACTTTCCGAGATTGGGCTTCGGAAAGTGGGCCCCAGCTCCTTGTGAGATTGTGGCGTTACATTTCCCAGGCAGACATGTCAGCATCGTCTAGACCACCGAGGCAGACACTTTCACACCAAACATTCTAGCAGTTGCACGTTTGAAATGATGGCGTGACGTGGTGACATTGAATTTGGGACGGCAATTCGCAAGTAGCGAGCTATCATTCGTTTTCATTACATGACTCGTCCCCGGCGATCACAGCCCATTGAGCGCAGCTTGAACGCCCACAGTCCCAGCATCCTCTCTCTTCAGCACGAATGCCCTGAGATCTGACCTCTCCACACCCGGCAGAAGTCCGCCAGCACCGCCTACATTCCTCATGCGATCACGCAATGCTTCAGGCCCGATGACGAAAATGTTCGCAATCTCCTCGAGCACATCGAGGCTGGGCTTGAACGAAGCTGGCAATTCCCAGCCGCGCAAGAGCTCGCAATATTTGGCGATGTCTTTGGATACCGCCAGTGCGCCTGTCTGCGAGACGCTGAAAGCTTTGAAGTGGTTGAGGAGTAGGGTGCGAAGTCCGATTGCAAGTTCGAGGGAGAATCCCTCGAGGACTTTACCCGATAGCGATGTCGCTGCGCGAGACTGGAGGCGGTGCAAGAATGCATAAATAGCCTGGCATGTAGGCGTTTGAAGTTGGTCGAGCTGCAGGTTTGCATCGTCACGAGGGCGGTAGTCTGTTTTCTTCTGTCCCGTGAGAAGGCGAGCGGTCCATGCAAGAGATGCGTCAATGGTACGCTGTAGAATGGAGTCAATCTTGCTCTCCATACGATCTGTGAATACCGATGTGCGCTTCTCGAGGTCTCGGCGGATTGTAAGGTTGGTGGAGGCGAGCGGAAGCAGTAGCATCTTTATCGTTGTGAGCATGAGGTGCAATATGCTGATCGCAGTTCGCAGGTCACTAATGTAAGATGTGTCGGGCTCGGTCTTGCTGTTTTGCTCAGCTGCGTAAGCAGTCTCGTTAGCGGCGTCGAGCGCTGTCTCGAGATAGATCTCGCCCATGTTTGAGATGAGTAATTGTAGCAGTTCGCGAATCTCCTTTGGTGTATCATTGCCACTCGTGGAGAGTTCGAGACCACGGCCTACGCCTTCTGCGAGCCACTTCAGCATTCGCTTGGTGTTGGGTAGCGAGAGCTGACCATCTTCATCGGTAATCTCTGGTTCCTTGTTGCCGGTAGGGCTTGCGTGCTGGCTGTCATCTCGCAAACCAGCAATTCGAAGCATCATGTTCTTTTGGCTTGTAGGAAGATCTCCGGCGTCTAATCTTTCAGAGTATGCTTCTCTTGCGTTGCTGATGATCTCCTTGGATCTTGCAGAGAGAGCTCCCAGATAGGTTGATGATTGTACATTCATCTTCCTTCTCCGTGAGTGGTATAGTGTAAACTTGAAAAGCAAGCCTTCGAAGAGCTCGCTGAGGTTATGTTTCTCCCGCTCAACATAGGACGAGCCGGTGAAATACGGTACAAATAGCTCGTCAAGCTGCTGATCGAGCACTGCTGCTGTTACGCTATTCACGGGCTCAGGATGTTCTGTGAGACCGTGTGCTTTGAGGTCATCAACGAGAGCGCTGATATATGACTTGCAAGCCTGAAGAGATCGCAGGAATGCCAACGACGATATACTATCTGTCTTGTTGAGCACCATCTCCAGCCTTTGTTGTATGGACTGCTGGAACACGCGCTGTAGGAAGCGTGCCAGCACCTCGTCATAGTAGGGAAATGCGCGCTTAATGATGAAGCTCTCTTCTTGCACAACCACCTTGACTTCGTCAATGAGTGATTGCAAGCCGGGCTCAATACCTGGTGGCTCCATGTCAGGGTCTGCGAGCCGGTCCCAGGTCTCATTGTCTGTTGTTAGCTCTTCAGTGACAAGCTGAGAGCGATCGATGAAGAACTGATGCTGGTTGACAAACAGTGAGATGACACTGTTGCCTTCGCCAAAGTCGCGCAGAGCAATTGCACACTCCACCATACCGTCGAAGTTCTGTCGTCGGTAGGCATCGTCGAATGACCGTAGCAGATCTTTCTCTAGCATCTCGAGGAACTTCTCAATGATTTCGCGAGTTTTGCGACCATTCGATGATCGGCCAGAATTCTCCGACTCGCCGTTGGGATTCGTTTCTGTGAATCGTACGCCATTTGTCTTGTGCTGAGCCCCGTTCTCGGAATCGAAGTCTGGGTCGAGTCTTTGTGATATCTTCAAGAGTTGCCGAGCAATGTGTGCGCATCTTACTTTGCCCTCGCCCGCGCCCATTCTTCGGACGTCTTCAAGTGAGGAGAGATCTCCACGTTCGCTGACCTCAATCCAACACTGCAGTACGAACTTCGCATCTTGCGCCCGTTGCCGTTGTTTGTCCAGCTCTTCCAAACGCTCTCCTATGCGCACAGCAGCATTTCCACCGATATCGCTGTCTCCATCAAGCGTCTGCTCGAGCTGGCGGAACGACTCGATTGTCCGTTGCAGCTCTCTCTCGCGCGACTTTATGTTGGAGTTGTGCTGACCCTCCGCACGCCGTACGCTTCCCGAGAGCTCATTCTCCCGCTCCTCGAGATCTTCACTCAATGTCTTAAGTCGAGTAAGGGCATGTTCGAACGTTCGGATGAGAGGTTTTGGGTCGAAGGCCTGCGCCGACTGCGCATTTGGTGGTGCCCCGGGAGCTCCTAGTGACCTTCGTGCAGGGGTGGCCGAGTCGGAAAGAGCTTCCACGAAATCTTTGACGATGAAATCTTTGCTGCTGAAGGTATCTAGACTAAAGATCTGTTGCTGACCGCGAGCGGTCTGCGAAGTGATCTGTCTCGTAAGGCCGGGCACGGCGGACTGGTGGGAGATGAGGGACGCTGTGTCGGAGGATGTTGCCGCCATGGTTGTGTGTAGAATGGTTATCTCAGCTCCATACCGCGCACGGCACGGGTAACGTCATGCACCGAGGGAGGGAATAGCAACGGTTAAACACGTTACGTCGCATATGCCTGGCTTCACTTCACGGACGGATAGCGGCGTGGTGTTCGTGCCTGGAGGATGCAGGGCCGAGCTCCAGTCCGGGCGCAGCAGTTGACGTCTACAATGGCCGCGCACAAGTTTGTATACTATCCAAGCACCGGCCACAGCTTTACAACCATTTTTATATACTAGAAAGATATACTACAAGCGTATGAAGATATGTATCTACTGTTGAAATATTGCTCACAATATACCGTCGACTTTAGTAGTTGCAAGGACTGAGTGACCTTACTTACCCTCGAGAATACGTACACAAACTTAAGGCCAAGCTTCAGCCGCGATTGGCGAGGTTGGTGATGGTGATAGACAAGATAACGCTCTTTCGTGATAATTCATCTTTCTTCCCTCCCATACATTAGAATAATTACTCTTCTCTCTACAGCGTTTCCATCGGCATATTTAGGCATCATGAAATATACTTTTCTCACTGCATTTGCTCTTGGAGCGGCTATCGACTGACCAAAAGTCACTCAATACCACCATTTCCCTTCCTCCGCGCGCTTGTACTTCCACTCATTCATCCATGCCTTGACAAACTTGACCTCCTGCTTCTGAGCATCGGCCACGGGTTTAGGTGGCAACTTCGAGGTTGTCTCATTGGGGAAGAGTCCGTTCTCGTCCCAGTGGTGCACAGCGTCGTCAATCATGATGAAAGGCTCACTGAGAGTGCTCTTTCTGCGGTGTGCACCCCATTCAAAGGCGTGAGGTGTGGCCGGACGCCACGGGTCCCATTCACCGTCGAGGAACGCAAGACGTGGGTAGGAAATGTCGTATCCGCCGTGCTTGTTGATGCGCTCCACGTCCGGAGGAGTCGTAATGTTGAAGCCGTAGCGGCAGACCAGGGTTGAGTACTCAAGATCAATGGTGCGGCTGATGAGCGGAAGCTGGTCTTGAGGTACGCCAGAGCCGGTCTGCAAGTATCCCCACTCAGTGCAGTACTGGTACGCCCAACTACGCCACCCTTGTTGAGAGATGGAGTCTTGTTCGTAGTATGTCGCATTGTGGTTGGAGAAGCAAGAGTCTTGGGTGCGGCGCGAGGGACAACTTGAGGTAACCGTCGAATTGATGTAACCAATGTAGTTCAGAAGCTGGTTAACCAAAGGCTTCTTCGGCTTGTAGCCTCCTGCACGGAGCAACTTGGCAGCAGTGTCTCTCTTCGATTCGGTTGCTGGGTAGAGTACATCGGTGCTGCTGATGTTGGCACAGTAGTTGTAGAACTCGTCGGAGGTAACTTCGGGATCCCAGTTGAGCGATTGGAAATTTCCGATTCCGCTAGCTAATTGATTCGCGAAGTCATCGTCGTATGTCACATTTCCAAGACCGAAGGCGTTCTTCAGCTTCAGAGTCAGACTGCGGTCATTCTTGCCAATGAGAATGTTGTCAACCATGTGAGTGAAGGTCTTCTGAGCGGCAATGCACTTCTTTGGACCGTACATGGCAACCGGGTCGTAGTATTGCCAATAGTCGTAGATGGCCTTGGTCACGCCTGAGCTCGAGATGGCTCCCCAGTAGACGTCTGGGTACAGGACCCGAAGGAAAGAGACGAAGGCTCCCGCATAGGAGCCACCGTAGGCGATGTGCGCGGTGGTGTTGCTGGTCAGGTCGCGATCCTCCTGGAATGGTATTAGCGACGTATGCTCTGGCGATCTGGCTTCGCAAACTGCACTGCTCGCCGTGCCGCTGCGATACCAGTATGGGGTGGTGACTTACCAATCCAGGGAATTTGATGTTCTTGGAGAAGTACGCTTGATCAGCGAGAGCTTGTTCGGTAGTCAAGAATCGCAGGTTCTCAGTGGAAATGTCAGGCGTAGGGAAAGAAGTGCCATAGTATCTGTGCTCGAGGATAACACCGATCCCATGAGTGGCCTGAGTCAACTGCGCGACGATGCCTGTCGTGCTGTCAGTATCGATTACAGGGAAAAATGGTCTCTCTCAGCGGAAAGAACTCTCAGCCACAATCGTAGCGAAGAGCACTCTCAGCGGCATGTTAGCACTGAAAATTAGTTGGGGGAGCATATACCTTTTTCCAAGAACGGCAGTCTACCCACGCCTGAGGTCTCACCGGATTGCAGGACGATCACAGGGCCTCCAGGCTTGTAATTCGAGGCATCGAACCAGTAGCGTAGATTGAAGCTCTCGTCACTGTGAGGCGCATAGCGACTCTCGTTGTGGAAGTGGTCCACAGGTACGGAGAAGTTATATGCCGGGTAGTCGATAGCAGCAGCGCCCAGAGCAAGGGCGCTGAAGAGAAGGCCTTTCATGGAGAAGAATATGTACCGGTAGGATGCTCGCAGGTCAAGAATACAAATATCACCGTTTACTAGAGTAAAGAGAAACGAGGTGCCACGGAAGAGCACCTGCAAAGGTCGGCATTCGCATGTATGTAACCATCAGGCCATCCGGCCCGAGTACGGACCTGCCTCACACGGCATGTCTATCAAGTCCGTATGAGGCAGCTCGTTCTGCACTCTATCTGCACTCTATCAGGCGGGCGGGTCAGGTAGCTGGCGCTAGACCGCTGGTTTTGCGCACAAGCACAAGTTTGTGCACGCACTCTCACCGGGAAGCATGGTCACACAATCTCAATATCCAAGAATACTAGCATTTTGGCTTCTGAGATTGCTCCTCGCTGTACATACCATCTCAGCGGCCAGTACATTCCTGGACAGTAAGTTACTTGCACACGGGGACCGTGACAAAGCTGTAGCTAATACTCGGGTCGCCCACAAACTAGCGTAACGAAGGATGATGTGCGATTACAGATGACGTTAGTCACGTTACATTGATGGTCAAAGTTACCGCGGCTGAAGCTTGACTTGCGCCCGGAGCTTAACTTCTTGAGGCAGCGGCAAGAGTGAGCGCATCATCACCCATCTACGCATGTCGATAGCAGCATACTGGATGCTGAACGAACGTTCAGTGTAAACAATATCTCAATGGTAAGCCTGCGCATATCAATGATCTGCACATCATGATAGTAACATCAACTTTGCCATAAGTTTGCGTACAGCTGCGTGTCTCTCGCTGTTTCCACATGCTCAATGTGTGTTTGATGCTTCATGGTAGCAGCTTCTGAGTCGCTGAGATGCGAAGCTTGGATGAGCTTGAGGTAAGAATGACCTGAGGAGTATATCAGTGGTACTATTTGCGTATATAACTATTAGGTACATACCTATCTCGAAGTATATCTCGACAGTAATTTTAGCGTAAATGTAGGCGACTTACGTCGATACTACTATAGTCTAAAATACTAGATTCTATACATATACTATCTCTCGTACCGTAGCGATACTATCCGCTTAACCCGAATAATTGCTCTCTCCGAATCATCGCTCGCAAGCGAAGTTCTTCGCACCTTGTCTGCTATGACCGCCGAAGACGTGCCACGAGCAAATTGTTTAGTATCAAACAGTTTAAGAATTCGCATACACATCTTTCATATAGTCTGCTTACCGAATTCTAAATAATCTCTTAAACATCTTATATCGATAGACATCTAGATACGTGATCTCGCAGACTTGCCGCACCCTTCCCTAAGTTATAGGCGCTACTAGAAATACGTATAGACAAGCGGCGACCTTGTTATATCAAGCTGGTAGAGCTCTCGGTATCGCTTTCTGGGGCTATATTTCAGAGGAGCTGATTAATTCCTTATCTACTAAAAAAACTAAAGCTATAAGTTGCAGGTTACTTTCTAGTGATGAAACGAAGTGATACATGCCATTGGTAGCTATAGTCGACTCAAGCTTGCATGTTTATATTGGTAATTTCATTCAACTGGTAGGCTAGTCATTGGTTAACAGCTGCATCACATTCTGCTACCGCGCGTTGCCATGCGCCGAGTTGCTGCTCTGTGAGCACTTTCGTTTTGACCATTTCTCGCAAGCTGGCCTCCGCGGTTTACGATCCTCAGCCTGTCGATGACAGACTTTACTACAGAGACCTCTGGCAAGTCTTCACCTTCTCACTGGATGTTCGGATTCCTTTAAACCCGCGGTCGTGCTCCAGCTCAGCTGTACCAAATGCGCAACGCCACTGCACTACAAGGACATTGCAATGGCGTTGGAAGATCGACCCGAAGAGGTGGAGCCTGAGATCGCTGCACAAAAGCACGACAAGATTGGTTTCTCAACGTCGCAGACCTGCAGACATTGCGCCGCGGAATGGAGAGCAGAGAGCTTGGGCGCTATGAGCTGGGTGCTGGTTGCCGTGGTCCATAGGATATACACTTGGCCACTGACATTACTCGTGCTGAGCCTCTTGACACAGCGCCCATCCTTTATGCCGTCATTGGGCTTAAGGGAAATGCTCGTCTATACTACATGCTTTGCGTATGCTCGCATGGCTTAGGATCGTATTCAAAATACCATTGCGCCGTTGCTCAAGACCTCCGCCGCTCTTATCCTTTTCTGTGTTGCCCTCTTGTGCCGTACTCGCTCCCAACTCAGGCGCCCTCGCTCTTCATCTGCGCTAGCACCGCTCGAGCACCTTCTCTATGAGCTTCCCGGGCTTGCATGCCTCTACGATATAAGTGCGATCGAGTGGTGGATGCGTCCGGCGTCGTGGGTGCGCTGCTCCTCATCTTCGAAGCATCTGTCTACAGCCTGGGCTCAAGACCACCCACCGCCTGACTGAAGCTTTACTACCAGCAAGAGTAGCTGAACAAGTGATAGCCATGTCCTCCAGTGGCTCACTGAGATATTCGAACCTTGGAGTCGAAGGCGTCTACCTGATCCTGCTGCTAGGCGAATGCTTGTTATGGACGAGCATTCGAGCTACGTCACTACAAGAGTCATATCATTCTGCATATGGAACGCCATAGACCTGGGTATAATACCGCCGTACGGCTCTCACCTGCTCTAACCACTCGATGTGAGTGTATTTACGCCGCCAAAGCGTGCTCGATGGAGTGGGAGGTGTCCGTCAGCCGACATCAGATGGTACGAGGGACCATAGCAGGTCTAGAGAAGTTGATCTGGACACATCGCTGCTCGACGATTCTCCACAAGATGGTACCGAGCTACGACAAGCGAATGCAGTGCTCATGCTAAATGTTGATAGCGCCAGTGATCTCACACGGCGGACGAAGCGTTACTCCGGCCGCATTGCCCGGGGTTTGAGCGGCTTCATACTGAGATGGTAACCATGATACAAGAAGGGGATGCTCAGAGACAGCCGCTAGAGGCGCGTGAGAAACGGAAAACAGGGAAGTGGGTCATGTTACAGAACAAATCTGTGGTTTCGACGCCAGGAGTGTTTACTAATGCACAAGAGCGCGACGAGCCCGCCAGCTCTCGCTAGAGGATCATGAGACAAGCAGGGAGAGGCACAATCAGTGCACTGGTAGAGCTACTGGTACAGTGCACTGATTCTCAGAATGGTGTCAGTGGAATCACTTTTGTGGATGCTTCGTAAGGCCACAGTACTGCGTCCCAGGGTCTATTTGCGATGCTGGTCTGGCCTTTTATAAGACACGATGCCCATCAAACGCATGTTTATCAATTCGTAGTTCTCCACAAAGCTCCAGTCTCAATTCGGATCATCGACGTTTAAATATGAGGTATGTAAGCTGTCCAGCTCGGAATGGTGTACGTCGAACGAGGAGAGTTTGGCAAAGCTATAAAGCTCTCTATAACCAGAAAAGCTCGGGATGCGATGTTGAACACGACCAGAAGGCACGCGAGTAACAGGAGGCCGAAATAAAGGTAGCGCTGAAAGTACTCTTGCACTAGCATTACCCGATCTTGGAACTGCCGATTACGAAAGCCATAATCGATGTGTAAAGTGTATACAAATGTAGCCAAGTAGCAAATCAAGGGCACAGCGCCAGTGGAAGCTGTTGTCACTGCACTTATACGCCACAAATAGCGTTCGGATTCGCTGTTGAAGTTGTATTGCCAAGCAAGTAGATGGAGACCTCCATACATGACGAAAGTGAGATCCATGGAGACATATATCGAGGGGTCAAGATCCGCAAGAAAGACATCTCTCACTATGTCTCCGTCTAGGTCTGGGCTCCCACTTGTGCGCTGGTAGAACCATGTCTCGATTCGAGAGAATGGACTGGCGGGCACTGGCCGATTGCTGTCAATCCACGCAGACCATTTACTCATCCATTGATCCTTCTTGAGGGGACCAACCATGGCTCTGCAAGCGAGAACACTAGTCGGGCATTCGAAAGAGAGATGGAGCCCTGTGTCGTGTATCCTAATTTTCGACCCCATCTCCCACATAACATATTCTGGGTGATCGATGCTTGGGCGCTCGCAAGGAAAACGAATGCGTGCTTCTCCACACAGCAGAACGTTCCCATCTGGATCAGAGATCTCGTATGCGACTGGAAAACGACCAATCTTGTCAGGCCCAGGACGCAAAAAAACCTCAGGCGCCTTCAGGACGTCGCTCAAACCAGCTTGCTCTAGTAGAAAGTAGAAGTCTAATGATCCGCTTTCGATGAATGTATGCATCTCGACGTCGTAAGGCTTGTCCCACCAGAAGATATAGATCAGAAGAGCACTGATGCAATGGGCGAAAGTGTTGAGTTCGAGCAACGATACTGCCAGGCTTCCACTAAGGCGCGCTATACATTGCGAGCAAAACCAAATTGCTTGTACACATGTGATGGCTTTACCGATCGCATTCGCTTTACCGGGGTTCTGTAAGACCACTCTCTGTAGTTGTAACAGATTTTGTGGTTCATGTTTGGCTAGATATGCGATAGCGCTCCCACGCAGAACGCGTTGTTCGCCTGTCTTGCTGATGTAAACGCAACCTCCGCAGAGAGCATAGAATGCCATGCTCATAGTCCATGTCAGCTTTGCGTCGCTCATCCTGGCCTTGACACGGGCTTCTCGCCGCATATCGCGATCTCTGGCATATGCATACTCAACATCGACATCTGATGACGAGCGATCGCGGACCAGGCCCCTCCTCACCAAGAATCGGCCAAAGCGAGACACTCTTAGCCAATCAAGGACCCGAACTGGAATAAAGCACGCAAAAGCGGCCGCGTTTAGGCAATGACGATAGTATGGCTCCTTTGGCGGGCGCTTCTCGTTGACTTCAGCCAACAGCGCTTTCGCATTACGGTATTGCAACCTGGCGTGCAACTTCAGCGTGTGATTCATCACGGGAGCCCAGTTCCCAAACCTAACCTACCACGCGTTCAAGGCAACTACTTCTGGCGCGATGATCGTGAGCAGAGACCAGCCTATTCTGCGCCACGTTTGCTTCGAGCTCCTCTCTCCAGGGCGAGGAACGTTCAGATGGATGGTTGTCCATACACACAGAATGATGGTGATGATGCAGTTTTGGTTGATGGCCCAAGTTCCGCGCTGCACTGCATTCGGGTGCCATTCTGGCTGCGCAGTGCTGTTCTCGCTGTGCACGATTATCATGGCGGATGAAAGTAACAATAGACTCGAGGTTTGCAGCAGCAATTGCTAGAACTAGCGTTCGTACTAAGAGGCCTTGAGGTCTCCAGCATCCATTTACCTCAGATCGTTTTGCGAAGGGCGCTGAGGCGCAGCCCGCCATGACGGGCTGTAGAAGCATGATGTGGCGCAGTGGCGAGGGCGCTTACTCTCGCTCATAAGTATGCATATTGTATTTCGTTGGTTTTCCCTGTCATAGAGCATGTCACGTGCACGCAATCTGTAACGAACGTCCCATACAGCATCGATAATCGGGTACACGAAGCAAGTGGCTTGATGTCGTGCGACGACCTCACCGGAAGCAATGCGAGATCTCACGACTCGTATGTTAGCACCGTGCAGATGGATGCGATCTTACGCCCGAGGCAGAAATTGACAACGCATCATCACCCAAATGTGCGTGGCCGCCGTGGCGGTACTGGCGGCTGCGTAGGGGGGCGGCCTCAGCTAGATTGTGGCCTGACGCCAGGAAGCCATCCGACAGGAGTCGTTCGATGGTGCGGTTGTTATATGCAGGGGATCCTCAGGCTCATGGTGTGGTGAAGTAGAGATACTTCTGCAAGTACATGAGTGGTCAAGTCACACCTCCTTGGTGAGCTGGCAGCGAGAAGCCCTTCGCCCCGCCAAGCCGCCACGAACAAGTCCTTTCGTTCCTTTCGCGCCGATTCGCTGCCTCACTCCATCTCGACCTCCCCGTGAGCCGCGTTGCAGCTTGCAGCACCGATGGCTGTTTGCCTTGGTGGCTTAAAGCTGCATGGTCTATTTCGCGGATGCTATGTCCCGTCTTGTATGCCTGCACTCGAGAAACGGCCGCATGACGATACTGGCGTGCTGCCTCGTTGTCCAACGCCTTGGACGAGGCCGCCGTATCAGGCTGAGAATCATAAGAAACGATCGCCGTACTCACGCCTCTCCTTTTCGTTCTGTACTGAAACAATCGCCTGCCATTTTCTTTGGCAGCACTTCTCCAAGTCCACATCTCAACACTTCGTAGGTAGCGAACTGACCGAAGCTCATCGCCATGATGCAACCATGCAACGCGAACACCCTCTCCGAAGACTTTGTGGCGAGCTTGGAGCGTGAGCGACAAGCCATCTTCAACACAAACACCTCCGAGGCTGAGCAACATCGTCAATGGTCTCAGTACAAGGCCAAAATCGAGGCATACCTGGCCGCGGACGTGTCACCGGAACGAAGTCTCGCACAGCACGGCGGAGCATTTGCAAGTACCACCTCTCATGTAGGACATTCGACTTGATCTCCATGTATCTGGGCTTCATCATCGTTGAGCTAATCCCTACAGGCCTCTACTGGACAACGACTTTCCAGTTCCACCAACGGCCTTACGATAGGCACCTCAAACATTCAAATCACAACCGACAATGCACAACAACCCAACGAAGTTCTCATCTATAACCCCGGCGAGTTCATCGCCGCCTGCAAGCATAGCACTGATCCATCAACATCAGCTGCAAAGAGGCAAAGGCTCGATAGCGTGCCCACAGCGGCACATCTGTCTTTGTCAACCTCAACGATGACCGACCAACTCGGCTCATCGCCGTCAGCCACCATGTTGACGCCATGCTCGTCAGTATTGCAAGGCTTGAATGCCCCAAGCTACCATCTCTCTCCTTGCTCGTCGTATAACTCTTCCTTCTGCGGAGGTGAAGCCATGACCAGACAAGCCAGTAGTGTGTCAAGCACGTCCATGACAGAAGGCTTCGGTGTGCTGCGAGTTGAGTCTTCTGGCCCGTCAAGTTTCAGTGCTTCTTTCCCCGTTTCGCTTGAAAAACAGCAGGACGAGATTCCTTTCCTCTCCGCTTCTATCATGAGCTCTATGACTGAAAGGCCGGGTAGTAGCATTTTCCCGCCAGCTACTCCTGGTGTAGAAAACGTGGCTCTGCAGGGTGGAGACCTTTTAGGAGATATTGGAAGTGGGTTTGATGACTTTGGTAACGGTAGTATTTCTTATTCTCCCTTTGACTCTGATTGCAAGAATGACCTCACGGTCATCGGCATGCCATGGCTGATGTCCGCCACCCAAAGGATTGACGATCCCATGGCACACATGCAGCGCACCGACTCTCAGATCAGCACGTCGACTACATCGAGCGTCAACTCAACAGCCTCTCAACAGAAAGCCGCCGCGCGTCGCCAGAAGCAAATCGCAAACGGAGCGTCACAACCACTGCTTCCGAAGATTCCGGCTTCACAGACCAAATCCGCACCCAAACCCATCACTGCTCCGAAGCAGCAGATCTCCCGCCTACCATCTCACCACAAGCCGAAGACTCCTCTCCCATGTCCCGACTGCGCCATCACTCTCCGAGGACCCCACGAACTTCAACGCCACTGGGAAAACGTACACGCGCCCGTAAAGCGTGTCTGGATATGTGTTCAGCCAGAGCAGTCCCCATTCAAGCCCAAGAAAGCCCTTGAAATCTGCAAGCAGTGCAAGCAAGGCAAGCAGTACAATGTGTACTACAATGCGGCCGCGCACCTTCGGAGAGGCCATTTCTGCCCGAGCAAAAGGGGTCGTCGACCAAGAGGTGAAGTTGCTACTTCTGCCCTGGCCCTGTCGGTGGAAAGGAGCAGAGGTCCGAGCATTGAGGAACTGAAGGCGCATGGTTGGTTGAGAGAAATCACAGTCCCCAATCTCGGCTCGCGCACTGCTGCCGACAACGACGACGATAGTCCAGATCAACCCGATATGGCCGACTTTGACGACGATGACAACAACGATTCGCAAAACGGTGCTGCTTCTACACTTCATGGCGCTTTCGCCAACTCGCAGCTCATGTCTTCCACCACTTCCACATCGCCCTCGAGCCATCCAGAGCAACGATTCCAGTACACCATCGATCCTCATCAAGAGGATATCTGTTTGCAAACACTTGGCCTACAACCAGCACGCCTGTCGACATTTGAGGAAGAGTATCCACAGCTTGCCGTCCAGACTGGATGCATCTCGAGCGACTGGAATCCTAACCTCGGCTGCGCCGCGCCGATGATGGCACAGAGCTTTTCGGCTCCTGGCAGGATGGCGATGAGGTGGTGAGCTGCTAAGTGTAATTCGCATGAACGGAGGTGCTGAAGGACAGGAGTGTATGCTTGGCAGGTAATGTGATTTAACAGCAGACACATCACCCAATTGCTCCATACACTTATCATTTGATGATGTGTACGCCTTTTTCCTTTAGTGACATTTTGAAGTTTTCGAAACCGCTTGTGCTCCATTAGATTCACGTTAGGATCGTCTGGACTTTTTTTCTTTTGAGGTCTTGCATCACTGCAGTCTGCTCGCGTCACGCTCGAAGTATCCAATGCTTGCTCGAGAGGGTTTTGATCTAAAGGACTCAAGTCGCGACAGAGACCTTGATACTGTACGAGGACGTGCGAACAACTTGTACAGTGATCATATGGAATATATACATACATGTAATGTCTCACTCAAATGCATGTGCAGTTGTACCCCAAACCCTGCCAACAACCCTAATTGCAGCGTGCTGATGTCTCAGGCACTATTGCATAAATCCCTGCATAACCCCTCGATTGGGTAGCGAGATGCATTTCGATGCACCTCAGCGAACGCTACACCGCTCTTCACATTATTATCAGCACAGTCCAATAAATCTTATCTCTCCGACCGTTCGCTTGTCGGTGTAGGATCGCCCCAAAGCAAACCCATCACATTCTGCCCTCACTCTTCCAATGTACAATCCTCCCAAACCAGCCTTAGTCTTCGCCAATTGGCGCACTATCGTGCCTGGATTGATGCCAACTCGGCACATGTAAGTGGGGCTTCAATGTCGTTTCAAGCATCCAGGCATTCGGCATGGCATGGCGAGAGATTAGGAGCTCGAGGCCCTGATCGTCGCGGAAAGTTTGGGCCGTACCATGTTGAAAGTCAAGGTCTACTGCCAATCCAATCCGGTCCTCACAGCACTGTCGACGAGTTCCTCGCCGCCGCCATCTCTCGATGCAAGTGGACGGCGTTGAGACATGGTCAACGGCAGCAGCACCAGTAAGTGAGAAGCCCTTACGCAAGCAAACGACGACCGAGCGGGAAGCGGTAAGTGACGGTCACGTGTCATTGAGCCGTCTTATGAAGAGAGACCACCGCATGTGATCTCGTGCCCGCGCCTTTCACTCACTGGCACCATTGATCTCTCACTGAATAGGCCTGTCGGCATCACCTGAAAATACCCCGCCGTCGTCACACGAAAGAAACGACGCAATGTCTCGTCGCGAACACTACAGACTCAACACAAAATACTTCGGTATGCCAGCAGGCCCAACACCACCGAAACCAACTCCACCCGCCACCATGCCAGGCAGCGAAGACAGCTTCCCCGAGTTCGCCGATGGCGATGTCCTCGTTGTCATCACAGCGGCGCGCCGCTACAAACTACACTCGAGCGTCTTGCGCCGCGCCAGTCCGACCATCTCTGCCCTTCTCGACCAAAATGCTGCTTCCGAGCTAAGTAGCAAACTGAAGAGGCGAGGCATGACCACCAAGTACCGCTTGCAACTCACCGACACCCCGGAAGCAAGTGCTCCCAAGCCAGGTGTTCGACCTTCGCCTCATACCCTGAAGCGTGTCATGTTCGACGAGAACGGCAATCTCCCCAGCGATAACCCTGCTTTACTCGGCGATGCCAACGAGAATGGCCGTGTGGTGCCGCAATTCGTCCTGGTAAATGAAATCCCTGTGATCACTCTTAAAACACCAAGCTAACATTCACAGGCATGGGAGCAAGTCCTCGGAGCCTTCTACAACCGCAACATCGACATCGGCGACAACGAGCGAGATGGCATTTCGTACATACTACAATCCGCGGGGACAATCCTGTCAGTGGCCGAGTACCTCAGATGCGTAAGTCATTCACATCATCACATACCATTGATTCAGAGAAACGTATTCTGACACCTTCAAGCCTACGCTCGTCACCCGCCCTATCGAAGCTTCTTTCCTCTCCTTAAGCCAAGTGCTCCACCGCTCCATCGCCACGAACCCGTCACCCTGGCTCGACTTTTCCTATCGCCTCCGCAGCAAGACTCTCTGGAAAGAAGCTCTCATCCATGGCGCCGGCCGCTTCAATAGCCCTGCCATCCAAGCCTCCATCCGCGACAACGACCTGCGCCCTGAGATCGTCGCCATCCTCACCACCAAAGCCAACCTCCTCAAAAACCTCGCCATCGCCACCCAGACCAACCTCCTCAGCTACTATCCCGAATCCCTGCAACGCACCAAAACCGTCGGCCGCGCCGACCGCGACTCCATCGGCCGCGCCAGCTACGCCAACGACATCATGCAGTGGATCGGCCTGACGATCTGGCGCCACTGGCTCTCGCAGCAAGTCGCCTCGGACAAGACCCACCACTCCGAGGACATGGGCTGGGAGTTCTTCCGGCTGGTCTCGCGCGCGGGCGAGGCGTACCTCGACCGCAACCAGCTGCGCCAGTTCCACGAGTACTTCCCCATGAGCCTGAAGGGTGAGAGCGTCGTCGAGAACCGCATCTCGGAGCTGAAGCAGGACGGGCAGGGCATGGTGAAGAAGGTGCTCGACAACCAGGCCTACCTCGACGTCGACAAGTTCCCTGCCGGGCACATGACGTGCACGTGGGTCGGGCCCGACGACTACCCGTGGGAGCACGAGGGTAGGAGGAACGCCGACGGTGGCTTCTTGGGCGGCCAGGCGGCAGAGCCATCCGAGTTCGGTGGCAACGAAGACGTTGATCGCATGTCGGTGGAAGACTCGGAGACGCAGTCAGTCGGAGGCGTCAGCGACGACTACCGCTGAAGATCCCACGAGCCCGCTCGCCAGCGTTCGGCGAGAAAGCAGAGCAATGAGAAAACGACAAAGATCACAGAGCAAGTCCGAGCAATGGCATATAATCAGGATAACCGGGGCGAGAAGACATCGGGTGACCACACCGACGAGAGACGAAATGGCGTCTCTGGAATTTCTTTGTCAATTCACTCGAATGGCCCCGTGCTGCATGCAAGCAATGGCTGCAGCGACACCACGTCTTGTTGAAAACCGAGAAGATCCCCAGCGAGGTGTCACTGAGCAGAGGCTGCTTTTCTCGGTTCTTATCACAAACGAGCTCGAGAAGCGCGTGCCCATTGAGAATTGGTGTAGAGTAAGTAAGTCAAAACCTGAACAGATAGCCACTCCCCAAGCAAAGCAACAACAAGCAATCAATCCAAGTACGGGCTTTTCCACTACCATTGAAATCATGAAAGTCTCCAAAGCAATTTTCCAAGAATGTTCCATTCTTCCAAACTTCACCAACTATGTTAAATATCTATATCAGCGATGGACAGATACCTCACGGAAACAGCTAGCTAGCTTTACAGAGATCGATCGCCCTCTCTCTTTCTCTCCTTTTCCAACCCACGCGTGGGGGTTGTCGCCAATAGTCGTACAAATCCTTGAGAGACGGTTGATAATTCCAAAAAAAAGTCCCTCCCTATAATCGCATATTTGCGAGAGCAGTATCGGGAAGAGACGTTCCCGACACTTCCCAGAAGCTTTCCTTGTTCGCAACCAAAACAAAAAACGCTTCAAAACACCCATTTTAGGAAAAAGAAAACAAGAAACCAATTCGTCCTCCCTAAGAATAGCGCCAATCGCTTTGCAAAAGCCATAAAAAAAGCAACCAAACCGGATGGATTCCTTCTAGTGCGCGCCAAAAACAAACAATAAAAATCTCAGCAATCCGGAAAAATGGCGCTTGCTTTCTGTTTTTCTTTTTTCCAGATCAGTAGTCCTAGGACTTCCCTTACCAGGTCTCGGCGATATACTGGCCATCCTTCTTCTTCTGCTCCCAGAACTGAGTGGCGGTCTCGTAGTCCAGGTTACCCTTGTCCATGGCGACATCGATCAGCGCGCTCTGGACGCCCTCGCCCATGCCCTTGGTGCTGCCGCACACGAAGACGCGGCCGTCGATGGCGTTGATGACGAACCAGACAATGTCGGCCTGCAGACGGACCTCGTCCTGCACGTACTTGGCCACCTTGCGCTGGTTGCGGTCCTCCTTGACGGCGAGCGGGGCGGCTTCCTCTTCCGCCGACGCGGCGAGTTCTTCTGCTGTGGGTGGCGGGGCTTGGGCGCGACTCTGCACGACTTTCTTGATTTCCTTCTCGTGTGTGCCGAGCTCGCCCTGGTAGATTTCGTCGAGCATGCTGTCGCGCACGCCCTGGACGAGCCATATTTTGTTCGCGCAGTTCGCGTTCTTAAGGCGGTTGAGGATGAAGCCGCGGAAAGGAGCCATGCCGACACCAGCACCGATGAGCATCATGGGGCCGTCGGAGTTGAACTCGCGTGAGAGAGGGTTGCTCATCAGGCCGCGGAACATGGGGATCTGGATGTTAAGCTGGCGGCCGGCGACACCGGGTTGAGGAGCGGGTTGGCCGGCAGCCTCAGCATCTTCAATCGCTTGCTTCTCGGCGGCAGCGAAGCGGAGGGCCTGGCGTTCCAGGAAACCAGAACCGACACCAGTGCGGCTTGTGTTGCCAACGGACGAGGTTTCATGGATGGTGACAGCCATTTCAATCAGACGACGGCCAGCGAGACCTTCGCGTGCTGACGAGACATGGGGGTCGTTGCTGAGAGAGTAGAATCGAGGCATGAGTTGGTTGAGCGTGGCGAGAATGGCCTCGAGAGGCGGCTTCGAGGACGGGAATGCATGCAGAAGTTGCTGCAGTGTGATGTGAGGACCCGAACGAAGATCGCAGAATGCTGCCAGACCTTGTGCTGAGCACATGTACATTAAGATCTTCTTCTCGTTCTCTGCGGTGGCATATTCTGCAAGGACGCGGAACAGTCCCTTGGTCGGCGCTGTGGAGCTGATATCAACTGTCCAAGTGAGGATCTCACGTCGTGTTGTGACCAGTTCACGCGCCTCTTCGTCGCCCCAGATAGTCGGCCAACGACCACCGGTTGTGTGTAGGCGAATTGGCTTGTCACGAACGAAACGTGGTACTCCCAATTGATCCATGATGTCATCGACCACCACTGGGTCGTTCGGTGGGCAAACACCAACGGCACCACCGACCTTGAAGTCAACTCCGCCTTCCTCTGGATAGTCTGTAACATCAATATCGAAGTGGAAGGTTCTCTTCTCGGCTCCAGGCTTGGTGAGCTCGCGAGCGCCGTATACTGGTGCGTTGAAGACGTCGTAAGGAGGGTGTGGTTTCATGTACTGTGGTGGACGGTTGATGACAGATTTGGCATCGTGCTCGTGTCTTTCGCCGGGGAATTTCTGCGCAATCGACTCTCTGCGTAGAGGGCCGAACGACAGCTTGATTTCTGGCATGTCGATGATGTTTGTGAGCGGCGTATCTTGTGTGAGAGAGCGCAGTGTCGGCGCCAGAAAACGGAAAGCGTCATTGTCGGGTGCAACAATGGGTTTGAAATCGGGCTTGGTGCTCTTTCGAGGCAAGGCAAAGTTCTTGCAGCAGGTCTCCCCACAGCAGTACTTTTCCAAGAACTTTGTTCCGCTGCCCACATTTCCCAAGAGCTTGTTAATCTCTTTGGTAGTGGAGGCATATGTGGTACTCGCTCTTCGCCCGCGCTCTCTTGAAGGGCTTGTGGGAAGCTCTGGCAGTTTGTCGAAAGATTCGTCGGCGGAGACTTCTTGTGGTTCGGTCATGGGAGTGGAAGGCGCATCCGAGGCACTGTCTTCGTCGGTGGTGCCACTGAGGCTTTCGGCGCTTGAGCGAGTCGAATCTGTGAAAGCATATTTGGGGTGTATGCGTGGCGAGAGTTTGCTGATTTTGTGTGTGATGGTAGGGTCTGTAGGAATCGGGTTGTCTGGGTGGCTTGTGGCGCTGTTTGGTATGGGGTGGTGACGGTAGGGCAGCGCCGAGAGTGAATGGCGGCGGTTTGGAGAGGCCATGGCTGTGGCGTGTACTTGGTGGTGATTGAGGCGAATGGGTGTGCGACAGCGGTGGTTAATATTGTTGCGCAGTGTTGGATGTGGAGTCTAGAAGTGACTGCGAGGCAAGTAATCACAGTTAGTTTGGGGTATATTGCATTGGTAATGCACAGTAATAGTAAAAGACAGAGATGTAGGAGCAGTAGGACATGCGTAGTAATAGATCGGGTGGAAATGGAAATCAATGCGACTCGTGCTGGGAAGTATGACGGGATGGGTGGGGTTTGCTTTACGAACCAAGACTTTCAATGTTCTTCCAGGCCGGCCTGCGGCGACGGAACGAGGAGGCCACGGGACTCGAGACGGTTGGCGAGATAAGATCGAGGCTGACATTCAAACAATTCCGCGCGATGTGCCGAGGCGAAGGCTGCTAGCTTTCTCGCTTGTCGGCAGCCGCAGCAATTCTTTTCAATTTATTACTTCTGTGCTGGCTGGCGACTGGTGACGGAGGACAAAGAGCGAGCGAGCACAAGGCAATGGAGGGGGGAGGTGATGGGTATCAGATGGAATTCTTGGGGCGAGGATCAGATAAAGAAGACGGAGGGCGAGAGGTGAGAAAAAGGGCCGGACGGGTCGGCAAAGGGAGCACAGATCGATGAGACGATGAAGCTGAACCTTGGCCGCTTCAGGAGAAAGTCACACCATTATCCATCTCCCATCTGATACGCCATCCGAGCACTGTCCACTTTTGCCTCTTCAGGAAAGGCGCTCCGTCGATTGCCGTCTCCTGCTGTGTCTTGCACTCTCCGAGATCGCTCGGCTCGTGTGGGCGGCAACATGTCACTCTTAGCTGCAGCGACGATATCTGGAGTGCGTCGACTAGCATCGTCTAGCAGCGTGCTACTCCATCTGTCCTACCATCCTGCTGGGTGCCGTCTTGACATGGGGAAACAATCCCATGCTGGGCTGCTGTCAGCCTGCCCTTCCACTCCGGCGACGAATGACGCGGCAAAGTTCACCATCGGATGTGTTCCTTTGTCCCGCAAAGTGTCCACGTCAACATATCTACAGTAAAATGCTTGTAGCTCGTCTGATATCAACTCACACCACAAGTACGCATTAACCGAAACAATAGAACATGTCAGAGAACTTATCCGACTTTGTGCGGATTGATGAATGCAGCAAGACTCCAAGCACACCGTTGAAGCCTGTGGCAGCCGCACGGCAGAAGGATTATCCTGCCTGACACGAGCTTACTTCGTCTGACAGCGCGCTGTAAGAGATCAGACGAACAGAATAATATACTCCACAAGATCAATTGTGTCTTTGCGCTTAAATTAATCTATCAAGGTGCTCAACCATGTCGGCGCATCTCGCAGGAACGAGGGTGACTGAGGATCAAGCCGGGAAGGCAAATCCTAGTACACTGGTGCTATTTTACATGCGGGGAGCCTTGTGGCAGATCGAGCAGAAAGATACAACGCCACCTTGGGCTCGGCGGGATAATTCGCAAGCAGACGTCGATATTATTCAGAAAGTGACCATCTCGTTGAAGCCAAAATTACTGCTTGTCTTGAAGGCGACAGGATGCTTTCCAGCTCCTTCAGCCTTCGAGTCTTTCTCTCCCCCGCGTTGTTTCTCAAGCTTGCGAAAACGCTAAACCGCAAATGGAACCTCGTTATATTGCTGCCTTGAGAGGCTCCGTAACCCAGGCGGCACGATTGTCAGCTCCATCTCGACGACTGTCGTGTTGACCATGCTTCACATTTGACACCAAACTTCCTGGACATCATCGGAGTCTATGTTGCAAGTGAATCGCGTGGCCCTGCAAACAAATTGCATCTGATCCTGGGCGACACTCGCGAGCAGTATGCAAAATGGAGGCTTACAGACACGGACGTAGCGCGCATCTCACGCATCCCCCGGAGAAGATTAGCCACCTCACCAGGCTATACACGGACGCCAAAAAGAGTGCGACCACCAACATCAACATAAATCCATTTGCCGCCGCACACCAGGAAACTCCCGAGCAGTTCTGGGCTTTACAGCGCAAGTTCCGCATCCAGAAGGATCGATTCATCACCTGGGGTCTTGCTTGGAGCGATGACACTAATGGGCCAAACGGCGATATCGACGAGTCCGTTGCTAAAGCTGGATTGACCGAGATTGTCGAAAGTGTCCTGGGCAACGTCCGTGAGGTGATCAACGAACTCGACAATGTACGATCCGGCCGTGGTATCGTCAAGGCCGGCGAGACTGTCAAGCAACCCTTGCCTTTTGATGAATCACGCTATACAGACTTGCTTAACGATTTGACGACTTCGAACGACACGTTGTACGACTTGTCGGTATCACGAAAGGCCCTGGCTCGTGGCGAACATCCCACATTCACCTCACAGCAAGATACAGACACGCAGTCTTTTAGCAGGCCAACATCTACAAGCAAACGGAGTGGCAAAACTACTAGTGTTGCCGATAGTGAGCTCACACTTGTAAATCCGCAACCTTTCATGAGACCTCCTTTCTCGCCGTACTGCGGACTTCCCCCACGAATCGAACTTCATGCCTTGCGCTTACCCGAGGAGCGACCACCACCTTATGAGAGCATCGGAGTACCCATCGCCACTAGACTTGTCGGACAGCTACTGAGAGCAAGAGCATCGGATAGTGTTCAGGCCGCTCTCGGAAGCGGTGCCCCAGAAGTCTCTGTACTTGTCGAATATGCCAACTTCGACTCTACATACCACGAGACAGGTGTTTGTCCACCGCTACAGCGACTGGAAGCACTCCATGCAGCTTTTATGCCTATGCGTGCCGAGTCACAACATAACATCAGCCTTCTTGGATACTTCGAAGATCCTCACGGGCCCCGTATCGGTCTTGTATATGACCTTCCATACTCGGTGCAAAATCGCCTGCACGCAACTGCTATCTCATCAGCCGAAACCTTGGCACCACTGAGTCTTCTGAATCTCATCCGAAAGGCGAAACCAATACAGTCGAACACTCCAGATGTCGATCCTCCACCGCTCGAAGCGCGCTTTAAACTGGCCTTGCGGTTGACCGAGCAGCTGCGCGGACTGCATCTCAACGAATTGTCTCATGGCAACATCAACAGTAGCAGCGTGATATTCGCTATGACATCCAACGAGGCCTCGGCAAGACGCTTGAAATGTCTCAAATCACCAATCTGGGCATCTTTCGATGTGTTCTCGAAAAGCACCGTAGAAGGCCTACATCGGTCTTCCAGCCTCAACATTTACCGCCACCCAGAAGACCACCCATATTCATCTCAACGAGACTTGGCAACAGATATAAGGTTTGACTTGTACAGTCTGGCGCTCATATTACTCGAAGTCGGTATCTGGCAGTCGCTAGGCGACATGTTCAAACCCAAATACTCTATTGCCGACTTCAAAGTTCGACTAGAGAAGCTCTGGGCCCCTAAACTTGCATCCAGGTGTGGCACAGCCTACATGCGTGCTGTTCAGATTTGCTTGCAGGCTGCAGACCCTGGCGAGGTGTCAAGCTTGACCACAGAGGGCATCTACGACAAAGTGTGCACACACCTTCAGAGATGCTGCTTGCTTGATGGCGAAGGTGAGGATTCAGCGGAACCACCGGAGATGGCCTCTTATCTTGCAGAGCTGTCGTCGAGCCGCCGACAATTGCCAGCGACACCCGCAAATGTTCCTGAGCGCATGTCCCAACCGCTTGCAGATACAGCGGCTTTGGAAGAGACTCAGTCAAACACTAGCACAGCTCCAAGCAGCTTCTCTCGCCTTTCATCCTTCTCCAACTTGGCTGGCGCTAGCAACGTAGCTGCACAAATCCGGAGACGACCAGTGCCCCACAGATCTAGCACAACCTCGCTGGAACCGCGTAACACCCGAGCTTCAAATGTCGGCTCGTTCCAAGACTTCAAGCGAAAGGTCATCATCATCCAAAAGAAGTGGAGGGAGCGGTCTGATCGATGCCGCGAAGTCAGAGCTAGCGCTGCACTTCAGCAAGCCGCCTTGACCAAAGCCTCTAATGCTGTCGCCCGAATTAAGCCGAAGTTGAAAGAGTTCCCATTGCTGGACATACCTCAAGCCATTCGAGATGACTGGGATTACAACACTGCTTATAAGCTTGCACGGCTCTGCACGAAAGCTCTGAAGGGCTCGCCCGAGTCCTCTTCGATCTGTCTCACTTCCTACGGAGAAACGCCTGAAACAGCAAGACCCACATACCAGATCACATGCCGCTCTACGCAGAAGGTCAAGGAAGTCTTGAAGCGGCACTTCAGGTGTGATCCCAAGTCGTGCTATGTTGTCGTCGAGAAAGGGCAGATCAGTCGGTGTCGAAAGGCTCGGCGAGAGTCAGCTGCTCAGCTAGCAGTCAGGTCAATGGCCCCTCGATTCGAGCAAGAGTCTGATGCAGGAAACCCGGATTATCAACCTCAACCTATGTGCGGAGCTTCCATTGGTGCATACAAAGACGAATCGCATCTCCCACCAGTCTCTTTCGGTGGTCTGGTCAACGTCGACGGCCGCGCGTTTGGGATGAGTGTCCACCATATGCTAGAAGCAGAGGATGACGAAGACGAGGGCTACGAAGATGATGACGAGGACGACGAAGACGACTCTTCGAGCGTGCTGAGCATGGATGAGACAGATGAGCCATTGGAGTCTGACGATGGTAGCACTGTCCGCCAATTGTCTAGTATCTCCGACGTCAGCTTGGACGAGGACTCGCAAACCGATGGAGACGCTGCAGGTGTTACACCAGGAGACGGCATAGAAATCGAAATCACCCAGCCAGCTCTCGACGACGCCATCAGCCTTAACCTCCACGCAGACGAAGAGGACGATGACGACGAAGACTCCGGCATCGACGAAGATCACATCCTCTCCTACAAACTCGGTCAAGTCCACGCCTCCTCGGGCCTTAAGCGTAGCGCTTTTCACTCTACCGAAACAGGCTACCGGGGAATCAGTGCTTCCCTCCCACAAGAGATCGACTGGGCTTTGCTCGAGCTCCTCCCACCGCGGGTCCACCCCTACAACGTAATCCGCGGCGGCAAGAAATTCTGCGACGCGCCCTCACGCTCCAGCCCAGACTGCTTCCCCGTCTCCATCAAAAGCAGCACCGAGCTCGCCGGCGCACGAGTCCACTGCCTCGGCCGCACCAGCGGTCTGGCCAGCGGCGTCATCTCAAGCTCCATGGAACTGCTCAAGCTCCACGGCCGCAGCACCTTCTCCGCCAGCTGGACTGCGCACGGCGGCTTCGGCGTGGGCGGCGACTCGGGCGCGTGGGTCGTCAGCAGCGACGGCAAAGTCTGCGGCCACGTGCTCGCCGAGCGCACCGGCAGGACGTACATCTGCCCCATGGACCTGCTGTTCGCGGATATCAGAGAAACGCTCGGCGCCGTCGACGTCGCGCTGCCGAAGCTGTGCGAAGCGCCGACCAGGGCAAGGGGTGCTGCGCGTGAGAGCATGGATTCTGCGGTCGGGAGATTAAGCCTGGGCGACTGCGCCGGCGGCGGCGTGCCCGTTTCTAGAGCTTTGAGTTCGGGAGGAGTGAGGTATGGCGGCGGGGGGCAGAAGAAGGAGTTTGCGAGGAGCGTGGAGCCTTTGCGCTCTGCTGGTTGAGTGTTGCTGTTTTAGTTGGGAGTTGAGTCGAGATGTTTTCGTTTTTGGATTTGGCCAGGTCAGTTTTGGAGTACTTGTTGTTGTCTGGAGATTAGAATAGGATACCCCAAGATGCCTTGTGCAAGAGATGCGAATGATCCCACCTAGAATCTTGGAATCCTGTACCTTTGCGGTTCCAATGTGTGTGTACGTGAGAGCAGTGGAATGTGTACAGCACTACTAATTCGAAGGACTTGATGAAGCAGAATTGTAAACTCGTAAGACTCTCATCGTTTGAACAATGTGGATTACTAAGATCATGAACCCGTTTTTTCATTTCCATTTCCATCGTGTATGAGAAGACATTCTCACATCAAAAGCACCATTCTAATCCAGCTCGTCGACAGCAAGCTTATGTTGCTCTTCTTGCACGGGCGCCGCACTCTCACTCTGGCTCGCCTTGTTCGCCTCGCTTCTCGCTTTGTTCTGCCTCTCCAGCTCCTCGACAGCCTTCTGCCCTTCCTCGGTCGTCGCGTCGATCACGCCCTCTTCCAGACTCAGCATGCCGCCGTTTCCGAGCTGTTCGACGACCTGCTCCGCCTCGTCCACGCTCATCTTGCCCAGCACCTTGTTGACCTCGTCCAGACTCTCGCTGGCGAGCGCGCGCTGCAGGCCCGGCGGGAAGGAGTCGAAGATCTCGCGCGCGGCGCGCTCGTCGTCCGTCGTGCACTGGTCGAGCGGCGGCGGTGTGACGATGTTGATCTGCGTGTTCGGATCGACGGCGTGCAGCTGGATCTGCTCCTTGTCGGTGCTGCCTTCGTTCTCGCGCGCCAGCTCGGCGGTGCGCGAGCGGATGCGGGCGTAGGTGGTGTTGACGTCGTCGAGGAAGAGCTTGCGCGCCTGGTGGCCTTGGGTCTGGATGCGCTTGAAGAAGAGGCCGACGCCGTCCTTGCCGAGCTGGCGGCAGTATTGCAGCAGGAGCGCTTGGTGCACGCACTGCCGGGCGTAGTCTTCCTGGCTCTTTTGGCCTTGGGCGTTGGACTGCGCGTTGAAGGCCTCGACCAGCAGGCCGTCGGTTTCGCGCTCGGAGAGAATGGCTGGGTTGCGGCCGATGAACTCTAGCGAGCTGGCGTAGTCGCCGAAAGCGATTTTGGCAAAGCGCTTTGCGCTCGCAGAGGCTTCGATGTCGGCGTCGTCGTCCGAGCCGCCGGCGCCGTCTTCGATGTCGGCCTCCGCGCCTGAAGTCAGACCGCCTTCGCGGTTCGATTTGTGGCCAGGGTTGAGGAGTTCAGGCTGCACAGATGATGCAGGAGCGGCGGCAGGCGTGGGCTTCGCAATGTAGGAGCTGTTGAAGCCCTCGTGTATTGATTCAGAGGTGATCTTGCCGGCTTCCAGTTTCTCCTGCTTTGTGAGGTCGGCGTTGAGGTCTCTCTGCAGACCGTTGACCTTATCCTGGTGTGCCTTGACTTCCTTGATGAATTGCGCATAGCGTTCGGCACCCTCAGCCTTGGTCTTGTCAATCTCGCTCTTCACCTGATCCACCAGGGTGCCCATCATTTTGCTGTAGCTGGGCAATTCCTGATCGGTGTGCACACCCTCTGGAGGGGCAGGAGGGTTATCGCTGCCTAGGCTTCCGTCGCTAGTGACATCCATCAAAGCATCAAAGACCACCTCATCCACTTCGCTGGCATCCTTCTTGCTCTCCACCTCGGCCTTGTGCGAGTCCAAACTCTTCAGCAGGGCGTCGATACGCGCAAGCAGGCCGTCGTTGATCACGCGCTCATACTTCAGTGTGGTGATGCGGTGTTTCCTGGAGAGACGCTCCTGGTGGATCTGGTTCTGCTTTGCGCGGATGAAGGAGCGCTTGTCGACGTTGGGGTGGACTTCGATGTCGGAGTCGTCGGACAGCTCGAGAGCGTCCCATTTGCTGTAGTCGAGAGGCATGGCTGTTGTTGTTGTATGGTGTGTTCTTGTGGTGATCTCGTCTGATCGCGGGCAGTTCGAGGTCGAGTAATAATGTGACGTTTGTTTTGGACTTTCTTGAAGCTTCTCGAACCGCTCCCCGCCATGATGGAAAGAGCCCCACTTCCCAGCTTGAAGCACTGTGGTCTATCTGTGACTTTCACTTACATACCTCACTTGTGATTATCATATAGTATATGCTCTAAAAGCAGGACTTTTCAATACGATTGACTTCTTATGTGAGTAATTCATGAACGCTTTCGAAGGCCTCGTCCAGATTCAGATAATCTTGTATAACCAAAGACCAGTTGACAACATGTATTGGTTGGCTGTAATGCATGTTCAAGAAGGGACACATCTTGAGTTTTTGAGAGCAGTCCACGCTGGTGCTGCAGTCTATGAACACGGCTCGACTGAGATGGAGTGAGTGCTAGACTTCTACGCTGAGACCCGTGCAGAATCGCTGTCCTCACTACGGGTAGCTTCAGCACACCCAAAGAGGAAACCGACGCGAATGCGAGCCGAGCTCCCTGAGTTGTCGCACGATCAAACGCAAGCAGACCATAGGCAACGACTATTTTGCAGATTCATGAGTACGGTGTCCGAGGCTTGGCTCACATATGAACAGCGCAGACAGCGCACCAACATCACAACGGTAGATCACCCGTACATGCTATCCGGTCAGCATGTCTGCCCAGCAACGTCAATACGTCTTCCAGTCCAACAAGCCTAAGCTACGCAAGCATACCAAGTCTCGCAAGGGTTGTCTAGCTTGCAAAGCGAGAAAAGTCAAGGTAGGGAGATGTTGTCTATGATCACGGTCGTGCCGTGAAAGATGTACCCTGACCACGGTGATAGTGTTCTGAGACTCTGCCGACATGTGCGCACTGTATCAGACTGGACCTTGGATGTGTTTATCCACATACATCTACCGTCCTGCCAACGCCACCCAGCGATGTGGAGCAACAAGACTCGCCTACCGTGTATCGAGACGACAGCAGCAACAATACAATCGTTAAGGGCACACCTCCACAACCAAGGAGCCTCATCAACTGCGTATTACCGTCGACCGTCGAGACGCATGAGTACATGGCAATGCTCGAGTCGCTGCACTTCTTCAACAATCGCCTATTGCTCGAAATCACACCAGCTCACGCTCCCTTCGAACGCACACTTATTGACGTCTCGCAATGGCTAGCAGCTCCAAGGGTTATACAACTGTCTCTCATTGTCCTAACTTTGGCTGTGCAACGCTCGAGGTCCTGCTCTAGTCCGTCCTCCGATAAAGATGTTTTACACTACCGCGGTGTCTGTCTGAAAGAGCTGACGGCGCTTGTCGGTGATGGGAACGTGGATTCTCAAAGACTCGCCTTTGATTGTATCCAGCTCACGATGTTAGCCGAGATGCAATTAGATCCTTTGGGGCCATGGGCATACCACCTCGAGGGTATGCGCCAATTGATTGCACTGCAGGGCGGACTCGGGAATCTGTTCTATCAGAAGCCAGCTCTTCGCAACCTACTCATCAACTACATAGAGGTCGACATCTTGACGTCGGCGACTTGCAGCTTGAAAGATCTCGACGACGATGCTGTCGATGCACAAACAGACTACTTTGCTCTACTTGTTGACCGAGAAGAAGAAACCATCACCACGGCTTGCTTCATGCCAATAGCTCTGCTCCAAGCAACCGCGGAGATCAACAAGCTCCGCCTGCGATGTTCGCAGCACGGCCTTTCGCCAGACGAGTCTTTCGCCATAGCGAACGAATTCAGTCGCATCCACAAAGCCATCTCGATTTTCGACCCATCTCAATGGGCAGCGCGGATCTTGGCGTACGGCACAGTAAGACCACAGCCTGCCTCAGCCTTGCCATCTGAGCAAGACGCCACCGCTATGGCAACGCTGGCCCTCTGCCAACAAGCGGCAGCCACCCTTTACCTCCATCTCTCCTGCAACCCTGCTCCACAATCACATTTCCTCGAATCAGCTCAAGGGAAATTGACGGCCGATCTCGCCACCTTGCTTTCACAGGCCGACTCCGATACCGAAGCGCCTTTATACACGCAGCTGTACAAATGCGCCGTATGGCCATTCTTCGTCGCGACATACGCAAGTATCGGATGGGACGTAAACGCCGGCGTCAACGGAGACCACGTGCAAGACCTAGACCGCCTGAGAGCCGTCGCAGGGAAGATCCAATCGCGCCCTCTAGCAGTCGCGGCAGATGTTCTGGAAAAGGTGAGAGTCGAAAGAGCGCTTAGATGTGGTGTTGGTGCTTCGTGGAAGTGGGATGAGGCTTTCGGGGGGAGGTGCTCGTTCTGTGTACTTTAGTGCTCTGTGCGTGTGGACGGCCGCATGTGAGCTGCGCTCTTATTGAAACAATATAGTGTGAATGCCGACGTCTCAAAGCACATACGACCATAGGTCAGTGAAAACTGGGCATCCCGTCCGCTCTGCCATACATAAGCACTGAACCGGGCGACTAGTACTAGAGTGGGTGACCATCTGGGAATCCCGCCTGTTGTATGTTTTGGCATTTTTGCTTCGTAGATATAGGATCCCAGACGATGCCCCCGAGTGACTCGCCCTCGGGAACACTGGCTCATGCTCATAGGGTCAGTGTGGAAATCATGTACTCTCGAAGTACATCCACCGAAACGGACTTTGCATCTGTAGTTCTAAATTTCAAGATCTTGAATCCCTTGGAAGTACATGCGCGAAATCAAGATGTAACTGCTAGAGATGCACGTAAATATACAATTCGATAGACAACAATGCATGCCAAAGAGGGACGACAGAACAGCATTCAGCGTGCCTCTCAATTTACGCTTTCTGGTCCTTGCTCCTCCTTCCTCGCACCCGGATTCTCGCTTTCTGCTCCCTGATCGCCCTGTACTGAGTCCTAATTCTTCGTGCTCGCTCGGCCATGAAACCACAATTCTAGCTGGGAGACAGTTCAGTAGTCTGCGTGGGGGGTGTGTCGAAACAGCAAGCTCATGCAAATATGGAACGCCGATCCAGGATGCCGCCGTTTCCGAGCTGTTCGACGACCTGCTCCGCCTCGTCCACGCTCATCTTGCCCAGCACCTTGTTGACCTCGTCCAGACTCTCGCTGGCGAGCGCGCGCTGCAGGCCCGGCGGGAAGGAGTCGAAGATCTCGCGCGCGGCGCGCTCGTCGTCCGTCGTGCACTGGTCGAGCGGCGGCGGTGTGACGATGTTGATCTGCGTGTTCGGATCGACGGCGTGCAGCTGGATCTGCTCCTTGTCGGTGCTGCCTTCGTTCTCGCGCGCCAGCTCGGCGGTGCGCGAGCGGATGCGGGCGTAGGTGGTGTTGACGTCGTCGAGGAAGAGCTTGCGCGCCTGGTGGCCTTGGGTCTGGATGCGCTTGAAGAAGAGGCCGACGCCGTCCTTGCCGAGCTGGCGGCAGTATTGCAGCAGGAGCGCTTGGTGCACGCACTGCCGGGCGTAGTCTTCCTGGCTCTTTTGGCCTTGGGCGTTGGACTGCGCGTTGAAGGCCTCGACCAGCAGGCCGTCGGTTTCGCGCTCGGAGAGAATGGCTGGGTTGCGGCCGATGAACTCTAGCGAGCTGGCGTAGTCGCCGAAAGCGATTTTGGCAAAGCGCTTTGCGCTCGCAGAGGCTTCGATGTCGGCGTCGTCGTCCGAGCCGCCGGCGCCGTCTTCGATGTCGGCCTCCGCGCCTGAAGTCAGACCGCCTTCGCGGTTCGATTTGTGGCCAGGGTTGAGGAGTTCAGGCTGCACAGATGATGCAGGAGCGGCGGCAGGCGTGGGCTTCGCAATGTAGGAGCTGTTGAAGCCCTCGTGTATTGATTCAGAGGTGATCTTGCCGGCTTCCAGTTTCTCCTGCTTTGTGAGGTCGGCGTTGAGGTCTCTCTGCAGACCGTTGACCTTATCCTGGTGTGCCTTGACTTCCTTGATGAATTGCGCATAGCGTTCGGCACCCTCAGCCTTGGTCTTGTCAATCTCGCTCTTCACCTGATCCACCAGGGTGCCCATCATTTTGCTGTAGCTGGGCAATTCCTGATCGGTGTGCACACCCTCTGGAGGGGCAGGAGGGTTATCGCTGCCTAGGCTTCCGTCGCTAGTGACATCCATCAAAGCATCAAAGACCACCTCATCCACTTCGCTGGCATCCTTCTTGCTCTCCACCTCGGCCTTGTGCGAGTCCAAACTCTTCAGCAGGGCGTCGATACGCGCAAGCAGGCCGTCGTTGATCACGCGCTCATACTTCAGTGTGGTGATGCGGTGTTTCCTGGAGAGACGCTCCTGGTGGATCTGGTTCTGCTTTGCGCGGATGAAGGAGCGCTTGTCGACGTTGGGGTGGACTTCGATGTCGGAGTCGTCGGACAGCTCGAGAGCGTCCCATTTGCTGTAGTCGAGAGGCATGGCTGTTGTTGTTGTATGGTGTGTTCTTGTGGTGATCTCGTCTGATCGCGGGCAGTTCGAGGTCGAGTAATAATGTGACGTTTGTTTTGGACTTTCTTGAAGCTTCTCGAACCGCTCCCCGCCATGATGGAAAGAGCCCCACTTCCCAGCTTGAAGCACTGTGGTCTATCTGTGACTTTCACTTACATACCTCACTTGTGATTATCATATAGTATATGCTCTAAAAGCAGGACTTTTCAATACGATTGACTTCTTATGTGAGTAATTCATGAACGCTTTCGAAGGCCTCGTCCAGATTCAGATAATCTTGTATAACCAAAGACCAGTTGACAACATGTATTGGTTGGCTGTAATGCATGTTCAAGAAGGGACACATCTTGAGTTTTTGAGAGCAGTCCACGCTGGTGCTGCAGTCTATGAACACGGCTCGACTGAGATGGAGTGAGTGCTAGACTTCTACGCTGAGACCCGTGCAGAATCGCTGTCCTCACTACGGGTAGCTTCAGCACACCCAAAGAGGAAACCGACGCGAATGCGAGCCGAGCTCCCTGAGTTGTCGCACGATCAAACGCAAGCAGACCATAGGCAACGACTATTTTGCAGATTCATGAGTACGGTGTCCGAGGCTTGGCTCACATATGAACAGCGCAGACAGCGCACCAACATCACAACGGTAGATCACCCGTACATGCTATCCGGTCAGCATGTCTGCCCAGCAACGTCAATACGTCTTCCAGTCCAACAAGCCTAAGCTACGCAAGCATACCAAGTCTCGCAAGGGTTGTCTAGCTTGCAAAGCGAGAAAAGTCAAGGTAGGGAGATGTTGTCTATGATCACGGTCGTGCCGTGAAAGATGTACCCTGACCACGGTGATAGTGTTCTGAGACTCTGCCGACATGTGCGCACTGTATCAGACTGGACCTTGGATGTGTTTATCCACATACATCTACCGTCCTGCCAACGCCACCCAGCGATGTGGAGCAACAAGACTCGCCTACCGTGTATCGAGACGACAGCAGCAACAATACAATCGTTAAGGGCACACCTCCACAACCAAGGAGCCTCATCAACTGCGTATTACCGTCGACCGTCGAGACGCATGAGTACATGGCAATGCTCGAGTCGCTGCACTTCTTCAACAATCGCCTATTGCTCGAAATCACACCAGCTCACGCTCCCTTCGAACGCACACTTATTGACGTCTCGCAATGGCTAGCAGCTCCAAGGGTTATACAACTGTCTCTCATTGTCCTAACTTTGGCTGTGCAACGCTCGAGGTCCTGCTCTAGTCCGTCCTCCGATAAAGATGTTTTACACTACCGCGGTGTCTGTCTGAAAGAGCTGACGGCGCTTGTCGGTGATGGGAACGTGGATTCTCAAAGACTCGCCTTTGATTGTATCCAGCTCACGATGTTAGCCGAGATGCAATTAGATCCTTTGGGGCCATGGGCATACCACCTCGAGGGTATGCGCCAATTGATTGCACTGCAGGGCGGACTCGGGAATCTGTTCTATCAGAAGCCAGCTCTTCGCAACCTACTCATCAACTACATAGAGGTCGACATCTTGACGTCGGCGACTTGCAGCTTGAAAGATCTCGACGACGATGCTGTCGATGCACAAACAGACTACTTTGCTCTACTTGTTGACCGAGAAGAAGAAACCATCACCACGGCTTGCTTCATGCCAATAGCTCTGCTCCAAGCAACCGCGGAGATCAACAAGCTCCGCCTGCGATGTTCGCAGCACGGCCTTTCGCCAGACGAGTCTTTCGCCATAGCGAACGAATTCAGTCGCATCCACAAAGCCATCTCGATTTTCGACCCATCTCAATGGGCAGCGCGGATCTTGGCGTACGGCACAGTAAGACCACAGCCTGCCTCAGCCTTGCCATCTGAGCAAGACGCCACCGCTATGGCAACGCTGGCCCTCTGCCAACAAGCGGCAGCCACCCTTTACCTCCATCTCTCCTGCAACCCTGCTCCACAATCACATTTCCTCGAATCAGCTCAAGGGAAATTGACGGCCGATCTCGCCACCTTGCTTTCACAGGCCGACTCCGATACCGAAGCGCCTTTATACACGCAGCTGTACAAATGCGCCGTATGGCCATTCTTCGTCGCGACATACGCAAGTATCGGATGGGACGTAAACGCCGGCGTCAACGGAGACCACGTGCAAGACCTAGACCGCCTGAGAGCCGTCGCAGGGAAGATCCAATCGCGCCCTCTAGCAGTCGCGGCAGATGTTCTGGAAAAGGTGAGAGTCGAAAGAGCGCTTAGATGTGGTGTTGGTGCTTCGTGGAAGTGGGATGAGGCTTTCGGGGGGAGGTGCTCGTTCTGTGTACTTTAGTGCTCTGTGCGTGTGGACGGCCGCATGTGAGCTGCGCTCTTATTGAAACAATATAGTGTGAATGCCGACGTCTCAAAGCACATACGACCATAGGTCAGTGAAAACTGGGCATCCCGTCCGCTCTGCCATACATAAGCACTGAACCGGGCGACTAGTACTAGAGTGGGTGACCATCTGGGAATCCCGCCTGTTGTATGTTTTGGCATTTTTGCTTCGTAGATATAGGATCCCAGACGATGCCCCCGAGTGACTCGCCCTCGGGAACACTGGCTCATGCTCATAGGGTCAGTGTGGAAATCATGTACTCTCGAAGTACATCCACCGAAACGGACTTTGCATCTGTAGTTCTAAATTTCAAGATCTTGAATCCCTTGGAAGTACATGCGCGAAATCAAGATGTAACTGCTAGAGATGCACGTAAATATACAATTCGATAGACAACAATGCATGCCAAAGAGGGACGACAGAACAGCATTCAGCGTGCCTCTCAATTTACGCTTTCTGGTCCTTGCTCCTCCTTCCTCGCACCCGGATTCTCGCTTTCTGCTCCCTGATCGCCCTGTACTGAGTCCTAATTCTTCGTGCTCGCTCGGCCATGAAACCACAATTCTAGCTGGGAGACAGTTCAGTAGTCTGCGTGGGGGGTGTGTCGAAACAGCAAGCTCATGCAAATATGGAACGCCGATCCAGGATGCCGACTCCGGGAACATCCTCCGACGCACGTGCGCATCGAAGTGACCAAGGGACAGGCCCGTCCTCTCAGTCTTTCTTGAGGTTGTCACTCCCGATAAAGACGACAACGACAGCGGCAAATCTGGCTTGTTAGTCATTGCGAGCAAAAGTTTGGCGCGCTTGACGTACCCTGCTGTGGCCGCGTAGATCTCAGCTGTTCGCGCGGCCGTGAAGATCTTCAAAAGGGTAGAGAACATTGTTATGGAGATGAGGGCGAGCACAATCCGCAGCACCATGTCATTCACGTGGTATAGCACAAGCATTGAGACGCCAGGAAGCAAGGACGACAGCGCGACTGCAACGGAGGTACTGATGGTCTCCAGATGACGGGTCTTGGGGCAAGGTATCTGAGAGACATTGTCAGTTCGCCTCTGATGAACCACCAAATACTCTGGGCCAGCCGCTTGCCCAAGCTTACCACGGTAGCCACGCCCCGGTTGCGTTGCAATCGAAACCGAATGTCTGCATACATTTCTACCAAGGTCCCTTCCAGAAGAACGCTGAAATAGTCACGCTTCGATGCCCGTGGGTCGGTTGTGATGTATTCCTCTAAGATGCGCTCGCGATACTCCTTAGAGTTCCAATCTGGCCACATATCTCGTTCCGGATATCTCAGGAAGTCGACCCCCGTGATTCCGCGCAAGTACTCCAGCAGGCTGTCCATGTCTTGCTTTCTCGGGGCCTGGACGCTGCGGAGCTGGAACAGCTGCAAGAGCGCAGTGTCTGGAAATATGTCAGCAACCATTCGTGCGTCGCAAACTCCAATCACCAACTGTATCTTTCGAGCTTCCGGTCGATCCCCTCGAGCAGAGACGCTTGTGACTCGTCATCCCCGGCATTGTCACTGCGCATGGTCCAAAAATGCGTATTATGGTTGACGTTGGGACCGAATCTCTGGGCCTCGGTCAGTCGTCTGTCCAGATCGTGCAGTTCCGCTTGAAGGCGAAGGATATTCAGGATGTTGAGCTGGCTGAAAGACCGAAAGATCTGTGTCTCGGGCGATTTGGACATGATGTCCGCAAGACGCGGATACCCTACGGCTGGCGCATCTGGCTTTGCAACATTAGACGGTGCGTCTGCACTGGACGCACCGCCGGAGTGTATCGACGACATGACTTTGGTGAGGCGAGGCGAGCGCTCTCGATACGTGCAATACTGGGCGTCTTCCCTGATGTAGTGCAATGCAACGAGGCTGTGCAAGCGAGCTGAGCTTTGCCTGAAAGCCGCAGCTTGCAGAGATGCATAATGACGAGTTATTGCCACTGCGCAGCGACTTGGCCTGTTTCATGAGAGCGCGTGATCCTGCAAGGTGTAGCATACTTGCAGGACGGCTCGCAACATGCAAATGGGAGTTCTTACATATTAGCCTGCATGGCCCCAAACTGCTCTTTACCCGTCGTTCCTCAGTAGCCGCGCGCCCATCGAGCAATCCATACCTTCGTCTCTCTAGCACGCAATGCCCGTCCCTTACACCAAGATCATATCAGGGCAAGAAGTGACGGCGGGGATGATTCATTATCTCAATGAGACGATAGGTCTGGTGGTTGATCTCGGCCAAGTACCCATCAAATTCCAGGAAATCCAGCTGGAGTATGCACACCTCCGCGCATACTCGAGAGACTATCTTTGAGGCATTACAGGGGAACCTGCTTGTCTCGCAAGATCGCGAACGCGAAAGACGCTCCAGAATCCGCCGCCACATTCCTCAGGTCTCCGGACTACCTGATGAATTCTCTCCATCGGACAGACGTCGATCCAAATGATATACACGATCAATCGCGCAAGAGCGGCTTTTCTCACCAAGCCAAACTTTCTCAAAAGTATGTTAGTCGCTGCTCTCAGCCGTACATTCGCTGACGCCATGAATAGAGGACAAGGAGGTCAGACAGTCCGAGAACGAAGCTCAAGCGCAGGATGCCGCCGCCAATGTTTTGGCGCAAGAGACGGCGCGAATGGCCAGAGAGCGTATCTTAAAAAGGCAGGCGGCGACAGTGCCAGACCAAAGACCAGAACCGACAATGCCGCAGCAAAGGCAAGGGCTGACAGTGCCGGAGCAAAGACGAGGACCTGCAGTACCGGAGCAGAGATCAGGACCTGCAGTGCCGGAGCAAAGGCATGGGCCGACAGTGTTTCGCAAACCCGCGCACATGCAAGCGCCAAAGGTGCAACGACAATGGAAATCAGACACATCAACACCAACGATCGAAACGATCCAAACCACAAGTCCGGCAGCGACGTGTAGAAGCTCTGACCGGCCAAAGATTCCACGGGTGGTACCGAGTACATCACCTGCTGGTACACTTCCGAGTACACATTCAGGAACGCCACAGCCGGCTGGGCCTCCACCTGGTCCAGCAAAGGTGTTTGATTCAGTAAAGGGATGGGGTGGAGAATTTTGGGGCAAATTTCCCAAATTTGGGCCGGGCTCGTCGTGATGGCTGATACGAGTTATCAAATGTACAATGAGTTGGCAGTGAGGTTCTCTATTTGTGTCAGTAGATTGATTCCTATCGAAGGTTGGGGTAAAAGCTAGCCACGAGATTTTGGTACCTTCATTTCGCTCAAGAAATATGCTTGTTATTCTGCTAAAGCGCTTTTGCAAAAATACTAAGCAAGACGACGAGTACCAGGGTGGGTGGCCATCTAAGAGTCCCGCCTGTTGTATATTTTTTGTTTTTGCTCGATTCCCTTTGCGCGACATCGGTACGTGGATGTCAGCACTCTAGACACAAGGGCCAGCCATTGGTTCCAGTTCTCGTGTATTGCTGCCAAATCATATGGTGTCAAATGAACCGGGCTGGGATTCCGCGAGAAAGTTCCCGGCATCGCGATCCTTGTTGACGACGACGACGACGACGACGACAAGTAGCCGCGGTCGATTTCTCGATCTGGTCAATGGTGGCAATCGTCAGTCTTTCCACTGAATGCAGTTTCAATGGAGCCTTTAGGTAAATGATCGCACAATAGCGGAGAGGCTTCTGCAAGGTCTGACTCTCTCCCGGTGGATAGTCGTCGAGAATCCTCGCGAAATCAAACCTTGGCTGTCCGGTCTACAGCTGTGGAGTAAGAAGACGCCATGGCAAAACCAAGAGTTGTTTCTCATCCGATCCCGGACAAGTCGGACAATGCTGAGTAAAGTTGAGTCGGGCAGCGATGAGCACCCGCATCACCAAATGCTTGGGGTATGGGGTCTAGTTCTGGGGTATAAGGTAATAACATCGGGTGCAGGATCGCAGAACGGAGCCTTTATGGATGGTATAGGGTAATGAGGTCTGGGGTATCGGGTAAGAAGTGCGGAGGGATGTGTCACTAGTCGCTCGCAACGTCACGTGGCTGCATTGAGTTTCGGACTTCTATCATGCGGACTGCAGGGAAGTGACGATTTTTGTGATTGTGCGATTTTGGCGGTTTTCAAGGCTTGCAGGAGGCTATGTTGCTGCGAAAATGGCCCGGTATGCTGGTCGGTCGGTTCGTCTGTGCCTGTGTTGGCGTTACGCGAACTCAGGATGGCCCCGGGTGGGAGGTGTATGAGGCATTTCTCTCGGCCAAGGCGTGATGTCGTGTGCCTGTGGAACCGACGTTGGACCTTTGAGGCTGAGCCATGCTTCCAAGCCTGAGGAATGTCTGAAGGGAGTATAATGGCTGCTTGGCTGGGGTCTAAGCCTGCAAGTTGTTGCCACAGGTTGTGACAACCAAGGACCAATGGAGGGAAAATTGTCGCAGATTGCTGAGTCTCGCTAATCTCGTGCGATTCAAACGCACTGCAGCTTCCGCCATCTCCGGAGCCAGATCGATTGAACTGGGCTGATATCGTTGCTTACTAGCCTCACCGTTCATGACCGGCAGTAGTCCCGATGTATGCCCTCAGTGCGAGATTCCGGGAGCTTGCGAAAGACTTTAAACATTCGTGATTCCGCGTGGGAGACAGGACGATCAGTGCGCTGTGAGTGGAAGGAATGTTCCTTCGGCATACCACTATGCCGCATCTAGCTTCTTCGGCACAATGCGATAGGCAGTTGGAGGCGTCAAACGGCAGAAGAATTTCGAACGCCACACAATCCTTCTGTTCGCTGCAATTGCCCGGATGACAGGCGCAGGCGTTATCGTGAGCGCGGTCGAAGACCCGAAAATTGTCTAGCCGCGAGGAGCAGCAAGAGACGGTCCGCATGTAGCATGTACTTGCTGCAGTGCGTCAGCCCAGCATCCTGACACCAAGTAAGGCCCAAGTAGTCCCAAGAAGCAGACAAGAGTGTCGCAAACTAGCTTCGCGCTTCTTAAACTAACGCTCAAAGTCTGTCTAATGCCAATCTGACCCTGGGCGCCACGTTTTGTCTTGTGCAATCTCCATGCACGCCAGACGACAGGCACGCGTATCGCGACGCCTGCAAGTGACATGGCCGGTTGAATAATCGAATGCACCAAAGATGCTCGTGCTGAACCCTCCCCGCCATGGAGAGGGCACTTGGTCGATAGCACGGCCTCTGCAACCCCAGAACTAACGTGCTAGAAGTGGCCTAAATTCTTTTCTATGTGCTCATCAGAACTGCCTCTCGTCGATAACCCGTGCGGCCCG